>OX346258.1:24563326-25763326 GCA_947049275.1 Epinotia bilunana | reverse complement strand
CGAGCTAAATAAATAAGTATTTTGAAAAGGGAGCGATACAAAGCCCGTCAACGCTGAGTACTCTTGGTCGCAAAAAATGCATACGATTCGGCACCTTGTTGCGTCAGCCGACCATCAAATGTGTCACACGAGCCGAGGCTTAGCGATGCTTTCGCAAGCTGACAACTGTACTTCCAGGTCAGTTTTACACGGCCTTTCATCGTGTTTATTTAGGCATACTTTCTGTTGTGACTGAAGGTTTCGTTTAATTTTGGTTTTATTTGCTTTTTTGCGAATTGGGTGTTTGAAGAAGGTCAGTTATTATAATAGAAGCAGTTCAATGGTCACCTGATAATTAATTGCTTTGTTTGTATTTCTAACACCCATTGAAAACACTTTTGATTCGTGGAATAATGGCTTTGGATTGCCGCTCTTCTTTAATTTGTTATTGCTTTTATTAAATTTATAATAAATGTTCATACTCCAGCCATCTTTGTACCTCATTAACATACTGCGCTCACCCGTTCTCTAGCTTTCCAACTACTTTATACAACTTCTTCGAGTAGAAGCTTACCGACTTGAGTTTGTTTGATCCAAGGGATAAAGCTATGGATGTCTTTCATGTCATCTTCAAAGAGGTCGCCTACGGCGTTGAAAACCGTGCAATAATCAAAAAAAATCTACAGAAAATCGAAATCCATAATATATAATATATAACTAAGTATACTATAGATATATAGAACATATAAAAACATAGTCTTATCTTATGGGGGCTTCCCCCTTCACATCATAGTTTATAAAATGTTAAATTTAAAAGATATATTTTATTATTACGATCTTTAGTTGCAACTAAAGATCGCAATTATCCTTATATTTGCAGCTTTATTCAATAATTGCATTAATTTAGATTAAATTAATTTAGGTTCACTTAATTTATGTGTAACCTTAATAACAATGGAAGCCCTTTCCAATCTAAGTATAGTAATAAGATAGAAACTGTTATTTAGTAGTAAGCTGAAAACAAACTATTTTTAGTCTTATTTTTAACATGCAGTTACCACCTGTATGAAAGAGCGTTTCCTCCTAATACAAGTGTTTACCTTAAAAGGCGAAACGAACACTGAATGTATAAACCTTGATGAAAATAAATAATTTTGAATTTTTGATTTTGAATTTTGAAGATGTAACGTAGAATTAAGCTTTTTCAAGTGCAATAAACAGCTTAAATTTAATTTCAAATATTTGATTGCATCTAGATTAGAACTTTATTATTTAGATTTATTTTTGCTATTCCGCTAAATAAGCACGTCTATTTGCGATACCTACTTGCGTATTTTTGCATGCAGTTAATGTCCCCACCCTCTCTCCGCACGAACCAGGGCGCTTTCAAATAATTGTGTACCAAATTACAGTGAGTCGTCACAAAACTAACACTAAGTTAATTTTCGACCACTTTGACGACGCACGCTAACTGGGTACACAACTATTTGAAAATGCCGACAAACGAGTAAATCCACCCAATAAAGTAAGAGTAACAATCCACCACTAATAGTAAAACAATCTTGCCACGTGTTTCACTTCTCTACCAGGCATCATAGGAGATTCTGGCAGGAGATGGTGCTTGCACCACGTCCACCGCAGAAATGTCTTCTGTAATTAGATTAGTTCAGCAGGAGGTCCAGACAAGAGATTTTTTGAAATAGCAAAATAATATACTTGTAGTAAATTAAAATACTACTTAAATCATGCTGAGTCGGGCCCATTTCGTGACAGGGCCTGGACGTCTTTTTTTTGCCATATTTATATAACTTGTTCTTGTTTGACACGAATAAATATTTGCATTTGAATTCATAGCAATAATTCTTGCTGACTCTGATGAAACAACTTATATGGTTTCAGCGAGTGCATCTAAACATTTTTCTGACCTATTTATCTACTCGTGTACTAGTGCGCTGGCTGTAGAAGCACTGTCTGTGACTTCAGCGTGTAAACACATCGTCAATCATCGGTGAAGCGATCAAAGCTCAAACTTCGAAACGTTTGGAATGAAGACGATGTTTTTGCTGATATTTTTAATGCCCAGATTATATCAAAAATTTTACCATTACTTTACAAAGCGAGTTTTGGCCTGTATAAATAGGTTTTATAAATAAATAAGCTAAAGCTAAAAAAATTATAAAATGTACTTTAATGAAATAAATTACCAAACGAAGCCCGGGATAAACCCAGTGCAATAAGAAATACGAGGGCTGTTTGATGTCATTTTAAAAAGTAAAAAATATATATATTTTTTAAACAATTTACATTTATTTCTCAACATAGTCTCCTTTGAGGGCCAAACACTTGTTTCAGCGAGTTTAAAATTTTTTGATCCCCTCCAAAAATACGTTTTATCGAGGTCTTCAAAATAGCCGTTTACACCTGCGATGGCAGGCAGGGCAAAAATTTTTGACAAATGAGGACTGCCTCATTTGTCAAAAATGTTTGCCCTCCAAGCCATATTTTCAGATTTGGGAATAGGTAATAATCGCACGGAGCTAGGTCCGGCGAATACGGAGCATGCGGAACCAGCTCGAAGCCCAACTCGTGGATTTTGGCCATTGCAATAGCTGACGTGTGCACTGGGCATTGTCTTGATGAAAGAGGACTTTCTTGGGGGACAATTTTGGTCGTTTTTCCATCAATTCGGCATAAAAATGGTCCAATAACTCTGCGTAATAACGGCCAGTGATAGTCTTTCCTTTTTCCAAGTAATCAATCATAATGATTCCTTCGCCATTCCAGAAGACTGTCGCCATCACCTTCCCAGCCGATAAAACAGTCTTGGCCTTCTTTGGGGCACGCTCACCAGTCGCCATCCATTGTTTTGATTGCTGTTTTGATCCAAGAGTATAATGATGGACCCAAGTTTCATCCACAGTGACAAATCGACTCAAAAAAATCCGAGGATTACGCTTATCTTATCCAAACATAGTTATGAATTTCGCTTTCGTTCGCGTTTTTGTTCGAAAAATTGCGAGTGATCACAGTCAAACAATTTTTAAACTGACAAAAACTTGTTCTTTTTTGCTGAATTTTTTTTTGACAGTTCATTTGAAAGGTTGTGCCTGCCAGTGTTAATGCCATTTACCAGAAAAAAGGTTTTATAAATAGTTTTTAAAAGGACTTATCAAACAGCCCTCGTATTGTTCTTAAACGGTACTTGGATAAATATTTTACTCCAAAGTGGGTAAAACATGAAGGTAACCTTTGTAAAGGTAACAAATTATTTATTACTACCAGACGTTTTCTGCCCACTAATTAAGTCTCACTCAAATAAAGTTTCAATGGGCGAAAAGCGAGGCCAGACAAATTAAAATCGGTTGCGGTAATACCAAAGGAAACAAATAAATAGGCACTAAAGTTCAGACTTTGTAATTACGGCACTTGTTTCACGAATACCTACCATTAAAGACAGAATACACGAGAAACTAATTAAAGCCTTTCTTTAGCACGATACTGTAACCCTTTTCTGTTCCTCAGTTCTTACCTGTCTGAGAGCCTTCAGCGTCAATGGCGAGACACGCGCCCTTTCAAGGACTTCGCACAATTACGGTGAATTTAGTGTTATCCCTGGTACTAATAAGATTACTTGTAATGCCATTGTGTGAGTTCAAAGGATTTATTCTCGAGGTAAGCTCAATGTCCGAGCTACTGGACGGGGAGAATAGAAGAATCGCGCTTATCTGATGGTAGGTTTTGGAACTGTGTGCGAAATTTTGTGAGCATGCTTGACAATTATATAGTCTTTTATTACAATTACATTTACGGAAATTCAAAAAAAGGAAACTTATTCGCGAGTTCTACAGCTTAATTGTATTTCAAATATTTCGACATGCTTTGCTTTGGTATTGTAGGGACAGTTTGGCAACGTCAGCTCATATTCAAGTGCAAGCGTACCTAAGTATGAGCTGACTAAGCAGGAATGAATGCACGAGGCAACGGGCCACGGAACGCCAGTCCCATTGTAACCGCGTTCAGATCTAGTACCTACTGTAAAAGTGTTATCCGTGTAATACATTGAAGCCTTGAAATATACTTGTGATTGACATTGACTCTTATTATTTATCTCATAGGTCACCATCCTAAATTGGTGACCCGCCGACGTGAGTGAACATTTAGAACAAGAGAACATTAAATTCAAGTGAACATTTAAAGGTGTGAACATTCAGACGGTTAAATTAAATAGTTAAATTTGGAGTGATAATGACTAATGACGGTCTGAACGCGACTACCAGCGGGGCTCACCAAACAGCTAAGGTACAAGTAGACAGGATTGTTGTACCAGAAACCCAATCCTCAGAAGTCATGTCCATCTCAGTATCGAGTAGAATACCGGATTTTTGGGTCGATCAACCTCGCGTATGGTTCATCCGAACAGAAGCTGTACTAACACCGCAGCGTATCGGAGATGACGCCAAGTTCGACATGGTCGTATCAAAATTACCCAAGGAAGTGATCCTCCGCTTGACAGATTTTCTCACGAATCCGCCGGCCACGAACAAATACCAAGCGCTGAAGAATAAATTACTGACTACGCTGGAAGACTCAAAGAACCGGCAGGTAGAGAAAGTGCTGGGAGAAATGGACCTCGGAGACCAAAAGCCGTCGCATTTGCTAATGAAAATGCGCAACACGGCCAAAGACAGCTTTCCGGACACCACACTACGTATTATGTGGCAAAACCACTTGCCACCGACGGTACGCGCTGTATTGGTCGCATCCAGGGAGACCGATTTAGACACGTTGGCTAGTATAGCAGACGACGTCGCGGAAGCCACCAGGAGCCCTCATGTCGTGGAAGTAGCAGTACCACAGTATACGACGCATAGACCTTTGCCAAGCAGCCCAGGGACAAGCGACACGGCTCTAATAATAGCAGAGATCGCAAAGTTAAGTGTACGCATGGCGGATTTTGAAAGGTCAAGGCCACGAGGTCGAGATTACGGACGAGGAGGCCGAGGAGGACGATCAGCATCCAGGCCCAGGAGCAGTTCACGGCACCACAGCAGAGCTGCAAGGAACCCGAATTGGCTTTGTTTCTACCACTACCGGTTTGGAACAACGGCCGCCAAATGCGTTCAACCCTGCGCGTGGGAAAAGAAGCAGGGAAACTAGCGGGGATAGCACAGAGTACGGCGGAAATCTGTGTTATCAACCCCGGCCGTCGCTTACGCATAACTGACCTAAATAGCGGACTACGTTTTTTGGTCGACACCGGCGCAGACATCTCGTTATTACCGGCAAATAAAAAACTACGTGTAGGTGAGTGCTCCAATCTTAAACTTTTTGCAGCAAATGGCTCGGAAATAAAAACTTATGGTGAAAAGTTAATGGTTCTAGATTTTAAGCTAAGAAGGCCATTCCGTTGGCAATTTGTAGTAGCCGATGTGAAGCAGCCCATACTTGGGGCCGATTTTTTAAGCTACCATAGGCTGCTAGTAAATTTGAGCGAGCAAAAATTGCATGACCTTGTGACAGATCTAAATGTAGTCGCACCAGTCGTGAGTAGCAGTCAGCCAACCATCAACACGGTCGATAGTAATCACCCGTATTATAGTTTACTGTTGCAATTTCCTAGCGTTACGAAACCACCAACTTATAAAGAGACACCTTCGCATAATGTCGTGCACCACATCGAAACGACGGGTCCACCAACATTTGCGAAGGCAAGACCATTACCACCAGACAGATACAAGAAGGTCAAGGAGGAATTTCGCCGCATGCACGAATTGGGCATTTGTAGACCTAGTAAAAGTCAATGGGCCAGCCCTTTAACAGTGGTAGCCAAGAAAAACGGCGAAATTCGCCCTTGTGGTGATTATCGTGCACTAAACGCACAGACTAAACCTGATAGGTACCCGATACCGAGGTTACAGGATTTCACAATTATACTGAGCGGTAAAAATATATTTTCCAAACTAGACATAAATAGAGCATATCATTGCATTCCTGTAGCAAAAGAAGATATCCAGAAGACAGCCATAATCACGCCCTTCGGCTTATGGGAATTCCCTGTGATGTCATTTGGACTCCGTTGTGCAGCTCAAACCTTTCAGCGGTTCATGAACACTTCGGTTCTGGAAGGCTTAGATTTTTTATTTAGTTACCTAGATGATGTCCTTATTGCAAGCGATAACGAGGCGCAGCATAGGGATCATCTTAGGCAGGTGTTGCAACGATTCGATAAGTTTGGAATAACGATCAATTTAGCCAAGTGTAGTTTTGGTCAGCCAAACCTAGAATTTCTAGGGTACGAAGTCAGCACGGCGGGAATTAGACCTTTAGAGGAAAAGGTTCGGGCCATAACAGACTACCCTAAACCACAGACCATCGAGCAGTTACGCAGATTTTTAGGTATGCTCAACTTCTACCGCGCGCATATTCCGGCAGCGGCAGAAATGCAATCACGGCTAGACCAATATTTAATACATACAAAGAAACGAGATAAAACCCCTATCGCGTGGACTAGCGCAACCGAGGAGGCGTTTGTACAGTGTAAGGAAGGCCTAAAAAAAGCCGTTACACTATCACACCCCCGGTCGGATGCGAACTTAGCCTTGATGACGGATGCATCGACTAGCTCAATAGGTTCTGTACTACAACAATTAGTTAATGGCATATGGGAGCCGTTAGGGTTCTTTTCGAAAAAAATTACTAAAACCCAGAAAGTATACTCCGCATATGACCTCGAACTCTTAGCTATTTACATATCCATAAAACATTTTCGCAAATCATTCGAAGGCAGACCGCTGACAGTTTATACGGATCATAAGCCCTTATGCCACGCATTTGAAAACATAGGTAGAAGTAGTAATGAGACGCCACGGCGTACAAGACAGTTATTGTTCATAAGCGAGTTCACGACCGAAATAAGACACATAAGTGGGAAGGATAACGTAGTCGCGGACACGCTGTCGCGTATAGAAACAATATTTTGTCCCACAACGCTCGACTACGGAGAACTCGCTGATGAACAAGCAAAAGATGATTACTTAAAAAACATGACGCAATCTGACATAAATAGTAGTGTAAATATAAAACTCATCGCGATACCTACATGTAACAAATCGGTTTATTGTGAAATTTCAACGAAGGAGGCAAGACCGTATTTACCACAAAAGTTCAGACGTATAGCGTTTGAGTGTGTGCATAGTTTAAGTCATCCAGGCACGCGCACTACTCGTAAAATAATTTGTAAGAAATTTTTCTGGCCTAGCATGAACAAGGATATAAATAGTTGGACAAGATCGTGTATTCCGTGTCAAAAGTCGAAGGTCAATAGGCACACAATTTCTAGGTTAGAATCGTTCGAAGAGGTCGATCGTCTAACACACATACATGTGGATTTGGTCGGTCCATTACCGACATCTCCACGTGGGAACCGGTACTTAGTGACAATAATAGACAGACGTACTAGTTGGCCAGAAGCTTTTCCTATAGAGGAAATGACCGCCGAGATAGTGGCCAAAACTATATTTGATGGCTGGATCGCGCGTTATGGTTGCCCGACAAAACTCACGACTGACCAAGGACGTCAATTCGAAAGCAATTTGTTTAGTGAATTAATGAAACTATTAGGTATAAATAGGATTAGAACCACAGCTTTCCATCCCCAGGCGAACGGGAAGGTGGAACGTTTCCATCGCAGCTTAAAGGCAGCGCTAATGGCTAGAATAAATAATAGCTCGTGGGAAGACGAATTATCCACAGTGATGCTTGGCCTGCGCGCCGCCGGCCGTAGCGATAACGGTATAAGCGCCGCGGAGATGATGTTCGGACGCACCTTACGCCTACCGGGAGATTTCTTCAGTACTCAGGCTACGGAGCCTAGTGACCCATGTAACTTAGTTGGTAGAATTCGCGAAAGTATAGGTAATTATAAACCGAAGTCCGAAGGCTCTCGCAGTAACCGCACCTTGTTTGTACACAAAGATTTACAGTCGTGCGAGTATGTTTTTGTAAGGGACGATACAGTTCGAAAATCGTTACAACCACCATATACCGGTCCTTTTAAGGTCCTGAAGCGAAACGATAAGTTATTTTTAATTCAGTTTCCAGGCAGACAAGCTAGTATATCGATAGACAGATTAAAACCGGCTTACACGTGGAACACTGATGATGACACAAGCACGCGTTCGAGTTCTTTAGTAGGTGACACTGTTACGCCTGCGCCCACTACTTCGCGAAGCGAAAGCGAGGCTAGCGCGCAGCCACCCATTCCGCGTACCACTAGGAGCGGCAGGGTGATTAAAACCCCAGTTAGGTTTAAGGATACATATTACAGTTAGGGATAGGTACCATTTAGCTACAAGGTCGCTAAAGTCAAAACATGATTTCTTATCCATTATAGTGATGCAGTAGCATAGCTATAGCATCGCAAAAAACTAGCAGGTTGTGGTATCTTAACCTTAGTAATATTTGGATGTATCATCAATTAACAATGTATAAAGAGCGTTGTTAACCAAAAATGTAATTTATAATAATATCTGTTGTCTAACTATCAACCAGTGTAAAATTTAATCGCATCATGGGTTACGGACAAAGCAAAGAGGACCAATCACATAACAATATTGCTATTGCTGAGGTCCACAGCGTCACGGGCCAAGTGGACGCCAAGTTAAATTATTTGGGAATAATACTGGCAGTGATATCCATAATTTTAGTGCTGTTTCTCCTGTATTTCATACAAGCCAGATGCAGACAGTGTGTAAGGAACTGGGTACAGAAGGCTGTAACCAGAGCCCAACCAACAGCGGTGGTAGTACATCGGGAGCAAGTCCAGACCCAGGCTAAACAACAACCTGTCATTTATTAGTGAAGTGTAACAATTAAGAATACATGTCATTTCAAGGTGGAAGGAGAAATGTAATAATACAACACGTAAGATAAAATATGTGTATTCAGTAAATGTACATAAGTGTTCAATGTAACAATACATAGAGTTTACCCTGTTAAACATTTCCAATCTTAAACGTAAGAATGTCAAATAATAGACACAATGTTTTCGTTGTTCATTACATCATTAGGTACAATGTAGCAGGTATCCGGTAGGTACGCGCCACGCTATGTCAGCAAACGCGCACCTGCATGATACACAATACACTGGTTAGCTGTAAGTCGAATGTGCTGAGTAAGTTGTACCTTATTATAAGGCTGGGAACACACTAACCATAATTGTTGTAATTCATTTTTTTATTTTTTGTAAAAGGGGGGAAATATTGTAGGGACAGTTTGGCAACGTCAGCTCATATTCAAGTGCAAGCGTACCTAAGTATGAGCTGACTAAGCAGGAATGAATGCACGAGGCAACGGGCCACGGAACGCCAGTCCCATTGTAACCGCGTTCAGATCTAGTACCTACTGTAAAAGTGTTATCCGTGTAATACATTGAAGCCTTGAAATATACTTGTGATTGACATTGACTCTTATTATTTATCTCATAGGTCACCATCCTAAAGTTTAAATTAAATACGTGTACAGCTACTTACAGAACGCGAGAATTCAAAGCATTTGTATCCATTTTTATATACTCCGTGGAAAATAAACCATGTAAGCTTGGCGCTAAACTTACGAGACACCCTCGACACGGTTTGCGGAATTCCGAAGCATCTGTCCGGGAAGAATTCATTTTGCCGGCTGTAAAACGCGAGGGCCGTAACCGGGGGAGTAAAAGTAGTGTCAGTTAGCAGCCCTTGGTTCAGCTTAGTGGAAAGATTCTTACAACACCGGGAAAAGATGTTAGCAAACAGCTTACAAGTTGTAATTAAATAACGTAAATATGTTTGCTTAGTGTGTGAGTTATAGGAGTTTACATCATGTTCGTCAAAATATGAACAGAAATAGTATCAAACGTAAAATGTCGAATATTTTATACATAGACCAATACCAATTGTACCTTCTGTGGAAGGAACATAATAAATTAGTCTTTTATTCTGGTTTGTATTCGGTGAATACATAGCGACAGTAACCGAGTATCTCGGGCCTGAAGTCTGTAGGTGAAGTCGGTAGAAGCGAGTAGGAATTATTATGACGGCTTTTGGAAAGGGCCTATCATAATACGTTTAAGAAATTAACAGACATAACCACCTTAACAAAATATAAACTTTTATTAAAATTTTATAAAAATTAAAGGCATATTTCGCAACGTAATGAACTAAAAAGTTAAAACTAAGTGTACTAAAGTGTACTAAACAAAATATACTTCATTTTTCTAACGCAAATAAGAACAACCGTCATCTGACACTAACTCAAGTAATTTCTGACTCATTCTTCAAAATGTATTTTCTGTTTTTGCATTATATCGTATATTATTAAAGGTTTAAAGGGCAAAGGTAACATTAAGAATGAAATAATACATTAACTCTCTCTTATACTACATTCATTATCCCATTTACTTGGGGTCAGTGCAGTATAACTCTTTTTCTCATACCTCTCTACCTCACTACGTCATTCACATCCTTCGTATTCAGAACCATTTCTCATGCAGTCCATATTTTTTTATCATCAAATACATACTTATTAATAGAGGTAAAGTTCGTAGCTTAGAAAGTTTGTATGTAAGGTAGTACCCCCTACACGGAAATTACATACATCATATACCGAACTACTCTCCCGTTTCAACAATTTTTTAAGCACTTGAATGGTCCTTAAGGATAAACAAAGGCTATTTTTTATCCAGCGTTCTTTGTATGTGCGAGCAGAACCGCGTGGGCACATAGTGCTACATATATAATAACTGTTCTCGCACAACCCAGTTCACTCTTGCTACCATCCATTAGGGCTTTGGTAGAAGGGTATTTCTCGAATAATAATTGTCGGGTTTGGGCAGGTAGCAACACTCTAAAAGCTTGCTCGAAGGTGGTAAGGGTGTTGTGTTACTGACTGGTGGTAAGTTAGGTGGTCAGAGTTGCCGAAAGACCTGCGTTTGTCTCTAGCTGTCGACACAACGAATTCTCGAATCAACACAAGGTCGGCAACGCTCTTAAGACTTCTCTGGAATCGCAATCGTCCATAGTCTACGGTGTTCGCTTATCATCAGGCAGGCCTGAAGTTTGTTTGCAACCTTTAGTATGAAAACTAAGCATAAGTAGAACTGTCTGCTAAGTAAATTATAAATTAACCAGGCTGACGGTTCTTAAAATTAATTTATAGTATTACTAGCTTCTGCCCGTGACGTCGTCCGGGTGGAACTCTTTTAATATCGTAGCTCCATACAAACTTTCACCCCTTTAGAAGAAGATCCCCGGAAAAAATATTATATACTCGTAGGTATGTAAACCAGGTTATACACTAAAATTCATTTTCATCCGTTTAGTCGTTTTTGCGTGATTGAACTTAAGCATTTATAATATTAGTAGGATTAGCGAAATTTCCAGGGACACGACTTGCTTGGCACACTCTTGGCCAATCCCGTGGTTTTCCTCGTATGTAGCGGAAAGTGACTACGGTGTTGGCGCCCGCGGAGCGGGTTCCTGGCAGTCAAAGTGTTAATGAATAAGGTTTATTTTTATAATGTTGTAAATGTTATTTTTATAGGTTTACCTTTTGAAGAAAATATATGTAAAAGAACGCCACGCGCTATGTCCTATTCTGTGGTCTAAATTACAATATTAGAAAGTGCCATCAAAATCTGTTCAGTAGTTTTTGCTAAAATTTGCCACCAAATATATACTGGTTGTCATCACCATCGGCGTCCACATTACAACAAAAGATGGCGCTGTTACGTATTCACGACTTTATCCGATCGGTTGTTCTCAAATTTGTCTGCGGGTCACCTTAACTCTATCAAACTTTTTTATACGTTTCATATGGTTAGACGGAGGTTAGACGCCGACCAAAAACTGGAGAATGACCTACTAAGGCTAGAATATGCGTGGACATTGGTGATGTGCTGCATCGCGCTATTGAAGTTTTTAAATTATGTCGTATAAATACAGTTTCCTTAATATTCTCCTTATTATGTCTCTTTGACAACATCAACGAATTTTCACATTTATAATATAATAATAAAAAATAAAATAATAATAAGTAATATAATATTAGTGTCATTACAGTGATTAGTTGTGTTGTGTTTATCCTGTTTCTGTTTTCTATAATGCCATACGAATTAATAACTTATAAAGTTTGTTGGTCGGGTGGTGTGGTTCATTTGGCTAAAGTGATTGCTTCGCTCTGCTTCGTCAAAAGAACACAAGTATAATTTGTTTTGAATAAAGAAACCTGACATCAGGTCAAAATATATTGGTTTCTGTTATTACCTTGTATTCAGTGGAACGTTGCATAAAGTATCCTTAAACCATCGTGTCCTCAACTTGTTATCTTTTAATTACGCTTGCTGATTTTCTTAAAAATGTCTTACTTAGTTTGCTTTCAGTTGATGTAATTTTTATGCTGACCTGTATAATAAGGCAAATTAAATGTAATAGGAATATTACATCTTGATTTAAACTACCAAGTCTTTATTTAAAAAATAAAGCGAAAAAGTGCCTCGACCAAAAAAATATCGAACCTGCTCACAAAACTTTACGAGAATCGGTTGGCAAATGCGACCTGTAGAGGAGCACAGCGGACTCCGGACATACGAACGATTTTCGGCCCAAGCTGAAGCATAGAACTTAGTTCGCTTCGCTCGCTCATTCGATTAGAGTAATTCTTAAGTCACATGTCGGCATTTTAATAAAATATTTGGAACGGAAAAAGGGTCCGTTATATGTATACACTAGTCGAGGAAATTATGAAATCGGTGGTGTAGTTCCGTCGATTACTACATACGTATGTTTGTATAAACTTACTACCTCACACAATTTTCCTCCTTAAAATATTAGCATACATGATGATTGTGGAGATAACACTATCGTCTCGATATTGCTTCTGTAAAAAGGTTTTCACGCCTAACCTAAATAGAATATTCCATATCTCGCAGAAAGATGTTCAGGATCACGGGTGAAGCCTTGGTGACGGATATTGGATGAAAATCGGCGACCCGAATGATTTCTCTATGTTTGTATATAATGCAAAACAATGTTTGCGGTTCAGGAACTGATGGCTACTCTCTCTACCTCTCTCATCTTAACTTATTAAACGCGGAGTGCTACGCTGTAGTCCGAAGCAGTTTAGCAATTGCTACGCGCTGCGCTCGTAGCCGATCCCGGGGGTTACCCGTTAAGTTGTGGAAAACGCCTACGGCGTAGACGGGCTACTCGCGATCCCAACACTGAATGTGTTAAACTCCATATGTAGTGTAAAGCGCATGTAATGTTGCGCTCTGAATATTCTTATCTCGGGATTACCCCCCATACAAATCGGAAACTATATTATATATTTCAGGAAATGGAGCATCTAAATTTAGAGCTGTTTAAAGTCAAATGTTTTGGAGCTTCATATAGTTTGTGTACAAAATGTTTCGATAGATTTGACTTTACTTCAATTACACACCGTACCGAAAATGGTTTTGCTGCCGAATCTAATTACTTCCCTTGAGCGAACCCGTAAAACTAAAGACTTCCGGCACTGTCCAATGAAAAGTTAAAAGCACAGTTAACTTTGATAGCTCCAAACTTAATTTAATTAAAAGCTTACAAAGTTCGCAGCACGGTTACATCAAACGTAGTTTATGCGGGCAAAACAAGGTGCATATATTAGTACATGGCTGAAAAGAATAGAAGTTGGTCGTCTCGCTTTTACCCATTCGATTACATTTGATTGCTTCACTATTAATTATGAAATTTCATTATTGTATGTTTATAAAGCTATCATTGGAGTTGGAATCTTCTACCATTGTCATTTTTTTAAATCACTGCAGCCGAGCGGTAAGGCACGTGATTTTCAATCTTGGGGGTCTAGTTTTTCAAAAAAACTTATGTACGAAATATTATTTGGTAATATATTTTTTTTTCTTTCATCAGTAGCTTTTAGGTGAAGGAAACATAGCGAATAAACCGGTCTAAGACCCAACAAGGACATAGTTTCCCTCTGGGAAGGTCGCATGTCAGTCAATTTCGTCAAAACTCGTGCCTAAGTCCAAAACTATATTTGCTCAGAACGCACTTACAAAGTTGTTCAAAATTATTTATTTATTTATTTATTTATTTATTTAAGGACCACCAACGGATAACACATCTGAACAATACATTTGGCTTAAATACAAAAAAAACTAAGTAAGATGCTTAGCCACTTATAGGTGACCACAGCTCGCACAAATAAAACATGTCCACTTCCTTCAGCCTGCGCGCGCGCGTGCAAACATTGTAGTTGTTGAGTAGTTAGTAGTAATAGTATTGTTAAGTAAAAACTATTACAAAAAACCGGCCAAGTGCGTGTCGGGCCACGCGCATTGTAGGGTTCCGTAGTCGCCTGTCTGTCTTAGTTACATCGACGTGCGGTGCGGTGCGGTTGTGTCGGCCGGCCGACTGACACATGAATCTAACAGAAATTAGGGCTTTAAAGCCCAATATCTCGCAAACGAATTACTGATTTGTAAAATGGTTTTCGAAAACCCATAATATTTTTGAACTAGTTATCCAACGATACCCCACACCATGGGTTTAACGAGACACATAAACTATATCCCCGCTTTAGGTGTAGGGGAGGTACCCTAAAAAAAAATATTGATTTTATTGTACTGTTTTGACGGCGTGATTGATTTATATACCCATGCCGAATCACAGTTTTCTGGTTGTAATGGTTACTGAGCTAAGCCGAAGACGGACGGACAGACGGACATGGCGAAACTATAATAAGGGTTCCTTGTTGACTACGGATCCCTAAAAACAACTCTTTCCAAAAAAACAATTTTGGCATTAATCGCAAAAGCGGACCTCGGGCTTTTTTACTTACCTATTTATTGAACAAAAGGCGAACTTAATGTCATATTCTATCTTATATATCTTTCTTTTATGTTACAACCTCAAAAAGAACCCAGGAAGATGAGAATGTCGAGAGCATTTTAGCCAAGGTACTAGGACTGGGCATACTTGTCAGATTGAGCACGAGCCATATTGAAATGCGATGTAAATATGAATGAAATTAAATAGAAGCCCGGGTTGATGTAATTGGCTACTTGACAAAAAAACCGGCCAAGTGCGAGTCGGACTCGCGTTGCAAGGGTTCCGTACATCACAACTTTTTTTTTACTAACGGAGTGTTTTTGACGTTCATAAAAATAAGCTGATTTGATTTTTGTCAAATACCGTATTAAGTCCGACTCACGCTTGACTGCACATTTCTAATAGGTTTTCTTGTAATCTGTAGGTAAAGAACTATTTTGTGTATTTTTTTCAAAATTTTAGACTCAGTAGTTTCGGAGATGAAGGGGGGGATGGTCATTTTTTGGCTATTTTCTTAAATAATTTGTAAACTAATTTTAAAATTACAAAAACAAATATATTTTAGATGCACTCAATGAGCTCTTTCATTTGATATGTAACACGGTAGTATATGCAAAATTTTATTTTTTAATTTTCTCATTTCCCCCCCAAAGTGGCCGCCATGTTTAAAATTCATTTGTTTGCGTTAAATGTTCCTCTTTGGGTCACAAACTTACATATGTGTACCAAATTTCAACGTAATTGGTTCAGTAGTTTCGGAGAAAATAGGCTGCGAAGGACGGACAGATAGACGCACGAGTGATCCTATAAGGGTTCCGTTTTTTCCTTTTGAGGTACGGAACCCTAAAAATATTCGGGGTGCATTCGAATCAGTTTTCTGAGTGCATCAAATGTTCGAATGGAAATAACTACTAGAGCAAGTAAAAGACAAAAGAATACATAAATAATTTACACTTTATTGTAATAATTTGATAGTTTACTATCAATACAGCTACAATACTCTGTAAATTTCGACATAAGGAAAGTACCCAACTATTGCAGATAATTACACAGTTCAATTCACGTATTCATTTCGTATTCATTATTTCAACATGTCTCACGAAAGTATTCAACTCGCTAAAGCCGTATTTCTACTTATATCTGACGTGACGCTTTCTGATGCACTAAATGTGGACGCAAGTATACCGATCCCCGATTGGCTTACATAGTCACGAGAGGCATTGTCCCTCGCGTACAGATTTCTACCTCCACCTTGAAAAAAACGAACTCATAAGACGAACATAATTCTTTCGCACCTCAACACGATACATCAGATAAGACTGGATCGAACTTAGTTATGCTGACATAAATATGTTAAAAAGGTTTTAAGTTAAGGCGAGATCATGTTTTTTTTAAGCTTACAAAGGAAAGATTCTCGCGTGGCGACCAAGATGGACTGATGACCTGGTAAAGATCACGGGAGTCCACTAGATGCGGGTGGCGTAGAACCGGTCATTGTAAAACTCTTTGGGGGAGGCTGTTTGACATACTTGCGTGTACGTGATTTGCTAATTATACTGTGACCTTGCATTGTTTTATTATGCATGAATGAATTTCGATTAAGAATTGCAATCAACGCCATTTATATCTAAACTGTAAATAACCTTGAAAACCTTTAGAGGCACACAGACTCTAATTGCATTTTACAAAACCGCCTAATTCACGATTACGCCCGTTAAAACCCAAATTACTTCATAACAAGAAAGAAGTGGCTGAATGCCGTTCGTATAGTAAAATTGGCGTAATCTGCCCGTAAATACGCCGTAAACCGCGGATCCGATCGGCCATAACTTGGTTTATGAGCACCGTAACCGGCCCGCGAGTTGTCAGCGTTCGCCGTTACTGTCTTAGCTGACTAGATGCTGGGTAGAAGTGTATTAAAACTAGCTGCCCGCGACTTCGTTCGTGTTCAAAATATATCATTAGTCGTATTCAGCAGGTCGAACACGTAGGTAACGCATTGTTTGTACGTTAGGTGGATTGAATGTAATATTTTATCCTACGAATATTATAAATGGGAAAGTTTAGATGTTTGGATGTTTGTTACTCAATCACGCTTAAACGGCTGAACCGATTTGAATGAAATTTTGCACGAAGATAGTTTATAGCCTGGATTAAAATATAGGATAGTTTTTATCTCGAGTTCACGCAGACGAAGTCGCGGGCGGAAGCTAGTATAGAAATATGTTAAATTGTCGTAACGCGCGTTTCAAAGGTTACGTCACAACCCTCTGATGTCTAAGCCAAATTAGTGGAAAGTTCCGTCCAAATTTAGTTTAGATGCACACACTTTCACATTTTTAATATAAATATGTACAGTCGGCCGCAGAAAAACGTGCTCTCCTCTGCGTAGAAGTTTGCTTGCAAGGGTTGCCACATTTCTTTGTAGCTGAACTGTACACATCAAGTTCTCCATGAGGAATCCCCATTCAAGATAAATGTAACGTGTTTTCAAGCTCACAGTGGCTTAAGGCAAAACTGATGGGGTTAGGATCGTAAGGGCTAGGTTGAAGAATTACTATGTTCACAAAACGTCATAATTGTATGATACCTCAGTAGACATAATGACTTTTTTGAACAATAACCTGGTAAGCAGTATATCTTGGTTGTACGATCGTCAATTATAGCAGAATGCCGTAGTTGCACAATTACTAGGTAGATTTGGCGTCATATTCTATTATTCTTTGGCTGTAAAATGACACATTATGTATTTTGCCTAGATACTTAGTACAACGTTTTGGATTTTAAATGTCTCGGTAGCTAATACGATTACGTATTCCAATTTGATTAATATGTTTTACGTCACATCTGGCCATAATGCGAGTTTTACTGCACGCTGCGCGTACAGTAAAACTCGCATTGTGGCCAGATGAAGACGTAAAATTATGTACTTACCACGGGCGGTAATTCGTAAAGCCCCAGATCGCATATTTATGGCCCTCACCTTCGGTTCGGGCCACAAACACCTGCGATCTGGGCCATTCACGAATTCACCGCCCTAGGTACGTAATGTACTATTTCAGTTCGTTTCACGCGCACCAAGTAACGTGTCTGGGCGAGCGAAGTAAATTTCAATCGAACCACAATCAATGTGGAATGCGTAACATATATATCGTCTCTACGGGGTCTATTGTTATTTCTCTTCGTAAGTATTCGCATTTCAATGAGGCCACGCACGCCTAACTAACGAATTAGAACGAAAAACTCATTGAAATATAATTACATAGCGTAGTGCTGAACGAAATCATGCCCCAGATTCTACTACTACATTCACAAAGTACTGTAATCACAGATAACACATCTCCCGCGAGTAAGTTGCGTCGAGCGCTCTTCGGCGCTAATAAAGCGCTTTTACGCGCCGATTAGCGCTATCTTAGATAACGTACCTGTTCCGAACTCCGCTTTACGACGAAAATCATCCTAATCTTTACGAGCTTCTGTAAGTTTGTGTCTAAAGAGGCTGCTGGAATTTGACGATGGAAGTGTATTAGTGGTTGTGGTTCTGAGTGAGCATGGTGTATATGGGTGCACGACGTTTTATATAATTTCACTTTATCTATTTTGGTTTGATATACCATTACTTATTATAATGTAACGGATGGTATAATATTGTTTCAGAAAATTTTCAAATGATCTAATATAAAACATGATATAATGATTTAAGGCTATAATTACAATAAGAATAAAACACATTTACTATATTTATCACTTGGTATAAAAAGTGTTTATAATTATGACTTACTTGACATAATTCGTCAATGCTATAAATTTCAGAAATATAAGTTGATTTTACAATAAATAACTTTAGGTGTAGACAAATAATTAAAAACAATGATAAAATGAATAATAAAATAAATAAGCGAGACCCCTCGAAGCTCTCACTTAATCTTCACTTTTCATTCCCCTTACTTCCAAAACAGATGGTCGCATAGAAAAGTTAATAATCATTTTATACTGACATCAATTACACGATACCGCAATTTTCTTAGTCCCTTTGCACTTTCAACAGATAGCATAATCCATCTTAAGGCAGGTCTCAGCTAGGTACGACGACGAGCGAAGCGAGGAGGAGTGTTAGGTAAAACTGCGACCATACAGTGCGCGAGCCGAGCTACGCTCGCTCTACGAGCGTGCCGCGGTAGCGGCCGGCGAAACGCCAGAACCGAACATTTTTTTGTAATACTTACATTACATATTATGTAAGTACTTACTTAAGTACTCTACGGCGGAGGGCGGGAGATTGAGTCCCAGAAACGAAAGCGGGGCTCCGTCTACTTCTGAGCAGACATTGTTGTATGAAAGCGCAATTATTTTTAAATAATATGTATGTTAAACCTATTTTTGTTATAAATGTGTTATATGAAATCGTATTTCTTTTAAATAATATGTATGTTAAACATATTTATGTCATAAATGCGTTATACGTAAATATAACTATGCCACTTGCAAATTTGTCATTTTACCTATTATCACAATCGATAATTAGAGTAAAGCAAAATATAGCAAAAAAGCGTTATATCAAACGTTACATTATTCTAAATAACTTTATGCCAATTTAATGTATATCAAGTGTATGTCAGTTTTTCTGACAACGGTCTCCAGGATCTCAAAATGAATGCATTAGAGGAACCTTGACATTTTCCCAATGATGCATGAAACGAAAGCCAACAGCATGCCAGCCTCCAAATATTTTTGTTTACCATCCCTGTCTTCCAGCAAAATTACAACGAAATCAATCATAACAGTCAACCGTCGTTATTAAAGGAAGCAATGTGGAGACGGCATAAATCAGATCCGCGCGATATTGCCAAACTTCGGGAGCGTATATGACTCGACTCATTATGCTGGCTTGCTGTCAACCTGTATTTATTGTCTGTAGTGTTGAAAGGTTGAATCAGGTGAAGATTGTTCATTTGTGTTGAACATCTTACCCGACCGTAAGATGTTCATATCGCTATAAATGAAATAATGAATTTTATTCTGCAAGTAGGCGGTCATGGCACTTTCAAAAATCCTAACAGTTTGTTTTTGGTTATGGTAATCCTGATTTTGAAGGAACGTAAAGTGGGAGTATTTATATAAAATACCAACAGGTCGATCACGTAACGCATTGTACGCGCGTTAGGTAGATCTAAAATATCACTTGTATGCAAAAATTATAGTAAGTCGTTACATGAAATCAGACTTTCGATCTTGAATTACTAATATGTTTGTAGCTGTTTTGACAGATCCATGGTAAATATAAATCGACCAAGCCCACGAATTTCACAATATTCATACGTTCTTGACCCTTATTATCTTAAAAAAAAATGATTTAGGAAGACAAGATTTATTTAACATACGAAAATGGTAATACTTTGATATATTCAAAGTAAATTAGAGAGATGTCATCAAATTGGCGATACAACGATCCACAAGAATAAATAAGGTTGTTTTTTGTTTATTTTATTATTTAATTTGTGTGTCTGTGTGTTTGTGAATACATGTATTATTCTTTTTTTCTTTCTTTAAATCACCGTCTTAGATAATATTATTGTCATTACAACCAACTGAGTATACCGGCCCTGAATACGATATATCTCACCGACACTGACTTGCACGTTATGCGGAACAGCAAAGGAGTATTCTATAATATTACTGGCATGGCCACTTGGATGACACTCAATAAAAACTTGCGAAGTAACGATGAAGCGCGAGGTATATTAGGAGGGCCATAAAGCGGGTATTACGACAACTTTTTGATTTATCTGGCGCGTAATAGCGCGGACGCACTGCCCCGTTCACGGTCGTTAAATAAGGGAGTAGGTATTTTAAGTTGTAGAGATTGGCGCGACACTGAGAAGACAGTCTTATTGTGTAATTAGATGTAGCTTTGCAAAAAACAAATACCCACGCGATCTTAGATTGATTGATTGATTAACTTGACCATCCTATATATATATTGATCCTTATTACAGTGCACGGATGGTCAGTTTACTGTGTTGGCGGTGGTAACTTCCGGCTAAAACCAGGCTCCCTATTTAGCATAACTTTAATCGTCCGAAACGCTTTTAGCATAACAGACTTGGCGTATTCAGTTTTCAACGAATGTTAGTGAGGCAGAGACATTATTTGGTATAATTTCTAACATTCCTAAAATGTGATAGTCCGAAATTGAATTCGTATACTATTCCTAAGACCGATTATATTCACGAATAATTTTGTTTCGCATAATTTGTATTCGGCATATTATCGATTATCCGAAACTTACTTAGCATACTTAGTGCTTAGCATAATCATTTTATGGCGAAGGCAGAAAGCCAATGTGCGGGCAGATCAATAGGTTAGGTTAGAACTGCGACCTTAGCCAAAACGAATTGCTACCAGAAAAGTAGGTAAGATTAGAAATGCGATCATAACAAAAACGAGCTGCTGCCGAAAAGTAGGTTAAGTTAGAGCTATCTCTTTAACAAAAACAAACAATGCATTAACAGAAAAATCGGTTAGGTTGCAGAAAACACAAATATAACAAAATATAAAATTCTATTTTTAACATACATCAACTAGTGAAAAACCAGTAGCCGCAAAATTATAACATGCATATTTGAATTCAGCTAAATAATGTTATGCTAAAATATAATTCTGGGAGAATAGTTTTCGGCAAAGTAATTAATGCTTATACATCTTATGCGTGGACATGATTCGGAGCATCAAAATCAAAATGACACATGAACAAAAATTAGGACTTTAAAGCCCAATATCTCGCAAACGATTCACTGTTCCAGGAAACCTATAATAGTTTTGAACGAGCTAGCCAACGATACCCCACACCATGGGCCTAACGAGAAAAAAATTACATCCCCGCTTTAGGTGTAGGCGAGGTACCCTAAATAGTATTATATGCAATCGTTATATAATGTATGCTTTTCCAGTCGAGTACCGTTACGTTACGCCTAATTAAGGTACGAGACTTAAAAAGCTAATTATATAGCTATTGTATACAATACTTTTTCTAAGAGTCATCTGAACTAATTAAACAAACTTGGTATCTATTGAAAACGAAGTGCAACCAACGGCTTTTTTCTTTTTTGTGCGTTGATGTCTATTTACCTTTTGACTTTTTCATGACGGCGTCCTATTGGTCAAATACATTATAGTTCAGTAAAGGCGCCGCGTGATTGGTCCACTTCATTTTAGTTGTCTCAACAGTTATGAAATGTTGAGTTGGGAGCTCCATAGTAAAAAGTATGTGATTTAAGTTTAGTGTACGAAGTCTTAATTGAAACATTAAGGTCAACGAGTATAAAAATAAATAAATCCAAGATTTGATTGCACTGTTTTGTCGGCGTGATTGATTTATATACCCATCCCGAATTACAGTTTTCTAGTAGTAATGGTTACTGAGCTAAGCCGAAGACGGACAGACAGACAGACGGACAAGGCGAACTATAAGGGTTCCTTGTTGACTACGGAACCCTAAAAAGAACCGAATGCTATTGTCACATGATAATAGCATTCCCTTCTTTTCGTTCATGCCCATGTACGTCGAATAAGATGACATTTTGAATAGTTTTACCTACTCCATAACCATCTAATGTTACACTCGTTAAAACCCTTCCTTCCTTTTGTTTGTATTTGATGGTGCTGTAGTGTTATATTCTCGTGTCATGTTGTTAAAATCCTTTTGTCGCGTTAGAAGCTAACTGCCAGAAAATAAAATTACCTGATTCATAATACTATTTGAAAATTCTGCATAAAAGCATGGTTACATTATACTCATAAAATATAGGTGCTTTTAGCCAGTTCTTGTCGTCGCCTTACACAGCATCGGCTGAAAACAAAAGAGCCGTTTTGAACCTAATTGCATCGTTATAGCTACCTCTACCTTATTATTAACGTTAGTACAACGCAAATTACAAAATTGTACTAACCATTTCGGAGACGTCTCTCGGTATGAAGAGAAAGCCAACGTTTCCTAGGAATACCCATTTTGCAAGGGTCCTATTTCGTTTGGCAATTTAATTAGCGACCAAGACAGGAAATATCTAGTTGCCGGTCGCATTCAAAGATATAAATAAATAAATGATTATTAGGACAATCTTACACAAATCAAACTAGCCCCATAGTAAGCCCAAAAAGGCAAGTGTACTTGACCACGATTTCAAAGATACATATAAATACCGGAATACGTAGACACACTAAATCTCAGTCAGTCAGACTCAGAAAGAAATATTCATGCTAGTCACAAAAATATTTTCCCTAAGGATCTTCCCGGGATCCGAACCCGGGACCGTCAGTTTTGTAGGCTGTCACTACCCACTAGGCTAAACCGGTCGTGAAATGGCTACTACTTGAGGAGTCACTCGACGTTAATTTAACAATGTTAACTCTTACCTGACAGCTGTTGTTGGATTTAAAAGCGTTTGTAATCTCAGCTAGCTTTGTATGAAAAGGTTGACAAAGGAAATTCAACGAAAATTACTGTGATGAGGCAGGGATTCGCTCGAGTTGAGTTGTCGTTTCCTTTGTTGCCTAGATTATTATATTGCTGCGCGTCCTTTTAACCATTTAAATAATATCTTATTGAAGTCGGTGATACAAGTACGTAATTATTATTAAATACGACTAACAAGAACACGATACTTTCCGTGAAAACGGATGAAAATGTACAGTCGAGGTCAAAGATATGTTTACACTTTTGCACCTTATTGCCTTGTAATAAGGTGCAAAAGTGTAAACATATTTTTGACCTCGACCGTACAAGAAAATATATATAATTCCCTACATATACGCAAAGGATACGTTGTGTTCCCGGCATTATTCGGTCAGAATAGTAAAACCTCGAAATCCCAAGGATATTTATTGAAATTTGGTTCGAATGCTGAGCCCATGTTTTCAGAATGCTGAGCCCATGTTTTCAGAATGCTGAGCCCATGTTTTCAGAATGCTGAGCCCATGTTTTCATTTTTCAAGAGTGCCTACTCTACTACTAGCTCTGTAAGTAAAAAATTCGCATTTTGTTTGAAACTTACATGCTCAATTAAAATATTTATTTATTTGGACTTTCAACAATAAGCATGAGACATGATAATAATCACATTTTCACTTAACAGTTAAGCGCCTTATCACTTATAGAAGATCACCACATGCACAGATAAAGAAGTATTAACATAACTAAATCCAACTTACTTAATTTGAATTTATTGTAACTAATAATAATAATAATAAAAAGGACAAAGCCAGCAAGTACCTAGACCTGGCTCACGAGGTAACCGCCATGTGGGATGTTGATTCGATGATCATCGTCCCGATAGTCGTTTCAGCGAACGGTTTAATAGCGAAGAGTCTCGACCATCACCTCAAGAGACTCGCTAGATGGCTGGATCAAGGGTCAGATACAGAAGGCGGTACTCATGGATACTGCGCGGATAGTCAGGAGGTTCCTGTCTCTGTCGCCCTGACCGCCGCCGGTAGCTTAGGCCCCGTCTCGCTGCCGGCTGCACCCTAGGTTAGATTTTTATAATGATTTTATGTTTGGTATGTATAGTTTTATATTTTAATTTTTATAATATTATTGTACAAACCTAACTTAAGATGAAATAAGAATAAAGAGATAATAATAAAAATAAAAAGGACAAAGCCAGCAAGTACCTAGACCTGGCTCATGAGGTAACCGCCATGTGGGATGTCGATTCGACGATCATCGTCCCGATAGTCGTTTCAGCGAACGGTTTAATAGCGAAGAGTCTCGACCATCACCTCAAGAGACTCTCGCTAGATGACTGGATCAAGGGTCAGATACAGAAGGCGGTACTCCTGGATACTGCGCGGATAGTCAGGAGGTCCCTGTCTCTGTCGCCCTGACCGCCGGTAGCTTAGGCCCCGTCTCGCTGCCGGCTGCACCCTCGGTTAGGTTTTTATAACGATTTTATGTTTTGTATGTATAGTTTTATATTTTAATCTTTATAATATTATTGTACAAACCTAACTTAAGATGAAATAAGAATAAAGAGATAATAATAAAAATAAAAAGGAAAAAGCCAGCAAGTACCTAGACCTGGCTCACGAGGTAACCCCCATGTGGGATGTTGATTCGACGATCATCGTCCCGATAGTCGTTTCAGCGAACGGTTTAATAGCGAAGACTCTCGACCATCACCTCAAGAGACTCTCGCTAGATGGCTGGATCAAGGGTCAGATACAGAAGGCGGTACTCCTGGATACTGCGCGGATAGTCAGGAGGTTCCTGTCTCTGACGCCCTGACCGCTGGCAGCTTAGGCCCCGCCTCGCTGCCGGCGGTACCCTGGGTTAGGTTTTTACAATGATTTTATGTTTTGTATATAGTTTTTATATTTTACTTTTTATATAATTATTGTAAAAACCTAGCCTAAGATTGAAATTGAGTAAAGAGAATAATAATAAATACTCTTTATTGCACCACAACAGGAGAGAAACATAAAAAAAAATCGATAGCGTGCTTCAAAACATATGTTTTGAAGCACGCTATCGATTGTTTTTTAATTCGGTGGTTTTTAGGTATATACCTAAACCACCGAATTAGGCGTATCACCAAATAATGCGAGTTTACCCTACCCTAAGAAAAGCTGGGGTAAATTTTAGCACGTCATCCCGAGATCATTCCAGATTCTACAATAGAAAGAGTCAGATCTTCCAAGACTACACTGGTGCAATACGAACTGGCTACGCACTGGCCACGGCCGTTGCGCTCAATATAAACATAGTTGCGGTTGGGTGGAGTCACCAGCTTGCCCCTGTGGTGCCGATATACAGTCATACAGACCATCGAGCACATGCCCTCCAAAAGACCTGACTGTCCTTAGCGACAAAGCATGATTTATTTATTCGCTGATTAGCCTTAATATAAATTTATCGTGATTATGTATGTAACATAATGTATATTTAAAAGATAAAACCACCAGCACTGAAACTGCTGCAATTATGAAACCTGAAGTTTATTTGTGAGCAGCTTAAAGCGGGCGAGGAATGCGAGCAGACGATTGTTATCACTAATTTTAGACGTCATATTATTTTATAGCGGATAAATATAGAGCGGTGACAGGCGTATACAAATTTGTTGACATGACAGGACTTATTTTTCTTCTAACGTTGCCGTTTCAGCAGCTTTTTAACAATGGGATTTTGTACTGTAACGGTGTAACCGGCCTTCTATTATTTACGAGTATATTATTAGGAAGAATTTATCTTATTATTTTGAGTAATAATGTGCCTAATTCTAGCTATACATGAGAGCTAACAAGTAACAAAACCAGCAAATATTTCTTCGCCTCCTCCGTCAGAAAATTGAAAATAAAATCCTAAAACTTCTGTAGTGCGCTTCGTAATAAAAGTATAAACAAGGGTAAATGCATTTGAGTCGTTTGTCGTCTGGATAACAAATATAGTGGATAGAGTAAATAGAGAACTAGGCATGCGAGTCGCGTGCGAGGGACTCGTGCGAGTGCGGGTGCAGCGAGTACTTGAGCGAGTGGGGCGTGAGCATCTCAAGATGAGATACAAAGTCGATTGGCAGAAAATGGTTAGCCTTTTTGCACGTAAAATTATAATGATATAAATGCAAATTACTTAAAGATGAAGATATTTCATTAGCTTTTCGGTAAAGGAAAAAAACTTACTAAAGTAAACCGGTCTAATCCCAACAACGTCTAGTTTTCTAACACGGTTGGGGCAGTTTCTTTCGTAAAACTGCTTCTTACGCCAAATCTTGGGAATTATTATTTATTTAATCGTATGGCAAACAGGATAACAAATTAATTTTACTCTACCTTGTCTCACTTCAGCTCTACACCGCTCATTACCGCACAGTTTAAAATTGTCTAGTTTATACGCGAATCCAGGCAGCAATAGTTACTACGTAGGTAGGTACTACTTATTTAAGGCACATATCATTTAGGGCACATAACACGTTAGAACCGATGGCCGTTGGGGCGGAAAGGTTATCGAGTGGCGACCATGTACCGGAAGGCGCGGCGTGGGTAGGCTCCCCACAAGGTGGACTGATGACCTGGTAAAAGTCGTGCGAGTCCGCTGGATGCGGGTGGTGCAGGATCAGCCACTTTGGCACTCTTTCGGGGAGGCCTATGTCCAGCAGTGGAGGTCTTTCGGCTGATACGATGATGATAATGATTTACGCGTTGTGTTTTACCATGGGTGTTATCCATTATTTGTAACGATTGGCCAGAGATGCTCAAATCCGGGACGAATGGAAGTCGAGAGGGGAGGCCTCTGCCCGGCAGAGGGACACTATATAGCCTTCGAAAAAACGAAACATCGAAAGATCAAACTACATAACACGATTAGTTGTCATGTCAAGCACCCTTAACATATACCAACAGGAATAAACTAGTATTTAAACACATAAATCCTCTTTAATCCATTGTCAGGTAACATACCACCTCAGTATAAAGCCCGGAGTGATCAACGCCAAGACGAAAAGTATACATTTCACACCTCCGCAGCTATAGCTCCGAAACCCTATAGAGCGTTTCCGAACGTGCAAGCAAATCCCAGACGCGAAATCGGTTTTCCGAAAGCTTACCTGCAACTCGGCCCAATTGCATTCACACCTATTATTTCCGGATTTGCTCTGCTGGAAGTTCATTACAAGAAGGGAGAAAAGAAAAACGGGTGCGATGCTGTGCCCGTGCAACTTTTTGGTGCAAAACTTCAGAGTACGAATTGGTGTTGCGCTGCGGTGACGCTGAGAGCACAGCCCTTCGACTTTGCGTGTGTTCAAGAGTCACATAGTTTACAATTATAAAAACTTACTTTCGTAATACAGTCAAGTGTAAAAATAAAGTTGCATACAACTTACTCATAAATATGAGCCATTTTAAAGCACCACAGATACTTTAAGGCGAAACGAATAACTTATTGCATGTCGGATATTTGGAAGCATGTCCGATATTCGAAAACATTACAGATATCGTATCAGATATTTTTAAGCATGTTGGATAATTTAAAGCATGTCACACATATTTTAACTCTTTACAGATGCAGTCAGTGCTTATATTTTTCTAAGTCAAACGCTCGTTCGAGCACTCGGAAGTAGATTTACATCTACCGATCCCAGATTAAGCATTGTCATGCAGTAAACTCACGTCACGTGTAATTATGATCAATCTACCGTATCAGTGTGAGCGCGCAAAACGGGTTGAAAAAATCATGAACCAAGCAGTGCGTAGGCTGTGCTGTCGCCAGTACAGTACAACAAGGCAGGTACGAGCTCGCGCGACAAAACGCATTGTCCCGCGGCGCCGCCCGCGCCTTGCTGCTTTTTATTAGTCTTTGGGGCCCTATTCAATATTTTTAATGACGTTGGCTGTGTATCACACTTAGCTATAAGTCGGCGATACTAACTTTACCCAAATATGTTTGACATAAGCTGAATAAAAAAAAACTTTTTATAAATTACAGATAACAAACACTTAAGTGAACCTTCATTTAGGTATCATGTGCATTATTTTGACAATAATTAGTATGTAAGGTAGTTATTTTTCAATACCAGCTACTCGTGCGCTTTTGCCCAAAAAAGAATGCAAGCCATCCGATAAGTGTTACCCTATTACTTCCATACAAAGTACAGTTTCATAGTATCCATCTCCTCATAATATGAGTATGAGATAAGATTAGATAATTTAATTCATGATAAAAAATTACAGTATAAATTCAAATTCACAAGTCAAAATTATAATAATTTATATCATGATCGTCAAAAACGAAGAACATAATAATAATAATAACAATGTCAACACAGTAAAATACACAGTAACAAGCAAATAGATTGTAAATGGATTGTAATATGTAAAATTAATTTTCTATAGAGACTGTTTAAAACTTCTGCAGGAACAATGCATTACATTAAGTAATCTGTAGCTTTGTTTTGTAATAAATAAATAATAAAGAACCTAACCACGACGTTTAAAAACCCACCGCAATTCTCATCGTTCACGAGTGCCGCAAGTTATGTGTTACATGCACGCCACGCCGCCGAAACATAAAGTATGAAATTAATTAAAATAATGAATTCTGATTAACAAAAACTTTGCGTGCTTTTAAACGTTATTTTGTGCTTAGTCGAGGTTAAGACGTTAGCTTATTATTCATTTAATTGTTATATCTTGAAAGAAATCATGTTTTGACATTTTATTACAAATAAATAAATAAATATTAGGGGGGAAATTCTCACAAATCAAACTAATACTAAGCTCAATAAGGCTTGCTGTATGGGTAATAGACGATGATATATTTAATAGATATAATTATAATTACTTAAATACAAGGAAAACATCCATGACTCAGGGACAAATATCCGTGCTCATCACACAAATAACTGCACTTACCGGGATTAAAACACCGTAACCAGTAACGAAATGTAAATTATGACAGTCGTCATCTGACGACTGTGGTTGATACATTTTATTTTTTATAATCTCTCTAATTTTGTATGTAGCCCGGTAATTTTACGCATATTAGATTCTAAGACCTTCTTTTTAAATTGTTTTATATAATTTGTCGTCGTGACAGCGAGTTGACTTAATTAATTAAGACCTACTCAACTTTAAGGTTGTGGTTAGAGACTGAGAACCAGCGTAGCGGTCTCGCTGATTCTCAAACCGTTTCAATATATAGACAGCCATTCAATATTGTTTATGTTTACTCTCATCGTCCTTGGTTAATTGTTTGTGTTGATGAATAATTTATTTTATTTTATTTAAAACCCAGGACCAGTAGTTTCATAGGCAGGATCATCGGCTAGGCTAAAACCCTTTGATCAAAGGCGGATTTCAAGGTTGCTAAATAGGTATGATTTTACGAACGAGAATCTATTATAATGGCTTTGACGTCTCGAGTTTGTACAATTCTTTACTGAGTCAGTTGTTGTTTTTTGGAGTTTTCACTCTGTTGAACAATAAGATTATTTGAACGTTTGAAAATCAAAATGTTGCAAAGTTGCAATTAAGGTGTAAAAATATTGAAACAAAATGATGCAACGCGCAAAAGTAAAAATAAAAAGAACAAACCACATTTTACATCACGGGCAAAAATAATTATACAAACTACACATCATTATTGTTTTTTTTTAAATACTGTTATCTTAAACTAACGTATGAGAGACAGATACAATTTAAGAAAATCCCCATTACGCCCATGGGCGTATTGTACCAAACATGAGTCACATTAATTTGTGTTTGTGAGAAAGGAACGAGAGATATGTAAGCTAACAGAGGTTTGTGAAGTGTTATGAATAATAATGTGAATGTCAGTGTAGTGAATTACAAGTGTTACAGGAAAGATTGAATTCTCAGAAATACAACGTGTTTTTTTAATCGTCTTAGAGCCGAAGCCCACTTAAAGTATCCAAAACGTACTAATCATTCGCGAAAAAAATGTATTAGTTAAGCGTTTAGTAATAAAAGGTAACTTGAGTAAGTTTCAAAAATCCTGTATGGTGCGCGGTGCGAAGTTCATTTACCCGGTTATAGTTCGTACCTATCTACTTCACTCGGCTGGATGATTAAAAATAATATTAATACAAAAATAAACAATATAAATACATTAAAAATAACCTTTTTTAAGTTCTTTGTAATGTTTACATTAACTGGATTTAGGCTCTACGGCGGTTAAAAAACACGTTATATAAGCAACGCTACCCACGGTCCAACGTAAAATAATTCACCCCAATTATACAATTCGGTCAAAGGCCAGGCGTGATTGTGGGCGGTAAATAACGGGCCAAGTTGCGCCAGTCCTATGATTACTGACACCGACACCGAGTTAGAATAATCGCGCTTTTATACAGTTTTCCCAAATAAAACTGTTAGCCGCATCGTTCCGGCCGTCCTGTCTGTGTTCTGTCCACGCAAGCGTTCTACACGAGTTTTTGCGTCGAAATTTTTGCCATTCAAATCGATTGGTTGCGTAAACTGAATAGCTGGCAAACTAGAGTATTCACGATTTCGTATAAACGAGAAGGCCCTGGGCGACCGAGCTCTGCTCGGATGAAAATAGGGAAAATACGGTGATTTCAAATATAAATATACATACATACATACATTCACGCCTTTATTCCCAAAAAGGTTTAGGCAGAGCACATGAAACGTATATTCCAGCGCCACTTTTAGCATAAATGTGGGTATAAAAGATCGACAAAATTTGATATTGCAGTGATAGGTTGCTAGCCCATCGCCCACAACACACTTCAACCCTGGTCCCTTACTCTACTTTTACGACACCCACGGGATGAAAGGGGGTGGTGAAATTCTAACCCGACACCACACGGGCATATAAATATATATACAAATATTGCTCGTTTAATAGTGTAGGCTAGGAAAGGATAGGATAATTCAGTAACTAAATAGGAGAGGGAACTACTAAATGCAACCGGGGAGTTGGCAACCATATCACTAGTGTGCTGTAAGTTTCGCGAGTGTGTCGTATTTGTATTTTTTGTTATTTTTTCCTAAATCAGAATTTACAAAACATATAGTATTATACATTCCGAACACCTGATCACAAAATTTATTAAGTATATATTAAGTAGTATTATATTAAGTATCGGTTGAGAAATGCGACCTGCACAGAAGAACAGACGAACAGCTGGAGATCCAGTCATACGAAATATTTTTTGCTCAAATCCAAACGACGAAATTCGTTCGCTTCGCTTGCACGTCCAATCATATGTTTATGGCAAGCTCACAAATTCATCGTATGCAAAAGTATTTTCACCCTTAATTTGGCTGTCGATCGGGATGTACAACCTATTTACAATCTTGTCATATTTTAATTTTTAAAATTCTTTGTTTTTAAATAAAACCATATACCTACCGAACACTTTATTTGAAAATATACACCATTCAATCACATGCACAAAATTCCTTTATTTCATATCCGTAGAATCGATAAGATACATAATTTAACAGTTTCCGCAGTATACTCATTAGTTTTATTTAATGAGATTCGAACGGATTTTATTGCGTTTAGTACTAGTCTCCGCCCGCGACATCGTCTGCGTGATAAAACCTATCCTATATTTTAATCCAGGCTTTATCTTCGCAATTATAAAATTAGTAGGATTAAATATAGATATTATTCTGTCTACCTGTTTGACTACGAGTGCTAAAAAAGGCTTTAAACGTCCGGATGTAATTATGATATCCTACTAATATTATAAATGCGAAAGTTTAGATGTTTGGATGTTTGTTACTCAATCACGCTTAAACGGCTGAACCGATTTGAATGAAATTTTGCACGAAGATAGTTTATAGCCTGGATTAAAATATAGGATAGTTTTTATCCCGAGTCCACGCAGACGAAGTCGCGGGCGGAAGCTTGTACTTAATATTCGCGATAAAATCCGTTCAAATAGTTTAATTGAATGGTTAATAGGTGGTTCCGACTGAAGTAGCTATCACAGCTTGCACTATTATAATCGTTTCCTAACTAAATCTGTGTGTGAGTTTCGGTGGGTTCAAGTTGGGAGAGTTTTAAGAACAGATTAGATTCCGGGTCGGTGGTCCATCGAGGGAGTCCGGCGGGCTTACCTAAACACTAGTTACGAACTTGGCCCGGCGCTGCTAAAAAGTGATATTGTTGCAAGGTGCACAATATCATTTTATGATATTCTAGAGATTAGTTTTGAGATTGCAATTTAGGATAGTTACTGAATTGATTGTTATTGGGTATTCGATTGGATGTCGTTGTTTAAGCAGATAAGTGTTGCGTTCATTCCGAACGAGCATTAGGACAACTCAATTGTCTTTTTCCCATACAAAAAATGACAGTCTGAACAGAACAAGATAACTTAAAGATTTCAGTTACATTAAGGCAAAAGTTAGTAGGTCAAGTGTTTCTTACTTACTGAAATTAACTTAATAAACAGTGGGACGTTTACTTTATCTTCTGTGATAACTTATAGTTTCAGAGATACCACATGATGAACTAAGTCGATATTCTTGAATTATTCAAAGTTTCCACATTATTTCACGCCGACTCGCATACTCCGATAATTCACCGTATACTTTAAGTTAATGCTCAGCCCTTGCGCGTAATTGAATCAAAAATGGCTCCTAAACACCGCCCGCGCCGCAAATTACGTGGTTTCTGAAATTCAAAGCGTTTTTATTCGCGCTAAGGCATTTTTCTTTAATAGTGGCGGAGTGTTTAGAAGGGAAAAGCAATAAAAGTCTTATAGTTGTTTAGTTTTACTGCGTTTTCGATTGGGATAAGTCTGTAACGGTGTGGTGGCGTTTGATTTCTGGCGTGATTTTAACTTTGACTGGAAATTAGACTGGTTTTGCTGTTATTACGGCATAATAGCGCGTTTAGTATAATCTGCAAAAATAATAATATTATTAGGTACAAGCCAACCGGACCGGTCATTGTGGCACTCTTTGGGGAGGCCTATGTCCAGCAGTGGACGTCTTTCGGCTGATATGATTATTACAAGATTTTATTTAGTTTCTCCTGTCCCGATGTTCGCCATCAAATCTTGCAAGTTAAATTTGACCCACTTCCCGGTGGCCGATTGAGCTGAAAATTTGGATAAGTATAGTTTGGAAGACAATTCAATATTATAGTACCATCGAGCTGATCTGATGATGGACACAGAAGGTGGCCATGGGAATTCAGTACTTAACCGACGTAACCCCGTTGAGTTTGGGCTCGTTACAATCGTCTCAATGAGTAGTTGATGATGGTATACAGAATTGATGGTGTACCCAAAATGACATTATTGACCAAAACTTGTACTAAAAGAAAGTCAGTATTTGACTTTTCGTTTGCTAAAATCCATTGACTGTTGATAATAACTCACATATTAAAAAACCGTTCGTAAATGCATGACTCATATTATGAGTCGAGCGTTGTACCCGTTTTTTGTCTTGAGTGTATTAGGGGGAATATATTGAATTAATATTAGGCAACAATACTACACAAAAATCATAATACCCCCGTTGTTAGTTCAATAAGGCTTGTGTTATGGGTTCCAGACGACCATAAATAATACATAGAAAGCAAAATTCTGACACAAATATGTATTCATTCTCATCACACAAGTATTTACCTTCACCGTGATTTAAACCCACGACCGTCAGCTTCTTAGGCAGGTCACAACCTACTAGGCTAAGCCCGTCGTCAAATACATACTAATAAAAGTGAACAACAGGGTGTCCATTATTGGAATCAACCTTCGGACCTTGCATTGAAATCGAATTGGAAACCGGAATGTATGTCAGAGATCAATCTCTGGGCGGTCAACCGCCTCTCCTTCATCCAAACTCACTCAAGTTTTTAGTAAAGGTTAAACGAGACCCTAGTAAGTACCAAACAACCTCAGACCCCAAAAGAGTTTAATATTTACACGCCGATTTACATTCGACCGCTCGATCCGTCAAACCCAGCATCAAGCTATTTGATTAGGCTTTGCGGTACACTACAGGTTCTGCGAGGGTTCAGACAAGCCGGATAAACAAATTTAAACCGCCTGTTTAAAGCATTAAGGTTTAATTTAGATTGTGATCAGCGCTCATTTCAGATAAATACTTAATTAACATGCGTAGCATGCGCTACGAGTGTCGTAGCGACAATCTGCTACGATGATTGAGCGACAGTCTGAAGTAAACTCTATAGAATAAGAGGTAAGGGTTATATATGGTTGGTAATTCTTCTTTTTGGTAGTGCACATGTTACTTGGCGGCACGTGAGCTCTGAGGGTCCATTCGAGATACGTATATACTTGGTAATAGGCCTCATAAATATATACCAATATTATAAAGAGGAATAGTCTGTGAGATTGTAGCTTGTATGTAGTAGATAATCTCTGGAACGACTTATCCTATTTGATAAATTATTTCACCAGCGTTTTGAAAATACTTTCTTTGCAATACGCGGGCTAAGCCACGCGGGCACCTAGTAGGTACCTATATAATAAAAACATGCATCGCCTGATTAACAATTATATTAAGTGTGTTAATACATTAGTATTTTATTTCCATAATAATTGTACAGTTAGAGTAATATTTGACTACCTACTGTTAGAATTTCACCACCCCCTTTCTTCCCGTGGGTGTCGTAAAAGTCGACTAAGGGACCAGAGTTGAAGTGTGTTGTGGGCGATGGGCTAGCAACCTATCACTGCAATATCACATTTTGTCGATCTTTTATACCCACATTTATGCTAAAAGTGGCGCTGGAATGGAATATACGTTTCATGTGCTCTGTCTACCCCTTTTGGGAATAAAGGCGTGAATGTATGTATGAATGTATGTATTTTGAGAAAATCTGACAATTGTGAAGTATCCAAATAATTAATTTAGTGCCATCAAACGTCAGTAAATCTGTATGGCTGCCAACATAAACTCTAATAAAAGCTATAAATATTATGATCCCGAATTCGTTGCTAATCAATATTTACTGCCAGGTTACTGAATTAGGGATAAGTAAAAATGATTAGATTCCACTGACTTCCATTACCATACCATTCATCATTGCATCGTAAATCATGCCATTCGTATACGATTCCGTGTAATCATAAAGTGCTTGCTTGTTTCAATCCATTACATGCATTCACTATCAATCTTTAGTTTGACAGTTGAGGATTACCTACACAAGTAGCACACCGCGCCGTACGGCACGACCGCCGAACAGCGCTCGGTCACCGAATTCGCTTTACCGTGTCGCTTCCTCGCGTTGACAGTGACAGTAATAATTAGGGTAGTTAGAATCCAATTTTATAATTTCTGTAAAGAAAAAGACCAACTTCCAATTCGTATATACAAAATATGAAGACGTCACGAACCATGGTAAATGAAATGATATTCGTTCCATATTAATGAAAATACGTTTTGCGGCGAAGGGAGAATAATACAAAAAAACAAATAATCACGCAGTTATATAAGTGTCCAGTTGTAAGGGCTATAACAGCCCTCTGTCCCTTGGCAAAACGTACCTCTGTCGCACATGCTGAATACAAGCGACAGAGATTTAGTCGAGGGATGAAAAGGGTGTTGCCACTTTTCGATTTTATTTCAATGCTGCTAAGGTCCAATAAGTACACGAACACGAACGAACGTAAAGACGTCGACTTAGGCACGGCCCCGCTCGGCACGGTGTACTAATGCGTCATCTTTGATATTGACATTTAATGATAGGTTACAATACACTCAAGTTGAGCATTATCTATCATTCGTAAAGTTGATATTGAAATTGATCGAGGCGACAATCAATCAAGTTAGTATTTGTGTAGGAGGACGTTGACCTATTTACACGGAACAAATGTTAACATAATATTGAAATTTCGTAGACTTATAGAAAATCATTTGTCTTAAATATAAATGCGTGTAAAAATACGCAAACTATTCCTTATAGGCAGTTTCAAAAGCACAGCCTGCTGATTTAACAAGTCCTTAATATTATAACTTTTGTATATTCCAGCTCTTTCATTGCCGAGGCGTCCTTTACGAAACAGTATTCAATATTTTAATTATATCGGTAATCATTTAACTTACGCAAAATAAATACACTCAGAATGTGTAATTATTAATTATCATGACGTTTATTAGTCTTGCACGATCTTGTATGCGAGCGGAGTAGGGGTTTAGATCCATCAGAGCTGTGCTAAGCATACAAGAGACTTGTAATGGAAACACAGACCTTAACACATCAGTGGTGGATACCCAACCTAATCGCGTAACATTTAGAAAGCGCGTTCGGTTACAATGCAACTACATTTTCGGAGCTAAAAATGACCAAATGATCTAAAGCTTGTTACAAAAGTTACGCAATCAGCTTGTCGTAGTGCGCACGTTAAACAGCCACTTAAAAAAAACCGCTTTTGGTACCTCTGACTAGAATGTCGTGCGACACCTGGCGCCACCATTAACCCACTTCCCCATCAAAGATCCGCGCCTCATTATACCGAGCACAAAGCGGGTCGAGTCATACAACTCATACATTTTCCATTAAGCCGGAGTCTGCTTCGCACGTCCATTACGAATAATTGCCCTGTCCGCGGCGTTTGGGACCGGGACGGTGCACAGATGAGGACGGTATGCGTTTGAGGTTGTTTGGGGTAATGTGAACCTCAATCACGTTGAGAATAAGGACCGTGGCAACATGAGGGAAAGTATACCTAGTATTTCTCAATTCAATACAAATAGTGAATGGTTAACTAGTGAGTTATTTGACGATCATTAAATAAATTCGTGTAAATTAGCTTAAAGTTAACTTATAATGTAAATTTATTTTATGAAATAAAGAAATCTAATTCTAAATAAACAGGTATTGAATGACCTTAGCGTATTATTTATTTAAGTTCTACTGCATACCTTTGGTCCAAACACGATTGTTGTTTAGGACATATGTGTTTGGGTGAATTGAATATTATAAAGACAGTATTGAATTGTATAGAACCAAAACTGGACCATTCTAATAACACATGATTTTTCTTAGCTCTTCGCTCCCTGTATAATACTCTATTTTAGCTTTATTTGATTTGTATGAAGATTTAAAAATGCTGATTGAATAATGTTTTATTTCTAAGTTTTGCAATGATGCGGGAGATAGAATAATGTTTTGTAAAAAGGAATGTAATCCCTATAACAGTTAGGTATACACGGCGACTTTCTGGACCGATACAATCGTGCGTTTCACCAGCCATTGATCACCTGTCAAAATCATGTGTATTCATATTGTTTCGCGTTTGTAGCACTGTTAAAAGTCTATGCGTGACCGATAGAGTACTGTCCCACTGTTCTACTGTGCCATCCGCATTGGGACGACTTTTCTCGATTAATGGAATTCGGACGTGTTCGGACAAATTAACTCGCGGGCGGCGCGGGCGCTGCGGTTTCAATATTTACCTCGCCGTGTTGTCCTATCGCCGGCCTGTACAAGGGTACCGTTATGAAAGGGAAATTATGGACAATGTAACTTTTACATAATTTAGGAGTAAGATTATATTATATATGGTCAATTGAAAGTGGCGAGGGAAAAGATGATCTAGGACTTTGGCTAGTTATTATAAGCTCTACTATTGAGTTTAATTTTCATGTCGGTAAGCACAATATTCTACTCGTACCAAGTCTGTCTCAGTTGTAAAAGTTACAGACAGGAGGGTAGATTTTCACCCCCTCACGTCGCGTTGCGGTGTTTCTAGTGCTAGCCCAGCTGATCATCACAGTAGAACAAGCGTGTAAATAAAAACGTATAGAATTTCAAAGCAAACTGTAAGTGTACTCTTAAAAACGGAATACCACAAAGCATTCCCATTTCCGCAAACCCCATTCAAGTTAAATCTGTACAGTCATCCCGAAATAATATATGTACCTACTCTTCAGGATGCTCAAAAATGTAACCTGCACTAACACTTTCTTGTTGTAACAAGCACTATGTTTTGTTCCGATATATCTGGGGCCTGTTCAACCCAAATTCTCCAACACGATAGTTGCCTCGCGGGCGTTGACTTTCCGCTAATTCCATAAAAGCATTTGCCTTGTAGTTGTCAAAAGTTATTAGCTACAACCTTTTCCTCAACCTGTTTGGCCAATAACACCCTTTAACCTCCTATTTTGGCTCGTCTTGGAGCCTCGGGCGCTCGGATGTACACGCTTTTGTATTTATTTCCGAGCAGCCTTGCTTGCCCCATCAATCATACCGAGCTAAGGTCAAATATTAGATTCCTTTATATACGATACTCACATTTGATTGCCGACTTGACGAATACGCATCGCGGGTAATTTTGGTGGTGTTGTGTTCTGTATTCAGTTGTAGTAATGTTTTTTTTTACCTTTTAGTTATTGAGGTAATTTTGAAGATGTACCTGCAAAAGAAATAAACTAATTAGCTAAAATATAATTTGATGTAAATGTGGTCTTCTCAATAGAAAAATATTACTGCTAGTAAATGGATATAAAGTAAAATGGAAAGGCATTTGAAATTAGATTAAGTAGTATAACACGGACTTTTACAACATGGCATTATGGTCAGATTAAAACGACGTCAAATGTGTAATACACTGTTGGCCTTATTACACTGGGGTACGGACTGTGGACTGTGCCTATAAAAATATTTTGTGATCATTATGGTCTTTCGCCAATACAATAGTTTATGTATACACTGGTGTTGCCAGTGCAATATGCTGGTTTTTGATTACAGTATACTCCAATTAGAATCCCTGGGCGTACCTACAATCTTCTAGTAACCACATGCAGTATCGTGGCGACACCGATGCCCGGATCTAGTGGCACGAGCTGCAAAGCTCACTTTACCTTTTATGCCCAAAACCGCCCTGAGGTCGAGAAATCACAAATTTCTGGCAGTCCGATTAATACACACTGTGGCACACAGAAACTCTCCTGTTCTATAGGCACTAAGTATACTGAACTCACTTCTATCAGACGCACCTGAATGCGATATATGTATTTGCTGGTCGATAGGCGAACGTATATTATATTTGTCTGAGGTAGATACAATACGAGGCGTTGTTAAGACATTCTGTTTTTACATCTAAAGAATTTTTAATTATACATTGCTTTGATTCCTCATTGTGAAACTGTATACATTTTGTATAAAATCAATAGTTTAAGGAAAATTGCAACACAAAATATCACCGTTTGTAATGTCAGTTCAGTCAGAAAATATGCCAACTAAACGAATGTACTTATAAAGTTAAAGAAATGGACCTGGTAATCGCCCAATCCCACGTGCGAGCCCTCAAACCTAAAAACGCAAAACCTCACGCGGTCTCGAGATATAAATAGCGAAGCAATCAGGCCGAGAAGTGGTAAAGCGGTTTTTTTTTACGTCGTACGTGACGAATACAAAGATGGCCGCCGGAAGTGACCGCACGCCGGAAACGGACGGAGCGTCTCCAGCTAATTCTCTGGGGCACCTTTTTATGTTAAATGGAGGTAGTTTACACCAAACTAAGCTCTTGGGTGTGTGGTCTTATTTTATGCTAATGACAGTGGCAAACAATATTACGGCGCCTGATGGTTTACCACGTAACCCATGGACGCGTGCGACTCCAGCAGAATAACAAAACTGGACGAGTGCATCGGACTCGCCCACCAAGGGTTCCGTACATAATTACAAATGTATTATAAGACGATATTACTTCCCAAAGTAAACGGAAAGTACCTTATACATTGAATTTGGGACTACTGTAGACTTCAGTATATGGTTTTAATTATAATTAGATACCTCCACGCGTTCCAGAGATAAAGGGTATTGACAGAAAGACAGACGTACAGCAAAGTGATCCTATAAAGGTTCCGATTTAACGCGTTGTCGATCCTTTATTAATTTGAGAATTAGTTGGTTTGATAGCCAGATACAAATGCTTAAAACACAGGGCATCCTAGGTAGCTTTGGTATATTTACTCACCCAACAGGAACAGAACCCCACATTCCTAATAAAGCAGGTCAAGCAGTCATATGACTGCCCCCCTATTCTGTAACTTGATTTAAGCTCACCTCAACGCTCACCCACAAATATATCTTGACACCGCGATGCGTAGTAACTAGGCGTAGGTAGAGATCTAGTTTCGTGACGGGTGACCGGCGGGGTGAGCCGCATTAACGCGTAGCGAATAGCAGCCCAGGAGTCTTCTGTAAGGTCATAGGTGCTGTATTTTTTTTCAGATTTATTTTAGATTTAAATGAGTGGTTATTGCAATCTGTAAAATGTTTTGTCTGGTTATGTTTTCTTTGAAAGAACGAATTCAAAGGTGTATTTGAAGGCCCTAATCAGCATTTTTTCTCATCCATGAGAGGTCTGTCCAACCATGGGTCCAACTAATATTATCTTTAGTAGATAGGTAAGTACTTTGGTTTTAGGTGGTAACTATGGGTTACAAAGAATGGCTAATTGATCGCACCGGGTAAAACCGCAGAAGTTTCTAATGTAAGCCTAATGGTTCGATGCCGTGCTCGCGACCGCTCATTACCTCGCTAAATTATTTTAAACGCCGACCGTATTAACGGCTCACGAATTAGCGCCATTCCGATAATCGACCAATCCCAAGACGCCCTGTACACGACGGAGCTTGAACGAAACATGAACAACGCAACGTACAAGGATTTATTGCGAAACGCTAATGAATACGACGCAGATCCGAGAGGCGTGACGATACGCACCCCATTTAACAAGAATTCCGCGTTACCTACCCATTGAAATATATATACTGTAACACATAAATAGGTAAAAAACGCGTTTAATTTAATTAAAGCCGTCAGGAAACTATCATTATTAACACTAAGGGCGTCGAAATGAGCCATTCATTCAGCTCAAGTGGCAAACAAAACGTCCTTCGCACACAATACATTGTCTCTCTCGCGGCTCAAACATCCATCCACTCCGCGAGAGCGCGCAATGGAGTTTGTTAAAAAACAATAGACTGAAGTGGGATGCGCATGGAGAACACTAGCGGTTATCTCGGTTATCGCATTAACTATTACGCGTCCGTTTCAGAATGTGGTAAGTCAAAACGAATTAGGCAAGCGATGTAATGCGTGCGCGCGTTACAGTCGCGACGTACCACGTACGGTTCCGCTTGTGGTAAACGGTTACGTCGAGGGCGCTCATTCAACGAGTTGCCAGCTTTTATTTCCGCCTTTGCAGAAACATGTAGAAAGCTGTTGCATAACTAAACTTCGGTACACTTTCACGGCTCAGACTCGCAGAGAATATTAAACACGAAACTATCCTTACACTCAAGGAAACAGAACTGAAAATTTTATACGAGGATATTGGATTTCACGCGTCAAAACTTTACTCGGACGAGATATGTGTGATAGAGTTCACTTAAGAAGAAGTTTATGCTTCGCGGAGGCGGATCTCCAGCTGCTTCCTGTGTGGAAATGGGGAAAACCAAGACGGAAACAGTTTGGATTGGATTTTCTAGACGTTTTTGTGGCGAGATGCGGTTGGGATATATTTTACATTATGAAGTCTCGCTTATGCACAGACGTGGTGTTAGGTACAATCGTAGGAACACGCGCATCACACAAATATAATAATATCACTAATTTAACTTTTCTTGACTTAATAATTAAAACAATAGGCTTTCACTGCAAAGACCCCGCCTACCGGGCGCTCTGTTCGTAGGCGTTTTCCTCTTCTTAGCGCGAAAACCATGGCAACGGCTGCGAGCGTAGCACTACGACATGTTTGGCAACACATTCATCATAGCTTTACAGACAAAATGAGATTAAGTTTTTGAATTGACTTAATTATCATAATTACGTATATCATTTATCGCAAAATCATGTCGTATTACAAGGTGTTATAATTTTTAATTAGGTCCAGAGACGTGGTACAGCAATCTTTTAGTTAACATAATATGTCATAAGTCATGGAAAAGCAACTTTAGTATTATCTCTAGCATGATTTTTACTAATTAACATTGTGTGCATTCATAAGTACCTATAAATAACATTAAATAAGAAGTGCGTTTATTAAAAAGCTATAATTAAAACAACAATAAGAATATCCCCGCCTTTTTTCCCCTGGCAAATCCTTTTCACGCTATTATGGTGGCAAATAATATGAAAGCCATTTGACATTTAATTTTATGAAGCATTCACTGTATTAAATTTCCCGTTCGCGTGGAAAAAACATCCTGACCCACACTGCAAACAGAGTTCGTTAAATAAATATTTGTTTGGCAGCGACATGGTCAAATAACTTCTAACTGATGGTGGGATATTGAAGAATTACATTAAAAGGGAGTTTACACATAGAACACACACTTATGTGTGACAGCACTGAAGTTGACTAAGTTTTACGTGTCCATTATAAAACTGGTCATACCATGACACACACGCAATGAAGGGTTGTAAAGCAAAAAGTCATGTGCTCGTAGGAATTCACGGCACTTACGTCCTATTGTTTTAGAAAAGGCAGTTTTCAGCGATAACCCAAAAACCTATCATAATCAAAACATTTATAAATATTTTAGTACCTAGGCGACCGGGCTCTGCATTATAGTTAATTCTTAAAAATATTAATTTGTTGAGATGGAGTCTTACGTCTCCTCTTGCAGCTATCACCTTTTTTTTCGGAGAAACAAAAATGAGAAGTTCGTTAGCTAGATCGATTTTTCGCCCTCGTAAACTCATATATTAAACATATTGCCCGTTTAATAGTATAATGATATATTATTCCTTAATTTACATTTATTATTAAGTAAAATTTATGTAACATACGGACATACCTGGCGAAACTATAAGGGTTCCATTACTGTCATTTTGGAAATGGATATTTATTTAAAGTAACTAACAGAATATTCAATAATCCTTCAGTAAAGCAAACAAAGCTTGGGGTCGTCTTTCAGAAAGTCGTCGTTGTTCGTCTATTCCGAGCCCTGCTGCGGGGAGTTCATTCAAGACAAAAGTTGCACATTACGTACAATTTTGTTTTAATATAGAACGCGAAATGTGTGTTTCGAACAACATACTTACACTCTGTTTACCTAAGAATATTTTATTTAGTTATATTCTTTAGTTCATTTATTCTTCAATTTATAACTATAAAATTCATAATTTACCACACTAATTTATAAAACTCATGCTTTTAATGCAGCTTTGGTAAATAGTTATTTGAATTTGTATTGGATTGTCTATGTCTATTCATATGACGGCAAGTAGTATGGTATTGGTATAGTGGTAACGAAATGGTCTTATTCATAATCGTTAATTTAATCATAGAAATTTTAGAAAAAAAAGCTGTTTTAATTCGATTATCTTTGACTGCCAATTTAACGTTTGTATTTGGTTTGTTAACAGGGATTAATTTATTGTTATGAGGAGTAAGAGTTAATTCAGTCAACGAACGTAAGCAAAAAGAACTTTGCTCTAATTACCTATAAGGTAGTTTTGTTTAATAGTTAGTTGGTTAGTTTTTTACTTGATAGAATTCCCTGTATCCGTTTACTTTTTGTGCCTATGCCGAGGATGCCAGAAATTATATCATCAACATTAATTATATTGGTACTATGAGAGGTTGCTCCATGAATCGGTGTTTATTATTTTAAAACATTATTATCACGTAACAACATAATATTACTTGACATTGATATTTTACCCACAGACAGCAATATCCATAATCAAACTCATAAAGCGGCCTCTAGACCTACCTAGTGCACTAACTGCATTCACACTCACTGATAAGAGCGAGATAGTTTATCTCCCCTCCTCTAGTTAGTGCTCTGCATTTTACAAGGTCTAAAGGCCGCTTAAAGAAAACTGTTGGCAGCCAATGTAAATCTTAAAAGAGCTAGGTATGTGGATTGCCCGCTTATGCATTCGATATTTGTCTACATAGCTAGGTGAACGGTATACCTAAACAAAATACGATTTGAATAGACGTTGTAAGCTCGGGTCCGTCTCCATAATTTCCTGTCATATCACGGAATCGTTCACAAGATCTCGGACACATGGACAAATGGTTGTTTCATTTACTAACGAGTTAATTTAGGGGAGTGAATAAGCTAGACATTTCCGGGCCCATTTGACTGGCCCGATGTTATCGTCGGTGGTGAGGATTTAGTTATGGTATTCGCTATGCCTTTGAATATAGGTACTTAAGTGAATTAAGGTGTTGATTAAAGCGACTGGGTACTTGGTTTGTTGGAGCGGAGGCGGTACGATATCAGTAAGCTGTTAGCTATTTAAGTCAACTGTTAGTCGCGGTCGCGGTAGGCGCCTACATTTAAATTAGTGCTTTTAAGATGCTATTAAAATAGTAATGTTATCTGTCTCTTTTTTAAATCGCAATCGATTGAGATACATAAAACAATTGAGATACATAAAACAAAGTTTAAAAATGACATGTTAGCTCCAGCTACAGTCGAGTTGGCTAAACCTCTTCCTTTATCTGTTTATCAATATTTACCTCAAATCATGTTTTTTTATTTCTGTGTAAGTATACATAAAAGTACATTTGCTCTTAATATTATCGCGAACATCGCGGTACGTAAACACGACTGATGCAAGCCGCTCAAACAAACGCGTATCACAATTAGCTCGCGACCACGCATCGCTTTATTTATTTTTAATTGTGCTGATTGCAATTTATTTGCTTTTCATTGTGGTCTGATATAAATTAAATAAAGCGGAAAATATTTGTGTTATTGATAATTCCAATCGGTTAGCGAGTAAAATAAAGTTCTATAAAGTGAGTTAAAATAAATATGATTAAAGCGATGTCGGTTTTAGTGGCTTAAATGTAGAAATTGGGCCTCCTGGCAGCGTATGTAACTAGTATAATTTGCTATACAACAGAAAACCGGTCAGAAAATGTAATCGATGGAACATGTTCAATTAAATATTTTTGGAATACCAATACCATATATTTTAGCTTGTAAAATCCGTTTTCAACGGTTATAGTTATGCCTTGATTAAAAAAAAGTGACGCATAAAGCGTGTATAAAAAAGTGCACGATGAGCACGTCGCTATAATATGGGTGTAGACTCGAAAATTATTATTACTCCAAAAGAAAGAAGGCAAAAAAAATATACCTAGTGACGAAAATCCAGTTCAGATATCTCAAGGAATTACGAAGCTATAACCGTTTTGATATTGCTTGTTAGAGAGAGAAAACGCAAACAGTTTGTGACGTCAGAACCCGCGACGATACTAAAAACTACACAAATAATCAAAATATTATACACATAGTATAAATAAAAATATGTCTATATATATAATTAGGATTAGACCGGTTTCCTCACGATGTTTTCCTTCATCCAAAGAAAAGTTAACGATAAAAATATTCCTACCTAAGCCCGAAAAACTCATTGGTTCGAGCTGGGAATCGAACCCATGACCGCCGCTTGACAGCCGCATGCCTGAAACACTATTCTTTATTTTACGTGGTGTTCAACGATAGGTTGAACATTAAATACTGCTATGATAACCCATCCACCCACACGCCTTTATTTGATTTATCACTTTGGCATTACATTCGCATTTCATTATTTAGGTCGAACGCTTAACTCAGTCCTCACCTGCTGCGCGGCGCGTGCAGGGGTATGACAATAACGGGGCGCGCGTGGCATGCGGGCGCCGGGCTTGGCCTCCCGCACGTCGCCAGCGCCCCTTCATTGTCCTACCCCCTGCACCCGCGCGCCAGGCGAGGACTCGGTTAAACAGTTAAATAGCTTAGCTGCGGAGCAAGAAGCGCGCGAAACACATAAGTTGAGAATGAACGAACTAACATAATTGCATATCTAAATAACACGCCGACTAACTTTTGACAACAGAACCCGCAAAATCGATACATTTAAACTGCACAAAGTAGTTTTATAGAGCTGTTAAGGCCGAACAAATCCTGAAACTAGGCCGTAAGATCAGTAATAGTAATCCATTGGAAGAGTTTTAGTTGCGGCGAGCGAGATAAACTGCTAAGTTGAGCGGTCCGTAAGTAAGTCATGACGTGACTATGTGCGGCGCGAGGTGGGAGTGGTAGCGGCAAGTGGCGCTAAAGCGGGAGCGGGAATCTACAAGCAAAAGGAGGAAACAATTAGACCTGCGAATGTGATACACTATAAACGGTATAAACTAGGCCAATATCAGTAATTGTAATCTATTGTAAGAGTTTTAGCTGCAGAGAGCAAAAAAGAGTGATGAGGTAAGGGCAAGCGAGAACAGGAAACTATTGGTAAACGGTAGCTTTGATTCTAGGCCGTAAGATCAATATAGCAATTCATCGGAAGGGTTTTAGTGGCGGTGAGGTAACTACTATGTTGAGCGGTCCGTGAGTAAGTCATGACGTGAAGGGTTGCATAGGGGTGAAGCAACTATGAAAGTAATAAATTACTGAATTACTGAAGCACGAGTTCGGAGCGTCAGCGGAAATGTCACGGAAACAGAGTGGAATGAGATGCATAAGCGGAAGTGGGAAACGATGTTGAAATATAGTGGTTACTTTTTATTACAACGCAAACGCACATATTGTATCATCACCATATCCGCCGAGAGACGTCCACTGCTGGACATAGGCCTCCCCCAACATATTATGTTATCCTACTAATATTATTAATGCGAAAGTTTGGATGTTTAGATGTTTGGATGTTTGTTACTCAATCACGCTTAAGCGGCTTAACCGATTTGGATAAAATTTTGCACGAAGATAGTTTATAGCTTGACTTAAAATATAGGATAGTTTTTATCCCGGGTCCACGCAGACGAAGTCGCGGGCGGAAGCTAGTACATTAATAAAAAACAGAAAAATACGGAGTATTTAGTTCGTTTCGACGTTTCCTCACAGTGACAGTGGCCTTGTTTTTAAAAACACTGTGCTCAAACTGCACTACATCAATAGTTGTGGTAGTTAGTATCTCGTGCCTTGTCCCACACCCGGGTTGCGACTGAGGGCTAAAGTTACGAATTAATCCAAACGCCTATTAATTAAGCTTTAAGGCCCTTTCATGTGATTGGGATATAACCACAGCCGGTGCTTCCGCTAGATTTACGGGGCCAAAAATCTCACTTGCCACTGGTTTTTGTTCTGCAAACTGGCAAGCATTTATATCTAGACAGGGTGGAAGAGGACGAAAAATTATCTCGAAGAGGGGATTTATGCCGCGCCTTGACGTTCCTGGATGTCTGCAGTAATAATATTAGCAAAACAATAACGCGTTAAAATCGAACATGCTCCAAATGTAATATAAATTAAATTGGACCACAGCCAATGAAGATATCGATATACATACCTGAAAATAATACTCCTGTAATCAAATTACCATATCCTCACTCAAGTTGTCAAGAAACCAGATCTAATCGTGCCATTAAGATCCAAATACAGTCATGCTACGTATAGTTAGGACCAGCCAAAGTAGTTAGCCAAATATATCGAAACACATCTTTATTACTGAAGGAGTAAGGATATATTACAATATATTTGGCTATTTTAGCTGCTACTAACTATATGACGCTGACTGTCCCTAAGCTCACAACCAAATCCCACCCATTGTTCGTTCTCTAAAAACGACATTTCACGAACTGTAATGAAAGATCGCAAACATCTCCATTATATCAACAAAACGAAGTCAGATCCGAGCAAACAGGACTGTAACAAAACAAGTCGAAAATAGAGCGGGCGACAAAGGGGGCTGAGCTACTTCGGGCCGCTGAGTCATGGAGAAAATCGAAAGTATAACGCGCGTGGAGGTAGACATGCGTGGAGGAATAATGCCAATATCCATCAAAAATGTGCAAGGCTAGCTCTGGCTGTCAAGCATGCTAGTTGTGAAATTTATTCCATGTAAATAATAGTATCCGACATAAAAAATGGGATATTTCGTAGAGCCAAGTCAGACACACACACACACACACACACACACACACACACACACACACACACACACACACACACACACACACACACACACACACACACACACACACACACGTGCAGTACCGGGACCGGTTCCAAGATTTTCATTTCCCGGTTCTGGGTTGGGGCCGGTACCGGGATTCCCGGTTCTCCCGGTTCTTTATGCTTAGCTAATTTATTTTATTCGTTTTTTTTCTTTATGACATACTTACACGACTGTCAGTTAAATTAACTCTAATAACATTGAAAAAGAATTCGTTGGAATAATTTGGAAAATGTTATATAGAATAAAAATTAAAAATTGTTTTACTAATAAAACACTAATCACTTTAATCAGTCTTCACCGTTAATGAATAAATCAGGTAACAGGAGTCATCGGCCATTATCATAGTCATAACACCATAACATGTTTAGTAAGTAATACTCACAAACACCATATTCTAAACATTCTTATAATTTTTACGCATCATCTTAAAATAATAATTTAAAAAAATTATCAACTTTTTCAGTTATACAAGTTTTAATATCTAAATCCGACTAGTTATGTAAGTATGTCAAATTAACTTGACGAGACGCTGATGATTACTTAAATTTTTGATGTGATTAACTTAAGATAATTGTAACATTTGCAGCAATATAATAATCTACATAAAACAAATATTCATTCATGCATTAAATACCTAATCTAATCATTGGCTTAAAAGCGGAAAACTTGAGATCAATAGAAGTGTACACTAAATAAAATAATCAACAATGTCATATTTCGATTGATTAAAAATGTAGTCAATGGTGAAAAAATCAACGCAAAAGGTTAAATAATCACGAAGTTGTAAGTGTTCCAAGTTTGTTCTGTTCCTTTTTCGCAAAACGCAACTTCATATGAAACGATGACGCTAGAAGGTTGTGACGCCACTAATAGTTGGCAATGTGCCGTGCAAATCTTGTGCGGCGCCGCGGTCGACGCAGCACCCCGGCAGCATCCCATAATGTGACGTCACACGCTGTTTGCGTTTTCTCTCTAACAAGCAATATTAAAACGGTTGTAGCTCCGTAATTCTTTGAGACATCTGAATGAGATTTTCATCACGGCATATTTTTTTGCCTTCTTTCTTTTGGAGTTATAATAATTTTCGAGTCTACACCCCTATTGTCAAAGACACAAGAACCAAATGAATTAAGAATGTGATTTAAACAAAAACATTGTAGTTGTAGCAAGGTAAATAACAAGTCTTATCTATAACATTTATTAAACTCTGTAAAAAAAAATCAACATTACTGAAACTATAACTTAAATATAAGTAATAACTAATAAATTATAATCAGGTATTCACGATTCACGACAAATGCGACGTTGCCGGTGCGTTACATATACTTATAATAGAAATAAATAAATTTATATTTGACGTTATGGAAGGTACCGGGAGAACCGGGACTCGGTGCTCGGTGCTCGGTACCGGTTCTTTGGATTCCAAATAAATCCCGGGATTTCCCGGGAAATTGAGAACCGGTATTTTCCGGGAGGACGCCCTACACACACACACACAAAGAAGATGAAGAACAGCACACACAGAAGTGCTATACCTTATGAATAGAAATAATATTTTTGCATAGACTTTGTATGGAAATGTTATTTTACCAACAGCAAATAACGTTTTTATAAATTTCTACATTCATTGTACCCGTCGCTTCTGGCCGTCGCTACTGACATTCCGCGCGCGTCTGTTTTGGTAGCCGGTTGTCCGTGAATATTAAGAAAATGCCTTGTTGCATGGTACTAAAGTGCAATAGCCCAAAAATTGTGAGCACTCAAACGCAAGGACATGTTTACTATCACACCGTAAGTACCCAAACGCAAGGACATGTTTACTATCACACGTACATTCATTTTAAATCTATTTTTTAAGTATTCCGAGGTGTGATTCCAAGACTGTACCTAAGTAACTATAGATTATCGGTAAGTAAACTATGTTCATATTACATTGCCGCGTTTGTTTTGAGTGTTAAATCTGACGTTGTGTTTTAAGAGACGATGAATATCAGAACAAGCGATACTGTCGCGCATCGTTTCGAGTTCGTGATACCAGGGAACTTATCATTCGTCTGTCAAATCTAGCAATTAGTGTTCTCTTTCTACATATTTCGATGATCGGTTTTAATCAATATCGGACAGACGAATGATACTAAGCATTTTAAAAACGCCAATTTAGTAGTTATTGATAAAACAAGCTCATAATAATATGTCCTAATTTTACACTGCAGGTGTTAAAAAGTCGGAACGCTTGGTTTCAATGCGCGACGTCACAACTCGCACGGGACCATAGGGTACACTACAAAGACTTACCTTACCGCTGACTGAGCCTCGCCGCACACGCAAGGTGTTTTCAGTCCCTTATAATCTCTATAAACGTCAAAATCGCAGCGTGTGTGAGGAGACCTATCGTAGGTTTCCGTTACGTAAGTCCAGATGGCAGTCCAAAGCGGAAGCGGAAGCGGGGCTGACTACATTCAGGCATATTCCATTTTACGTAATTTGATTACATCTGAGACTACATTTCCACGTTAGTATATTCGTTATACAAATGATTCGGCTAAAAAAACATAAAGATAATTAGAATTTTACATGAAATGGAACGTATAAGCACCCCAACCTTCCGTCATCGTCAGACTGTCAGTGTTACTTTGAAAATTGTTTCATATTTGCCTTTAATTATTATTTATCGTTTGATATCGTGTGTAACGAGTGCTCTAATCGGTTGAACCTGGTGTTTACTCATCTGGACCTTGATTTGGTTATTTACGATATCAGTAATGCTCATATTTCGTGTTTGTAATTGTCTGTGAAACCTCGAATACATGATGTTATTATACCTAATTCAAATTTTGTTATTATTATTTTCGGTTGACAAATTAAACAGTGAGTATCTTGAATTGGAATTTTGTGTTAAGTAAGCGCAATCAAAGTGCGAGGATTCCAAATTTCCAGTTCAAAACATTGTGCTAAGCAGTTAACTGTTTGCGCACACGCACGGAATTTTCGTTTGGTTTCCGAACGGGATGACGTCAAAAAATGTCTCTGTCTCTGTCTGTCATATGGAAACCGTACCGAAATTCCGTTCATCTGCGGCCAGGCTGAATCGAGTCGAGCCGAATGGCGCGTGCGGCGTCGGCGTCGCCTTTGAATCGATTTTGCGCGGACAACGGGTAAATCACATCACTAATTCGCCCTTGTGACGTGTAACAGTAGGTAGAAAAAAAGTGACACGGTTGTTTTTCATACAAATTCAGGTGTTTATAGTTATGCTAGAAGTACCTTAGAATTTTGATGATCGGTCAGTAGGTAGGTGAGTAAGGCAGTGATTAAAATTGAGTTACATTGACTTGGAATAATTCCTAAACTACTAGTTAGAATGTGAACTATGTAAATGCCCTCTTGGTCAATGGAAACTTAAGATTTTAGTCTTTTCCACAACTAAGTTACAGGGGGTCGGCCCGAATGGCTTCGAGAAAATCGTACCATACCATCCGGCCGTGCCTTTATTTAGTCTTTTCCTCAATTTTTCGTATGAAATCACATCGGCGCAAGTCTCTGGTAACATATAGCGGGGCAAAATCCATTATGCGGTATTTTGTACCAAACCCAAAGCTTACTGATGGCACCTATTTATCCAAGCACATAGCTGCTGACTTGGTTTCAAAAAGAACCACAATTAATAGACCTTTCTACAACAAAACATCATACCTACTAATAGATTCAGTCTCGAAAAGTGTTCGGCTTGTGTTATGAAGGCAGTATACCTTTTCGCTGAAAGATGTTTTGCTAAATTTCACTTCGCAACCAACTTTTCGCAGTTGGCATAACTTTTTCGCACTTTTTTTATTTGGCAACATTTTTATAATGCAAAAATTTACTGCATCCAACTTTTATGTGGCAAATAATTATGAAGCAAATGATTTGCTTACGCAAAAAACCAATCGTCAAATGTCATTTGGGAAAATATAAGCTTTGCTTTGGAATTATGATAATTACAATTTTTATGAACGTACAGTTAGCATCATATTTTTTGGTAGACTCTAAGGCAGGTCGGTGTAGGTACAACGACGAGCGAAGCGGGCATAAACATTTTTGGTAGACTCTAAGGCAAGTCAGTGTAGGTGCGACGACGAGCGAAGCGAGGAGGAGTGCAAGGAAGAACTACGAACCTACAGCGCACTCTTTTCTACCTGATACCTACTTACATAATCATATAATATTCAACATGTTGCTTTTATTTAGTCGTATGGCATACAATTCATGGTCGCTTTTACAAATTTTACAAATTAATATCTAGATTCTTCACCCAATCGGCTGCGTTTTCGCTTAGCTTAAGTAAGTCCAGAGGATCTCCCGTGTACTTTCTGTTTGGGCGCTCGTGGACAATGTGGTAAATGGACTGCACAGGTGCTCCACAGTCGCAACTCGGTGTATCTCGCCACCCACACTTAAACATAAAGTCTCTGGATCGCCCGCATTCAGTGCGGAGTCTATTTAGTTGGCACCATTCCCGTCTCGGGGTCAAAAAACCTTGCGGTTGGCGTAGCTGGCAAGGGATGCCTTGGGTAAGTTATCAATCCAGTTCTCTCTCCATTTATCCTTGATGTTAAAGCTGCTCTTTTTAAGTTCCGGTGCCGTATTGTATGGTGGATGTCGGGATTTTAAGCGTAGCATAGGCGGACAGAAAAATTCCGAGAAAACGGGCAGCTCTGGATTTGAAGCAATTTTGTCTGCTTCCTTTAGCAGGGCTTGTTGTCTCCTAAGTTGAGGCGGAGCAATGTGGCTCAGGGCCGGTAGCCATTGTGTCGGAGTGGGCTGTATGGTACCGGTTATGCACCACATGGTTTTTCGCAGCTGGACATTGCATTCATTTGACGAATACATAAATTACATCTTAAAAAAGCCCAGGTAATAATTTGCCTAACAATAATTTATCAAATCATTAGTTGAGAAATGATATCAGTGCGCAACGTTGAGTTAAGAAATAAAACTTCGCCCAAATAAAAATAATGGGATAAATAGTTCGGGAGTTAAGGTAAATATTTTTCGCCGAATCATTAGTGAACCGTTATGAATATCTATCTACAAAACCAAGCCAACGAGACAGATAGTTGATAGATTATTGCTTATCACGCCGAATTTCAGCCGCATAAAGGCTGTGCCTACGTACGTCACGTACGTAGGCACAGCCTTTATAACAAACTATCTGTCTCGATAGGTACATCTGCAGAGTAGAGAGAGACGGTCTCTCTCTACTCTGCAGATCTACCTATCGAATTGTATCGGTTTGTGCGCTTGCGTTTGGATAACATAATACAACTGTCCTGGCTGAAAATGTCTGACACCTCAGCTTAATGCTGATCCATTATCCGGTTCACGCCCGCAGACAAACACTTGTTTTTATGTGTTTTTTGTTTATTTTATTGTTTAATATGTGCATCCTATGTGTTTGTGAAGAAATGTATCTTGTTTATTTCTATATTTTAAGACTAACAAAGCCTTTGTCTAGTTAAGCACGAATGTAGTTTCCTCTGTTACCTAAAACAGTTTTCATTGAAGAACAAATTTTATCCGTTTTGTTTTCAATCTTCCATACTGACCCGCTTGAATGGCTTACCCCGTATTCCGAATTCCGTGTTCCAATATCAGCCAGCTACCAAACAGAGTAAATGCGCCCCCCATTCCTCCACATGCAAACGATTATTATTGCGTATTAGCCTCCATCCTACCGAATTGATTCCGGGCCCCCGCGGTCCATTCTAGAAATATATTATACGTACATTTGAATAGCATTTTTATTTGTCGCGCGCTCATTTTGACACGTTGGGTTATCAAGCGCGTGCGACAAACACAAATATGATTAAAATTTAATGCGTTTGTGAAATAGGATCTATGACGCTGTGGTGGAAATTGGGGGCAATGTGGTTTGCGGTTCGAGTTTTATTTGTTGTTTTTTTATTGGGAGCGCCTCACTGTGTTAATTTTGAGTTTAAAGTTAAAGTGCACAAACAAGCCTACCGCCCGCCTGATTGGAAGCGGTCACGGTAGCCTATGGACGCTTGCAACCCCAGGGGTGTCCGATCCGCATTGCCGACCCTTTAAGAATTTATAGACTCATTTCTTGAAGAACTTTAGTCCCTCGGTAAAACCTCAGCACCCGCTCATTCCAAAACCGGAGCGTTCGAGGGAGGAAATTTCTGAAACCGTGCCTTGGGGATTTGAGTATTTGAAACATAGAGGTACCTACATTACCTGAATATTAACAATATATATCGGTCATCAACGCCTATCAAAATAATACCTCTATATTGCTGAGGGTCGATTTAAAACTGATGTTATGGATTCCAATTAGACATATAAATATATCGCCATCGAGAGCCACAGTTAAGTAGCCTAGCAGTAAAGCACTCGACTTTCACTGGGTTTTTCAAAAAACTTATTTACGAAATATTATATTGAATATTTAAAAGTAGATTTTCTGTGAAGGAAAACATCGTCAGGAAACCGGTCTAATCCCAATAAAGTCTAGTTTTCCTTTTATGTTGGAAGGTCAGATGGCAGCGCCGAGTTAGCGTATCAAAACAAGCTCGCGAAACAGTATGCTGTAATCAGCATTCGATATTGTGGCATCTAATAACAAATTGTTGCCTATGTGTTATTTGTGTCACAAGGGAGCAAAATAGTATATTTACGGCGAGGGCGGTGTATTGAATCCTGAAAGTAGCGAGGGATCCTACAATACGTAGGATCCTGAGCGTAGTGAGGGATTCGAGTGGTAACGCCCGAGACGAAGATAATTTTGCTCCCGAGTGACACATACTATTTTTCACACCGACGATGAAGAAATTTAAAAGAGATGCTGTTAAAATTACTTAACAGGTTTTCTTAATTTATATTTAAAAAAATTAGATAGGTATTACGAAAAATTCATAAATTTTCATATACCGTTGTTAAAGTTAAAACTTGAAATATGTTCGTTTTTAATCGATTACGATAAAAAATTACAATCGATTATTTTATAAAAATCTGTGTTCAATTGGCACATTGCGTAAATGCTACATGCCAATGAATAAATTAAAAAAGTAGCTTGAACAGAAAAGTAGCATTTTGATCCCACTCGTTGTGGAGCAAAACTTACTTTTCCGAATGAAAGGTGTGAAAATGTTTTTTTTTTAAACACCATTTCCAATGAATTGTATGATTATTATTTGTATGCACCAAGGTCAAAAATCGCAGTTTAAAATACAATTTATAAAAATCAATATACCTTAAGCATAAACAAAATAAATAATAGACCAAAAACTAAAGCTAAGCTAAACAGGCCGAAAACTTATCATCATGATCATATCAGCCGAAAGACGTCCACTGCTGGACATAGGCCTCCCCCAAAGAGTGCCAAAGTGACTGGTCCTGCGCCACCCGTATCCAGCGGACTTCAGCAACCTTTACTAGGTCATCAGTCCACCTTGTGGAGGGCCTAGCCACGCCGCGCCTTCCGGTACGTGGTCGCCACTCGAGATCCTTTCCCCCCAACGGCCATCGGTTCTACGTGCTATGTGCCCCGCCCACTGCCACTTAAGTTTAGCGATTCGGAGGGCTATATCGGTTACCTTGGTTCTGCTGCGGATAGCCTCATTTCTGATGCTATCACGCAGAGAAACTCGCAACATAGCCCTCTCCATAGCCCTTTGGGTGACCTTGGAGCCGAAAACTTACTGCAACCTAAAAGCTCAAAGGATGTAGGTAATCTTTCCGTGACATCACTATGCATACACAAAACGTAACTTTCGACCATTTCAATCCCGTGCCTTACGTCTTTCTGTTTAAACAGGAGCACATTTGTCGCGTTGACAGGCAGATATGGGCCGAGTGTCCCTTCGTGTATTAATACCCTGTGTACTTGATGTCGGTGCTTTATTGCGCCTATTTGTAATGTCTGTTGGAGCCGGACTGGCCTCGGGCTGATTAAAACGCTTTCAGGGCGAAATGTGATTTACTCGTGAACGGCGCCGTATTTTGAGTTCACGTGGGCTTAATTAATAATTAAAGCGGGATATCTGGTTGTCTATTTCAATAGAGACGTGTATTAGCTCATGTCAAAGAGGATTTTGGACGTTGGCCGACATTCTGTTGATGTTATATTGATTTGAAACTTTCACAGTTCTCAGTCATTACTTTCACTAAACGCGACTTAATCGCGTACATTTAACATTCAGTTACCTTTTCTCTCTCTCTCTCCCGACTTTTCGAATGTGTCGCAACATTCATGGTCACGGAGCAACCACCACCCATCCCTATCCTCTGACTCGTCCCCATGGTTGTCCCGTGACCATGGATGTTGCTACACATCCGAAACGTCGGGAGACTCTCAGAAAGGTAAATAAATGTTAATTTTACGACTGGTTAGCCGGGTGGGTAGTGACGCTGCCTACGAAGCTGACGGTCCTGGGTTCGAATGTCGGCAGGGGCAAATATTTGTTGTGATGAGCATGAATATTTGTTTCTGACTCTTGGGTGTTTTCAATGTATTTAAGTATAGACATATAACGCTTTGCGCGTTCAGTACAACAACATCCTTAGAATGCTGTTGCGGCTGCCGAGGCATTGTAGTGCATCCGGAATGTTCGCGGAGGCGAGAGCGGATGACTTTTTGCCATTAGGCGAAAAAGAGTTGGGTCACTGCTTAGGCGGGTGCGCGGCAGCAGCAACAGCCTTCTAGGGGCGTTAGCCGAGCGCCTCGACTGTCCGCTCATGAAGTATTGGGTGGAGGTAGCTATTGGCAGGGCCAAGTAGAGAACTTGCTTGGCACTGCGAAGGGCTAGCCTAAACCGCGTAATGTTTATCTTTTATTTTTTTATTTTTGTAATTTATTTTTGTATACCTTAGCTTATATTTCTAACATAGTTCTTAAGGTTCTCTGTACTAACAAAATATGGATGAGTGGTCTGAAATAAACGATTTTAATTTTAATTTAATTTAAGTATAAATATATCTTGTAACCATAATACAAGCCTTATTTTGATTTGTGTAAAAGGTCCTCTAATCTTTATTAACTTTTAAAAAATATATATATTTAGAAACACAAACAGTCATAATAAACTTGTTACATATGTTGTACACAATGTACAATAACTGAGAGGTTATACAAACAGACCTGGAGGTTCATAAAACATAATATTAATAAAACCAAAAAGGAAAGGTAAGAACAACGCAGTAAATAGTATAAGAATACACAACTAAGCATACATATAGTCAAGGACAATGAAAATGGGCCACCTTGTGCAGTAGTTGCCACACAACACAATTTACTTATTTATTTTATACGCGATTAAGATCTGTTGATGTTTCTAATCGACATTGGGTAGCAATAATAGTACCTACTCTACCCAACGTTCAGAAATTAATTTGTGATTGTTGCGGATAAATTATATAAACTTTCGAACACGTGTTAGGACACTAACCACTCACTTGCTTTCGGATTTTAAAAAAGGTAGCCTAAATTGCTTTCAATTATTCTTTATCAAAGAAGTCCATACTTCACTTGGCAACCACAGTTGCCACCATCAGTTTAGGGGTGCGCGAAATTGGCAACTGTGGTTGCCACAAGCAAGTGAGTGGCTAATAAACTGTTATTTTCCCTTACCGAAAAAATATATTTGAACTCTTCTAATGTGCGCCTGAAAAGTTGCGAAATTGTTCTGCTATTATCAATAGATACATAAATCATTACATAACCACCATTTTGAATAGGCAAGTAATTGGAAAAGCAAGGTTTGTTTGCCGTGTCTGCTGTGATCGGTTTGTGCTAAGTTTATTTGTATGAGTACAGTTAGTAACAAATGTATGAAATACGCACGCAATGATAAGGCCAATTTGTTAGTTATAAAGAAGATAGCTAGCCAACAGGGCATTTCAAACTAGTGATATCCTGTATCGCAAACCTAAAATATTGAATAACAAAATCAATAAAATATTTGTCTTACTGTTACATATCGGAATCCTACCGACTGTGCCAATAACCGCCAGTATAATGTAAAATGCTTCTTTACATCATTCAATGCAATAAATCTGGACTTTCTTATCACATTTTAAAACAAGTTTATTTTAACATCACAACATTTGTAACAACTACAATTTATTGGAAAACACGCCCTTGTGAAAATGAAATACGCTTATGGGAGAAAGTAACGCCAAGAATAAAGTAATCGATTACATAAAGTGGCGTATTATGTTGCGTGGCGCTAGCTGTCGAATTCATAACATGCTAATTTGACGCGTGAATATCATTGAGGGAGGCTGAGCCTTGGACTTAAAGAGAGTTGCGTGCCAATCTCAATTAGGGAAGAAATTAGATTATACTTAGATGTGTTCTTGGTTTTTGATGTTGTAAAGGTATAATAGACGCCAAAGTCAGCATAATGCTGAGTTGGGCCGATTTCATGACACGGCACAGATTTATTTTTTTCTTTTGTGTGTGTCTTGTAATTCTGTGTGTTGTGTTACGAATAAATGTTTGATTCTGATTCTGAAACGATAAATGCAAAAAAATGAGTACCACAATTTATCGCCAAATAGAATTATATCACTTCTTTCAGTGGTGTAATTTTTATGACATGATAGGATATAGGTCGAGAGCTCTATATGCGGATATATCTCAAGGTTACAATTTAGTTAAAAGGGTTTTTATGATTCAGTGACAGCAGTGATGTTTTAATTATGCAAATAAGTGCCTGGGGCTGAATTACAGACAATTTAAAATAGGAATATCAACCAACTTTTCTTTTTAAACGATGATTTATATATTTAAATTTATCCCTAAGCTCACCTTTTTAGTATAAAACCCCCTTAAAGTTGTAGAAAACTTGTAGCGGTTTATAGTCCCTAGAAAGAGCATGTAAGGAATCTCTTGTCTCCTGGAAGTGACGTCCGATCCCCAAAACTCCGGAACGTATAACCTCCCGTAGATAATGACGTAACTGCACTGGAGTCCAATGATAAAAACGACTTTTTCCTACCTTCCTGCGCCTTTACCCAAAGGGAGGAAAAAGTAATTTTATACTTTAATAGATTTCCGAGATTAAAAAGCGGCTCAAAATTTGCCGGAGTATGATAAGGGGCATATTGTGATAGTCGCTTCAGGGGTGTATCGAGGTAGTGGTATAGTTTAATTGGTCTCTACTCTTCCTAAATTATTATTATAAATAGGAAAAATCTTTAAGTTTGTAGCTATGTAAGTTTGTGTGTAGGGGACAATTTCTGGCACCACTAACCAGATTTTAGAAACTTATTCACTGCATTCTTCGCAATACGCAGGTGAAACCTCGCGAGAGAGTTTGAAATGGTTCCATAAAAAATGTAACTACTAGTTAATAATGTCATCAAATTATACTTTTACTAAAGTTTAGGTTTCCCATGTCGGTTATTTTATTTATTAGTTCAATTCTTTTTTAACCAAATATACACTTATCGTACAAAACGCGAACTCAATCTAATCCCATACGACATTACTTACTATTCTAAGTTAGTTCAGCTATCTTAATTTAAAGTGTAATAATTCTTTAATTGTGTATAAATAAACCACCAATTTATTTAATTTCATTTCATTTAATTAATTGAGAAACTATTTACATCGTGTATTAAATACATTTACCAACAAGCCTTGAACGAGTATCCAAAATAATAGCGTCACTATTCATTTGAATTTAAATTAAGCGCGATGGATCTAATACGCTTAACCTAACCCTGGCCTTAATGAAGTAATAAAGCGTGCAGTCGCAGGGAAACCCCTTTAATTCTGATCGATAACTCAACTAAGCTCACCTTTCGTCGGTTTCGTTATTAAATACCTCATTAACATTAATATAAGAAGCCTCCGTTATAATTATAATGTCTTCCGATTCGGTCTCGATGGCCGATATCCGAAACGGGTAGGTGTATTCACTTTCCGACATTATATCCCTCTGATTTAGCCATCCATGTTGGATCAAACAACATAGACGATACAGACGTAAAGTACGTAAAACAATATCGTCCGATCTAGATCATTGGGGTCTGATATGGCCAACTTATTGATGTCGGATATGATCCCAATTAGTTGGGAAACAGAATGTGAATACAATGCAATAAAATCATTTATTGTATTTTTTTATTTTACATGTCAAAATAAACTTATAATACTTTATGCAATCGTTATATAATGCATGGTTTTTCAGTCGAATACCACGTTTAGGCCACGAAGCTTGCTGAGTGACCTAATTAAGGTACGAGACTTAAAAATCTAATTATATAACGATTGTATACAATACTTTATCTACGAGTCAACTGAACTAATTAAACAAACTTGGTATCTATTGAAAACGAAGTGCAACCAACGGCTTTTTCTTTTTTGTGCATTAATGTCTATTTCCTTTTGACTTTCTCATGACGGGTCCTATTGGTCAAATACATTATAGTCCAGTAAAGGCGCCACATGCGTTGCTGATAGGATACAATTAACCTCTTTTATTTCATTTTTATCGGCTCGTATCGGAAATTGTAAAAACGGTTCCACGAAGTCAGAGGTACCGAAGCAGAGTTAGCTTACGAATTCCCCGTTAAGGTGAGAATTTCCAATTAAATTGAACTGGTTGATGTCGGAGCATTTCGAGCACAACGGGTTTTGTTTATTAAACCATCCGACTCCTGACTCTTGAATATAAGATCCTGAGATTGAATTATTTTAGTGTGGTGCGACGTGATTAAATTAACTAGGCTTCGTATGAATTCATTTTCTTTTGTTTTTGAGTTTCTATTCGAGCTTATGGGCATAGAGTAGACGTTCGATATTTGTTAAAATACACACTGCAGATCGCTTGTTTTTGTCCAACTGCGTGACGGAAAGGAGGGTAATATGTTTACCAGTCTATGTTTATATCGTTCGTTCCTTTGTGGAACTCTAAGAGTTCAAATACTATGAATCATACGTTAATCAATTCGTTTTAATCGTGCGAGTGCAGTGTCACTAAAAGAAAAGACAGTAAAAAAATTAAGGTATGGTTAAAACTCAAAATCGCGGCGACCAGACGCCATATTGTAAAATAATAAAACATCAAGTCTACGAATGGTATTCGAAATCATTATAAGTTTTCTATAATCTTTTTTTTTATTATAATAAGTTTTAATAAAATCATATTTTACGGACATTAGTACATAATTGATAATGTGGAGTTAGTCCTCTGGCTGAGTTTCCACATCAGAAGACAATCTGCCTTATTGGCTATGACATGTAGAATGCTGCTGCTACTGCCGTGCACCTTGTCTAGTAGTGAGGCAGTTTTCTTGCGCCAGGCAGCATCTATGCCGTCTGTACGCGACTCAGTAAACATTGATGATTGACTATAGGAACTAGACGACGATAAACATACTTTTACATACATACATTCACGCCTTTATCCCTAAAAGGGGTAGGCAGAGCACATGAAACTTGTGTTGTTAGCATCAATGTGGGTATAAAAGATCGACAAAATGTGATATCGTAGTAACAGGTTGCTAGCCCATCGCCCACAACACACTTCAACCCTGTACCCTTAGTCGACTCTTACGACACCTACAGGAAGAAAGGGGGTGGTGCTATTCTTACCCGACACCAACATACTTTTAAAGATAAATAAATACTTAAATTCATAGAAAATATTCATGGCGCAGGAACAAATATTCATGCTCATCGCACAAATAAATGCCCGTACCGAGATTCGAACCCAGGACCTTCGTAGGCAGGGTCACTGCCAACTAGGCTAAAGCGGTCGTCAAAAAAGCGGTTTAGGATTTATGACGATTTAAAGTTGGCTTAATAACAATTTTCGCATAAGTATCAATAACCTTACTAACTGTCCAAATTGCTTGATGAATTTGGTCGTTGGAAACCTCATAATGGTATTGAATTTGGCCGGATGCTAGTGCGTGCGTATGCACGGTAATGATATGGTTTTTTCTTTCTTCATTATAAAAAACCACAAAATGAAAACTCCTTACAATTTTCTACCCAAACATGTGCCTTAAACCCGGTATACGCATGTTCGAACTAAACGGTTACCTGGCTGTGGGGCCATTTTGCGGCGCTGATTAGACTTCTATGGTTTTTTCATTCGCTAGTGCGTACGTGCTTTAATGCGTGCATGTTTGTGTGAGTGTCTGTACCAGGATCTGTTACTGTCAACGTCAAATATGTGAACGCTTTGCACATTATTCCAATGTGATTAGTAATATTTAATACTATTTCTATCCGTTTACTGTGTTATGTAACATGAACAGTCAATGTTTTCTATCTGTCGACGTCGGCTGTTCAATTAGGGATAAAGCTATAATTGAGTTGGTTAAAACGAATAAATAAAGCAGTGGGATGACACCGAAATCCTAAAATAACAAAATGTGTTACTGTGCATATCAAAAAAAATATTGTTCGTCTATGTATAACACTGGTTACATTTTTTTCACTATTTTTTACTCTTTTATGTAGTATTCCAAGCTACTTGCAAAATATATATATTTAAATTTCTAGCCACAATTGAACACCATTTTATATCTCAAGAACGCCTCGGAGCGCATCTCTGGAGCTCGTAAAGGCGAGGCCCGAATGCTAAGCAACACTCTAAAATATTCATAACACATTTAAGCTCCCAAAATGATGTCACCCATCACTTTGTTTCGAAGAGATGACTTTATGCTTTCGTCAATATTTACTATGTATTTTTGGGGTGAGATAATAATGGAGGATAAATTTCGTAGGTATAGGCACCTATATGAGGAGGCGGCGTGAAAAAACCTTCCTTTGTTCTAAAGTATATGATGATATCTTCGCGTCGAGTTATTATTCACACAACACGGCATAGTTACGTCCACCCCTTCGCCATTCCTAAACAATTAAACCCACATTTGAAATAAATAAAGAAAGAGAGAAAGATAAGAACGAGTTCACATTTTTTAATACAACACCTTGAGAAATTAGTGTATTTGCCTCGTTTTGTCCTTCCGAAATGTAAAAATGTGTATGGCGAGCGAACATACCAAATATTCTTAATCAACTACCCGCCGATATTTTCAATAGCGTAAGTGATAACCCACACAAATGTAAACATACTATGAAAGCGTTTTATCTAAATATGCTGACGTGCTAACTGAACACACAATACACACATTCTATGTGTAAATAAGTGTGTGTGGTTTGTGAAACGTTTATGAATACGGCCATTAGTAATTAGCTAAGTATTATACGTCGTTATTATTTACGTACCTATCATAAAATTTTAGTAAAAATAGAAACACTGTAATATGTATATTATATATATATATACATATTACAGTGTTATACGTATATATATAGTTTATAATAATTAGCTAACCAAAGAGTGAATACAGCAGCGTTTAAACCTTTACAGCTTTGTCCGCTGTACATTTTCTTTTGTATTGTTCTTTTGGTATATAAATGAAAAAAAGGTGTAGGGAAGGTACCTACCCTAAAAAAAATGTTTTTTCAAGGTTTATTCCACTGTTTTGTTGGCGTGATTGATTTATATACCCATGCCGAATTACAGTTTTATAGTTGTTAGGGTTACTGAGCTAAGCTGAAGACAAGGTCACTACCAAAAGAGTAAAGTGGTCAAACTTCGGCTTGAAATGCCCTTAGTTGCACGAGTATGTAAGCTAAGAACAAAAATATACCCCTTTATCAGTGCTTTAATTGCATAGGAATTTTTAATTTGAGAAGCAAAAGCATTCGCACCCCCGTTAGCCGCCGCTAGCCCAATCATCGAAGTCAACTCTTTGAAAGTCCCAAAAACGGAAGCATTATTGAATTTTATAACAACATAGGGATTAAAATACTCTTAGTACAAGCAGCTTTGACAGTACAATAATCTTTTGCCAAAAAACTGAGTAAAATATGCTTCTTTATTTCAGACAATCGCATTGCTGTTTTATGTCTCTATCTTTAATTCAGATTTTGAAAGGCATACATTTAAATAGGAATAATGAAATGCCGGGGACGTGTCAAATTTCGAATCTCGAAATGAATTGTTAATGCAACCACTAAACTTTAAAAGGGTTGCCTTACGAGCGCATTATTTTGCCGCCTATTGAGACAGTATTTGTAAAACTTGTCATTAGGCAATTAAGATTTAACACTTTAACAAAATATTTTTTTAGGGTTTCCGCCTCTTTCCTTATTATTAAAGACTTTTATATCTTCAATAATACAATAGAAAGTTTAAATACAGCTATAAAACACAAAATTCTTAGGTACTTTTTCATTCAAATTAACTGCCCATATCTTTACAGATCTTTCTCAATCACGCATGATTCTCTTATGAGGGAATTATTGCAAGGACAAAACAGTCTACATTGGTTGGGCTATTCCGGCTTTTCGCCCCCGTGATTCCACTCGCCTTTCCAATTAAACTTGCGGCGTGACCTGTACATTTAAATTAGCTCTGTTTGTCTCGAAATCTGTTTTAACTTACTTAGCACTTTGATAGTAATACGGGCAACATTCGGAGTTGGATGATTCTATCAACAGTTTCCAGGTAATTATAACTTGAAAGGCATTTAACGTAACCAATTTCTCATTTCATTCAAGGCTGATGGATGACTTAGATATCTTCTTCCTCACTGCTGAGGATTGCCACCACAAATATGATGGACCGTCTCCAAAAGCTGCATTCATAGGGTAAGTGGACCGCAAGTTGTACACTGCCACCTGCCGCCTTCTTGAGGGTGTTACACTATCTCACAACAATGACTCAGATAGAGAAGCAGAAAAATGATTTAAAAATGATTGATAACTTTTGCTACTTTTGATTCTGGGGAATCCAAACCCAAACTAACTTATTCAAAGACAAACAAAGTTTTTCTCGGGATAACCATTACGTCGCACTCCATTGCAGTTTATGCAGTAAAAAGCGCTCAGGGCGGTCTGACGCATCTGTGTCGTGAATGGCGCTAAATGGATTAATAGCTCGCGGCTGTCTATCGTGAGACAGATGACCCATGAGGTAGAGCTCAGCTACATAAAGATAATAACGTAATTGTATCGTATAGTGTATATTAGCAGAGTTTTTCAAATCTTCTGACTTGCAAACGGATTTGGACGTCGGTTTAATTCCTGTATGTGGGTGATTATAATTTGATTTATTATTCATATTTTCGCCGCCGTCGGTTCTATTCTACTCTAAGGCAGGTCGGTGTAGGTACGACGACGAGTGAAGCGAGGAGGATTGTTAGGTGGAACTGTGACTCTACAGCACGCGAGCCGAGCGAGCGAAGTGAGCGTGCCGCGGCAGCGGCCGGCGAAGCGCCAAAACCAAACATGCACAACATTCGAACGGCTCGCACAAATGATTTTTTTATGACAAACGTGTATACTGTCAAGTAAAATGATTACATTTAACATTTTGGCACGTACAGTTTATGGCATATGAATGATTCCGGCATGCAACATTATGGAAAATAAATAATAATATGTCAAATGAATATTATGGAAAATGAAACGTTCAAGATGTGGTGTGGTGGAGGAGAATGGAGAAAATTTGCTGAAGATAGAGAGAGTAATCAATGAAGAAGTACTGAATAGAGTGGTTCAAATCAGGCAGCTAGTGAGAAATTTAGAAAACAGAAGAGGGAAGATGATAGGGCACCTCATATGACATGACAACTTCAAAATCAATAAAATTTAAGGAAAGATAGAGGGGAAACGAGGAAGAGGAAGACCTAGAATAAACTACATAGAGCAATTCAAAAAGAGAGTTGATGTTAGGTCGTATCGAGATGTCAAAGAGGTTGCGTGGGATCGGAGTCGATGGAGGGCCTACTTTAAGCTACACCGACAAGATCTTAGCTCTTAAATAAGAAGAAGAGGAAGAATAAGAAGAAGAAGAGAAACGTTCTGGAATATTTAATTATGGCAAATGAAGCTCTGGCAAATGAATAAGAATAAGAGTTTATTTAATTAGCACACAAAACACGGAAAAAAGAAAATACATATAATGCGCTAAACGGGAGCGTCACTCGCTGTTGTCACGGGGGCCGTGACGCTGGTTTTCAGTGAAAGCCACAAAAATAAATAAAACTAAAACTAAACGAAACAAACAATTTTATAGTTTTTAGGCACTGCAATGAATGAAATTATGTTGTTTAAATTCTGGCAAACAATAAACCCAATATGTTTTGCTCCAAGAAGACATTATTTGTATCATTCTCAATCATTAGGTCCCTCTGGCAGTTTTAACAAAGCTCTATTTTCGTAACGATGCCCTTACAAACCGTCCTTATTAATGTTGACTAAGAGAGATTTGATTTTTGCCTGGGAACGACTTATATTTTTTATAAAAATAAATAATACTTTACTATAAATAATTGATGCAATAATACACTGAATGCTGTTTTTCTTTTGCGAATAATGAATTCAAGTTTGTGGGCATGGTTTTTGTAGGTCTTACAGTATTTTCCACGTAAAAGTTGGCAACTTCTACGAATAATTGTAAACTGATTCCTTTTCATGCGAACTCATAATTTTAACTGCGGCACCTTGAATAAAGGTGTTTTACAAAAAGTTGGATAAGGCTTGGATGCCAATTAACTTTCACAGAGTATTATTTTTACTTCGTAAAGAAACCATTTTTTTTATTTTAGCATGTTTGTCACGTTTGATGGAGCGTGAGGTTTGAGTTAAAGTACTGCGTAGGCACTTACATAATTTCAGGGGCCGTGTTTAAAAAAATATACAATACTACAATTCAAACTCACGCTTTGTACACATTTTTACATCATCAAGTCACCTGAGACCACGGCCGATAAAAAACTTCCGGTAAATAAATATGCACAGAAATCATTTTGAAAAGATAATTTTATATTTTTTAATATTTAAAGATAATACTCGTAATCAACACATCGTAGGATTCCGGAGTAAAAATCAGATTAAGTTTTTACCGCTTAACAAATGTACCTTGATTTTACTTTTCCTTTCAATTATTACGTAAAAGCAAGCATACGACAATGTATAACTTTCAAGATATATGCATAGCAAGAATTGGCATAATCGGTATCTATATTCATAGGTAAAAACACATTTAAGACCTTTGAAATGGAAACCGTCCCTAAGGCTATAGAGGAACATTTTTATTCCACATCGCCTATAAGTGCCGAATTCTGTCAACAAAAATCTAGATGTAACGGCTATTTCGAGTGGCTGAGTGGGAAATCTCAAAGGTGTACGTAAAATAGATGATAAAATATCGACAGCCTTTTTGCTCCGTGTTTTTATTGACGAGATATTTTTTTACCTTTTTTGATTTAGTTCGTCGTCTCTTTTACTTTTCACCAGAGAACGAAAATCGACAGTGACGTCTGTATAGAGAATTATATATTGAACTCAAAAATATTAATAGTGAGTTAGTTATTGAGCGCAATGACTGTTACTCCAGTTGTAACTATGGCTGCAGTCAGCTGCCTGCCTAAAATAATACATTTCGGTCAGATCAGAGGGGTAATCACGAAACGTTCTGAACGCGCATTAGGACAGTCCAACTATAAAATTTTCATATAAAATTGTCATTTAGATCTCCCTAACGTTCGTACAATGCGTTACGTGATCGACCTGCACATCCACAATACCTCATTCCATATAACATTTGAATTTTAACGGACAAATTCGACCACGTTTCTTCGTTTATCTAAGACTAGCTTCTGCTCGCGGCTTCTTCCGAGCTCCCACACTTTCGCCCACTATTTCGCCCCCTTAGACGATGATTCCCGGTATTGAAAGAATGATATAATAGTAATAATAATAATAGCCTTTTATTTCCAATAAATAGCTTACATATTTAATTACACCTAGTTTTATAATTTACTATATTACCTACAGTATTATTATGTGCATATAATTCATGATTATTTTTATTATGTGGGTCCGGAATATAAGGTTACCATGAAATGTCGCAGATTTCATCGATTATCTTTCCTAATAAGTATACATATATCTGGTTAATTGACCAGTCGATGTAACAGCTACTTTACGTATATCTGTTAAACGTCCCAATGTTTCAAAAATAAGAGCATAATGCATTGTGTAAATTATAGTTAACAATACGAGTCCATACTGCTACTCGCAAATGTAACATGACCCCGTACTAATCGCTAATCAAAATGTATACAGGTCATCAGTCGCGCGGTTAAAGTGCTGCCTTGTTGTGCGACTAGGGACCGTATCACCTTCAATCACGCGACAGTAATCTCACCGGATTATAGATTTCTGCAAGTTGATAGAATAGGAGTGTTCTATTTTTTTTTACAAGCAACCTTTGTATGGATTCGCACTAATCACTTATCAATGTGCAAACACCCCACTAACTTGACACGAAACGTCGGTGTAACCGTAGTAATTGTGACTAGTAAATTCGCTGAAAAAAAAAGAATAGAGATATAACAGATATCAACACACGATATCCGGATAGACTCGTGCTTCCAAAAATGCGCACTGCAATGAGGGGTAGAAATTGTTACGCCATGTGTAATTAAGATATTTAATCATTTACCAGAGCAATTAAGAGAGCTAACCCTCAAAAAATGAAGGCAGAAACGACTTACTTGGCTGGTACAAAAATGCTTTTATAGTACTACTTACTATATTAACAATGTGAGTATTTAACATAGGTTATTTTAGCAAATAAGCAAAAAATTAAAAAAATTGCATGACTTATTTAAGTCCAGATATATGGACCTGTATATGTTAGCCTAAGATCTGTAAGTACTAGGGTAACAGCACCAGGATTCCTGGCCAGCCAGGAACCAGTGGTCAGCCTTTTGCGTCGATTATTGGTTATAAATATCGCTACAATTAGAATAAACGAATCACGTGTACTTAAATAGAAACTTTGATTCCTCATTGGTTAATATGTCACACGATAGGTGCGGCAGGGAACCAGGGGCGAGAAATAAACTCGTTCAAACAGGTGACGGCGGTTAAAGAGAGCAGTAGTGTCATGTCCGCCATATTTATTACTTGGCGTGGTGTTATCTTAAAAGGTAAGAAAAAACGTGTTTTATTATTAAATGTAATAATATTTTATGTAATTTGGCTTTATTTATACACATGAATTATATTAAATTTGAATAAAAATATCCCTGATTTACGTATATATTGTGAGGGCTGACCATTGGGTACTACTTTTTTATAAAAGATCCAATGGTCGGCCCCAGGGGCTGGTCACTGGGTTCTTGAATTATTTTTAAAATTGCGAGAAAAGGCGGCCATTACAACCGTTAAATTTAAATTTTCGAAGTTAGTAAGGCATGTCCTTTCATATTCCTCAAATAACCCAGTGGTCAGCCGCATTAAACATTTTATTTTTACGCGGCTGACCACTGGGTGCTGCCAATCCAGTATTCAGCCCCGATCTAGCTGGATTCAAACGAAGATACTCTTAACTGACCGCCCATAGACTTTAATACGTTGCGATAAGGTTTATGTTCGTTTGTACAGTTAACAGCGTCTTCGATTGTACCCATTTAAGTGGTATTTTTAAGGACGTTGGTAGACAACATTTTAGTTTTGCCTGAAACAGTAATTAAAGGTATTAAGGTAATTTGTATTTCAATAATTGAGAAGATAGGTCTACCTACCTACGTAAATAATTTTTGAAAAATAATTTTGTATACTTTTTTTTAGCCCAAAATGCCGACAAGGCAAACTTATCCTCCAGAAAAACTCTTCCGCCCTGGGAGCCATACGAAACGGAATGCCGGTAAGAGAGGCTAGTAGAACGTTTGGAGTTCCTCGAGGCACACTACAAGATCGACTTCATCTACGTGTCCCAGAAGGCCCAAGAAAAATGGGTCCGGATACCATTTTAAATAAAGCAGAAGAAGCTGCACTGGTGGTTTGGTGTCAATATTTAACGAAATGTGGGTTTCCCTTAAAGACTGACCATTTATTAAATATTAGTAGATTTGCTAGTGACCTATTTCTCTTTCGTGTTATGTGTGTTAAACCTGAGAGGAATATTCAAATATATAGGTATGCATATATGTATGCATGGTATAGGTATGCATAGGTATGCATGGTATGCCATGTCATGTTGATTTTCATATAAATAAATATTGAAGTTTTTATGATTAAGTTCTAGAAAATAAAAACTTTTGAGATTTTTTTTGTTTTGAGAATGTAATTATAAGAAATAAGAGAGAGTTAAATAATGTCGTTGATTTTGATATAAATAATGCTCATTTTGATCTCATGCTTATTGCTTATAAGGGCTGAATACTGGGTTCATCGAGGCTGATTATTGGATTTTAGTGGCTGACCACTGGCAAAAAGTGCCATTTTTTGTTTGAAATTAAATATATATTTTATAGAGAGAAAGATTGTTTTAGACATATGTTGTTTAAAAACTATAATAAACAATGAATCCAATCATGTGCTACGTTTAATTATCCGACGGATCCTTAAAAAATGACAGCTGTTCAAACTTCAAAAAGTCGTTATGAGGCTGACCACTGGTGCCATTACCCTATATCTATTGCAAATAAAGATTTATGTAACAGCGCTGTCAAAAGTCAAGTTTATGTCACAGTGGCAATGCCGCAGTTAAGCCACGATCGCAGGGCCCTGCTGATAGATCATGTAACGCCTTAGTCGTGTGTCAGGTAGAGCTAAGTCTCACTTTTTGCATGGAAAAATTACCGTTGAATTGTTCTAACGCTCGTTCGAAAAGTTACGTATTTACCCCTCAGATCACGCGTAGCCAGGCTAACTAGAGGTCAACGGAACGGGTGACAGTATCACAGACAACAACCAGCAACAACTCTGTTATGCGTCTAAAGCTGGTCATTCACGAACACTCTAATAATGGAGCAGAGCCGTGCCAAAATTCCTCCGTCCGACTGCCGATCGCGGAATGCTTTCGGGATAATGAACGCCATCCTGTAGATTAGTTTCACTGTAATGAAGGGGATGAACTTTTGAACTCCTTTAGAGCCATGAGGAGCTAAAAAGATTCGTGTTAATGAAAGTCTTGTGTGCTGAATGGGAGTTGCGAATGCAAAATGGCGATGTTTTTCTACTGAAACACTTTCTAAGTAATTGGTAAGTAAGTAGCACTAGCATAATTGATTTGCTGTAGGTACATAACGCACGAGATGTATACAAATGGTTAATAATTAAATGCACATGAATGTATTCTCCCTGTATTCATCTATTACATAGATTGCATTTTAGCGATAAAACCGCCTGTTGTCTTCCCTTTATTATGTCTTCATTTAATCTTGTTAACATTTTTTGTTGAGCGATAATGAATATTTGTGTTGTACTCATATTTTTTTATTTCATAAACGTTTTATCATTCTTATCACAGAGATAATAATTTTAATAATGAATTTGCCTTCCTTTGAATAGGATAAGTGAAAGATTTCATTTAAAAGGGTCGACAACCTTCATATAGTCAATGTCAACAAAATCCAAGGTGTTACGATATTTATATTGTCACGCCACAATATTTTTCGAATGAAATGCAAAAAAACCGTGCGTAATTGAAACACCATCAAATGGCTTTATCCGTGTCGAAAAAAACATCCAAAGCAACTGCTTCGGATGCTGTCTCCAAAAATGTCCCCAGTCCAGCAACAATATTTTGCAGTCCTCCAAAAAAATAAAACCGGCAATCAATCTGGTTCCCAAATTGTTACAATTCAATCAGGGGGCCTAACGCGGCCGCGGTGATAAATTATGCTACGCACGACATCCAAATAACATCCGTCTAATGAAGGGCTAATAAACGGGCCGGGAAGCGACGCTTTCTCGGCTGCTGCCCAGAACACCCCGTGCCATGGTAGCAGGCATATTTTTGAGGGTCGGAGGTCTGTTTTTGGCAGTTGCTTTAAATAGTGATCGAATCGCACTAGTGTGGGACGCTCGCTTTCTGCGCCGGGTGCCAGAAAGAGCGCGTAAAATATATTGAAATTGACCATTCTCACTTTAACGCTTTATTTAGAGTTTTACTGTTTTTTAAGAAAAAAAACGCGAAATAATTACTTATTTTACACACGAAATCAACGGCTGTGATCTTGGGTACCTACAAAAAATAAGAATGTCAACAATTTTAATTTTACTAAAGAGGTTTCCTTTTTTCGCAACAGATCGGGGTCTCTGTCAACGACACTGTCAACTGTCATATTTTGACAAACCGTAGATGAACGGCATTATGAGGCACCGCGTGATTCTCAAGGCTCATTTTCACTACTCATTACCGCCGCGCGAGCTTCTCATGCTGGTGCGGACTGTTACGCCAAGAAAAATTAGCCTTAGCCTTGTTAAACGTGATATATATACAACGGTTATAGTCCGTAAGCCCACTCCCAATACACTTACGTCTCATGACAACACAATATGAAGGTCGAGAAAGTTGTACTGCGCAAGATAAATTAAAAAAAAATTGGCCGAATTGGCGTTTTTTTTAATGTTTCTCTTGCTCAGCACAACTTTCTCGACCTACACGTCTATCATGGGACGGCCGCGAAATACTCTCTTTTTTTAATAATAATAAGAGAGACGGATACCTACCGGTACCTAGATGTATTGGGCACTCCCAATACATCTAGGCTTACGGACTATTATGTTGTAGATAAACACATTTACGATTATGGCATATGACGATAAAACGGTTAAACCACAACCATTTAGAATCTAAATTTTACATAATACTGTGTACCTATGGCACGTATTTTGATCGAAACTAATGACTACATCAACATCGAAATACAAATCACTATAATTAAGTATTTAATTCTAATTTCGCATCTAGTAGCCTCGCGTGGGCAAATGATCCACACTTCACCAAAATCACTCCCACTTCAACCTCGTAAATAAAGCATAGGCGATACTACACAGTTGACCAAATAAAATCACAAGCTAATTTGAATCTTCTCCGCTAGCAATAAAGTTGAAATTTTAATGATGACGCATACCACGTTATTTGCGGTGACGGTGACCTGTATTGTTAAAGTGTTAGGGTACGTTTTTGTTTGTACCAGTGATGCTTGGTTCATGGTCAAAAAGTCACGTTTCTGGTATCGGGGGTAGTTTACGATAATTTGGGTTATTCGCGGCGCGTGGTTTAGTGGTAGTTGTTATCTTATGAATAATTGTCATTTATTTGTGCTATCGAGAATGATTTGGCGAAAGATAATATTGTTTTGATATGTTACAAATAATGTTTGTTTTTACATAATTAACAACAACAATATAATTGATTCAGATAATATCAATGAGAGTTGGTGCGAATGAAAGGAACAAACGCCATATTTTTTATAATTTTATACAACATTATTATACTTTTTATAATATTTAATGGAGAAGTTATTTATTTATGTACCTAATCTTTATTGCACAAAAGAACAACATATCGTACAAAAGGCGGGCTTAATGCCATAAGCATCTTATGTATTTTACATATATTTCTATTTTGATATAACGTCGTGCTATTATATTAAATAGAGCAATTTCATGAAAACTACGGAACTTGACAATGATATATGTCATATTTGTTTCTTCTGCCATGGTAAAAAGTTGGCCAAGTGCGTGTCGGGCCACGCGCAGTGTAGGGTTCCGTAGTTGCCTGTCTTTCTTAGTTACATCCACACGCGCGCGCCTACTAAATGATTGTGTCGGCCGAATTTGTACGAAGGTTCCTGGTTGACTACGGGACCCTTATAAAAACTTATGATATTTTACACGTACAAAAGTTTTTAATTTCTGTAATCTAAAAACGGAGCAGAAAACACAATGTTAAATAGAAAATGCCACCGCGTTATCTACTTTATAAATAAAATAAAATTCTCAACTAAAACGCTACAAAACAAATTTAAAAACATGCTCTTAATAAGCCGCAAAAAAAGTAAACTGGCCTCAAAGGTCAGGCCAAGCCAAGTCTCTGGTCTTAAACTATTTTCCGGAATATAAGAGGGATCCGGGCGGGAAGGAACGGATTTATTTCCGGTCCCGGCGGGCGCCGCGCGGTGGCACGCGTCCATCTTATGTACAAGGGTGAGTCGGATAGGAGACAGGGATATTTTGTTAAATTTGGAGCATGGCAACTGTTTATGTCGTAATTTTTTTTATACCACGTTGCCACCACAAAAAAACGTACCTAAAGCCCGTCTGGTGGTAACTACCCTTGCAACCTCAGGGTTGTTACATACACTCCTTTCTTGAAGAACCCCATACCTACAGTATTCTCTTGGAAAAACCTCGGTAAAGAGGTCGAGGGGGGAGATTCAACTGAAACCGACCGTATCATCGCTTTTTAGCGATAAAATCGCCTGTTGTCTACCATTATTGTTTACGTTTAATTTACCTCTATTTCTTTTAGGTATTTCTGGTGAGCAATAAATAATATTTGTATTGTATTGTTATCATTTAGAATGTAGAGTGTGAAGGTTTAATGCTGCCGACGACAATTGCAGCAAGCAGCCGTGAGCATTACACATATGTCGCTCAGAGCTGGAGCAGCCCTACAACAGGAAGAGGAGAGACCGCCCAATCTTACTGCTAGGTAACTGCTGCTAGGTTTTCGCCGCTCAGAGTTGGTGAATACCTGTCGGTCATTGGAAAAATGGAGTAGTAAAGAATAATTATAGCCTACTATATATCATTACAAAAATCGTACGTTATCGTCGAGTGATTTTAAAACAAAACCAGTTTGAAACGCCACTCCATTGTATTGTTGTGTTTGAAAAGCTCTTAATGATATAATAAATAAAACAAATACCATCAATCACATAACACTAATATTATGAAATTCAAAAAAAATAAAAATATTTTATTCCTTATCTTAAAACTATTACACATAGACTGAGTTGGAGCCTCTTTTTAAGCATTTAAACATGCCTGCACAAGTTTTTACTATGTGATTTTAGGTGTACAGGTATTTTAAAACATTTCGTAAAGTAAACTGATAAACATAATTAGATTGGTACCTACTAAATTATAAATATGAAAATTCGTTGATGTTGTCAGAGAGACATAATAAGGAGAATCCGAAGGAAATTGTATTTATACAACATAAATTAAAAACTTCAATAGCGCGATATTCTAGCCTTAGTAGATCATTCTCAAGTTTTTTGTCGGCATCTAAACATATGAAACCTATAAAAAAGTTTGATGGAGTTAAGGTGACCCGCAGACCAGAGACTATCCGATTTGATAAAGTCGTGTATATACGCAACAGCGCCAGCTTTTGTTATCAAGTGGACGCCGCGTAGCGGCGATGACATCCAGTATAATTTCGGGTGGCAAGTTCTAACAAAAACTACAGAACCGATTTTGATGGGACTTTCGAATATTTTAGTTTAGACCACAGGATAGGACATAGAGCGGCCTTTTTTTTAAATATAATTTCTTCTGAGGGTGATATAAGGTTTGAAAAATTGTATGGGAATTAATTAATTTTTTAATATAGAGACTTGAAACTTCGTAAAAAAGTTCCTTAATGAAACACAAAAAGTAATTACAGCGTTTTTGAAAATTCATACCCTAAAGGGGTCAAAAATGGGTTGCAAGTTGTATGTAGAAATCCAGAGTGAAGAACTCCATAATAGATGGCGCTACCGGTCTTATCCGATACTATTAAAGCAATATTTGTATATAATAAACATATATTTATGTTTAAAGTAATCATGTTCCGGTGAAATCTGCAGTATAGGGGTTTACGCGGCTGAGAAACCGATCTAGCTTGGTCTTATTTTCGAGAAAATTCGTTGTTTCTGTATTTTCTTTCAAAAGGCTGGCTTACTCTTAGACGACGACCAATCTTCTTTGTTGATGGTTGCGAGTTCGAACCTCAGCGATAAGGTTTTTGTTTTCTATTTATCTGTTTATTTTGTTATTTTTCTGGTAAACGATCAGTTATTTGTTTTTTGTTTCATTTTGTATAGAAATCGATTTCGTATTATTTAAGCCGAGAAAATCTCGGTCCCAGGTAAAAACAAAGCTTAAGCATTAAGAACTACATGGACGGTTGTGGATTTGAATCATGGATTCATGCAGTCTTATCGTTTTTAATTTATGCAACCTGGGCCAAACATAATTACAAATGTTGTAACGTAATGTTCTGTTTGTGAAGTTACGGAAATATTCTATGACATGATACATATATTTATAGTTAGATTAGAATAGAATAGAATATAATATCATTTATTCATGACAACAACACGTACATTACACATATATCACAAATACAAAAGAGAGAACAACATTGCCACGAAATGGTTCCATCACAGCGTTGTTGTGCTGGCCGGGTGGCCAGCGCTGGTCAACCGATGGACCCATCCGGTGATTCGACGGCGTAACACATATTTTACACTCGTACAAAAAGAAGAAAAATAATAATAGTAATATAAAACAAAAAACAATACCGCAAAGACAAATAATCTGATTCCCGAACGCAACCATAAACATGACAAGTGGAAGTTCCCGGCAACTAAAACGTCAAACTAACACGACTGACATTGACATGTGAAGTGATGCGACGCGGACACAATGCCCATTTGACAGGCTTTATATTATATAATCATCAATCAAACAAGATTAGTGTTTCTTTCATAATTTTAGAATCAAATAAAACCTATTTAATAGTTTTTGCTATATTATTTTAATTGGTCTAAAAAATATCAAAAACATAATATAAGAGGCATCTATTGAGCTGAAATTTGACTAAAATTAAGCTCGCTAGATGGCGCAAACCGACAACTAACATCAGCGACCTCTATCAAACTGAAATTGGACCAAAATTATGCTCGCTAGATGGTGTGATCAATTTATAATTCAAGCATTAATAATGTTCCTTTTTCATAGAATTTGTGATTCATAATGATCATCACCATACGAGTATCAGCCGAAAGACGTCCACTGCTGGACATAAGGCTCCCCCAAAGAGTGCCATAATGACAGGTCGTGCGCCACCCGCATCATCAGTTCATCAGTTCACCTTGTGGTGGTTGAGTGGCTTTGAGCCTTCTTATGAGGCGACGAAGTTTCAATGCCATATTGTCATCACTGGCACCACACACTGGTCAAAGACTCTCGCCTTGAGACACCTGAATATTAGACAAAAATGATCCGTAGCTTCCCGAGCGCTGTTCAGCCAAATCGGATTCGACGATTGACCTCTTTCTCAAAGTTCGACCTACCTAAATGGACAGCCCGTCCATTAATGACAATATAATATTTCATAAAGTTGCCAAGTTATTTTGCGAGTTCGTAGATTTGCTAGTAGCAATTTTATGGATTAGTACATATATTTGGTTATTCGTAGGCACTAATCCAAAGTGTAAACATGTCTGGCGCCGCCTAATATGAAAGCTTTGACAAGCCGAGGTAACGGTGAAAAAACGGCCAAAAGTAATTTGTCTCAAGCGGCCGGAACGGTGAAATATTCGGCAACTTTTAAGGGGTTTAAGTTTCTAGGGTTTTTAATTAATACAGGAAGTTCCTGTGCGTTAATTATTGCGTAATAAACAGGTGCCGCCTCGCTGCACCCCGTCTAGGGAGGAGCGTTGCGAATAATTTAAATCCATAGTAAGTTACGGATATTATTTTGTCGCTTATGACAGCATCTCTGAATCCTGATTTAAACCAGTAGGTAAGAAGAATTCGTGTATGTGGATGATTATTTCTTTACCTACAAATATTTTTATGTAGGTATGTTTTTGACTTAAATTGCTACAAGTAACTGAAAATTTTATTGACCTGTGTGCGGTGAAAGATGGACTAAACACTTAGTTTAACTAAACAGGATTAGGAAAAAAATAGAAAAACCGATCTAACAGCGCTTAGACCAGAGGAGTATAACTTTTTGAACGAGCATTTTAACCACTCTACTGTAAATATCACAAAAAATAAAAAATAGTAAGATCTACCTAACGTAATTAAACCCCATATAATTTAAAACGCATAAAACGCGTGATGCTCTTTGGTTTCAATATATCAGCTACATCCATCACTGATTAATATATCCGCAGCTGCATTCGCATTGGCATCCGCGGATGCCAAGACTCCGCACATCCCCGCTACCAACGCATTGTAGGGCGTGGAGCGAATCATGGACTTAAACGATGACTTCTGCGGATATAATGCGGATTAATTATTTTGCACGTTACGTAAGAGACACTTCTAAGCGCTGGAGGGTTTTGTTTGATACCGTTTGTAAACAATTATTCATGAAATGGCTCAGAGCTTGAGACTGGAAGTAATTGCAAACATCTGATTCTATGGGGGTTTCAGGGACACACGCAACTAAAGACATTTTAAGGCCACTGTAGCCCTTCAAATGGTGTGTCACTCGCTCGCTAATGTTAGCTCGATATGTTTTGCTGTTTGCCGACGCACACTTGTGAAAGAATAAAATTCATATTGTTGAAACGAATGACTATTCCGGAATACCAAGAAGATTTTCAAAAAAATATTAGGTAATTATAGGTAATATCCCAACCAGCAAAACAGTCGTATAAGCAAAGCTTTTTACAGCTAATCATCGAGAAATAGTCGCAAAAAGGAGTTAAAGATGCCAAATCGTCGTATAAAAGAACTATACTCAACTCTTTAGCATTTTCGCATTTTGGGCGTAAAAATATGTCGACTAAACGTTTACTCGACATGTTTACAGCGCGTTTACCCAATTATTGTATAAAGGTGTCAAATTTCACTGTTATACCACTTCAAGTTCTAAATTAGCTGTATAAAAGCTTCTAATTTTCTAATTAGCTGCTGAAGAAGTCTTTATAGCACCGTCATTCGACATTGTTCCCGTGGAAGCATTATAATGGTAAAAAAGCTGCTTATATAATCAAATAGCATCTCAGTTACTATTTAAACACTAAGTGTTATATAAAAGATATCGATTCACTATTACAGCACCTGCCGAGAGAAAGTTCTAAAAGTGATTGTTATAGCACCTACAGCAATTCAAATGCACTTTTAAAGCCATCATGCAGCAAAAAGTAGCATAAATGATCTTTGAAATCTTTTACAGCACCAAACCGCAATTTCATGAGTTTACGTAATTTACGTTAGAGGCTCACATATTCTAGAAATTATTCTGATTATAATCCATATCAGTGTAAAAATTTACTGTGTGTTTGTATAGTCAGTACTTTGTTAAAAAGAGAGAGGAGGAACACCAATATTGTCTATAATGGCGTCTACATAGTAATGTAAATGTAATATAGTTTCTATTTTGCAACTGAAAGTCGAGTAAAGGTCGTAAGATGGCAAACATACATATATAATGGCGGAACAATTCCTTTTCATATTATAATTTTATAAATCATTTCTTAATACCTTGAAAATAAGGAAGCCCATTAAAATAATAACTAGAAATATAGGGAAGTTAATCGAAAAATAAAATTTTGCATTGAAATTTATCATGTTACACGAATAATAGCTAACACCGAAAACATATTTTTTATAAGAACATGGCTACCATTCTATAGTTTTGTACTTACTTCAATTGTTTTCCTATTTCCTGACACAAATAACACACATTTATTAAAGCTGCAAATAAATACTTCAAACACTTAGTGCTATTTAAGCTCACTTCGTTGCGATCAATCGACTAAACAGCTGAGTGAATGCAAAAAAGTAGCTATCACAGCACTATTAAGTCGAGTAAAAGCAAGTTCGTTGCTTTCAACCGACATATTAGTAGACTAACGGTGAAATGATTGCTATTATAGCATTGAAGGTGCTGTATGTCGCTTTGTCTCGACTTTTATACCATCATTTGGCTCTTAACTCGACTATTATATGACAATTATAGCACTTTAAGCTGAGTAATTTGTGCCCAAATCGCGTATAGTAAACGTTTACAGATCTATTACTCGACAGTTTAAAGACCCCTTTCGACTTTCATACGACTTAGTTTTGCTGGTTGGGATTATTGGAAATAACCACGAACATATCACTTCCTGTTTTGAAGCAAAGGCCAAATGCGGGTGGCGCTGGACCGGTCATTGTGGCACTCTTTTGGGGAGACCTATATCCAGCAGTGAACGTCTTCCGGCTGATAGGATGATGATGATGAAAGGCCATAAGCTCCAAGATCCTTCCGTTTCCAGATATCCCGACCCCAAACGGCCTCCGGCCAAACCTTTAAAGGGATCTAGCTCGTTTGACTGTCATTCAGTGGGTGCCTGTCCAGGCTTTGATAGCCGTATCATCCTAATCCTAATTCCTAGCAAAAAGAAACGATTTTTTATTATTATTCGACAGTGGCAAACCAGCAAAGCCGTATTGTATGTGCAATTTTATTTAGTCTCAAATATATATATATATATATATATATATATATATATTTTTTTTAATAATTGTTTATTAACATTGTTATACTGGATACTAACAATGTATGGATCAATTTGGTCTGGAAATAAAAAAACTTTATTACTATTCTTTTTACCTTTGGACGATTGCAATACCAGAATAATCACAAGCGCGCTGCCGACCCTTTTTTGATTTGTGGATTCAATGTGTTGACAGCAAGAGCGCTCTTAACACAGCGCACCCTCGGAAGACATAATACACTTCCTTGACTACATCAAGTTTTACTCATAATCCAGACCCCTGATGAATTAAAGATATTCACGTGATATGAACTTCTTCAAAGTTCGCACAATGCAGCGTCAGCGTACTATGCTAATGAATAGCTCCATTGATAAGCAACGCTAAATCCGAAACTTTCCAAGCATGTCGCTCATATGAACTCGGAGTTTAAGAAAGGTATACATGAAGACGAATTCGGGGAAGATAAACTGTAAGTTATACTCGAGTCTGTACAATGTGTCGCCTTCTACTCGTAGATAAGTAATTGAAGCACTGACGTCAGCGGAAGTCAAGAATTTTTGTTGAACACCATAGATATTTTTTACATGAATCGGTTAACGATGTATTTAAGATAGGACTTTTAATTACTATTCAGACACAAATAAAGTGAACTTTGCGGCATGAGTCTAGATTTTTCATGTATTTATTCATTTCAAGATCAAAAGTGCAATTAATTAAAACGGATGTTGCTTTAACGATTTGGGAGACAAGTTTTTTATAAAATAGAGTTATTCAAATAATTTTAAAATTAATGAATCAATCCCATTTACATTTTCTGCACCAAGCCCACTAAGACTACTTCGCAACAATGATAAAGATATTTATTGTGAGGTCTATTATAACCATACTTTATATAAATAATACGTAATATTAAAATACTTAGACACAAATAAATAAAGGAATTGAACATTATTGTGTTAATTTTATAATATAAGTACTTATAAAAGGTCACTTAACAAATTGAAATAAGTCCATGATATAAGAAGAAAGGAGTACCTTGAAACAGGATTTTTGTTAAAGTATTTCTCATTCAGTTTGGTAGCCAACCTTAATTTTACAAGTGAAGTTACAGCGTTGGTTAAATTAAGTCCCTTGTCCCTAGGCACAGTCATCTTCACGCTAAAACTTATTCACGAGATTAAACTTCTTGAGTGCCTAACTCGCGAAAAATATTTAAAAAGCTATCAAAAATTTGTCCACTTCGTAATTTAAGGGCTGACGAAGTTTTGGTGTTTTATCTAAGTTGGGTATGATGCCACGAATGTCACGATTGAGACCGGGGAACCTTGTTAAGGACTCTTAAGGGCATGAATTGAAAAATGATGAGATTTTTCCATACCTAGCAGACAAAATGTACCTTTTAATTTACGAGTATAATGACGTCTCTTAAATAGTTAAATAGTTAAATAGTAAGCATAGGCTTATACTTATTTTGTGGTGTTAGAATATTGACTGTTTAATAAAAAAAATCTATGGAATACAATCCATGAGATTTGGATGTGCGTAGTGAGGCGTATATCAGACAAACGAATTTGTACTTATTGCCATTTTGATTTTATCAGGTAATTTGCGAGGCCGTAATAAATAAGGGCCTAAAAATTGTCACATGTACCGTCTTTATTTTAAGTTCTAATTAAGTTTATTTTAATTATTTAAGGTCATTACGAGTAATTTTTGTATCCCGTGATGTAAATGCGGGCTGAAAAACAGCGCTGTACAGCCGACAGGCTAGTAGCAAACGCTGAGCCCCGAGCCTATTGTCGTACCTTACCTTAGTACTTACATTTATTATATTCTCTGTTCGATTTTGTTTTTTTTTGCGTCGATAAATCGTTTTTAATTATTTATTTTTATTTATATAGGCTGATGATGATGATAATGACAATGATGGCTAAATATAAAAAAATGGTGTGTTTTTTCTTTCCATTCCTCTGCCAACGCATTACATTATTGAACGACATACTTAATCAAGCTAAAATGACGGTAAGTATTTTAACACAGCTTAATAACACTAACACACAATAAAATATATATAAAACGTTCATCCAAAAAAACCCTACCAAAGAGTGTTTGTGCGCGAAGACGGAAACGTGCCAAAACTGGGAGCATGGTTTAAAACATTCGAGGCATCCCCTTAAAGCTTGCGATTGTAAAGCCAACTTAGTTTACGGCTTTAAACGATGCTCCATGATCGTCATTTTACGCTTGATGTAAAAAGTGTTGACGCGTCCTCGGGTGTTTTATCTCCAGACATTGTTTTAGGGGACAGGTAAAGGTAACTACATACTTAGAAAGGCGTCGTAAAGAGTAGAACAATAATGTCGTTGTTCAGTTGTTTGATAGCAGCTACAAGGTTAATTTATGATCATATAATTCATAGATAATTTTGTATTTACTAAATCATATTTTGCTTGTATATTCATCTTGGCGCAAATTACGCAACGCGCTGGTAGGAGAATCGCCAACCTAGCACCTATCGACCTGACCTGGAAAACGTACGAACATCGGCTGCGACTCCACAAGGCATCGCATCAGGAGAACGTAGCCCGCGTTTACTTTATTAGGACAATGTAAAAATGAATCACTTTATGTTCATAACTCGAGCTATCGTCATATCGATTTTATTGTAATATTTTAATTATTAATTAAATTAATTTAAATCGTTTTTGTTTTTTTTTCGAGCCTGTGACTGCAGCTTTCGTATTTGGCGCAGTCGGTAGGATTCTTGAGGCTTTCGCGATCGCGGCAGCTAGCTTTTCAAAGCTTCATCAAGAAACCAGAAAAAGAACCTGAAGACTGCAGACCCGGAGGTGAATCCAGAAATCGATTCCAGAAAGAAGACCAGAGATGAACCTTATGTAAGTGCACTTGAATTGCTCTCGTGTTGCTTTATTCCCTTATTTGCCCATAGTTTTTATGTCTAGAATCTTTCACCCTAGAAATTCTGTTGACCGGGAACCTACATCGCGACAGGCTCGCCGGGAATTGATAGATTTAAATAGAAATTTAGACGATTCAGATTCAATTATCGACGTGCTGGTTTTTTTTCGAGCCTCCGACTGCAGCTTTCGTATTTCGCATTAAAATAACGATCATAAATTCCTAAATTGTTTTTATTCCTTAAAAATTATGTCTACCCTAATAAGAAAGTGAAAGTATCATGCTAATGACAGAATCTCACATAAACACCATAAGCAAACATCTGATGCATATAAGCCTTCCGCTGGCTTATGGTGTTTATGTTCCTAGAATGTCTCCCTGCGGTACACTTTTCATTTCTTCCCTTAACTTCACGGTAACTATCAAAGTTACTTGGCAAGCGATTAAAAGCGAATAACTCGTACCACAAAAATAGCCCCCCTGTCACCGCACTCGCCACTAGGGAAATTCGGGGAACTTCAGCAATTATCACCTGCCGACTGCACTCTAACGCCTGACTGTGGTGCAACTAAAGACGCGGTCAAAACTGAATGAATTTGATCAATGGTGAATAGACTCTTGCACATCAATGAGAGTTTATCTAGAATATAATTATAGCAATTAAAAAAAAAAATATTTTGACATAATAAAGAAATGTAATTAGTCCGAATAACTGCGATGTTGAAAACATAACAAAGTAGAGAAGGGATAAGGAAAGCTGACCCCACTATCACTTTTATACAACACTAGCTTCCGCCCGCGACTTCGTCTGCGTGGTCCCGGAATAAAAACTATCCTATATTTTAATCCAGGCCATAAACTATCTAGATGCCAAATTTCATTCAATCGGAAGAGCCGTTTAAGCGTCAATCACGTAACAAACATCCAAGCATCTAAACATCCAAACTTTCGCATTTACCATATTAGTAGGATTAGATTTAGGACCTCACATGTCAAAATTCGTTTAAGATGCAGAGCGTGTCTATAACGAATCATCAACGTGGAATGTATCAACATTCCATATACTCAAAAACATAACCCTCCTTCAAAAAGGTCACTATAAGTTACAAGAAACGTAAATATTATTTACGTTTCTTGTAACGGGAAGCTGACCTTTAACTCAGTTTCTGGAAGAACTGTCAATATTTGTAATAATACTTTCATTTCTTACACAATTTCCTTATATCCATAAATAATTCAGTTTCCATTATTGTTCGGCATAACATCAGTTTATTATGTATATGTAGATACATCATTCTATACATTCAATCCCACTAAAAACATTACATGTAAAGTGATGCCAAGACCCCGTAGCTCATGCAGCTTTCAGCGTGAAAAAGATATCAGATCGCAATTTAGCGCCAAGCTTCCTACTCCACACGGCGAAACTACCATTACCAGCCACGCTCTACAAATTCTACATCTTGGCTAAAAAGTATAGCTTTGTTAGGCACATCCCGGTCGCCGCAAAGACTATCGCACCGAATGAATTTATGACGATATTAATAAGCGACGGGTCTCGACTGTGCAAATAGCGAACAAAAAAAACCATAGAAGTCTAAGTTGCGCCGCAAAATGGCCCCACAGGATAGGTGCCATTGCCATTATGCGGGGATGGGGGCGGGGCGTCAAAACGATGCCAGGCCGCCGTTTAGTTCGAACATGCGCATACCGGGTTTTAACTCACTTACCTATAGTTTGGTCGGATGAATTGGATACACAATTTTTGACAAAAATAATTGCACTTAGTAGTAGTGAAATTAATCTAAGAATATAGAGATGTGTGCGTGTGTTACGTTTTATAATGTAGTAAAGTTCTTCTAGAATTCATTCGACATAAGACTGTTAATTGAAAACTACATTTTTGGTAGGATACGTTGTTTCTCAACAAATTCTTGCAGGAAATTGAAGCATACGGACTATAAAACTAACAAACTTACAATGATAACACAGGCCGCGCAAACTAGAAACCAAGTAGCTAGGAGACTAACCTAGACTTATTTTAGGTCATTAGTAAAACTTCAGACTTCCTCATTGGGTAGCGAAGTTTACCGTCCTGACTTGCGTTCAACCCTTTACAAGCTCTCTTTAGCAGTTTACAGTGTAGAAATAATCAGATTTCCTTCGCCTATCACAATTAAAACGGAAATGCACTTTACAATACTTTAAAGAGAAATCAGTTTGAGAAATGAGTACGCTTCCTAAAAAACTAACGCAAAAAGGTGATTTATGCGACTAAACTTCTTATCCTGTCTTTAAAACTGCTTAAGACTCGAAACATCTCGTCTTCTCAATATTTACTTTATTCCCTGTTTCTTTAGCATGAAATACTGGAAAAAAGACTAACGCTTATTATTTTTTGTGTGTAGGTAAAGTTTTATTTACTATTTGTCTTATTCTGCGCATTTTTAAATTTACAATGTGACAGTCCTTTGACCTGTACAGTGAGGAGCCAGGTATCATCATCTCTGAACCAGAACACTTTATTTATTTATTTAATCTTTATTGCACAAAAGAATATCTTATGGTACAAAAGGCGGACTTAATGCTATAAAGCATTCTCTACCAGTCAACCTTAAGGCAAAGCAGATAAAATGTGGGCAGTGCAACTTAATTTAAAACAAAAACTTTATAACAATGTAACGCACTCACGCAACGTGCTATCGTATCGGAAATGACGCGCAAGACACATTGAAATGCGAAAAACCTACTCAATCCCCTAGAAATAGAGCCGCGCAAACAACGCATTGACGCGCTATCCACCAAGGAAGCAGAATATATGGTACTGGCAGAAACTTGCAAGGATGCCTTTAAACTAGGAATTTGTTTTTATATACAACAGACATTTAAAAAAAATCGGTCTAGTGCGTGTCGGGCCACGCGCAGTGTAGTGTTCCGTAGTTGACTGTCTATCTTAGTTACATCGACGTGCGGTTCGGTTGCGTCGGTCGAATTTGTACGAAAATTGGCCTTTCCAAGACATTAATTTGGTCGACTATTACTCGGCTCGAACAAAAATTAGGGCTTTAAAGCCCAATATCTCGCAAACGAATCACTGATTTGAAAAATGGTCTTAGAAAACCCATAATATTTTTGATCGAGCTATCCATACTCGAGATACCCCACAATATGGGTTTAACGAGAAAAAAACTCTGCTTTAGGTGTAGGGGTACCCAAAAAAAAAAAAAACTACATTTTTTTGTACTGTTTGGTCGGCGTGATTGATTTATATACCCATGCCGAATTACAGTTTTCTAGTAGTAATGGTTACCGAGCTAAGCCGAGGACGGACGGACGGACGGACGGACAGACGGAAATGGCGAAACTATGGGTTCCTTGTAGACTACGGAACCATAAAAACTACAACTAGACAGTCCAACTGACCTGTAAAGCGGGATGCCGGCATCATCTCGGAACCAGAATACCATGTACACCTTGTCGTTGGCGGCGGTGCCCAGGTCGCACGGGAACTGCGCCACCATACCCTCCACGGCTTGAACGTCCACCGTTCGCACGCCCGCTGCAACAAGGAAAGGACATGTTAGGTGATAGATTGGTTTAGCTTATGCTATAACCAATCGCTCGTTGCGTCGCAGTCGTGCCAGGTAAAGTGCTACACAGGTGTCTCGTTCCATTCAATGGCCCCTCCCTGACGGTCTCGGGTTCAAATTCATGGTGAAAATTGTTGTGTTATAGGCATGTTTATCTTTTCCTGAGTCTTGGATGTATTCTTGGCTATCAATGCATACATTCGTAGAACAGAAGACAATACACTACACTGATAATCAGGGATCCATTGCATTACAACTTGTAACAAGCGGAAATCTCCTTTCACCTCCTATCATTATTAAGAGACTTCCGCTTGCATTATACATTGTCATGCAAGGGGGCCCATTCGGAGTGAAAGTAAATTGAATTCGATTCGTATGCCCACTTTTTGTTGGCGTTATGTACAACTTTGTAGTCAATATAAACATGGCGCAACCGATAAAGGTTATCGGACAACACGGTAAAACAAAATGAACTGGGCGTTAATTAAATCGGATCGGCTGTATCGAATCAATTGGGTTCATATTTCTAATTAAAGGATTTGCGCTACTTTTATATCTTTTATAAATTCGCAAATTAAATAAAAAGTATTTTATTTATTTATTCATTATTACAAACAAAAGTACCTTCACAGTATTTCACTGGTTAAGACGCGTTACAGAAACCTGTTTTAGGTTTATATATGTGGCGCGAATGTATTGCTGCGCTCACTACATTATTTTACTAGCACCTTATAACTCCAGTAATCACAACAACTTATATTTCTTTAATGCGCTATTGCAGGACTTCATTCTCTCTCCTTCAACATCTATAGTTACATTCGATTTAAATTTTGTTGCCATGTTTTGAGTTTTCAGGTTAAAATAGTCATACTTTTTAATAAGCATCTCAAGTAAATAAACCTTATTTTTCATTTCATTAATCATCATCAGCATCACCATCAATTATCAGCTTAAAGACGTCCACTGCTGGGCCTAACCCCCCGTCACATAACTTCCTAAATCCCCAATCATGATTTGATTCACCAAGAGAATATAGGAAAGTATCCGGCACATTCTAAAAATAAAAATATTTCGATTTTTTTTTTTTTATAAAATTGCTAGCACAGCTTAACCCAAGGAAATCTTACCTTATTCATAATAAGCTATGTAAAATACTTTAGAGACTTTATCATGCTTAGATCGGTCATAAATTCCGTAAAACAATGGTTCGGCGAATACTACAATGTACAATGTACAATTAATAAAGGTATATACTCGACTAAAACATAATATGATATCGTAGTTTTGATTGGTCTCCACTACACTAAAACTGCCTGAAAGAGACTGAATAGCTTTTTAGCGATACTACAATTGTCTACTACTTTCTTTATGAGCGATAAAGTGATATTGTATTGTATTGTATTGTACAATCCAACAATGATAACATTACCGGTACATAATTTCCTTCCCGACTCCCATCATTTACGCCAATTGTAGTGAATAGTTCCAAAATCTAAAACTAGCACTTATTATTGTCCAACTCAGTTGCAAGTCCCCTAACTTCCATTTCCGGGACTTTCCCAGTGTTCCGGGACTTGCCCAGAGTTCCGGGCCTCGTTACCATGCTAATGGCGTCGTGTATTGTATTGTTTCGGAACCTCAAGAGGCCTTCGAGGCTCCTGTTGTATGAATTAATAAGTTTAATTATACATAGTTTCGGAGACACGAAGTTGTGTTATTGAAATAAATTGTAAACACCTATGCTCAAGTTTTGAACTTTGAATCGAATAAGCAGTCGTCGGTGGCGTCGGTACGGCATCAGTAACCTGCCAGAATAGAATAGAATATAAAGACAATTTATTAGCAACAATTTTACATTAACACAAGTAAGAATAACCAAAACTCATACTCTACTATGAGTTTTTGTTATGCTTACTTGCTATTAGTGCTATTAGTCTGTTTTTTTATTACGAAAGCGGCAAACTGGCACACGGTCTACCCGATGGTAGGCAGACACCGTGACCTATGGACGCTTGCGCAGAAGAATCACAAGCGCGTTGCCGACTCTTTATGAATAGGAGGATTGGTTGTGTGGATCTAGAGACGAAAGCGGGTCCCTCACTCCCTTCGCAACACATCCTCGTGAGCTCTTGCGACCTCACTCACCATCAGGTGGCGGAGAGCCTATACAAGCAGAATCCCACCAGCTTGTCAAAAATATTTTTCAGGCTTTGATATCTTTTTTTGTTCTGGGTTGCCCGTCGAAAATTTTCACGCGCCGCCATTGATGCCTGATGACTGCGGTTATTCTGCAAGGCGGCGGTAGTTGGGCTGCTCCAAATATGAGCGACATTACACGCCACTGTGCCCTTCTTCTCTTCAGGTCAGAATGAGAAAAGTAGCTATAACTAGCTGCGCAAATAAGAATCTAATAGTATACCGACTAGAATGGAAATCCCTCGATTCGGAAGCCGGCAGTACGAATGCAGTACTGTTTTTTTATTGCCCAAATTATACCTAGGTACTACTGTGCAACAAGTAAGGTAGTCAGAGCGACATTAAGTAAGGTCTCGATAAACTACAGAATACCGCATACCGTTGTAAATAGGCATGACATTTGTTTTTAAGCCCCTACGGAAAAGGGGGGTATTATAAGTTTGACGTATCTATTGTGTCAGTGGCATCGTAACTCCTAAATGTTTCTGATGCAGTATTTTTTCCGAAATAATGGTTTTGAGACATTGAACTTTGAAATGATAACGTCTGGGTTTTCCAACTTTTCTATAAGAAAGTAAAACAAACGTTTACACGTATTATGAGATCTATCTGACGGGGTTGAGCATTTCAAACAACATTATAGTAGGTATTCTTTATTTATTTAACGCCCAAAAATGGGAAACTATTTTGTTTCTAAATTGTGAGAACCTTTAAGTAAATCGTCCCCGGGGAGGATACGACATTAAAAATCCTAGTGTTCACTAACGAATCGCATTCGAAGTATTCTTTCTCCAATATCTGAAGCTAAAACTTTCAAAGACTAAGTGAGCCACTCACAATGAAATCCAAACTTAACCTCAGATCGAGTGAACGATGTACCGGTTCATGAGTGAATGATTGAACGATGAGTGAGCAATAGACGTTGGTTCAACGAGGTGCCTTCAGTAATCTGCTGTCGTCAAGCTTAAGGACATCATGTGACAGCGAAGACAGGCTTTATATGTGACGACCGCGATACGGCTGGTTTATCTTAGGCATTAAAAAGGTGTAAACGGTGTCTTTCTCTGCAATGGGAACTCACCTCGCGGAGTTTTTTACGCTAGTTTTTCTCGAGGCACATGTTTTCTTCCTGAACCGAAGGTAGTTTATCGACAAGCAAATAAGTGAATAATAAAATACTTTGACTTTGAATCGAATTGAAACCATTCCAAATTGGAACTTTGTTTTTTTTAATCGTTGGATATTAAAACAAAACTCAAATGAAAGAGATTCAGGTTTAATTGCCATTTTTCTGCGGCTAAACACAATACCTTAGAAACAAACTAATGTTGTCGATGAGTTTGTTTTTGACGTACCTGACGCAAATTGTATCGACGTAAAGTACAATTTGAAAACAAATCTAATGAATAAAGTTACGGCCCGCTGTTTTATAAACCGAGTGCAGCCAGGTTTTGAAATTAATTTGTAATAATCGTGTTAAACATTTTAACGTAGGTACTTTTACAATGTCGTGTAGTATAAAATCCACTTAGTGTGATAAAAATGTTACATCACTTGTAGTGAGCGTCAAGTTCAGTTCCTGTAACGAACCAAGCTTTGTCACCTTGAGGGAGAGGGGGGTTGCTAATGAGTGCACCTGTCCTCATCACTCATCCCAATAAAGGCTCCCCGTGCTTTTATTCGGGCGAGGATTAATCTTCATATTGTTGGTATTCGTGTTTAGGTAACCGTACTATATATATACCTTTCAAATGTTTGTTTTGGAGTTTAATTAATTAACTCTTTAAAAAATGGGTGTATTTTTAAGCTGACAACCATCTAGCCTTTTAAAACAAATAAATGGTAGTGAAGCCCGTGGTCTCAGGTTTGAATCCCGGTAAGGGCATTTAACCAAGTATTCGTAAAGCAACCTAAATTGATTCAGAGTTTGAGTGTAGAATAAACTTTCGGGATAGTTAGAGACTATGTCGTATCCCGGCGTGAGTCTACCTGGGTTCATTGCAATACGCAAGCGAAGCCGCGCGGTCAGCTAGTATTCTATATTTGTTATGTTCTGTGGAAATATTTTACATAACAATTTAAACAATCATGTGATGCGATGTTAAGATCGCAATTGAATACTGATCTATGTAAACTCAGACCCAAGAAACGGTAAAACTAAATTATAGAATTTATCAATCGTTTTATTGCTTACGCCTTTAAGATTAAAATGGCCGCCATCCTAATTGCCTGCCACTCACCGTTGGCAGACGTCAGGACTCGGCCTATCTTTCCAAGCCATTGGTTTTAGACGTTTCAAATTGATATTTATTGAATTAGATAACAGTACGGTATCGTTTGGAGTTGGATAAACAGAAACATTGGAATTTTAAATACTTTGTGATGTTCCAATAAGCCTTGCCTATAAAATGCACAAACATACAATACAAATAATCTTTATTGTTCACCAAAATAAATAAAAATAACACAATGACCTTATACAATGGTAGACAATAGCAATAACAGTTATTACTTACGCACAGTGCCACAAATAAAATGGCTTATTCGAACATATATATATATTATGTCTATTATTACTTAACGTTTTAGATAAGATAAGATAAGATAAGATAATTATTTACACAAGTAAGCGTAACGTTCGGGAAACTACGGCACATCTTTTCGTCCAATATTCCGCAGTGTCTCAAGACGAGAGTCTTTGACCAGTGTGTGTTGCCAGTGAACGGAAACGTGGTCGCTTACTGTGGGCCTCATAAGATGGCTCAAAGTTACCCAAAGGGCTATGTTGGGAGTTTATCTGCGTGATCGCATCAGAAATGAGGCTATCCGCAGCAGAACCAAGGTAATCGACATAGCCCTCCGAATCGCTAAACTAAAGTGGCAGTGGGCGGGGTTCATAGCACGTAGAACCGATGGCCGTTGGGGCGGAAAGGTTCTCGAGTGGCGACCACGTACCGGAAGGTGCGGCGTGGGTAGGCCCCCCACAAAGTGAACCGATGACCTGGTAAAGGTTGCTGGAGTCCGCTGAATGCGGGTGGCGCAGGACCGGTCACTTTGGCACTCTTTGGAGGGGGCCTATGTCCAGCCGTGGATGTCTTTCGGCTGATATGATGATGATGAAGCATAACAAAACTTATATAAGCACTTCCAGCCGAAATGACTAACCTCGTACGCCATCGGAGCAACCACGACCACTTTGTCAGCTGCGTGTTCCAGTCGTAAAAATATGAGTGATGTGCATGTAGATAAAGGAAGAGGAAGACTATAAAAAGTACATAAATAAAATAAAGCAACTATTACTAACTAAATCCTATTACACGCTAAATGAATACTTAGAAGATAAATTACCTATAAACGTTCAATAAGCCCTCCTCTCCCTAAATTGCAGTGCCCAACAGGGTTCACAATGATCTGTAGCTTTAAGTTAACATCTGTACCTACTTTTGTGATATTGCAATAAATGATTGAGTATTGAGTATTGAGTATAAATTACCAATAAAATGAACAGTCTTAAAATCTTAAGTAATATAACATTAATCACTAATGCCTAGTTCCACCCAATACAAACGGTTCGATGAAAAATAAAATACCATCGTTAACACTCAGTTACCCAACTAGTTTAGGTAATTGTAGCATTTGTAGCTCATTTACTAAGTCCACCTCGCAAACTACTTTCTTAAAACAAAAGGTTGCAAAAGTGGCTACAACCGTGCGTAAATGCGGAATTACGGTTTCTAACCATGTCGAGTATAACTGCTTGAAGAGAATTGCCTAATGAGTGGAGGGAAAGTGATTGTGTGACCGAGGACCTTATTAGCTAAAGCAGAATGTAGAAGATAATTTACTTTAAAAACAAAGTTTTAACCGACTTCAATTTAGTACTCCGCCAAGCCAAGAGAACATTTCCACATTTAGTTTCCAATTTACCACATGAACTGATTTCCGAGAGCAAATGCGTTGATTATTAGGGAAAATAATAGGGCTTTAAAATTCTTTATATTGAATAATATTAAGGAACACACTAGTCGGAAAGACATTTTTTTCGAGAGTTTCCCTCAATTTCTTCAGGATTCCACCATCAGATCCTGGTTTCCTTACCATGGGACCACCCTTGGGATACTCCCTTTCCAACAATAAAAGAATAATCAAAATCGGTTCATAAACAAAAAAATAATAATATACGGTCGAATTGAGAAACCTCCTCCTTTTTTGAAGTCGGTTAAAAATGAGGGCTTGTTTACAGTGTGGCGCGTGCAGTGTCTTTATTTTATTTATTTATTTAATGAAGAAACAAACAGTCGTTTACAGAAATTAATTCTTAAACTATCGCTTACATCTTAGACCTGGAGTTTCCTTATTTTATAAACATAAGCATATTACCAACATACATTATCAACAAACTTAAGTATCAGCTTCATGATAATAAATGACTTAAAAGTTTAACTTGCTGTTGTAACTAAGTAATGAAATTCTAATATTTAATATGACAGCTTACAGTCAGATTGTGATAAACCCATTCGTAATTATATGTACACAGTCAAGTGATTGATCATATTATTATATAGACCATGGTTACTGGAAAGCATGTTTTAATGACTTAATAGAACAATTAAACAGATCAATGTCTTTAAGTCTTTCATCCTGGTTAAACAGTTTACATACACGTCTTATAAACAGCATATTTTGTGCATAACAAGTTCGATTGCGGGGAATCGAAAATAAGAATTTCTTTTGACATTGGCTCTGACGTCTACAAGGTACCCTTAAATTGATTTGATGTAATAGTGAGGGGACATCCAACATATTAGATATGATTTTATATAATAAAAAAGAGTACACAATCTCTGCGGGCACGGAGTGTGTGTAATTTATGGTGAGTTAGTGAATCAGTGTAACTAGTGTACTCATAGCCAGTTCTGAAATTAAGGGCTTTAACAATTTTTTTTTGTATCCTTTCCACTCTCTCGATGTGAATATTATGATAGGGTTTCCAGACTGTACAAGCGAATTCGAGATTGCTGCGAACAAAACTATTATACAGAATTTTATAAGTGCAAGGATTTTTGAAAGCTTTCCCTACGCGTAGAATGAAGCCCAGTTGTTTGTATCCTTTTTTTATTATTAGGTCCAAATGAGGTTTGAAAGAAAGTTCCGAGTCCATTAGCACACCAAGATCGCGTATTTGTGTTACCCTATTTATTTGATTATTACATAGGCTATAATTAAAGTTGATTTTATGTTTTTTCTTAGAGAAATTTATTATGAAACATTTATCAAGATTTAAAAATAATTTATTGTCTTTACAGTATGTCTCAAAATGAATTAAATCCTCTTGCAACATATTACAATCCTCTATCGAATTTATTATTTTGAAAATTTTTGTATCATCTGCATAGAGTAACACATTAGAGTTTTTAATATATTTACCTATGTCATTAATAAAAAGTGTAAACAACAAGGGCCCTAAATGCGATCCCTGCGGTACACCGGAACTAATATACCTCCATTGTGAGGAGTAACCAGACAAGACAACACACTGACTCCGATTCTCAATGTATGATTTAATCCATCGGAACAAATCACCGTGTATACCGAGGTGCCAAAGCTTGAGGAGAAGCGTATTATGACAGATTTTATCGAAAGCTTTGGCGAAATCGGTATACACGGCCTCCACACTAGACCCTTTATCCATTGCATTGAGAACCTCACTACTGAAAGTTAATAGGTTGGTATCCACAGAGCGACCTTTAAAGAACCCATGCTGGTGCGGGCTGATGTGATGTTTAACTAATTGAGATAGTTGCTCTGTAACAATTTTTTCAAAAATTTTGTTAAATTGACACAATTTTGAGATGGGCCTGAATTGTTCAATGTTATGACTAATTTTACCCTTGGGGATAGGAGTGATGAAAGCTTTTTTCCATATTTCGGGGACATGACCAGATTTTATTGACTGCTGGAACAGCATTGTAAGCGGGGTTGCTAAGTTTGATGAACATTTTTTAATTAAGATCGGATGAATACCATCTGGGCCAGCCCCCTTATGGACATTTATTGAATTTAGCAGCTTGAGGACAATGGTACGGTTAATTGCTATAGTATTTATGTCAATTAAGGGTTCACAAGGTGGTGTTAAACTGTTATAGTCAATGAGAGAATTGTCAGATTTCTCAAAAACGGAGTTAAAATGATGATTAAAGAGGTTACAAATTTCTTCCCCATCGGAAGTGACATGACCTTTATAACTCATGGTCTGTGGTAAATTATTTTTAAAGTTTATTGATTTTATGTAAGACCAAAAATAGTTTGGACATGATTTTATTTTTTGTTCAGCGTAAGTTATGTAATTATTATAGCACTGTGTTTCCATTTTTTCTGCACGTTTTCGCAATAATTTAAATGTATCATAGTCAAGAGGGTTATTATACTTTTTCCATAACCTATGGAACTTACGTTTCTCATTGAGTACCCTTCTCAACGGTCGAGTGTACCACACAGGGACAGACGCAGATGCATAAACCCTACGTTTCGGGATGTAATCACTAATCAGCCCATTTAATAGATTGTAGAATTTTGTGATACAAGTCGGCAGGTCACAATTTTCAAAAAATGAATGCCAACTTATTTCAGATAATTCTAAATTTATCTTATCATAGTCACCAGAATTAAAATTAAAAATTAAATTAGGGGCTGGTTTAAGGGATGGTTCGAAATTTAAGTCTATATCTACAATAAGGGATTTATGGTGAACGTCTTCCGGTGTTAGCGGATAATCACAAGCAGTTACAGTTCATTTAGCATTACACATTATTACATCAAGGACTCGTTTGTTTAGGTTATAAATATAATTAAATTGTTTCAATTCAGTAAAGGATAAAAAATCTTGTAATGCTTGAGTTCCATAACTGTTGTTAGATAGTAAAACCATTCCCGGGGACGAGTGTCGCGTGAATAGTCAATGAAAACGCGCATGCTGCTATACCTCGCAATATTGTTAACATGTTAGACGACCGCTTAGCTTAGTGGGTAATGACGGTGCCTACGAAGCTGAAGGTCCTGGGTTCGAATCCCGGTAAGGCCAAATATTTGTGCGATGAGTATGAATATTTTATATTTGTTTGTGAGTCTTTGATGTATTTCAGTATATACATCTGTTATATACATATGTATATATCGTCGTCTAGTACCTATAACAAACCATATTGAGCTTACTATGGGGCTAATTCGATTAGTGTAAGATTGTCGAATCCCTGTAAGTTTTTTTTAATACTGATAATTAAAGCAATTCGTGCAAAATTATTCCCCAACCATTCCAAAATATCAAAAATGCACAACGTTAATATTCAAGTTTTCACTTCTGCCGGCACTCCCGGAGTGCAACTAGGTCTTTTTTTTAATATTTATTATGACTGTTTTTGTATGTGTGCATGCTCTATGTTTTTATTTGTAGGCAGTTTCTGCTAAAATTGGAAAACAAGAGGCATTCCTATTCATACGAAGGAGCATTCCTTTGTATGAATAGAAATGCGTCATAGGAATCGTCAGTATAAAAAAATTAAACGTGAGTCCGCTGGATGCACGGGATCCGGTCATTGTGGCACTCTTTGGGTTAGGCCTTTGTCCAGCAGTAGACGTCTTTCGGATGATATGATGACGATGATAATGATGAAATGTGATATTAAATAAGGTTTGTCTGGTATAAATAAATTTCAGCTTTAAAAACTAGGGACTAGAGCTAGCATTAAATATTTTACGGGTTTTTATGCTTCATTAAAAATAGAATGAATGAGTAACTCATATTTTAGGTGAACGTTTGCCATCATTTCTTTGAAGATATCAGTGAAATACGGTACGTTTTTATTAAAAACCCTATCGTAGCTTTAAATCTCGTAAGGCCCAAGATATGTAAGGTTGATTGCACTAGTGTTTTCAAAATAGGTCATAAAAATCACAGGACATAGACTTGAAAATTCTATATAGATAAGTATATCTATATAAAATTTCAACATATGGTTCAAAATCAGTACAAAACTTTCAGTAGTCGGAAATCATTTTAAATAAGGCCGATGCGTCTTGCTAGTTTGCTCGGAAACTTACTTGAATGAATAAATGCAATACCACACCTGAAAGGCCTACCATTCACCCTTAATCACTCACGTATACTGTCAATGTCATTAAGCCTAACGATTCCGTCCGATTTACGTCCACGAATTCTGGCCGAAAGGCCTCTTAATCGAAGGCCTTGTCAAGCAACCATCTAAGACAATACTCGTACTGTAACCCAATATGTGCGAAGTCCCTGTGATATACCGTTGTGTTCAATGTCCATTAGAACAGTCGTGTGACGTGGAAGGGGTCGATTAGAAACTCATGTTTTGAATTTCGAGTTGTCCGTATGTCCTTTCGGACAATAAAATTAGACACAGGCATTTTATTGAAAAACTAGACGGTGTATAATAGAATTTTTTAGTTAGGCGCAATGGGTAAATGTTGTATGACACGACGTATATAGTTGTGTAGTCCAATAATTTTTTTTTTGTGGGGCGTTTCTTGCAATTATAAGTGAAAATCAACAGGCTGTAGTTCAACATGTGGCACACATCTATCGATAGGTCTTTAAAATAAATTTAATGTTTTTCAGATTTTTTTATGATTAAGTTGTGTCACTCCATTTAAGTTTCGAACCGTGCATTATAAAAATAGCCTGCCTGTATAAATATAAAAATATAAAATAGTGCCTATTCAATATTTTTAACGGAAATTATTTTGAACAATAAAGGTCCAAAGGTTATTGAGTTATCGCTGAAAAGCTGCTATTCCTAGACACTTTTCTGCACTTGTTGAGACGGCAGTTTGGGGCAAGCTAGAGCGAGTGCGCAACACACATCATTTCAGCTTGTAATCGCCCGCTGCTAAGCGGCCCAGCGTAAAACGCAAAGTAGAAACGTGAAACATGACTTTCATATCGTCCTATGTAGTCACAGCATTTAGTGCGAGAATAGTCAGGAATCCCGGAGTCGGACATGTCGTAATGCCAATTACTGTGGACTGTTACCCTTTAATTACTTTCGATGATTGTGACCGCCGTCTGACACAACTGTTGGATAACGCACTTTGGTACGTTGATTTACAGTGTATTTTCACTTGTGCGGCGCCAAATATATAGAAATTGTAGTAATTTAATATTAAAGAAACGCGATGAGTAGATTTTATTGGAAAATATAATTCTAGGTAAAATGGGTCATACTCGGCCTAACTAAATTTAAAATGACTGCTGTTCCAAGAAATAAAAGAGAGTCTAATTATGGGCTGCCCATGTAGTACAGGCGACTCTAATGACATGTTTACTAAACGTACGTAAATAATAATGACGAATAAACCACACAAAAATATAATAGACGGTGTTTGAGATTATTTGAAGAATTTACCGTTGTGATCACTTGGTGACTTCATAAATTACCTGTTTGACTTACAAATCTATTGCTTTGTAATAAGATGCAAATGATAAACATTGACTTCGAGTGTACCAATATTGTGGATATTTTGTACGTCTGTATTCTTATTTAGAAATACCATGTTAGTGGAAAACACTATAGGCTAGGCGGTGGTTAGAGAGGAATGGTGGCGTGCTGTAAAGCTTGCTACCAAAACCAAAAATGATGACCACCACCACTGCTGTGACTCTTTCAACTGTGAGAATAACGAAGAAAATGTGAAAAACGCCATACGGCTTGACTGATTGGAAGCAGACACTAAAACTTATGGATGATTAGAGTCCAGTAAAGTTAGAAGCGTGTTGCCGACCCATTATTGATTTTAAGACTCGCGTAGACAGCTGCTACAGACAAATTTCAGTTAGGTTTTATACATAATAAATAATAACAGACCCAGGTTTTCTATTTACTACTAAAACCTTGAAACATACTTTCAAGTAGGTATATAATAAGTAATGAAATTAAATAGAAACACAATACGAGCATTTCTTTTGATTCCATTTTGTTATTTAGTCGCAACAAATGTTGACAACCTACGCTCTAAACTAACAAGGTTTGACAAATAAGTAGCGTTGCTTTTATCTTTGAAATGTCTCTTCTATTTTTGTTTCGGTCATCAAACAAACAATGTGGACTGATTCAGAATAGGTTGTGAACTTTCCTTCATTTTACAAAAATAAGTAATGCATAATACCGAAAAAAGAGTAGGCAGACGAATAAATATTTTTATTTACCCATAGAAGAAGAAGAATGGATGCGGGTGGCGCAGGACCCGTCATTGTGGCACTCTTTAGATCGGTCTCCTCTAAAGATTAGAGGAGACCGTTGTCCAGTAGTGGTTGTTTTTCGGCTGATATGATGATAGTTAAAGATGGCGAAAATTTAATATTGCAGGTGGCTATGCAATCGAATGACAATGCAATATTTTTTTACAAATTGCGTTGACATACCTTGTAGTCCCCATGTTAATCTATGGTGAAATAAAATAATTTAATTGAGTTAAAGTGAATTAACTACAGAACTCATTTAGCTGATATAATGATGGAGACGAGATGTCGAAATGATGAGAGATGGCCAAGCCATCGTGTTAGGGCTCGTTAGAAATGTCTTGATAAGTTTTTGTTAATTGTGTAATAAAGTACAACTGTCAATAAAAGCTTGTCTCAAAAAGAAATTTTGAGATAGACGTTTGATTTAATGTTGATTCCATTTCGAATTTAAACTGTGAGACATGTTTAGAAGAATACTTACTCACGTATTAAATGTCTCTACATTTGTAAACTTTTCGTGTATGTAAATAATAATAACAATCAATCGCAAATCCAACTAATACGAAGCAAAGCTTAGCTAGCAGACAAAACACTCACTTAAGTATAATATTGATAAATACATCGAAAACACCCATAACTCAAAAGCAAACGATAAACTCCGTCTTGTGTATGAAAACAATAAAATTAAACAAAGGAAACCGACATCTACACACACTTATATAAGTTCAGAACTTATAATACCGCAAAATATCAACCATAGTGCGCCTGACGATTATCTTCTCCGTTTACCTCCCACATGCCCCAATTAATAAATGGGGTGGATATGGTGTCTCATAATTGCTAGAGTTGGTTTCAAAGTTGGTACGTTTCGGGCGATCAAAAATTTAAAGTGAATCTGAATTGTACTCGGCTTGAAAGCAAACATGAACTTGATAAATTGGCCTATTCATAGGTTCTTAATTAGCTGTGATAACATCGCGGAAATTCAACTATATGTTTCATTTTAAATGTATTGTTAAAGTTTATACTTTGCGAAATTACTATCCCATAAAAAACATTCCATGTAAAAAAGAGGCCATGTCTCGAAACTCTTCCACCGCAAAAAGTTGTGAGATATTTGGTAGTACCAAGTCTCAGGCATTTTTATTATTCTTTATTTGCTAGCTAAATAAAATTCTGCAACTTGGCAATCACACAACTTTACTGCATTTATGGATTTTTGCATACCTAAAACTATGTAGTAACTATTTCCACTTCTTTTTGTAGGTTATTGCGTTAATATCCCATTCTTGATTTTTTATTCCCATTTACTGCAAATATAACTGTAATCCTATATGTTTATATGGGATTACAAAGTCAGTCGGTGTATCTAGAAAACTGGACTTAAATTGCAATTTTTTTAGCGTCCCCTTGATTTATACACTAAACACTAATTGTATTCTAAATTTGAAGCTTCTATGTCTGCTAGAAGTGCCTTAGACTTTTGATGATCGGTGAGTCAGCCAGTGAGTGACAATATTAAGAAACATTGACTAGTTATAAATCTTAAACCGCTGGTTCAAATTGAATGGAAATATATCGTGTTTATACAATGCGTGCTTGGTTAATGAAAATGCAGGCTTCTAGTTTTATCCATAACGAAGTTATAGGGGGGTCGAAAATGGCCTGAACTGCTTCGAGAAAAGGATAGTACGGCCGTGCCGCTGTTTTGCTCGACTTGACGGGGGCACTGCCGTGCCCCCAGATTAAATTTAAATTAGAAGATGTGTCCAACTACGCTGGATTTTTGCAATGACAATCGATTTTTTTATGTACCAATAGTAAAAGGGGGCATTACCTTACCATATCTCTAATACAGCTGACACCATCTGAGGGTTCTTCATCAGATACTTCAGACCTTCGATTTTTGACATCAAATAAAGCGGCCCACCAAGTTGAATAATTTTCGTAAAGGCGGTAAGTAAGTAATTTTTTATTCAAAATAAATTCATGGCGAACACTTTTTGAATGTCATATTTTTACATATATACTTTAATACAAGCGGTAACTTAAGTAATGGCATTAACATTTGTCCATATATCCTTATCTGCTAAATATTCGTCCAATCTATAATAAGCTCTATTTTGCAAAGATTGCCTTACAAAGGACTGAGTGAGTGAGTGAGTGAGTGAGTGAGTGTCATAAATACGAAACTTTGCTTTCGCTTAACTTCGAAACTAAAAGAGCTACAGGCTTGAAATTTTGGATTTTAAGTATGTGATTATAGCTTACTGGATGACGAAATCTAATCCAGAGGTTCTCAAATAGGGGCCTGAAAATGCGGCGAAATGGTTCCAGTAAAGGATGGTACGGCAGTGTTTGCTTCGCGCTCGACTTGGCGGGGGCACTGCCGTGCCGTTATTTATTTTTATATAAGTGTAGATACTCGTATGATCTTGTTATTAGATTGAATGTCTTTTGTGAAAGTCTCAAAGCTTCAAAACATTGATTTCAGATGTTTTGACTACCCTGAAATGCTGCGGTATTTTTGGTGATATTGAATAACAAAGTAACAGTTTTATAAATAAAGCTTTTGCTCGTTTTTAAAACATGGATTCTAATAAAGGTCGGTTGGAATACATTTTCTAAATTTGTTTGCAGCGGTCGTTATATTCGTTAACTCAACATGCCAAAAATATGTCATGCAATGAAAAATGGAAACGTAGACTTCACAATACGTTAACATTCAATACATTATATTGTATCAACAGTTCTACTTAATTTGAGAATATTCGGACGTTATGACACTTCGCAATATTTCACAATATAATTGAATGATTGACAGTGGTCATCTTTTTAATAAACACTAGTGGAATGTTGACTTGACTACTCGCAGAATAACATTAATTTAGACCATTTATCATTCAAATTATTATTTTAATGCTTTTTATTTAGATTTTACTTTTAATTATTTGGAATTTCCTCGCAATGGCCGTGAAAAACAATGTTTCGGCCTAAAGTGCAATAGATAGACTTGTCTTCTTTTTGATCCTCGCCTGACGCTCGGACCTCAAACCCACTCCTCCATCTATTGCTTACTTTTTCGCCTCTATATCAATGTACTTTAGAATTCACGGCGCATCAAATAATTAGGGCCATACATTATATTCCGTAGTGGCTTTTTCTAATTCTATGATCGATCACAGCGAATTTTGATACTAATTATATCCTCTCCTTTCTTCTTTGTATACATAATACATGTATATATATGCACAATTTGTATTTCAGACAAAAACATACAACATAGGTATTTACCATTCTTAAGTTAAGAGATGATTTTATATCAACAAGAAAAACATTTCATAACTGACTTTGGGAAACACGTTACCCCTATGAGAATTATTTTGATAATTTTGGCACCTTTGAAGCTGAATAAAATCGTGTTTGCTGTAATTATATTTCGTATAAATAAAACTTTGTAACCAAGTTTTAAATACGAATTTTAATTACAATTAATTTTCAACAACGTTATGCTCTAATATCTCTCTAATAGGTGTAATCTTTTGATTTAAATAGTTGTTTTTGGAAATCCATTGTGCCGTGGTATGGACGCTGAGTCATTTTTTCAAACACAACAACCCATTGAAGCCTACTATAATGTACAATATAATGTACACGCAAACATATAATAATCCTATCTGTTTGTATGTGCAGCAGTTTCCTAATTGATCGGATGATGCTCAGTGCATCAAGCACGCGTTAATCTGCGTCCTGCATGCGAGCTTGACACTCGGAGTCTGTTCAGATAAACGTATTGACTTGGACTGATTTGGAATTTGTCCCGTGCCGTCGTAAGCCTTATCGTGTTATAAGATGTCGGTGTACTATGTCAAACGGACTCAAATTCATAATTGATTTATATCTCGTAGCCTAGCTACTATGCCCCTACTAGATACAATCAGAATAACATGGTTATGTAACACTTAACTTGAATTACAATTATAGTGCAATAAGTTTTTGATAAAAAATAAAATTTTCATACAAGCTTTTTGTTGCCAACTGTACTTTTCTTTATCGATATAAAAAAAGTCCAGTTGACAACAACTACTCATTGAGACGATTCTAACGAGCCAAACTCAACGGGGTTACGTCGATTAAGTACTGAATTCCCATGGCCAGCTTCTGTCTCCATCATCAGATCAGCTCGATGGTACCATACTATTGAATTGCCATCCAAATTATACTGATGCTTAAGATTTCAGCTCAATCGGTTGAGGTTAACTGGTTCAAAATTCAGTTCCAATATTTGTCCCACACCAACAAACTAACAAACACACATTGTCCCACACCAACAAACTAACAAACATACATTGTCCCACACCAACAAACTAACAAACACAGGTGAAGTTAAATAAAAGCTTGTAAAAATATAGAACCTATTTAATTCAATATTTATAAGTTTTTACTTAGGGATTAATTACAAATATTTATTCGTAACAATTGTTATAAGTCGTTCAGAGGATACTTATCTAAAGTAGTTATGTAGGCAATTATACCTAATTACAATTATAAAAATTAGATTCTTATTAAATTCAGTACATTCTCTTTATAGAATAAGTATTATAATATTTTATTTAACATCTGCGTAAATCTCATATTTATTTGTCACTTTTTAAATTCATATTAAGTTCAGCATGGGAGCGGTGGGTTGAAGAACTCTTCATAGCTGTAAAACAGTTCTGTCATCGGATACTTCTTCAATCTATACCTCTAAATGCTGTGGGAGTGGCTGCCTCTTTAACTATAAGTATTTCGGGTACACGGATTACATTAAGGTAATTGACCTTTCAAGTCTTGTCAATTAAAAAATATATATATTTTTTAAAATTTACTAACTAGTTTTCTCATTTAAAAACAGGTTTTTATTGTAAAGCAATGCCTGAGTGATGTTACCGATATTTATAATTACCGTGGGAGTGTTTCTACAGCTTTCACATAAGTGTATGTGAGTTAAGTTTATGTTTAAACACATTTCCAGTGCGATGGGCGTTCTTTATTTAAAATTGAATCTAATAAGAGTTTGATAACGACGAGCTTACTCTCGCTCTGGTGTCACAGAGTATTTAGGTAGGGTGTATGGGGTAATATAGGAGCCATATTTATAACTAAGCAGATAAGTAGATTAAATATGAGATATTTTGTACTTAGGACTAGGGTTTTTCCCTGTAATTTCCAAGATGAAAGGACCAGGCCTATTAACTCAAACCTTTTTGGGTATGTTTTATGCTCATTAAAATTACACTAGAGGCAGTTAATTTATTACAGGACCACATATACATATGTGGATATTTATTTTATAATGTTATTCATAATTCATGAGGGTTCATTTAAACCTTTCTTTACCTCTTTCACTGGAGTTTTATTTTGCCTACGGATTCGTTAAATAAAATCTAGTAGATATCTTAGTTGGTTACTACTATTACTTAAGTAGCTATCAAGGCTGTGACTGTGATAAAATCCTTCAACGGTTAGACATAGTCCTCCCCCAAAAAGTGCCACAATGACCGGTCCAGCGGACTTCCACGACCTTTACTAGGTCATCGAGTTTCCCCACGCCGTGTCTTCCGGTACGTGGTGGCCACTAGAGAACCTCTCCGCCGTGCGTTATAAAAATGAGAGTTAAGAAATGCTCAAATTACCCAGTTATTGTTTAAAAAACACACAATACGGACTACCACGACTTTTATTTGGTCGACTATGATCTTCAAAATCTATACGTCCACCGTATTCAGAGACAAGCGGAGCAACGTAATTGTGTCGTCGTTTAGTGCTAATGGCGATTGTAAGAAATTAATGAACTACCAAAAAAACAGTGATAATTGAACCGTGAAATTGCACCGTCAACCGAGCTCTTTCTTTAACACGATTATTAATATTAATTACCACCTCCGGGGGCGCGCGGCAGGGGCGTAAACAAAAGCAGATGCCCCCAATCGTTTGAGTGCCACCACTGAACCGACCAACTTACGTTTACTGCTGACGAGCTCGACACAACCAGAACGTTCGAACAAAATCCATGACACAAGCATGGAACTCAAATTTTGACAGTTGCATATATAAATTTGTGTCTTTTAGGTTATTCCTCTGATAAATTAGACGCTAAGCAACCAGCAGAAGTTCAACCCATTCGTTACGGGGTGATATTAATTGTGGTTTGTGAATTTCTGCAGCTGATACGGATTAATTCCACAGTTTTGTTTTATCACTTTGCAAATGACAGTTTTAAAAAGACAAAGAGTAATGGGTAGAAGCTTGATTTCAGTGCCTAAGTAATTAAAACACATGCGCTTTAAACAGAAACCCGTATTTGTAAATGAATTACATATAGGGTTTATTTTGAACAATTTCGCCGGAGGTATGCCCTGTATGCGATGTCTAAGCATCTCAATTTAAGCATGTCGAAAATTAAATTCCATTTTATAACGTAAAATTAATTGTCGTGCGCATGGTATCTTATTTTTCTTGTAATTATATAAATGAGGACATCCAGCTATGCAATTTGATGAATGACTGACTATTTCGTTTTTATCTAAATATGTAAGTACCAAGTAAGTAGTGTTATCGGTTGTTGCATAAAATATTACACGGTTCGGTCGAGTTAACTACACCTAGCGTTTATTGAAATACACGAGCACCAGATGCTGTGAAATTTTGATATGTTTTGGAATCAAATGAAACAAAACCAAATGTAACGTTTTTCAATTTAGAATGATATGAATTCCATTGAAGAGGTGAATGTTTTTTTAAAGACCTTTTGGCGGCTAGGTTATTATGGTTATTACGGCTGCTGCGGTGTCCTGTAAGGTGAACCTTACAAAAGTTACAACCCTTCCAACCGGCTCAATTTATTCATAACTCAACCTGACTAGTAGATACTTGTAAGCGTAGCCATCTACGCTTACAAGTATCTACTAGTCGCACTTCAAAATACAGGGACGCGGGTTTGCAAAGCAAAGCTGAGCTTCAAATTACTGAAAATACAACCGCAAACAAATGAAGTAAAACATCCACCTAGCGCATCCTAAAATGAACTCTAAGCTCGTTTAAATATGACATCATTTAAAATAGTAAAAGCTTTGGAAAGAGGACATTAAGAGTCCGCAGTAAGCTCGATTCTCCATACAAACGAAGTTACGCTCTCATTTTAAAACTACGTGTTGGATTGTAACGAAACTTTGCATGTACAATGACATAAGGTATATCCAGGTCGGTAATTAGTTTGTGTAGCTACAGATACTATAGTAAAAAAATACAGTTAACGTGTTTTTGCTGTATTTCGTTTGTTTTATAAACTGGAACCATATAAACTAATTACAAACATAAATATACCTCGTGGCATTGTATATGCAAAGTTTCGTCATAATCCAACACGTAGTTTTAAAATGAGAACGAAACTGTTTGCATGGGAAGGTGAAATTCGGCCGAGCTTACTGCGGACTCTTAACTTCTGCGACTATAATACCTACACGTTCTCCTAAAATATGCGGATTTGTTAGATGGATTTGTCGATATATTTATTTTCTTGTATAAAAAATTCCGAACGTTTATTTTTCCACTAATTTATTTTACCATATTACTAATTTTCATATCATAGATTCACATTTTACCGCTCGCAAAACTTCTCATTCGCATAATTACCGGTTTGTAATTTTTAACGGAAGAAATTTTTAGATTTTTTCCGATCTCTTTTTTTCCTATACATGTATACAATAAATACATGTATTAGAAAACACCTGATTATGAAAAAAGGTGTATGAGAAATTTTGCAACACTTCAAATGTACGCATACGAAATTATCTGCATGGTAAAATAAATAACTGGAAAAATAAGCGTTCGGAATTTTTTATACAAGAATATAAAAATATCGGGAAATCCATCTAACAAATGGAAAGTAACCTGATAAGTAAATGAATGTCATGGTTTTCAGGCAATGATGGCCGCGGCTTCTGCTAATGCGGTGCAGCAATCAAACTAGGTACATGTTTCTCAAATTGCCAGATATGATACTAATTAATGTGTAAGAATAACCGATCCGAAACTAACCACGTTTAATATCGTGATATAATACTAAACCTTACTGTGATTAATATATATTTATTATGTAGGTATGCAAGAGGTGACAGCGAAGTCATTAAATATCGCACCTAAAAAGAGCTCCGGGCGTCATATAAAATGTATGGGAAGTGGAGCTCTTTGACGTGCTTTGACTTAAACATCATTTGTTACATCCCTTTCCATCCCTTGTTTTTTTGCATGTTATAGGTACCTATTATTCCAACGCCACACATAACCTCGTCATAGCCACTCACTTGCTTTCGGATTTTAAAAAAGGTAGCCTAAATTGCTTTCAATTTTTCTTTATCAAAGAAGTCCATACTTCACTTGGCAACCACAGTTGCCACAATCAGTTTAGGGATGCGCGAAATTGGCAACTCTGGTTGCCACAAGCAAGTGAGTGGTTAACGAACGCGAAGTTTTTATTGTTATTTACTTTGCGATACATACTTGGCCAAAATAACACGTCCAAGACAATTCCGTTCATCTTACATATCTCAATTTTATGTTAAGTCTAGCGGCTTCGCGCGCATATAACAAAAAACGCAGGCAAATCTGTGAGATATAATATAGCCACGTCCTTCAGGAAAGTCCATTCTATACGCAAGTGAAAGAATTTTTGAAATCGGTCTTGTGGTTCCGGAGTTTTCCCATCACACACAAACTGACAAAGCTATAATCTCACACACTTTTCCTCTTTATAATATTAAAATAGATTACGCGCTGTTCTAACTGAAATGCTTGCTACGCGAACAAGAGACCGCGCAAAACGGATTAAAATTCTAGCATTGAAAGTGGATGAAAATAGTTCTCCAGGTACATTTTTCAAACCGGTCATCAAGCACTAACTGCCCGCCGTCATCGCCCGAGAGCGGGCCGGCATCCATCTTCATTATGGCGAAGAAAGCGGCACCGGGATACACATTACTCTGGCAAGTTTTGGATAGATTAGAGAAACGACCAAAGAAAGGTTTGAGGCAAAAATTTCAAAAGTTACTTGTTTTTCTCTAGTTTCTAAAAGAGACAATAACTTTCTAGTTTCCGTCACGTCCTCGGCCACGAGAGGAACCGTCGTCTAAAACTTAGCGTGTATCATTTCAAAACACAGCAGCATTTTTTCAAAGGTACAAAAAGAAGCATAGGCTATTAAGCGTAACAGACGGTAATCTTCGAAAACACGTCCCTATAACTTTTAAAAAGTTATTCCTTAAAAACCAACTTTCAACGCAGCAAAACATCCCATCTACATTTCCCCACTTCGCACGTTATTAGTCGCTGGAGTGCCCGGAGTGCCGCGTAGTGCCTCGCAGTGCCAAGTGCCTCACGCACCGATGCCGCGGAGATTGGGCACGGCGAGGCACTATCGGGATACAAATAGGTCACGCAGTTTTTCTTTGAGTTTGTGGGTCGGTTACCTTACTGGGGTAGTTTGATTATGAAACGGTCGCTTTCTTCCAATTTGATAAGGCATTTGAGTGTTAGTCACATCAGTACCTACTTAACATTTTATGACTCATCAAAATATTCTTTTAATATGAATATTGAAGGGAATAGTTGTGAAGACACGATTTTCAAAATCAAACATAGTCCGGTTTTTAATCTCTGTATTTAAAATAGCAAAAACAACAGAACTTGAAGCTTGTTTTCTGAGATTTTTCGACAGTTTAGTTTGTTGGTAATATAAAAATAAAATTATTTTAGCAGGCGTCTATATCCTACGGTGACGGCTCGGGTAGTATCTGGCGAGCCGCATGCATATTTGCAAGCGTAATGATGTCAAAAAAATACGTTCGTTTTTATCGACGTCATCTTAAAATTAAGGCAAAAAAAAGGTTTGGAGAAAATGGCTACCAAGATTTCGTGACCTATTACGAGCACTCAAAGCCAAAACTAAAGTACACAAACCATCGAATTGTTACTTCAGCCAAAAAAAAGCAATAACGATATCAAAGTAAAAGTACCGTTTAAAATAGGGTGAAAAATATCGCCATTTCGAATATAAGAAAACCGAGAGCTTGTTCGAATGTACATTGTCCGCTGTATCGATGGCTCTCGGGCCTAACGCCTCTTGCCCTCGAAACCTGCTTCCAAATCGCCCATCTCAAAAGAAACCCTCCGCCAACACAATAAGAATCAAATTAGGATACAGACGAATCAGGTCGAAAACTTAGTCTTTGTGAAAGCAACCGTTTTCACGCGATTTAAAGTTGTTTTTTGAGTGGTTGCACGGGAAGGTCGTAACACAAATGCTGTCGGCTTAGTTTAGCTTACGTAGCAATATGAAATGTGAATTGATTGATATAATATGAGGGTTTCTTGATAAAAATGGTAAAAATCATCATACGAAATCGTCATTTGTCCCATTAGGCAAGAAAGTAAACAAACAGCCGTGTAACTTGAGCTCTGTTTGACACAATTTACCTGAACTGTGTCCGAATAAGGGAGCGACCACACCGGTGCTTAACGCGTATTTTGAGCAGCGGTGTGGTCGCAACTTAATACCTTAAAAGTCCCTACCACGGTCGACTTAAGTCAACTCTCCATACAAACATAGTTTGGTTCTCATTTTAAAACGGCATACTAAAATAACATGAAACTTTTACAATGGGATCCGCCAACTCGGAAACTAGTATAAAAAAAACGTTCTGCTTGCCCCGATCGTTTAGCGATCTTGCTATAGGCTATTCTACGGTTTATTTTAAAATGTTCGTATTGATTCGATAGTCAACTGGTATTTTTATTTCCTCAAAATAATATCGCTTTAAGCAAATAAATAATGGTTGAAATTTGAACATTATATATTCGGGCCAAAAAGGCAGCTGCCATTATCGTGACGTCATAACTGCAATAACAAACCACAGACTACTAAGAAGATACTATGTGCAGAAACAGAAACGTCAATTGTCTATGTACTTCTAATATATGCCTTCTGATAGTTCTGAATTTTCATGGATTTTCTAACTAAAAATGAGCTTTCATACTCGTTATCGGGAATATACAATATTACCTATATTGTTCTAATATAGTATCAGAAAATGAAACAGAATATACTTACAAAGCTGTTTTGATTTTTCTGCATTCAGCAGAAAATAAATCTGAAAAGAACTTTGCAATCATTAGGTACTGCGTCTATTTTCGGTAGATTTGTATTGTCAGCTTTTACAAATCCAACCTCCATCGTAGATGGTGTAAAATAGCGTACCTAAGTCCAAATAAATACAATTTGAGTCCACAATATAAATATTTTTTAACTTTTTGTTGTTGTTTACACCGAAAACTTGTTTTTGTATTTGCAATTCTGACGTCACTCACAGAAGACACAATGGCGGTCAGCGTTTTCGGTCACGGGACATACAGATAATAAAACTACGATTTTAATTTTGAAATTAAAAATATTTCTTATGGTTTTATAACAAATTAGTATTATATTCGTATTTCCTAAAGTCAAAACTATATAAATAACATACTTTCATAATTGAATTGTGATAGACGAAAATAGCCTATTCCCTTACACCGTAAAAACATTTATCCATCAGCCATTTCGTCAATTTATGTCTAAATCTATTCCCCGATAATGCTTTTAAATCATTTGGTAAATTATTAAAAATAGTTATAGTTGTATTAAAAACATTTCTTTTGTATATGCCCTTGTGACTGGGAGGTTTGTTTGTACAGAAGGGACATAAGATGTGGTCTTGTTCGTTTCTCTATGAATTCACTCCGTAACTTGAAGTATTCGGGATGTTCTTTGACAAAAACACATGTATCTCTTATGTATAAACATGGCAGTGGCAATTTTTTTTTATAGAGGTACACAACTATCATTCGTCCAGGCATTACCCATCTACCTGATACATTTTTTCTATCAGACTCCTCACAAAATCAAGCCATAACAGAGAAGCCATAGCCATGATAAGCCGTTAGGGCAGCTTCTACTTCGTCAACTTGGTCATTATTATAATTAATTCTAATAGGTAGTTTATTTGAATTATAGGAGTGGAGAATATGCAAATTATTATGTTCCATCCATAGAATAATATCATTGTTCATTATACTTTGTCGAAATTGTATCCCAAGTGACCTTGCAGTTATTTTTAATCATCATCATCATCATCATATCAGCCGAAAGACGTCCACTGCTGGATATAGGCCTCCCCCAAAGAGTGCCAAAATGACCGGTCCTGCGCCACCCGCATCCAGCGGACTCCAGCAACCTTTACCAGGTCTTTACCCGCGCCTTATTTTTAATATGTTTAATAAATTTATTGTTATTTATTTTTTGAGCAGTATGTAAGCACTTCTTTAATAGCTTACAATATCTTTGAAAAAGTCTTTTATAAATATATTTTTTACAGTTACTGTGCAATTTCAGATAAAGTGACCGTTTCACTGCGCAGGATGTTTTCAAGCCTTTACTGAGCCAATTGTTTTTTTTAGGTTTGTTGCTCATTTTGACTTTGATAAGGGTGAACCACAGATCATAAAAATACGTATCAATTCGTAAAAATGTTTAAATGCGTCTGTTATGTTAATCGAATGTTTAACTTCCGTATAAGAACAAGCCGATAAGCACTGGCAAATATTTCGCACATTGCCATGATCATAATCCCGCCTGTACTCGAACCAGTTTGAGTAAGCTCTTGACTTTTTCACTGGCAGGGTTAATGATTGGGCTGTTTCGTGATCAGAGAGCGAGAAAACGAAGAGGACAAAACGATGGACATTACATTAGTAAATAAATTGATTATTTGGCAGTTCGCATATTTTTGTTAAAATGTTTGCAATTCATGATATATTAATGTACTTACTATGGTAATTTAGAATGCAGGACATATTTCAAATGAAAATTTGGTTTTCCTTGAATCTAGGTAGGGTGTTACAAAGATTTGTCTACAATATATATGAATTTTGTCGTGCCCTCCAACGGACGGGACAATTATGGTGTCCTTAGTTATTATATCTGATAAGTGATAATGACTTGAGAATTTCCGAGCTTGAAGCATGAGGTTTATCCGTCGCCGACACGTTTTAACAATCATTCCTTTGGTCGGCTTTGGATTGTATCAGTCGCGTAGCCATCCCTCTTACTTGTTCATCGCCGAAGAGGTATATTCTGGGCTTCGGCGAGTTGTTATTCGGAGCTAGAGATTTCTTGGGTGTACTGATGCCAATTGGTTGATTTTATTGATTTTACTGATACCGATATGTGCCCACACAAAATGTATACATATTATACTCCGCAGAATATATATTATTACATGCTGCTGTTAAAAAAGAGTTCTTTTTAGCCAGACTTTAATTTCAACTCATTCACAATTAATTACTTTTGCACATTCGTTTTGTTGTTTAATCTTATAAGTTATGTAATATCTTGTTATTTCTGTCGGTTTAAATCACCGAGGATTGGTAAAAGGTTGAATATAAGTGGTTGAAATATACCTGCTTTAAATGTTAAATTTTGTAATGGTCACATCAAAATAAAAAAAATGATATTTCAATGTCACAAGATCAGCATCTCTTGGCTGTGATTATGTCATGTCATATTGTGTGTATGTTATCTCTATTCTTTTGAAAGTTCTCTCGAGTCCATAAGCCATATAGCGAATACTTTATACCACGCAGGATGAGGACAGGCAAATAGCAAGAATATGGATATCTGTTTGTCACCTTTTTTATATAAAAAACTGTGTCATAAGCTCTTAACCTGCTGAATACCTCGAACCGCGTAATATAATTTACACCCACACCCTTCCACGGGTGTATCATAAATCCAAATAAAAATTGACAGCGCGATTTGCAAATCCACGGGAATCACTCCCGCTGGCATCAATCTTCATAAACTGTTGAAAGCCATATTTTCGTTGGCGGGCGAGCTGTCAATCAGATGATAGCCCTGTCACTCCCCTGGCGCCTCAAAGGGGAATCAAAGATTGCCGGTCCAAGGTGTCCGAACAAAGGCTTTGTTCCTTTGTCTTTACGCTTCCTTTGTGATTATTTATTGAATCGATCCCCAACGGATCTGTTTGTGCCGTTTCAATAAATTGATAAATAATTATAGGGCGATCACCGCCTTTTGTGAGGGGTGTTCCAGTTAAGTAAGGCTCGTGTTACGGTCGACATTGCACTTTCACTAAGGGCACTTCTTCATTTGACGGGGCCGAATCTGTATGTGAGTATTTTGAATTTATGTATGCATTGCCACCCAGAATTGTTTTCTTTAATTTGCATTGCCCTCAATATAAAATGGTACCAAGAATAAAACGATTGTTTGTCGTGTGCCAGCAAAAAGGATTAAGCTCAGCATAACCATGCCGGCTGCAGCGCTCATTTTCAACCTGCTCCTTATAGCTACTTGTCGGTATACTGACAGTATCATATTTGCGCAGTAGTTTGCACAGAACCGAGTGTCCTACGACACATAAAGTACTGCAAGCGTACATACAGCCCCACTGCCACTAATCACAAAACACTGGATTGAGGACACTCGTAAACAAAACCAAGCTACACTACCTTAGTTCTTCGTTTTCGATAACAATCATATTATTGAAACGTATTACAACAACACATGTTCTACTTATAACTATGCAGAAATAATGTAAAGTTTAGGCGCAAAGCATTCATATAGCATACCTGACATAGTTTTAACATATAGGTACTTAACACTAGTTAAAATGAGCGCGGTCTCGCCAACAAACTATTATTGCAGTTTGGCGGTTAACATAACATTGTTAATTGTTTTGTACTTTTGATAAATAAATTAAAAAAAAGCAAGACGAACAGTGAACCGGCTGGTCAATTGCGTGCATATTGGCTGTACGGACGTAAATAAATGTATTTTGTGTACGGAAAAATGACAGCTCGTTCGGAAAGTTCCGCAATTACTCGGATGTAGGCTACGCGTGGGTAAGAATAGTTTAAATCGCTAACAGTCAGATCATATTAATTGGTGCACTCTCGCTCTTACACATGGTAACGTTAACGAGATCACAACACGACAAAAACTACGATTGCACTTTAATATGGTCAGAAACGTGCTTAAATTTAGTCCTTCGAGCATGACAGGCCGCTCCGCTTGCAGTCCCGTCATGTTCGTGCCCGTCGTGGGTTGTATAGAAACGCCTGTATACAAACATTTTGTATGAGAGTTCATTGAAGAGCACCGTGCACTGCGTCCGCGTCTGTGACACGTCCTTGATTTAGGGAGCGACCACACCGGTACTTAACGCTGCGTATACGCGTTGACGTGTCGTATGCGTCACGTATTCTTCATACATCTTGCTGCGTTTTACGATGCGTTAGCATATTTTGAGCAGCGGTGTGGCCGCACCTTTATGTCTCTTTTCTTGTGCCGCATATACATATGTAGTGTCCCACTACGAGTTGTTACGGCGCTGATCGCAAAATTTAGTCTTATACAGAAAACTCCCGTGAGTCTCGGTCATATTAATATAATATATTGTATTATATATCTGCGAGACTCACATCTTTATTCCAATAAGGACCACGTGTTGGTTCTTTACATGTCAAGTGATATTCGACCTCAAGGACTAGTGACCCGTTACGTTATATTTTTATATTTGAATCGTTACAGCGGCCTTATAAAACTTTTCTTTTGATTACGTTACGTGGAAAACTCCCAAACGCTTAATTTGCAGCTATAAATTGTTTTCAAACTAATTAATTTTCGAAAAAGTTAAGTCCCAGTTCCTCCGCTTTATGTCGAGATTCTTTCAGATTTAAACGTTGTTTCAACGTTCATTAGACTCGATAACTCTTTAACAATTTTAATGCTGCTTTTTAAGTGTTTGCATTAAGAATGAGTTGGTTTTTAGAAAAATCACGAACAGAAATGTCTCTACCCAGTGAGCACAGCGTTGTGTCCAACGAGGCATTTATAACAACTCGGAACTTCTTGTTGCACTCGCGAGAGAAACATCCCATTCGGAAATTTCTAATAATGTTACAGCCAGAACACGGAAACCCCCGTCCCTCCCTTGGTTTTACCTCAGTTCACGCTGATTGAACTCTTGTTAGACGAATTGAAATTTTAATTCTACTGAATAATTGGTGGGCGATTTGCCTTTTTCATTTCGTTTTTGTTGTAGCTTGGTATCTTTTGTAACAATATGATATTTTATTATTTTTGATTTACACGAGTAAAAATATTATCGATAAAAATACTTAGTAGCGTCCGCATTTGAAAAAGAAAACCCGCGTAACAATATAAAACTATTTTTACAACAAAATCACCTCACAAACCAAGCATCAATCTGTATAAATCAAGCTTATAATATCATAATATTACTGCTTTCTTTTCCTCAGCAATAAACTCCGTGCCAAGGTCGCTTCCGATTAAAAGAGGCGAGTTACAAAGTTGAAACAATTTATGGTCATATCGATAAGATGGAGCCGACACGTGCTTGGCTGATCTTGATACGAAAAAAAAAACCATTCCTTTGGCGTAGACGCAAAAATCCGGTCTTGGATTTGTAGTACAATAACACTGCGACGTTGTTACGTCCTCGACGTTTACATGTTTTTTTTACTACGATGGTGGCATACTTACAACCGTATGCCTGATGGTAAGCAGACACCGTAGTGTATGGACGCTTGCCACTCCAGAAGAAGTCACAACCCCGTTGCTGACCCTTTATTTAACTGAGGACTCGTTGTGTTGATAGCTAGAGACGAACGGGGGCCATTACTCTCAATAAAAAGCATGCTCTCATGCATGCATGCGAGGTCCCCCTCTGTCGACCGAGTAATGGATGGTTATGACAATTTAAAGGAAGAAGTTTCTATAATTCGTTGATGTATATTATAAAAGAAGTTTCTGTCAAAAATTTAATTTTTGGTACAAGCTTTTATTGCCGACTGTACTTTTCTGTATACCATCATCAATTACTCATTGAGACGATTCAAACGAGCCCAAACTCAACGGGGTTACGTTGGTTAAGTACTGAATTGCCTTGGCCACCTTCTGTCTCCATCATCAGATCAGCTCGATGGTACCATAATATTGAATTGTCATCCAAACTCTACTTAAACCCAAAATTTCCGCTCAATCGGTCACCGGGAAGTGGGTCAAATTTAACTTGCAAGATTTGATTAAAGACAGACAGACAACGGGACAGGTGAAACCAAATAAAAGCTTGTAAAAACTGGCCAAATGCGTGTCGGGCCACGCGCAGTGTAAGGTTCCGTAGTTGCCTGTTTGTCTTAGTTACGTACATCGACGTGCGGTGCGGTTGCGTCGGCCGAATTTGTACGAAAATTGGCCTTTCCAAGTACACATTAAGTTGGTCGACTATTACTCTGTAACTACATTATGCCTACTAGTCCGTGATAGTTTACCTTTAACATTCACATCCCCAGTAGTAGCCATTTAGCTGGCAGGGGCGGGGAGACACATGACTCAAATCACTGATTTAAAAAACGGTTATAAGAAACCCGTAATATTTTTGACTTAGCTATCCAACGATACCTTACAACATGCGCTTAACGAGAAAAAAATGACATCCCCGCTTTAAGTGTAAGGGGGAGAGGGGGAGGGAGGGAGCGGACCCTAATTTTTTTAAAGCTTTTATTATAGTGTTTTGTCGGCGTGATTGATTTATATACCCATGCCGAATCACAGTTTTCTAGTAGTAATGGTTACTGAGCTAAGCCGAAGACGGATGGACGGACGGGCATGGGGAAACTATAAGGGTTCCTTGTTGACTACGGAGCTTGGGGCCTTGTTTAGATTTAACTTAGTTTAAATTTAATTTAGTTAATGTTTGTCATCACCTTGTATATTACATACTTTAGAAAATAAAATGAATATATATGGTAATTAGTTTAGATAACAATTCAATATTATGGTACCATCGGGCTGATCTAATGATGGAGACAGAAGGTGGCCATGGGAATTCAGTACTTAACCAACGTGAAACCGCTGAGTTTGGAATCGTTAGAATCATCTCAATGAGTAGTTGATGACGGAATTGGGAAAAGTACAGACGGCAATAAAAGCTTGTACCAAAAATGAAGTGTATGATCAGGCAGAAACTTATATAATGTTAAATTAATAAATATTATACCCAAATATTGTTCAATAATTTAAGAGATTGGTAATTCTTCTGAAACAATTTCAAACTATCTTTTGCCTTTATTCTCTACGGTGTACACATATTTAATTTTTTCTTTTATATATTTATTTTTAGCTTTTGTTTCTTAGTTGTCCATTCTTCAAGTTACTTCACTTTAAATGCTTCTCTCTGTTTTTCTCTTGCTCTTCTAAACTAGTAAGGAACGGACGACCGACAAAAGAAACAGTGAACCATCATCATCCTCCTAGCGTAGTTCCCGGTTGTGCCCCAAATGATCCCGGGGTCCGCTTTATCACCTAGTCCCAAGATTTTGCATAGGCACTAGTTTTACGAAAGCGACTGCCATCTGACCTTCCAACACAGAAGGAAAACTAGATCTTATTGCAGGGGTTCTCAAACTTTTGTTAGACATGGACCACTTTCAGAATTACAAAAATACCACGGACCCCTTTTTATCTAATTTAAAAAATATATCTCATATTTCATGTGTGTCACGTTAAGAGTGAACGAAGTATAGCCGTGGAGCCCCTAACAATCATGTCACGGACCCCTTAGGGACCCTGACCTTTAAGAAACCCTGTCTTATTGGGTCACCGAAAAGCTAACGATTTACATCCCAAGTTCCAAAAAACTCACTGGTACGAGCCGGGATTCGAGCCCACGACCGCCGCTTGACAGCCGCATGCATGCCTGAACCACTAGGCTACCGTAGCTCCTTAAAGAAAGAGTGAACGTCGTGTCATATGAACAAACTCAAAAAGGAACACAATGTGGAAAATACCAGCCAGAACGTAGCTCTGAAATGTATAACACTGAACAAAACTTCAATTAGCACAAACTTTGGTAAATAGAAAGCAGGTAGCGTTGCCGTCAGCTGTTAACGGAACACTACACAACCAAATCGGAACGGAATGTTGTTCGAAGAGTATTATTATGCACCGAACTTGGCCCGCCCGCCGCCGCTCCCACGAAATATTGTTGCAGTTTCAAAATAAATACATTTAAAGTGGGAACGGTACGTTATTTCACTCGTAAATTTTATATTTTGATGTTAGAGGGAATTTTTATCAGTTGGTTTTTATCTAAAGGCGGTTTGAGGGAAACATGTTGAAAAAAGTGAGCTAGCAGGACTTGTTTTATGAATTTTGTAGGTTAGAAATCGTAAATTTGCCACCGATTTATTACTTCTACATACACAGATATAACGTATCTAATCATAAAACGCAAGCCAAGTATAAGCCAGCGATGCACTAATAGACAGGATATGATAAGAATGGAACACAAATTAACTACCCAGGAGGGTTTTTTTTTCAGCTAAGTCTGAACTAATTTTCAGTTAGGTACATATTCATACTCATTCATTTTTTTAACCCGGAAATCATACCCGAAGGAAGAGTAATGGGGGTGAAAGCTATGTATGGAGCTACGATATAAACGAGTTGCACGCGGACGGAGTCGCGGGCAGAAGCTTGTCAAGAATAAACAAAACTTATCATACATTAAACATCACATTAACTTTCATAATTAATTCATTCTCTATAAGAGTTGTGTTGCCATCGCAGCTAGCACAAGCCCGCGCGAAAACTCTCGGCCGAAGACAGGCTATCCGTTTCTTTCTTATTAGAACACTTAGAAAGAGATGGGTAGAGATATCGCGCAATTCGTGCAAACTTTTTTGGAAGTTTTCGAACGTCATCATTAGGAACTTCCTAATGGTTTATTTCAGTTGTAGAATTTAATGCTTCACTTGAAATGTTTAATGAGACAAGGCCTAGGATAGTTTCATTTAGTTGGTCGTGTCCCGCCTGCTAGCCGGATTTAAACAGTCTTAAAAAATATATGAATAGGTAGATACTCATATCCAATTCCATTTTTATAACTTCACATCACTACACACAAAAAACGTACATCTTGCAGCCTATTAACTACTTCTAAGTATAAATAAAAGTAGGTACAAAAAGTAGTTATACTGCATGGAACAGAACGATGGTCTTTCCCGCAAGAGGGGGTTTATTGAGCGCTAGTACGTCACATTTTCCAGATAAACTATTTTTTCTGACGCGATTTTGTTTTACCTTTGTATGGAGCGTTGGCCAACTGGAGCGACGAGCTCCATACAAATGTAAAAAAAAAATCGCGTCAAAAAAAAATAGTTTATCTGGAAAATGTACGTACTAGCGCTCAATAATCCCCCTCTTGCGGGAAAGTCCATCGTTCCGTTCCACGCTGTATAGTCAGCTGCTAAAATATCTATGCAAAATATAAAAATATTTGATTCAATGAGTATAATATGACTACATATATTTATCATGATAATTTTGATATTTTAGCATAAGAGCCTGACAGTAGGCTCACTCTTATTAATTACAGAGTCGCTTTGCTTAGTTATTATAATCATCATCATCATCATATCAGCCGAAAGACGTCCACTGCTGGACATAAGCCTCCCCTAAAGAGTGCCACAATGACCGGTCCATTATTACAATACTGTTGTGTATGTATATACTAGGGTAGACATAGAAACGATTATGTCGGGTAGTTAATAAACTGTCATCTAAGAAACCACACCTAGTCTTTACTTAACAGTGGCGACGAGCTGGTAAATACAGTTTTTTCGAAGTAAATTCGGGAGTGAAACATGGCGAATATTGGCAAACTGGCGAGTTTATGTGGGCAGAGTGGAAATGTATTACAAGGTCAACAAGGTCGAGGACGACATGATGCTACCGGTATTAATCTCGGCCATCGGCGACGCAGCATACGAGCTAATGGTAACCCTTTGTAGCCCACAAAAACCAGGAGATTTAGCATACGACGTGGTGGTGAAAATAATGGAAAATCATCTCCAACCACGGCCGTCAGTTCTGGCAGAACGGTTCCGCTTCCGACAATGTCGTCAGTGCAAAGGTCAGTCGGTAAAAGATTATGTCGCAGAGTTGAAGAAATTATCCCGTTATTGTGAATTCACAACAACACCTAACGAGAATTTGCGAGATCAATTTGCAAGCGGAATTAATAACGATCTATTTAGACAAAGACTATTTACCGAATCGAGATTGAACTTCGAAAAAGCTGTTGCTATCGCATCGAACTTGGAGGCGGCGGAAAGAGATGCATTAGCGGTGGATCATAGCGGGGCGGCGGGTGCGCCGGCGGAGGGGGTGCATCATGCTCGCGCAGGCGCACCCGCGCCGGGCGCATCGTCATTTGGAGGCACCTCGCGACAATCAAACATCGGGGCAGTGCATTGTAAAAACGGTTGCACGGCGTGCGGGGATCGTTATCATAACCTTATGGAATGCAGATTCCAGAATTTCGTTTGCAGTAGGTGTGGGAAGATGGGGCACTTAAGATGCGTGTGTCCAAATCCGATGGAACAAATCGGCGGATTGGCGGGTAGGGGGCGAGATGCTACCACTTTCCGGGGCGCGCGGTCGAGGCGGCCGCGGGGGCGCAGCGGGCCCCCGCGCCGGTGCCCTAATGCACACTGGCTACGAGATGAATATCAACCTAAGGAGGAGGCGGAGGAGTGCTCTGACGACGAGTGCATTAATCTGTCCTTAGCAAATTATAAGCCGGTGAGCATATCAGTAAATGTAAACAATGTTAGTATTAAAATGGAGATCGACACCGGGTGCGCTTTATCGTGTATTAGTGATAAGGTGTATGAGGAATTGTTCCAGTCCATACCGTTACATAGCTGTGATCTAGTTTTTAAGTTTTATGATTACAGTAGGATTCGACCCCTGGGATACATTAACGTACTCGTTGAGTGTAACAATGTTAAGAGATATCTTGATTTGTATGTTATCGAGAACGGGAATCGGACCACAAATCTGTTGGGCCGGCAGTGGATGGCAGAGTTAGAATTGAGCGTTAGTGTACCTTCAGCATTAAATTTTGTTGAGCCGAAGACAGAGAATGAAATTGTGAACGATATTTTTCGCAGGCATAAAGAATTGTTTCATGGCGGGCTGGGGCGGTTCACGGGCGGGACGGCGATGCTGCGCGTGCGCCCGGGCGCCGCCGCCGTGTTCCACCGCGCGCGCCCGCTACCCTATGCGTTGCGCGATCGCGTCGACGCTGAGCTCGACTCCATGTTGAGCGCGGGCGTCATTGAACCTGTTGATGCCTCCGACTGGGCCACGCCACTCGTACCCATACGTAAGCCCGACGGCAGTTTACGTAATTGTGCCGATTTCAAGGTAACTTTGAACAAAGTTTTGATGGTTGACAAATACCCCGTTCCGAAAATAGAAGATGTATTTAGTGATCTCAGCGGTAGCGCATATTTTACAAAACTAGATCTCTCACAAGCGTATTCTCAGGTGTTACTAGATGAGGAATCGAAACGTTATACGGTCATTAACACACACCGTGGTCTATTCACTTATAATAGATTAGCATTTGGCGTTGCTCCTAGACCGGGTATTTTTCAAAGGTTAATGAGTAACCTAATACAAGGCATTGAAAACGTAGTAGTATTCTACGATGATATATTGATTACGGGCAGGAGTTTAGAGCAGCATATAGCAACGGAAATAAGGTTTTAGCTAGATTGCAGGAGCACGGGTTAAAACTAAAGAGGGAAAAGTGTGTTTTTCTACAGAAAAGGGTTTCGTATTTAGGGTACATTATTGTCAGGAATGGTGTAAGTGTAGACGAAGCCAAAATAAAACCGATAGTGGAGATGCCTTACCCTAGTAACGTCAGTGAGCTCCGGTCCTTTTTAGGCATGGTCAACTTTTATGCAAAGTTTGTCGAGCATCTCAGTAGTCATTTGGCGCCACTCCATGCGTTGTTAAAAAAACACAGCCGATGGCATTGGGGAGAACAACAGATTAAAGCATTTGAAAAAGTGAGGAGCATGTTGTCGAGTGCCGAGGTGCTCGCGCACTACGATCCCGCGCTGCCCGTGGTCGTCACGAGTGACGCCAGTTCCTTCGCACTGGGCACCGTGCTGGCGCAGCGCTATCCTGACGGTTCGGAGCGCCCCCTGGCATACGCATCGCGCGCGCTTCCTGCGGCCGAGCGAAATTATAGCCAGATTCACAAAGAGGCGTTATCAATATATTTTGCAATAAAACGTTTTCACCAATATTTGTATGGTAGGCGTTTTTCATTGAGGACGGATCATAAGCCCTTAGTTAGCATCTTTGGACCCAATGTAGGAGTACCTAGTATGACCGCTTGTAGGTTGCAGAGATGGGCTTTATATTTGCCGGCGTACGAATTTGACATAGAATATGTCAAATCGGAACAAAACGTGGCGGACGTATTATCACGAGTTATTAAAGCACATAAATTAAGTGAAGTGGAGAATGAGAAAATGGAGCCAGAGCAAACTTATCTCCACTTTGCCTCCGATGCTCTGCTGTTATGCTTACAAGGTGCTAAAAAAAGAAACTAGTAAGGATCCGCTACTGTCTCGCGTAACAAGTTTCATTTTAGATGGGTGGCCAGATTCCCTAGAAATAGAACAATTGAGACCGTTTTTCAATCGTAGGCGGGAACTTTATTTGGAGCTCGGGTGCATCATGTGGGGGCACCGCGTTGTGATTCCGGCGGGTTGTCAAGACAAGGTTATCAAAGAGCTTCACGAAGCTCATATGGGAGTAGGAAAAACGAAATCATTAGCAAGGAGTTACGCCTGGTTCCCGGGCATCGATATAGCGATTGAGCGGACGTGCGGCGCGTGCGCCGTGTGCGCGGCGACGGCCAGCGCGCCGCCCGCGCACGCGCCGCGCGCCTGGCCGTGGCCGGAGCGCCCGTGGACCCAGGTTTCACTTAGATTTTTTGGGACCGTTTGCAGGAACTATGTACTTGGTAATTGTAGATTCGTGCTCCAAGTGGATTGAAGCTATAAAAATGGCGAGTATTAATGCGTCCGCGGTCGTAGCTAAGTTGAGAGAAATTTGGGCAAGGTTCGGAATACCCAAACAAGTGGTTTCAGATAATGGACCACCGTTCTCTAGTCAAGAATTTCAATGTTTTGTTAAGAGTAACGGCGTGGAACATATATTTACAGCTCCTTACCACCCGTCGTCTAACGGGGCTGCGGAGAGCGCTGTAAAAATATGTAAACATGTGTTACTTAAAGCGCAAAAACAACACCTCGATTCGGAAAAAGCACTGAGTAGATTTCTACTAATTTATAGAAATACGGCACATAGTACGACGGGGACAGTCCAGCCAACATTTTACAAGGTAGAAGTTTGCGCACACGGCTCGATTGTTTAAAGCCAGAGAGAGGGGTCCGTGCGGGGGAGGCGCAGGCGCGACAACTAAGTGCAGCCGGCGGCGTGCACCGCGGCTTTCAAGCGGGCGACACGGTTTGGTATAGAAATTATAGTTCTAGGCATTCGGACAAGTGGCTCGAAGGTACTATCAAAGAGAGTCTTGGTAGCACAGATTACGCAGTAGAAGCGGACACGGGGGAAATTAATCATCGTCATGTTGACCAAATAAAACGGCGTACACGAAATAATGTGCTACTTTTCCCGAGTGACGTCGCACAGTCGGGAACCTCAGTAAGAGCAGCCCGGGCGGGCGCGGTGACGCAGACGGGGCTCATGCGCCACCGTCTAACCAGCACCCGAGATATCAACCTCCTAGAACTCGAAATCCTCCAATTCGATATGGGTTCGAGGAAGTGTTCTTTTTTAAGTAGTAGCAATTTCATTTTCTGGCCGTAGGTATAGTTATTTTTGGAATTTGATAATCGTTTTATTACGTTGTTCCTTTCCTTACTATGATCTCGTGGCAATTATATTTATATAAGGGAATAGTACATTACGTACCTAGGGCGGTGAATTCGTAAACGGCCCAGATCGCAGGTGTTTGTGGCCCGAACCGAAGGTGAGGGCCATAAATATGCGGTCTGGGGCTTTACGAATTACCGCCCGTGGTGAGTACACAATTTTACGTCTTCATCTGGCCACAATGCGAGTTTTACCGTACGCGCAGCGTGCAGTAAAACTCGCATTATGGCCAGGTGTGACGTAAAAAATGTTAATACCTACCAATACGAGGTCCGTTTTGAACCTGTTTATTTTTCTGAGTTTTGTGTAATCCTAATGGAAGGTATACTAACTAATACTTATTGTTTTTCTTTTTAGTTTTTTTTTTTTACCCAATCAAATTATGGGTACCTACATGCGAGGGGTAATGATTCATTAGATACCTACTTAGTGAGGTATGCAAATCGTGTGGGAGGTGAAGTAGTGAGTGATTCATTCCTGCCTAAAAGACATCGAATTAGTTGCCGCGGTTCGTGCGGTCAGCTAGAAATATGTATCCAATTTTCAACGGTATCCCACCGACACACGTTCGTAAACGTATACATGTTTGTAGACGCGACTGTACCTGGTACTTTCTTACTCGATTGTTTTATTCATAAACTTGTGCACTAAGATGTAATGTAAGCATAGAAGTAGTTTTAAGTCTTTTTTTCTGATGATAATTTGGCATACCGAATCTTAAAATACGGCAGCGGTGTAACTGTAGTAATTGTTTCATTTAATTACCTATACGCGTATATTTTCTTTGGAATAACCGTGGAGGTGTTGTGTATCTATATACTAGGGTAGAATTAGAAACGATTATGTCGGGTAGTTAATAAACTGTCATCTAAGAAACCACACCTAGTCTTTTACTTAACAAATACGATGTCTAAATTCTTCACCCCTTGGGTAGCGATTGCATCAGGTGAATGCAAAATGTAGGGTTTTCCCAGAGAATATCCGGTTCGGACAGTCTTGGATTATGTGGTGTACATACTATCACATATTTCTTGATGTTAAACCGTCCGTTAGCCAAAAGATTAAAAATGGGATTGCGTTTGACTTTGTTTATATCAGGTTAGACAAATCTAACCTGATATAAAGTTAAGACAGGGCCTAAGATGTATCTCGCTTACCAAGAAAATGCCTGCTTCTTATAAAATTGTTACACTATGGGTTTCTAACATGCTTTGAAGGTGGTCCATAAATGCGGTCGTAAATGTAAAAAAAAGACCGGGTTGCACTCCGGGAGTGCCGGCAGAAGTGAAAACTTGAATATTAACTTTGTGCATTTTTGATATTTGATGATGATGAACTGACATGATCAACTATCGAAAATCGTTTGTAAAGTGAACGTGAATGGAATCATTGAATCGATTCAAATAATAACGGTAACAACCGATATGTCTCGCAGCTAGAAAGACGTCAAACAGAATCTTTGCGCAAACTACCAACAGGAGCGGTAACCATGGAAAATAACGACAAAAAAAAAGTTAATTGGTCTAGAATGTTTTGTCTACTAATGACGTTTTGTATAATAATACTCATAAATATTGTCGATTCAGGTTTTCGAAATAAAATAATAATTGAATAAGAGACAGGCTCTAGGGTTCTACAGCTCACCAGTATAGTTGATACAGCCGCAACTTCCATCGCACGCAACCCTGCTTGTTTTAACGCGAGTTCTCAACTAAAATTGCACCCATTAGGGTTTAAATTAATGGACAAGTTTGATTTATTCTCGCACAGTATCGCAAATGAGAGTTTCGACTTTGAGGTCACCTTGAGGTCTGAATTTTTTAACTATTACCACACCACATGAACACTGTTTCATTGTACTCAATTTGGGTAATGCATGAAAGGAATGCTTTGTGCATAGAATTTCATACAATTTTATTACAATTTGCCCACAAGGTGGACTGATGACCTGGTAAAGGTCGCGGGAGTCCGCTGAATGCGGGTGGCGCAGGACCGGACATTGCGGCACACTTTGGGGGAGGCCTATGTCCAGCAGTGGACTAATTTTAGCTGATATTCTATCAGATATATGATATATGATGATAATCGTGAAGATGATTTTTTTATTTTATTTATTATAAGCAATTATGGTTCTCTGTTTAACCTAAAGGTTGACTGGTAGAGAGTGCCTGAAGGCATTAAGTCTGACTTCAATGCCATTATTGTGCAATAAAGAAAAAAATACTTATACCTGAAATAAAGATAAACATTTTATATGATCTACATTCTGCACAGACGCAGTACCCAACTTGCCTGAGTCGAGCTCTGCGCCAACCACATTGTAGATTGCATTTATGAAAAGGTACGCCACTAAATAAACCTTATACGTTTGTGTTTAAATAAGGAAGCCGTGCTTTTGTTTTGAAATAATGTCCAGTAAATGTTTACTGTTATTTTAGCGGTGCAGTTTTTGTGTCGTGCAAAACTTGGAATTTTGCTTGATCGTTTTTTAAAAACTACAAACAGCATTTTTTTAGATTCTTCTTCTTCGTCATTTAACCCTTGAGAGAGTGGTCGTGCTCATCATTTCAGGTGTTGGTAGCAGCAAGGTTCACAACACGCCGTTCCTCTCTGACAGTCGCATTCTTTAGGTATGCGTGTAGTGATGCACCTAAGTACTGCAGCTTTAATCTGTTCTGTGCATCTCATTGGTGACCCGCCTCGCAGTTTGGTTATTTTCAGATAGGTATCCATTTTATGATTGTTCTAAGTCAAAATTGTTGGTGCGCGATTTTAATAGTCGGTCTCGCGTACGAAGGGTTCCTTACCATTATCTATAAAAACGGCAAAAAAATCATGTCTGTTGTATGGGAGCGCAACTCCGACTCGCACTTGGCCGGTTTTTTAGTATTTTTTATTATAGCGGCAACAGAAATAAATGATCTGTGAAAATTTCAAACGTCTACCTATCACGGTTCATGAGATACAGCCTGGTGACAGATGGACTCCATTTTAAGTTGGCCCCATGTTGGGCCATTGATCACCGAGTTGGCCCAACGAAATGCCAACGAAAATGCTGCTAGGGGACGGACAGACAGACAGACAGATAGCGGAGCCTTAGTAATAGGGTCCCGTTTTTACCCTTTGGGTACGAAACCCTAAAAATATTGTACAAATAAATAAAGAAACCGATCTGGAATGGAATATTTGGGGCAGTCTTGTACATAAGGATAATTAATATTTGTTAACGATACTGAGTAAGAAGAACAAAAAATAAGGCTGAAATAAAAAAGGCTTACTGGCGTAGGCTGTCTGGTTATGAATTCGAAATGTATGCAAAAAAGACCATTAATTTACCTTTTTGTTGGCCATAGGGCGTCATAAGGAACATGTACATGTAACACGACGGTAATGAGCAAGTTGTGTTCATAACACAACAAAGTACTACATTACCTGCGTTGCGTTACCCAGCGGTCCTACCGCTGGGTAACCGCCGGTAATGGTAATTGCGCCAAAAATGCCGCAAATTAACGCGTATGCTCGTTCCCCGCTAAGTAACGTAACAGGACGCTTTCATTACCAGCGGGAGGGCTAGCATGACTTGATATTGTATGTAACATTTTTTTTATCAGAAGGTATTTTTTATGAATTTTGGCTACCTATACTTTTACGTCTTCATATGGGTGGTTCCTACTTAAATACTTATAAGTTTCTAACTATACCTCTCGCCTCTCTACTTTATTACCAGGTCGGTTTAATGATTCAATGACACCAACATTTTATTTACAAAACACACGTCGGTACTTCAAGTTAAATGAAATATTTAAAAAAGTAAGTTAAACATATTAATTAATGCACCTATATTTATAAAGCACAGGTAAATTTCAGTATATCATTGAATTTCGTACAAAACGCTCAACAAACATGTATACAGCTGTCTTGAAACATCATAGAGCAGTAACATTGATCTTTAAGAATAGGATCAGTCCCAAGGGAAACAGTTTTCTAACAACAATGCAGACAATTTTCCTCTTATCAAAGAGATGTCAAAGTTTGGCCAAAGTTGAAAACCAATAGTCAAACTCAAAATGGTCTGCTTTGCGGTTAAGCAGAGAATGCTTTATAGAATTAAGTTCGCCTTTTGTACTGATAAGCGCAATTGCATGTTGTATGTATTTGCTTTGGATGCCGTGCTAGTCTTTAAGCTATTCATACAGTTATATTATATGATGAATGTAGTGTTTTTAATCAATAAATATTGCGTAGGTTATGCTAGACCCCGCCAAGACTGACTTAAAGCATACGGAACCCGATCCCACTAGAGACTTGTCGTTTCCTCGCCGCCATTACTGCCGCTTATTATATATTGCATTCGCTAATGCTCAGAAATACGAAACACATTACCATTATTACTTTCATCTTCTCCTTACCGGGTCGCATTCATTCTTTGGGGAGACTTTGATGTATGAAAAGGGGTGATATCAAATTATTTAGTAGAATGAATGTGTATTAAGCCTAGTGTAAGCTACTGTTCCTAATGCTTAAAACATAATCCCAACTCGTAGCAATGAGTTTTCGGAACTCATGCACGGAAAATCATGGGATATTTACCATCAGCTTTTCGGCAAAGAAAGACATCGTGAGGAAACCTGCATAGATATGCAAAGAAATTCAAAGGTGTATGTGAAGTCTCCAAGCCTTACTGGGCCAGCGTTGGGACCACTCTTTCATCCATGGGAGGAGGCCGGTGCCCAGCAGCAGTGTGACAATATATTGGCTGCTGATGATTTTTCTTTAGATATTGATATGACCTTGACCCGATTAGGAAAAGCAAGCCTAGCCGTATGACTCTCTTGAGATGGTATTTACTCCATATTCAGCTACAAGATTCTCAAAGTAAAATGTTGAAATAAAAACTCATATTTTTTTTACGTTATTGAAATACCGCAAGTCGTAATTCATATCGTATTTTATAAATATACTTGTCACCCACAGTAATTACGTAATAACAAGAGCACGTATACTGAAACAAGGCGCTAGCAGGTAACAAATTACAGAAACCTTGTCTTTAATAAGCCATAACTACCGAGTCGTTCCCATTAAGATACGCTTTTTCAAAAGGAACATCTCATTGAGCAAGTCAGGCGTCGAACGGCAACCGAGTGGCGTCTGAGAGCCGACAATTGCCGCGACTAATTATACCTTTGAGACTTGGAATGAAGTAAATGCATTTGTAAAGATGAAGAATGGTTGAACTGGGGTCTTATTGAAACGTCAGTTACATTATGGCTAGCCTATGTATGGTTTAACTTGTCGCGATACTAGTTTCGTCACGCATGGGAGTTTATGTGCATGCTATTTGAAAAATGACGGACATACCTTGTTTACCGTTATTGCACCTGTGTGAGCGTTGAGGCTGATAAAATACGTGTTTTGTTAAGCTTAGAACTATAAAATGGTACGACTAAAAAACTCTTTCTTTTATTTGTTTTCGGAATATGAAGAAATGTGCAAAAAATTGTCTACATTTTTTGCAGTAGCCAATCTAGAAATTTTCCAAGGTAGACACCTTTTTCTTCTTCTTTCTTAATATACATGGTTACTGTCACAACCTCAATAACTGCATATAAACTGTCATATTCAATAGACACAAGTCATATTTGGAAAATACACCCATTTACTTGCATATTGAGTTGTATCTAGTTGTATAGTTTTGAAGGGTTTTTAAACTTACAATAATATTTATAATTAATGGCTATGTTAATAACCTAAGCTTATTTTAAGACGTACGGTCAATGATGTCATGTATTTTTTTTTATAATAAGTAAACAATGCGTATGAGTATAGCAACCTGTAAATTGCAGTTACATCTAGGAGACCCCTTCAACTTAAGGTTAACCAATGCAATACCAATTAAACATATATTATCAAACAAACTCCCCAGAGTAAGAAATGTTCAATATAACCCAAATAGCATTCTAGTAAATTCGCAATTTCCAAACCGCGTCTTGACACTAGTCCTCATGGAAATGTCTGCGGTCCCAGCAGCTTTGTTCCCCATTGTTTCCCCGGTATTGCTCTTTCATTCGTGTTCGCCCGTTCCTACCCGTTTTACCGACCCGTTACTTGCAAACTTTTTTGTGCTCCATCGATTCCCCAACTTAGCAAGTGCACGAATGCACGATACTGAAGTTTCGCCGACCGAGCGGTGAATTTTAATATGACCGAAGTTGGATTCCGAATAGTCGCAAACAGTAAGTTTTGTTGTTTGTACTGTCACTATTTCTAACTTTAACTAATTGTCATTGATAATTATTTTATTTTCTTATTGCTTGCCTTTAAGGTACGAGGAATCCATAGTTATTGAATAACTCTTAGAGCATTATGTTTATCATATTCTTTTTTGAGACATATTATCGCGAACTATAATGACATCATCAATATACATTCACAGGTGTACTTGCTGCGACATAATGTAATAGAGCACTTACGAGTACAGTCAAAATTAAAAAGAAACTGCCAGGTTCTGAATTCCCTCGATCGTTACTAATAATATTGTCGTTTTGCCCCAAAGACGTCAAATTGGACCATTTAATCCTACAAAGGCAGCCCAATTTCCTGCATATACACTCCGTACCTACAGAAATCACGCAATTAGTAACCAAACGTCAGTCAGCCTAAACTAACACTAGCTCAGCACAGAAGAAGTCATTTGACTTGACATTTCACATTTTAATTTGATAATCAAAATGTTGAGTACGATCGATACGTGTTTGTCGATATATGAGTGTTCTACTGTATTTGGTCTCGATTTGTCATATTATCTCAAGCCTAACGTGTCAGAAATTTAAAACAAATACCAAATTGATTCGAATTCTATACTTTAAGTTAAATACACCACCAAGGCTGGAGGCCTTGGTGGTGTATTTCGTTTTATTTTTTTATCCTCAGTTCCTCGTTCTAACACATTATAGGCGCGCGTCCTCGCAAGAGGGAAACACATTGGAATACAATTATGAACAAAAGCGACGAATAAAAATGTACCCCCAGGACGAACAGTCTATGTCAAAAATATGTTCACGGTTTTGCACTTTATTCCATTTTAATAAGGCGAAAACCGTGTACATATTGTTGACGCTCGCTGAACAAAAACTTGCAAAGCGACGAATTTCGTCCACGTATCCACTTAAGTGGAACGCAGTGGACGTAGTTTCGTTGAAGTTGTAACGCGAGCTCCCTACTAACGAGGTGGCTTGTCGCCCATTTTGTTTTATACATTCATTAGACAGGCATGTTAGAACTCTTTATTTGCACTCTAATAAAATGGTATTATATACTCGTACCGTCAGAAACAGAAGTAGATACACGGGCAAGGAGCAAAAAAAAAATCTTAGCAAGCTCTTATCGTCTCGTAATCCTACTATTATTCTGTCCTGCTATCCTACTAATATTATAAATGCAAAAGTTTGGATGTTTAGATGTTTGGATGTTTGTTACTCAATCACACTTAAACGGCTCAACCGATTTGAATGAAGTTTCGCACGAAGAAAGTTAAAGCCTAGATTCAAATAAATAATATTTTTTATCCCGGTCCACGCAGACGATGTTGCGGGCGGAAGCTAGTAATATTATTAATGCGAAAGTTCAGATGTTTGGATGGTTTGTTTCTCAATCACGCAAAACCGGCTGAACGGGTTGAGATGAAATTTGGCTTGGAGATATTTTAAGACCTGGATTACAACATCAAATACTTTTTATACCTACAATCATCCTCTAAAAGGGATACTATTGAGGATGGCAGCTGATACGGGAGAAACGCGGAGACATAGTCGCCGGCAAATGCTAACATCCATGCATAGATCATTTTGACCTCTTCGTTCGTACTTGTAGCTACTGCTGCTGTCTGCACACACAAATAGTACTAGTACCTACCTACGTATTCAAAAAAGATAAAGTACAGAATTTAAATGTTTAGAAATGTCTTTATGAAACCCCAGAACTTGGCCAGCAAATAAAGCATTTTTTATTCTGCAAATTGTAATACCTAGGGCTGGATGCACCAACTTTCGTGACGTTAAATATGGCGCCAGCAGCTATCCTACTAATATAATAAATGCGAAAGTTTAGATGTTTGGATGTTTGTTACTCAATCACACTTAAACGGCTGAACCGATTTGAATGAAATTTTGCACGAATGAAACTTTCCATACATTCATGTTTTAACGAAAACCTATTAAAAAACAAATAAATATACATTACGTGTCTGCTGTTTCGGAAAAAGCTGATTTGCCTTCAATAAACATCGCAAATGACTCAACATTTATTGATTTCATTCGCAACGCTAGCTAAAAGTCAATAAACCACCAAACCAGAAACGCAGGACCTGACTTAGCTGTTATTGCTTCCTGTTCATTCAGACACGGAATGAAGAAAAATATCGCTTCAGCTATAAGTAAGATTGATAGGTGGCAGCCCTGGTGATAAATAAGGGATGCACTGCCACAGCGAAAACAGAGACCTCACTATACAAACTGAATTAGCGTGACAGAGAGAGATAGGACTTTGTTGGCTCGGTCATAGTTTCACCGTTTTTTGTTTATCTCTATTTTATTTGAGTTCGGGGCAAACAAACGATTATGCGTACAAATCAAGGAGGTTATTTATGGTAAGCCATCGGTATTTTATAATAAAATGACAATTTAGCTGCGTCGCCTTTCTGTCAATTGAGGGACCTGCAAATATCTCTAGCTGACAACGCTATGCTTGTGGTTCTAAAGGTGTCAAACCTTGATTGATGTTTTAAGACAAGTGGAAAAATCGTAGTCAATGTAAATTATTTATTCACTATATTGTCATTTACATTTCAAAATGATGTCTAAGAACTAAAGTACTATCGACAACACAGCTAACTGACCATCGGTGCACCTTAAGTGCATTGTAATAAGGTTCTATATAAACACAGGATGGTCAGTTAACAGTGTTGTCGTTTGTACATGAACCTTGATATGGCGAGGTAATATAAATTTACCAATATTTAATGATTTGTTGATTACTTACATATGTATGTAATACAATATTTCTACCTAAATAACCCACTATGATTGCTATAAAATGTATGCATATTACCAAATCAAGTATAATGATGCCAAATTTACAAGTGCTACCAAAACCTCGAATCAGCGCACCCCACTTCCATGCGGTCTTCTGTCTTACCCCTAGAGTGAATGTAAAAGCCCGCGGAGCCAGAAGCTCGCGAAGGAGGTCCTGAGTTGAACGGGTTGCACGAGGCCGAAGCGTAGGTCGAGTGCGCACGTGAAACGAAGGGCCGACGAAGCGAGTTTCTGGCGGGAGCCCGGGCGGAGGGCGGGAGACTTGGGGGACAGGAGTCCCAGAAACAAAAGCGGGGCTACGTCAAATTTAAGAAATTATTTTACTATTTTTGGGTTAGCAATAATTTATTAGGATAGCATTTTCTTTGGTAGCGTAGTAGGATGTTATAATTTGAGTTATTATTCACATTAAAATGGAAATTAAATTTACTATTTTCGGCAGTGTTTTTTTACTGCCGAAAATAGTAGTTAGGCGTTATATTTTACTATATCTGGTGATCCGTTAAACATATGCCAAAAAAATTAAGCATGCATTATTTGCAATAAATGATTTGAATTTGAATTAACTTACTGGGACTTTAGCATCTAAATGACATTCTGTTTCTGATTCTGGTTCTAATTCTAGTTCTGATTCTGATTCTCAGTTTTTATAAAACATAGTATATATGCTTAGATCTAGCGTTAGTTAAAGTCAATGCCAATGTGTTATTTGATCCAATCGAGATTATTATACATATTAAAAGGAACATATTGCTCCATTAGCATTATTTGTTTTGAGACAATTCGGTCCTATAGCATAATTGACCTTGACTCTTCTAACATCATACGCGACCTCTCAAATTATATTAGAATCAATAAAGCCTCACCTTGCTCGCGCAGTGTTGAGTTACGCAGGTAATGAGAAAACCGCGAAGCGACGATGAAGTGAATTTGAGTTGTACGAGCCGTATCGGGTTTCTGAGCATCATGTTAAGGCCTCACTTAGGGAAAAATGTATTTCTACAATATAAATGGCGTCCATGGCGACATACGTCCAGATTCGGCAGTGCGGAGTTGGTACGGGATCAGTAAGCTCTCAGGTGTCAATGTCAGTAGTCAGTGTCAACTGTCAACTAAGTCAGTACATATTCTTTACTTTGCGCCAACAGTTAAATGAGTGCTTCCTAAATGACGAGAAGCTATTGATTATAATATTTTTGAAATAATCTTCTTCAAACCAAATCTTGAAATAAATGAATTACTTGCTTAGGCCACTTCCAAATTAGTGGGATGGAATCGGTATACTGTAAAGTACTGAGAGCTAATTTATGTCACCCAGAACTTTTTTCTTGTCAGTTTATTGTCGGTTTTGTACAGTAAGTACAGTATTTGCGAGAAAAGTGGGGCGGTACAAAGTAAAGTAAATAGTTTGAGTTTTATTTTAAAAGGCAGACGTAGAAAGCTAGAAGTCTAAAATCGATGATAAGTAATACTTTTCTATTTCTAACAGACCAAAGACCGATATCGAATTGATGCCTTACCTATCCTTTTACCTGCACTCGACTCGCGAGGGGTAGATGTTAAATATATTATGATTGCAAACACATTATTATTTTAGTTTACAATCGGCCAAATAATACAGTTTAAAAATGTTACAACTTAACCTGTCTTAAAGCCGCAGCAGCCTAAACTTCCCCGGATATTTTCCTGAAATAACCTGTGGGATTTAACACAATCGCACATACCTATATGTATAATTCAGTCGCTTCCTTTCCTTGGCCATTAGGACCTTTAACACGAAACAACGAACGGGCAAGTCGAGGGGGCTTGCGTCGTTACCTTTTACGCAAATTGCGGCGGTCAGCACAGGTCAGCATTAGCGAGGCAAGAACGCAGGTGCGGCGGCGGCGGAACGGTGTACGTCTTGATTTCACCAAATCGGAATATGAAGTTTTAAAAATAAATAGTATTTGTTTATCAATGTCATTGGTATTACATCATCGATAATTATGCGGCATTAAATGTATATTTTAAATGCTACATAATCATTTAATCATCGATATAATTATAACAAGAGGCATTATGTGCCCAACAGTGATTATTATAATCTAATATTATAAATGCGAAAGTTTAGATGTTTGGGTGTTTGGATGTTTGTTACTCAATCACGCTTAAACAGCTGAACCGATTTGAATGAAATTTTGCACGAAGATAGTTTATAGCCTGGATTAAAATAAACGATAACTTTTATCCCGGGTTCACGCGGACGAAGTCGCGGGCGGAAGCTAGTATGGGATAAAGATTAAAGTAGACAGGAAAATTTCACCCTTTTAATGCTTTGATCTGTATATCAAAGATTTAATAAAATTTCAACTAGATTTGACTTTCATATTGCATGGACTTATCTGAATTTTAAATGACTCAAGGCAAGGGCAGGGTTTATCCTCAGCAGTAGTGATAAAAAACATTTATAAATTTGTGCTTGATAGGGTTTTTTTATGGAAACTAAGTTTAAGAAAAAAATCCAAAATGCCCTTACAATGCTATGCTGCACGGCCGCTGATACGTAAGCACATGAGTCTACAATCGCGGGGCCACAAAGCTATGACTATATCGTAAGTTTGGTTACAGACATAAAAGCTAGTGAAGCTTTACCTTTCTTACTCGTAGTAGTAATGTAACCTACCTATCTTTAGAAATTATGTAACCACTAACAAGCTTATCCTTATTTGTTTATATTCCTTATTTATTAATGGATTATCATGCAATGTGATTTTAAATATTATTTCTCTTTTATTCTATTATTGACCATATAAAGACTTAATCATTATTATTGTGGCATGATGAAATACAAAAATGGCAATATGAATATTGTAAATCATTCATTAATTTTGTACATTCTAAGGCTAAATCTGAGATCCTGTACTTGGTTTTTTTGTTAATCTAAAAGGTGCTATTTCTATAGGTGATGATGTTCCTGGTTATAAGGAATAAAATGGCAAAAACCGTAACAACCGACAGGATTGTCGCTTACAGTAACAGTTTTGATTGGAAAATCTTAAACGATATAAAATAATATCAATAGGTGAGACTTTGAGTAGACTATTCTATTATTTTATTTCAACGAGATACAGTAAACGTTAACTAAATACAGTAAAAAAAACCTTAAAATATTCAATTACTCAGGACACTTCAAAACACAAAACATAAAATGCTGAAAATATCAGTATGTTTAAAACAGTATACTGAGTTATATAGGGACATTAGCAAAACAGTGACAAATCACATCTGAGCGAATTTGTGAAATAGCTCCATTACTTTGACTACTGGAGATTTTAGTAAAAGCTTTTAGCAGCACTAATTAAAATTAATCACCTACTTTATTCGTTACTAGTGATGCAACTTTTAAAGCGATAAATTTCAAATTTACGTCACTCAGTTTCTTAAACTTAATTATTCAAGGCAAATTTAAATTTATATTATCGGGGAGCTATTCAATCAACGACGTGCATAAAGTGTTTGTGAGACCGCTGTTATTGTAGAGACAGGTTTTCAAAATACCTACTAATAAATGAGATAAATTATTAATAGACTCTGATGGCTTACTCAGTATTTCTGAGATCTGATATTTTCGCAAACCTAAGCACAGGTAGCTTGAGCCCTGTTTACAAAATATTATGTGTTCGTATGTGCGCCCGTCTATATTTATAATTTAAGGAGCCCAACTGGGGAGAGTGTAGAGGGACTGTAGTGTAGGGGTCGAGACGCCTTCCAGAACACCGCAGCCGTATTACGGCCACCACAACTTGCTCTGTAGCTATGTCGTGTTGTGTTCCTGTTGGTGAATGGGGTCACCGGAGCTCCTGAGGATGAACTGTGTTCAGAATGAGAGAACAGCTGGTCCATTGGGTAAAATTCCGTACGAACGTTAGGTAGATCTTAAGGTCATGCTTTGTATAAGAAAGAGACAGAAGAGGCTGTTGTAACGCTTGTTGGAAAAGTTATGTAAGTACCCCTCATTAACCTTTAGCTGTTTTGTGATTCCTATGGATTCGCGAACGTCCAAAGGCTGTATCTCCACCATAATTAATACCTACAGTGCTAGTGGCTCTGTGAACGGAAGAACTCCCGATTCTGTCTTAAAAAAGACCGGGTTGCACTCCGGGAGTGCCGGCAGAAGTGAAAACTTGAATATTAACTTTGTGCATTTTTGATATTTTGGAATGGATAGGGAATAATTTTGCACGAATTGCTTTAATTATCAGTATAAAAGTACTGTCATTTATGTGGTAAAATACAATATTCATTTATTGCGCTATCGTACACAACATGTCAATTTATATTACATTCAAAATTTTACACTTCAGAACTATTACAATTATTTAACATTAAAAAGTTTATCTCAGAAAAATCAACTTCCATCCATACGTCTTACGAATCTGACGGTCACGTGACCTGATGCGAGTTTAACATATTTTCCCCAACCCAAAAAGTGCACAGCTAAAGAGCTTTCACTTCGAAAACATTTTAAAAATCTATATAAATTAACGAACCTGCTCACAATTTTTCACTAGGATCGGTTGATAAATTCGACCTCTAGAGGAGAACAGCGGGAAAGCGGGACATCCAGACGTCTACACGTACAAACGATTTTCGGCCCAAGCTGAAGCATAGAACTTCGTTCGCTTCGCTCGCACGTTTGAAAAATATATTTTCTCAAACATGCAATGAAATATTGACGTTGTGTTCTTCATAATGGGCTTGGAAGTGTCACGTTTTCATTCATACAAAATTAGAGGCCTAGAGGACTGCAAGATGGTCTTTTTTAATTTGCATTCCACAATTTGTGGCACAGGATCACAGCGTTCAGCCATGAAAATGAAAATTTGATTTCTTGGAGTTTTTTTAATTTATTTCATTGCATGTTTGAGAAAAGCACTACGCTCGTACGCACTCGCTACGCTTGGCCGTCTATATGTACTCGGCCGGCAAACCCTTAGGTACTTCCCGGCCTCTCTAGTAATGTACTATTTTTCTACCGACGTCCTACTAAAGAAAAACTGGTCTGAAATTATTTATTTATTAGCACCAACCTGATGGTATCACTACACTGACAACAGCCCTTCAGCGCGTTAATGCAAGTTCTCAACTCGCAGACCCGCTCGTCACCCCACTTCACTTAGAAAATGAGCTACATGACATAATGACGTCACATAACATTATACCGCGTGATAAATGATGGGGCTCTTAGCGCCGTATTCTGTGTCGTGACTCAATCGGCCATGACAATTTTGTTCGGTAAAAGCTCGGGTATTAAGAGTTTAGGTACTCGTATACTTTGAGCGAGTGCTTTGTAAGGTTTTTAGAAACGCGATACGGATTGGTGTTCATGTTCTCACCTTCGATGCAGCGAAAAGGGTAAGGGATATTGGGATTCTATTAGATGCAGATCTTAAAGCTTATTTTTTAACATTACACATTCACTGGTAAGAAGGTAGTTAGTGAGTATTTAACTCACTACCTACGCTCGTATCGTTTTTCTCGTATTTAGCGAAAAGCAACTACGGCGTAGGCCTCCGCTTGGCGGTTCTCCTATCAGTTAGGTGGTTTTTATTTTATTGGTCACCTGTGTTCGACTATTTTACGTACGCACACGCACACACGCACGCACACGCGCACACACACACACACACACACACACACACACACACACACACACACACACACACACACACACACACACACACACACACACACTATAAAAATTGTATTTGTAGATGAAATCAACATCAACCAGAAAGTGACAGTTATCCCGGTAGCCAGGCACCACTGACAATCAGCGCTGCGAAATATAACCTTACGGCTTATTTCGTGGCACAAAGCTGAGTGGCGACCATTTTAGCATGTTTTGATTATGTCTGTAATTTCTTGTCTTTTATTTCTTACATGCTAAATAAACATATTTTCTATTTTTTCTTTATTTCTTTTATAAGTGATAAAGTCGCAACCATGCTACGCCCGCTGATGTTCTTCTTTACGACGAGTTTTTTCGCGGCCGGCGGCGGGGCGGTGCGGAGTCAGTACGGTACCAGTAAGCTGTCAGCTATCAGTGTCAACGGTCAGCCAGGTATGTACAGATTCTTTACTGTGCGCCTACATTTTACCCAGTACTTCCGAAATTGTGACGTATATTTAATTATTTGTTTAAATTGATTGGTCGACTTACAGTTAGGGGTATACATATCCTGTACACGCCTTTATGACATCGACAATGAAGATCTGTTCAGATATTGATGTCCTTATTTATGTTGTACGTATATTAAGGCTGTACTTCACAAAATTAAAGATAGGTGTCAGTGGCGGAGCGCCCGTACAAAAAAAAATAGGCTACTTAGCCTTTAGTTATAACTTTAAACTATTTAAGTCTTATTTTGTTCCGGGTTGCCCGTCTAATATTTTCACGCGCCGCCACTGATACGTATAATTGGTTCCTTATTTTTCGTATGTTGGTTTTAAACCAAAAATCCGTTTTCTAGTGTGTTAAGCCACTCGCGATACCTATTCACTACCAGACTGTGCTAGAGAGATGAGTAATGTCGCATCACGTTGACGCAAGACGATATTATGTCTCTTCAGAATAAGGATTTGTGTCTCGTTTATCATGCAAGAAAGACGGAAAAAACAGTTATTCGTGACAAAAATGCAAATACATGTACAAGGATGAAATATATGAAGTATACATTATATAAAAAAAAATTGACATACAAAACAAACTGAGATAAAATAATATAATAAAACTAAAACATAATATCTACTAGAGTCACGAACGAAAGGTCCCGCCTCAGCATAATGCCGACTCAAGAGCCGGTGCTGATCTTCCAGCGGGACCTAAAGAGTGTCACGGCGTCTGCAGTACGCACAGCTTAAGTTGAACACGACCAGTTTGACAGCGCTGTCTAGCGACGGCGACCCGAAAAAACTCAAACTATGCAAGCTGGTAGTAATAAGTCCAGTGCTGCTCCTTCAAATGAAGTAGTTTTGCCACTATTCACAAAAAACATTTCACTCGTACAAAACTGTGTCCTGTTTTTCAAATTAATCTAACTCATCGCGGCAATCAAATAAGCTAAAGATAACGCTTAAAATTGCACGACGTAGTTAAATAATATACGTTACAATTTAAATAGCCATAATATCCAACGCATTGCAAGTAAGAACACTTATTATCGTTAGCCCCATATTTATAATACGACCATTTTGCAAACGGTACCCATTTCAACTCTTAACTCACTTATCCAGTCCAACTCCCTTTAGTGAGCGCGTTTGAAAACTACACGGACCGGCGAATATCATCATCGTGAACCATTTTGATATTTCCTACGCAGCGAAATGGATATACATAAGTAATAGGAAGTATTCGCTACAGTCGATGGGAACCAATGCATTTTTGATTGCACGCCGAACTGTAAAATTGTAGGAGAAAAAATAGAAACGGGTAAAAAATCTTGTTATAACACATTAAAACATTGAAATCATATGGCGTTCCATGCCTAAAGGGTCCTTATGGCAAACGGCCATAAGAACCCTTTAGGCATGGAACGCCACATATGCGCGGTACTTGAAACGCGGTGCAATAATGAAAATGACAGATTTATGAAAACCGTTAAATACGTTCGTGTCGAGCGAAAATAACAGCGACAATATCGAATGAACTCTTTTTATTCGCAACACGATTCAATATTCCGTCCAGAAATCGCTATCGGTTTAAAAATGAACGCTAAAACGGATCGCATAAATTTGCGTGACAAACGCCACGGCGGAGGACATTACTTTTTTTAAGAAAAATATGACGACCTTCCTTCGACGGAGTTTCCAGGTCTATTTCCATAAATAATAAATAACGATCGGGGACGAAGCAAAAAGCATTCTCGATATTTATTTTGTGCGCGAATTTGATCCACTTATCGGTCTAAGTCGAGGGTCGTCAGCTGAGCGATCGCGTATTGTTCGATTAGTTCGTGTCAGTCTACTTCTAGATGCTTTTTATGCTTTGTGAGTGATCTTTGGTTATGATTATTAACGATTAATCGCATTTATTTGCGAATATATTTGCTGATGGTTCTAGTGTCTTGTTATGTTGTTCATAATTTGACATCTTTTTTTTCTTATTTAGCTTATTTGTGCCTTCTAAGCCAATACTAATTATTATTAATTATAACAATGCACGTGACAAGTATCAATCAGTAGTGTCTTCAAAACATCTATATTATAGAGGTATTTAAACTCTGACCATGACCGTAAATAATAGATCTTATATTGATTTAAACTTTTCAGACGGCAGGTGAACAAACCCTGCTGATAGCCGAGCATGTGTTGGAGTCAGAACCAAACCAGTGGAAAGAGCTCCATAAACCGAATTCCTGTCAACGGAACGTCATTTCTATAGTGTAAAATAACGTAAAGCCGTTGAAATCAGAAAAAAACGTAATTTCAACCGGGATGACGGTTTTAAGATTTCATATTCGTGGAATCGAAACGTAAGTAAATGCCAGCGTCAAAAAATATCGTCCGTTATATCACCGGACATTATTAGTATTTGGTGTCAACCCAAGTGTACAAGTGGTTAATTAAGACTAAATGCAGGTAGTTTGGAAAACCCACGCAGCAAGAAGATGTTGATACCCGCTTAAGCCAGTTGTCCCGTGAACATGGACACATCCGAAACGTCGGGAGACCTCAGTGAGGTAAATTAATAAGTAAATTAAGGAGATTAAGTCCCGTTTAGTAAAAATAATAAATGTCTTATATCATATCTACTAAGGTATTAGCAACATCTGCAGTCTACATACTTGACTCTCTCTTGTTTTGTGAATTGGAATTGAAACTTAGACAAACACTGAAATATTCACAATAAAAAAAAACAAATCAAGAGATACAGAAAACAACCATTTGCCGTACTGTGTAAAGTACTGCAGCAAAACCCAGGGGGGGTAATCCGAAGTTTGGAATCGGACACTAAACAGGCTACCTTTACCGGGAAAATTAAATAACAATTAGAAGGGAAACAGATTGTTATTTGTTTGCCAGTTCAATTAGTAACGAAGTCAAACTAGATGTCATGTTACTAATTGGGTCAATATTCGAACGTTACAAGCGCCACACTTACGTGAACATATTTTTGAAGAATTGGGTGTAGATTTCTATGCCGTTTTCGGATATTTGTTACATGTCCGGTAAACTTAGATGCCTAATCAGAAACGAAGTTGAAATCTGCAGGCACTTCTATAAAAATGTGACCACGAAAGTGATTCGGAACAAACGCTCGAATTATAACCCGATTAATGGTTTAGTTCGCCCATTTAAAGCCTCATGTTTAACGTTTTCACTTCTAGAAATCTACCTAGCGGGCACGGGCACATATGGCGTAGTCGCTTACCGTTACAGGTCAGGACTATATTTGCGTATGAAATGTAATTAACTATTTCAGCTTTTATTTCGTAGAACTAGGCACGATTTTTATAAACATAAACTCTTTCCCGGAGCTGAGGTATTTCATACATACTAATACTAGTGACCAAAAAAAAGTAATCTTATACTAGTATATAAAATAAAATGGAAGCTCCACATGGAAATAATCTATTTCGCAGTTTTGCTTGCGTTCTTTAAAATGTACGAAACCGCGCGGACAGCGTCCTATTAATCCTACTAATAAGAAATGAGAATGTTTAGATGTTTGGATGTTTAGATGTTTGTCTCTCAATCACGCTTAAACGGCTTCACCAATTTAGATGAAATTTTGAGCTTAAAATACAGGATAGTTTATATCCCGTGTCCAAGCAGACGACGTCGCGGGGGAAAGCTAGTTTAATATAAATCGAAAAGCACCTATTCCTATAACATCTTTAATATTGGTACAAAACAGTCACGCGATGAGTGCCCGCGCTTTATTGCCGAGCACTCTAAAAGGGAACTTCACTTGATCGATCCTTAGTAGATGTAAGACTTTTAATGCAAATTGTTATTATTATGTTTTATTAATAAAGAATTTATTTTATTAGTATTTATTTTATTTTTTATTTATTTTACCAGCACTGAACATATATTTGCGTACAATATTTGTTGCTTTAAATGAGCACGTGAGGAGAACATAGCACAATTAATCTCTGATTATGATAGATAAAGAGTCAGAGTCAAGTGAATGCAGTGCAAACGAGAGTGTTTCGAAGTATGTTTGGGGTTAGTGAGAGTGAAAGGAGAATTAGTGTGATAAGGAGAGAGATGTGGAGTAACTGAAGATGTGGTGATGAAAATTGATAAACCGACGAGCATGTATGCAGAATGTAATGAAAGTGAATGACGCAAGAAAGGTTTGTCAAGATCGTAGCAAGTGGAAATCCGTGAAATCTGCCTACCCTTCCGGGAAATAGGCGTGATTATATGTAGGTATGTATGTATGTATAATAGATAAAACATTTGTTTGCGCAAATAAATAATGACCACTCACTCTCCATAATGCGTAGCGTACACTTAATTGAACTAGAAGTAAATAAAAAGCTTTTTAATGGACCTCTGAGGTTAGGTAAAAACAAAATTAAACGCCGTCCCAACAAAAAAGAATTAGAACTAGTAAAATATAATGCGGTACAAAAAGTGCAAAACATTTATTTAAAATTTGCTGTGGCACGGCTTTAAAATAATTCATGATGCAACGCCAAAAGTGAGTTTTTGTTAAATAAATAATGTAGTTGTTAGGAATTATTTTAATAACTTAACGCAATATTCTGACAATACGCTTTAGTCTTAAAGATGGGAGACTTAATTAGCATTATAAAGCCCGTGGCGGACGGACTTGGAAAAAAGGATGGCCCGGAGTTTAATCCATTATAAGAATGCTAATGTAAGCGATTCAAAGGCCTTGATTATTCAAGGAACTATTTATCGAGAGCCGCTGAAGTTTTATATGAACTAGTTTTTGTTACTGAACTATTTTTATCCTCGCCACTTTTAGTTCCAATCATAATGTTAAACTTGGGCAAAATTTTTCTTTTACATAATTTTTGGTCAAATCCATACTAATATTAAAAATGCGAAAGTCTACCTTTTTTACGCTTAAACCGCTGAACCGGTTTAAATGGGTGTGGAGATATTTCAAGACCTCTTGAATGTCATAAAATAATGTATATTAACTGTTTATTTACTGTAGCCTCAACGTAAATACGTCTCTGTACACGTTTAGTTAGTTTGTCTTATTTTTGTTCCTGATCTCCACTCAATTGCTCAAAGGTTAACTGGAAGAGATCACTTACGGGGACAAGTTCACCTTATTACCGATGTTAATTTTTTTTTTCTGTATTTTTACCAGTGTCTTGTGTATAATAAAGTATTTACATACATACATACATACATACATACATACATACATACATATTCCACGTACCGAAAGATTTTGCGTAGGCGTAACATTAGTCTCTTAAGGCGATTAACAAATTAACGGACGAAGTACAAGGCAAAAGCTGGTATGCTATATAACAGACTCGAAAATATTATATTATTAGGTACTTCAAAAGAAAGAAGGAAAAAAATATGCCTACTGACGACAATCCCGTTCAGATATCTCAAAAATTACAAAAGTAGAACCGTTTTAATATTGCTTGTTATAGAGAGAAAACGCTCGCAGTTAGTGACGTCAGAATCTGCGAGCGTCATAGTAAATTGTCGCATAGATAATCGTTTCATATGAAAGTGCGTTTTGCGGAAAAGGGACAGAACATACCCCCTCTTAAAATTTTGGACACTTAAGTTTGTGACTATTTAACCTGCTATTTTCTCCATTTGACTACATTTTTAATCCTTTTTCGAGAAAATACAACATTATTGATTATTTCATTTAGTATAAGTAAGTAAGTATATAATTGATATGAAGTACCTTCGAATGCAAAATCTGTTGAACCTACGCATGCCTTTCAAAACAAAACAACGAACAATAGTCGCTGAAGGGTGAGGTCTTATTTACCGTGTAGAACAAACTAGAACCGTGCATGCAAGTAAATGGGTATTGTAATTCTCATTGTGTTTTTTTACATTTGTTTTTGCTGAACGAAAAATTTGTTTTTAAATATCTTCTACATTTTTATAATTATATCAACCAGCTGGTCGATTAAGTAACGCATTATGCGCGCGTCAGGTAGCTTTAAATGTTAATTTTTGTATGGGAAAATGACAGTTGGATTCTCTTAACGCTCGTTCGAAACATTACGTGTTTACCCAGAGGTGCATTGAAACCAACGGGAGCGTTGGTTTCAATGGACGCGGACGCTAGCAATTTCTGACTTTGACTGTATGTCTTCGCCTTTTGTTCCCTTTTAACTACTTACACTTGATCCCATACCAAGATATGAATCTTTCTTAAAACTGGAACAACTTAATGACTAATGTCATTATCTTCTCTCATAATGTAATTGTTGGTACTAATTTTTCGTTTTCGGCGGCGACCAGTCGAGAGTGAGCTGCGAGCAGACGTCGCTTAGGACAGGACGGCGTGGCGCGAGGTTATAAAGGCCCTATGCTAAATTATAAAATTGTTTGTTTAGTTTAGTCCTAGTTTTATTTATTTTTGGGGCTCTCACTGAAAACCAGCGTCACGGCCCCGTGACAACATGCTGAGTGAGGCTCCCGTTTAGCACTGTAATATAAGGTTACCTTTTAGATTGCATTTCTTTTTTCCGTGTTTTTTGTGCTAAATAAATAAATTCTTATTCTTATTCTTATTCTACGAGTATGCGTCTCTGGGGCGCCTTAGGACAACAACTACAACAGCTTTTATTGCTGACTGTAATTCTTTTACGCTGTCAACAGTTCGTGGAGAAGGTTCCGATGAGTTCAAACGCAACGTTTGTATCTTGTGTAGCTTAGGAGTTGCTATGACTAACTTCTATCTTCATCATCAGATCAACTCACTGGTGCCATAATATTGTTTTGTCAAATTTAACATAACCACTCAATTGCTTGTGGCAACCACGGTTGCCAATTCCGCGCCCCCCTAAACTGATGGTGGCAACTGTGGTTGCCAAGCGAAGTATGGACTTCTTTGATAAAAAAAATTGAAAGCAATTTAGGCTACCTTTATTAAAATCTGAAATCAAGTGAGTGGTTAAGCATGCCAAATTTTAATTAATCGGCAAGTAACTGAAACGTGCTTTGCAAATTTTAAAGGACTACCTACATATTTACATAATAAAATATACGTTCCACTGCTGTGGACAGGCCTCCTCCCATGGATGAGAGAGGACAGCCATAGTCCCCACGCTGGCCCAGTGCGAGTTGGGGACTTCACATACACCTTCGAATTTCTCCGCATTTTCCTTCACCGAAAAGCTAACGGTAAATATCAAATGATATTCCGTACATAAGTTCCAAAAACTCATTGTTACGAGCCGGGATTCGAGCCCACGACTGCAGTTTGACAGCCGCATACCTGAACCACTAGGCTACCGTAACTCACACACACATTTACATCCATATTTCCATACTAATATTATAAATGCCAAAGTGTGTCGGTCTGTATATCTGTTACCTCTTCACGCTTAAACCGCCGAATCGATTTAGATAAAATTATCGATTTAGATAGTATGAAGCTACGATATAAACGAGTTCCTCGCGATCGGAGTCGCGGGCAGAAGCTAGTACCCTTTATTTAACTGCGAATAAAAAAAAATGCTGCGAATAGTGCAATTTAATTAAAAGCTCGTAAAAGGGTCCTGCAATGGAATCAGTCTCAGCCGTTGGCCAATTTGCGTGTGTAATGGTTGCCGACACTGATGGGAATCACTCCTCACCGGTAATTAAACCCTACACCCGGTTGATTGTGGTCGGGGCCGCTATTCCATTTGCGTTACTTGGCAGGGGATATCCCAAGAATATCGCTTTTGTGACATATTTATTGATTATAACATTACCAATAAAACGTAAACAGACAATAATTTGACAAGAACAAAAGTAAATTATAATAAAAAAAGAAACAAATAAAAGCACTAGACACCATCCCCAAGGTCGCACATTGCTGGAAATTGCCCTAAGATGCTGGCGGCGTTTCCCCGCTGCACAACAATGCTAAGAGGGCCGAGAAATGCGCCAGTGCAGCTCTATGAGATCACAGGAAATACGAACGAGCCTTTATTTCATATCTCTGTTGTTTTGAATTTGCAGAGGCTGTTTTCAGTTTTTGCATAAGATGGACATACCTTGTCATTCAACGGTAAATGCCCCATGTGTAATTATTAAGTAATGAAATGATTTTATTTAGGCTGCCTTTCTGCTACGAGCTTTACGTCGCTATTAAAACAAATGAATTTTATAAGAATTTACGGAATGTATATATATTAGGGGACAATCTTACACAAATCGACCTAGTCCCAAACTAGGCAAAGTTGGTGCTATGGGTACTAAACGACGATAAACATACTTATATACATAAATAAATACTTAAATACATAGAAAACATCCATGACTCAGGAACAAATATTCGTGCTCATCACACAAATAAAATTTACCGGGATTCGAACCCAGGACCTCTTGCTTCGTAGGCAGGGTCACTACCAACTAGGCTAAAGCGGTCGTCAAAATAATGTGATAATGTCTATAATAATGTGATTAATCTATTTTGCAGCTATCCGCTTAAGTGGGAAAACAGTTTCAACTAGTATTTTGTCTTATTTTAATATTTCTTTATGGATACACCTTATCCATGTTCATATCTACAAGACACAACTGCATGACATGATGACGTCAAAATAGCTCACCCCTGCCGACCTCTGATCAAGACAATGGGGATTATGAATGTCGAACGGCACCCCAGGAGCTTCTAGCATAATATGTCAGTCAGTCAATATTCATAATTTTAAATCAATTCCCGGCGAACTTTAGACCTATACCTTTTACAAGTTTTTATTATTTGTATGTAAGTTCTTAAGTTATATGTCCTTCAGGAACCTTTTTTCAGCTACTTGCTAAATGAGACAACGCAGCAGACTGCAAGGGTAGTGATCTATACGGACAGTCAGGCAGCACTGAATGCACTAGGAAAAGCAACGGTAAAATCCGCCTTAGTAAGAGAATGTACGAAGGAGCTCAACAAGATAGGAGTATACCCAGGTGACACGGTGGCGTGGGCGCCGGGACATCAGGGCATAGCGGGTAACAAGGGCGCGGATGAACTGGCTAGGGAGGGCTCGGGTAGGGAATTTATAGACCCAGAACCGGTCCTTCCTTTCTCGGCTCCAGTCACAAAGGGGGTATGACTAGGCTAAAAGAACAACAAGGGGAGAGAGAATGGATGGAAGCATCTGGATGTAGACAGACAAAGATGATGATAGGAGGTATGGATCACAGAAGAACCAGGTATCTGCTGAAACTGGGTAAGAGCAACCCAGGGTTGCTGACTGGTATCGTAACTGCTTGAAGGTAATATGTATTAGTAACGACGCTTCCTACCCGCACTGTGGGGAGGAAGAAACCAGTAAGCATGTATTAGCGGAATGTATTATGTACGCGGCACCGCGGTTTAATACATTCGGTAAATATGAGAAGAATGGAAAAGTTGGATGTGGGAACGCCACTGGGACAGTAATCTGAGGCTCCAACCCTAGAGAATGAATGAAGAACAATAATCTACGAAATATACATGCTGCACCTAATAATAATATATATGCTGCACCGTAATCCGGTTCGGAGTGTCATTAAAATCATTATTTTAATGACACTCCGAACCGGATTACGGTGTATAAAGTAAGTTAGATTAAATTCGCGAATACTTGGCGGGGCGTCCCCGGAATGTGCCACATTCCGCTATTGAAACTTGCTGCACTTCCAGTGGGTAAACACGCAAATTAGTTCGCCGAGTTACTCGAGTACACGAGGGTAGCCCGGATATACCCGGGTATCAAGCGAGTGGCCAGTGAACGCTGAGGATTATAGTGATCTTATGATTTAGGTTAAAGTGGATGAAAACATTGGAATAACGTCCACTTATGTTGTGTTCGAAAGAACAGGCACGATATGAATGTTTAAATCTAAATAATGCTTGCGTGTTCCATTGTGTACCATCAAAGTTTTTTGAAATAAATGATCTGAACTTATGAATATTCACTTGTAAACAAACATGAAAAGGCGTTGTAAGTTATTTTTGAAATATCGTCGTGGTTTATCGCTATCTTCGCTTCTCGCCTCATTGCTTTGTTTGTGGAAAAACATCTTAAAGAAGAACCACTGAAAATGAATCGGTCACTGAGTGACCGAGACATTTTCAAGAATGTAAGGTGTTGTCGTTACAATGTTTTATACCGAGCAAAATGAAATACCAACATTTAAGCAACTCCAGACCATATCGAACTGTGTACCTACTCGTGGCTCAAAAACGGTTGCACCAATCTTATTTATTGAAAGGTTCCTTAGGCTTTTCACTTACTCCGACACATTCGCTCAGTGCACATGGAAGCGAGAATCATTTAAATCAAGCAAAAAGCGATAAACATCTCCAGCTTGGTCATTGCGTAACGGTTCAACTGGGCATGTTCATTTTCACCTTTTAAAAGACGCTTAACAGTTTGTGAAAGAATAACTCTTCAAACACTTCCCTATTAATCAAAAAGTAGCCCAATAAATCAGAAGCCCGGGATCACTTCAGCTTTATTCAGCATACCCACTTACACCGAAATGAGGCCCTGCGTACCCGGTTATCCGGCACTCGTAAAAACCCGGGTAAAGCATGGAACTACCGGAATATTAATATTATCTTAGCAACATGCCTTGCCCAATAACGTGGCGTATGCTTTGATGTCAGATTTATGAGTTTGTTTGTGCCGCCTTGCGATGATTGTTTTAGGAATTCATTTTAATATTGTAAAAAGACGGCTAGGCGCATGAAATATACGAAGAATGATAGACAGTCCGGTTTGGAATTATAATTTATTCTTATTTTCTTAGTCGTGCACTATTTACGCTGTCGTGGTCATATCGCGGTCGATTTTTGCACCTTGCACAGCTCTTGTAAAGCGTCAGCATGTCGCTCTGTGTTTGGTGGAGTGAGAGCAATCATTGATTGTGTCTTTTGTGACGGATTTGATGATGTTTGTCCATCGTAATGGAAAAACCATATTCTTTATATTGAGATACAAAACATGCGTAACCAATGCATCGAATCTGAAGCCTAAGAGCAACGTAGGCTTTACGTGTGTAGCTACAGTAAATGCGAACGTGCCCAGTGCGAAGTAATTAAACGGAGTCGAAATTACCCCGTTCTGCGCTCTTACATTACCCTATCGCCGGTGACAATTACTTCGTTAAATCTATGCGGGGAAAATTGGACGCCATTACAGTAATATGGCAGCGATTGAAGGGCTACTGGCGTTACCTGGAAGACAATTAAGGCAGTGGTTTCATTGACGTACGGTGTGTGTCTGTATTTTCATAACCAACCTAAATTCGAGGTTAGTAGAATAATGCTAATTAGTAAACCAACCTTATATTACAATCCCATACTTTTGAAGATTGGTAGTGAGGATTGGTGATTAACGTTTTTTTAGTTAGTGATGTTATGTCGCCCACACACTGCCTGTCTTGGATTGGATCTTGGAACTTGGATCTTAAAATGTTAATATGTAAGCAGTTCTTTTGCCGCTAAATGGAACAGAATCGCAACAAAACCATTTCCGTAAATGAAATATGATGAAATAAATATTCTTAGATTGATATGCACACATTATTTATGTTGTAAGATAATTCGTTATTTATGTCTTTGATGTGTATGATTTTAATTTGTAAAATTGTTTTCCTATTAGTATAATATCTCTTTGCCTGAGATACAGGATAATCCTAGTTCAGGCGCATTTAATTAATTCCCCTAACATGAAACAGTGCAAGCACAATGTAACGTTAGCAATAAGGTTTTTTCAATAAATTATTCTTCTTATTCTTATTTCCTCAAATGTCAAAATTGTAGCGTTTAAAGAAAGTTGACGCGAAATCATAACAAATTGTTTACATACATTTATCGACAGAACCCATTTTATACAAATAGTTTAATGGAAAGTGGAAATCGCAACCTAGGGACTCCAGCAACTTCAAAGAGTCATTTGCTCGTTGCCAAGCGTAGGAATTATTTCTTACCACACCAACAAAGCCGGTAGGCAAAGCCGGAACTAAATGAAACAGATAAAATGCACTTTATTTTTCAATAAGGCGACCTCATTAAATATCGATGAATATACCTGCATTAAAGCGTTAATTAAAATAGGCATCTTATTTCAGAATAATGTTAAAATCGTCATCAAGTTATCTGCGAGATAATCTCGCTATTACTCGTAATCACGTCGAATCAATAAATCGACGCCGGCTGTTTTAAATGTATTATAATGTAATGTATGCGCGGTCACGGTATTGCTATTCTACGAGTGGTTACCGGTCTCTAACAAGCCAATTCAGTCCTTATCAGGCCTAAATAAGGTCGAAGCCGATCGCATATCAGGGTTGTCAGCGGTAGCTGCAATGCCGCAATGTACAAACGACATTGGCTTTCAATACAATGCAGCGCGCAATAATTTCTGTCTCCGTTTAACAATGTCGTAAGTTAGGTTCCGTTATTGGCGTTTACGCTATTTTTGTTTCTGGTAGGTAATAATTATCGGTGGTGTTGCCCTGGGCTGAATAACAAGCAGCTTTAAATTGTGACGTTTAATATTTTGAGGGAAGCCACGACTGACGCCTGCGGCTACTGTTTTAAATAAGTGGCGTTTTGGGCTATTGGCAGTGAGAACGTGACGTATTTTACGATTTTATTTCTCCTGAGAGGAGGCCTTGCATGAGGCCTCCTCTCATTATTCACTGAATAATCTATCCAATATTTTCGTGTAATTGGTAATGTTTGTTTACAAACGAAAGTTGTCAATCCTGTTCCCAAAATAAGCAAGTTTTTGGCTAAAAGGTACAATTCACCCCGTCTTCAACGTTCAATTGGCACTTTAATCTTTGCATGTTAAGATTGCTTTGCCAATTTGTCGGTCAATTGCTGAGAAAAACATTCTTATTGTCCTGCGCACTCCATCTAGGTCTACACCGACTACGTCATCCTTCATGTGGCACCCACTTGAAAGCTATATTAAAGTTGCATGCGACAGACGTGGCCGACTCAGTCCTCTATAATTGAGTGTGGTTTGAACTTCATGGGCCGCACCCCTAAAGCCAGTGGCTTAGCTACCCAATTCCAGATTTCTGGGGAACGGGCGCGGCTGCTGGCAACATACATGAAGCAGACCTGCACAGGTCGACCGGTGGGCTCGTCCGCGTGACGGAGAGATCTCCGTCGATACGAGCGGGTGTCGTCTGTACTTCATGGACCACACCCATAAAGCCGGGGGCCTAGCTATCCTATCCGCAGGCACCTCCCTTGTGAGATTCTGGGCAGCGGACGCGGCCACTGGCAACGCAAATGAAGTAGACCCGCATGAGAATGTAGGTCAACGGTGGCTCATCCAACGTGATAGAGTGAGCTCTATCGACATGAGTGGGGGGTATGTACCTCACGTGCCCTACCGCTGATGATTTAGCTAACCAATTCCAGGAGCTTGCTTGTGGGTGAACGGGGTTGCGATCATTGGAGTATGATGTGAGGTAGGTTTCTTGCAAACCGGCGGTTACTCATCAAACGTTGTGGAGTTCCACTAACATGAGTGCTATGGGGGAGTGGGACCCACGCTGGCGGCTAGTCAGTGCCCACTCCATGCGGACGGCCTCGTAGTGGCTGTCTCGCTAGTTAGTTTGATAAGTGGGGATCTCGATCTATTCATGTGTGTGCACGATCCTTACGAATATGGGGGGGTCCGATATTCATTTATCTTCCTACCCCAGCCGGACTACGGCCGGTGCTTGCTATCTGAGCGTCATCCAGGTACAATAAAAAGTCATAGAATAGTTGCATTGAGCTCCCTGGCTAGTACCACGGTGCTTGTCCGGGGCAAGCGGGAGTCATTTCTCGTATGTTTGTAATGCGGAAGGAATCGCACGGTGCGCCGTGGATCGTCTGTGGATAAGGTGCAATAGATGCCGTTACGACTGCAGGGTGAGGGCGAGTACAGGTCTGGCTCGTCTCTGGGTTACTGGGGGGACTGAGCGTATTATAAATCTGGAATTTGGAATGCCAATTTAAATATTATAATTATAATTTAAATTCACATAACGCGTTCCTAAAAATCCGAGGACCAGTCAAAAGAGACGATGGGAATTGGAGGATCGTAAAAATGCCAAAATAGAAGACCTGGTATCCGAACCAAACATCATTGGTGTGGTGAATGTCTGAGCTTCTGTGCGGAGATGGATGACAGGCAATCACCTGTACCAATGTAATTATATGTGTTTATTTTTTGTCTTCTTTATATGTCGTTTCATGGCGCATTAGTTATACTGTAATTTCATGTTTACATGTTTTTAATAAATAAATAAATACATAAAGAAATAGGTGAGACATACATGCACATACCGTATATGTGGAAGCGGATCGGCGTCGAAGCCGGCGCTAGCTGGCAACACATTGCGCAGGACCGAGCAAAGTAGCGTGCTCTTGTTGTAGGCCAAGATTCATTTTTGCTTGTCGCACCGTACCAGCCTAGTTAGTGGTAGTTAAATTCACATATAAATTAACGTTGTTATGCTGGGTATTGACTTAAGCAGCGCGCAGCACCGTTTGTTTCTCCTGCAAATGGATGGACGTAATAATATGGATACATTCACGGACGCGTTACGTTATTACTTGGTCTCAGTCGTTTGTTGTAGTTGTTCTCATTTTCGAGACAGAACCATGCTAACATTCTACGCAGATAAAACAGTTGGCGGGAGCTAGCTACAACTTCATTGTTTTTAAACATAAACTATTGATGCTTAGTAACAAAAGGTTCGGTGCTTCCGCTATCAAAAAATGTAATCGTGCTGCCCATCGATGCCGGAAAGAAATAGCGGAGACAACTATTCGGTAAAGTCAATGAAGTGGAATCTAATTAAGTGTCGCTGGTTAATGATGTGGAACGTCTGCTCTTTCTGGATAATTTACCAATTTAATATGTATGTTTTTGTATGTGTACTGTTACCTTTTAATGCATGGTGGACATTTTTAATACTATGCACAAAATAAATAACTACTAAAGAAATCGTAAACTTATTATACCCCGAACAAAATAAACGTAGCTAGCTACCTAAGAATCAAGACAAGATTTCTGATTTTAAAAAAACCGCACATAATAACTTATAACCAACATCTTATTTGCGGGCGGTTACAAAGAGTGCCGAAAAGTTTACAGGAAAACTGTCATATTTACTGCAGGAATGTTTGTGATAACCCAAAAACGGTAAACTACATACCTAATTGTCTTCAAATGACAATGCAATGTTTAAATGACAAGCGCGTAAGGAAACATCCAGCTATATTGCACATGCTGAGTGGGGATCCCGTTTAGCACTGTAGTATAAGGTTACCTTTTAGATTGCATTTCTTTTTTCCGTGTTTTTTGTGCTAAATAAATAAATTCTTATTCTATATTTACTACTGTACAATATAATATTATAAATCCGAAAGTTTGGAGGTTTGTAACTCAATCACGCTTAAATGGCTCAACCAATGTAAGTAGATGAAATTTTGCAACAGATAGATTACCTATAGCCCGAAATAAAATATAGGATAGTTTTTACCCCGGGTCCACGCAGACGAAAACGCGGGCGGAAGCTAATAGGTAGTTAATAACTTATAAGTCATCGTATATTATGACGTGAATATAATAATACATAATATATATTTCACTCCCAGGGGTTTGAATAAACACACAAACAAATAAATAAAACTTGGTTTTGTTTCAAGAAAATATTATGTTAATTCAGATTTAAATCAGAATCGAAGCCATATCGGAGGGCACTACAAACAGAAAACAACATGAACCGACTCGGGGTATGATTGTTTATCAAATGAAACATCAATAAGCCGTGATGTTTTCCGTATGCAAATATTCCGGGGAGGCCGATAGGCTTGCGGCGAAAGGTATAGCCGAAGATTATCGACCCAACCGTTAGAAAAATGTTTGTAAAGGTCACAAAGATTTCGATGGGACCGTTTTTGTATACAATTTGGCTCCATATTACTTGCTGTCTCAGATTTTTGCAATAGGTTTTCATCTGTTTTCAAACGACGTAATGTGCTTAACAGCTGATTGAAATCCTTGAGAAATAAAGAATCCTTACCTGTCAGTAATAATAACAGGACACATCATTAATACTGATTGCAATTTTAGTCTGTGTTTAAGGCGGTGCATCGGAAATCGTCGCGTGCTTTGAAACGCCGTTCTGACTAGATTAAGAAACAATAAGGTCTAATTTTTAGATATATGATTCTTGACTACCTATATGATTGTTTTTCTGATTTTACCGATACATGATTGCTTAAAATTTCCTCGATAGAAAAAAAATCCAAAGTTGGGTCTGTATTTTCCATTTTTTACTCAGCCTACTCAAACGATACATTATTTTAAAAATCATTCCCGAAGAGTTTTCCATCTCTTTTTCTCGTGCGCGGAAGACATAAGCGTGTCTTTGTCTAGGGGGCGTGTTCGACTCGAATCAAGGCGTCCCCTTAACACTTTTACTGCCAGGAACCCGCCTAGCGGGCGCCTACGCCGTAGTCACTTTCCGCCCACATGCCAGGAAAACCACGGGAATAGCGATTCTTGGCAGTAAAAGTGTTAAATAACGTGATGACGTTCAGATAACTGATTTAAATCCTTACCAAATGAACAATCCTTACCACTGTTGTGTTTTTGCGATCAAAAGATTATCAAGCGACGATTACGTGTGTTAAGGGGCGGTAGACACCCTAATGTTACGTGATTTATAGAACCAGAAAGTTTCTCGTCAGAGACCTCCTAGAAACCGTCAATCCATAATTGATCTACTCTATTCTCAGTCCCATGTATTTTTGGCTTTGCATAATTGCTGGCTTAATTCTGACCGGACTGAATGGATTCTCGTCAAAATATGCCACCGGCGAGCGACAAAACGTGAAATACCTACAGCTATTTGGAGCTATATATAATCAACTGAAACTTTGGACAATTGCAGCTAGAATCTGACAAAAAATCGTTTAGCTGTTAAAATAATGACAGCTTTGATATAAAGTAACTTTTGTATTAATTTTGCTTTTGCTTTTCAGAATATATTATACGCTGCTTTTGAATTTGACACACAATTATGAGTCTTTTTATTGGTATACTAGTTTTTGCCCGCGACTGCACCCTATATCCTTCCCTGGGATTCAAAAGATGTATTGCTTATGAAACATTTGTGACATGTGACACTTTACCAACCTATTACTCTCTAATGTAGAATTAATACAGTTTACTTCCATACAATACTTCTTTAAATCCAGTTACATAGACAAAGACAAAGACAAAGACAATATATTTATTTGTAAACATAGGTTCAAAGGTGTTACAATTATTTATATTAGGGTATCTCTATGTTTTGCCATAAGGCATACAAATATTTTAAGTCAAGATGGAGCATGCGTCAATTGTTACAATTCTAATATAAATACGGTTACTTTTGGACCGACTATTTTTTTGTAATTAGTTTTAATTTTTTTTATTTAGTATTAAACAGAAATGTTTTATACGTTACTACGACATAAAATTAAAAGCCGAAACCAGACTGAGAAGGCCGAAGGCCGAGAAATCACAGAATCACTACTCAAGTCAAGTATCGACCCAGCGAGGTTCAGGTACGGTCCTCGCCTCCGACTAAACTAAATAGACGTATCTCAAATACGGAACCCTGGCTCTTACGCCCCTCCTCCACCGTGGGGTTAAACTAGTTAGTTTATCTCAAGCCTTTGTGGCCTTTGAGGCTCGAAGAATTTGTACTAAGATTTATAGAGTTGTAGTGCCCTGCCTTATGGCTTTGTCCGTGATCGGCTTCCTTTACCAACTTTTATTTTTGTGAGATAACGAAATTGTTAGTTTTTTTAGGCTCTCAATATATCTTTTGGGTTTCGATCTCTTGGCAGCGTTTTTCTTTTACTGTAGGTCGCTATCGTGATTTAGGGTAAGTAAATATGCAAAATGTTGGATTTGAAGAGCCCTTAAATGAGCCAGAGAAAAACCTGAGTAAACATAATCTTAGTAATTTTCCATATTTATTTATTAATCTTAGCATTAACATGTACCTACTACACTAAATACATTTTTTTTAAAGAGGCCTTTTTTAGTTTCAATGTAAGTTTAAATTACTACAAGTAGTTTTCGTGGTTCTTTTATAAGAGACTAGCTTCCGCCCTCGACTTCATCTGCATGGAACCGGGATAAAAAATATCCTAAATTTTAATCCAGGGTATAAACTATCTTCGTGCACAATAAATCTGTTGAGTCGTTTAAGCGTGATTATTGCTGAGTAACAAACATTCAAACTTTCGCATTTATAATATAACTAGCTTGTACCCGCGACTCCGTCCGCGTGGAACTCGTTTATATCGCAGCTCCTATAAACTCTCACCCCCCACTTGGGGGATGATTTCCGGGATAAAAACTATCCTATGTAATATCGTATGTAGTGTCCTATGTATGAAGGCCCCAGGACTCAATCTATCTCTATACCAAATTTCATCCAAATCGGTTCAGCGGTTTAAGCGTGAAGAGGTAACAGACAGACAGACAGACACACTTTCGCATTTATAATATAAGTATGGATTATAAAGCAGGATTGGTTACACAAAGCAACCCATGCTTGTGATTGGTAATGTTTTTTCTTAAATCTTTTCAGTACAATGTTTTTATTCCAATATATGATACGTTTTGTGCGCGGGCAAGATCTCAGCAAAATCCTCTCTATATCCATTCTATTTAATATTTATTATAAAAGTGTGTCTATCTGTCTGTCTCTTCACGCTTAAACCGCTTAACTGATTTATATAAAATTTGATATGGAGATAGTTTGTATCTCGAGAAAGGACAAAGGATAATTTTAATCCCGGAAATCATCCCTGAGGGGGTGAAATTGGGGATGAAAACTTATGTGGACCTATAGGTAGCGTGGAGCTCGTTTATATTATAATAATAATATCAACGAGCTCCACGCTGACGGTGTCGCGGGCAGACGCTAGTATAAAATATACTGGTGAAAGAGTTTCTGAACAGGTTGAGTAGTTTCTAAAATTTATTGTTACTTACATACATAGCTTCAAATTTAAATTTCACACATATCATCTCTTTAATCCACGTTTAGAATCCAATGAGAAAAATACACCAGCAAATACCAGTATTCATTTCATTTATAATAATGTTTATTATAAAGCTCAGTTAAATGCGACTATAAACAGGCATGCGTCAAAAGTTAAACGAAAATGGAGAGAATTAGTATTGAAATTGACTTATGAAATAGTCCTTTAGTTATTTGAAGTATTTGGGAGTATTATTTCAATAAGGTTGATTTACAAAGGTTTACATGTTCAAAATAGATGTAGTTAAATTACTTTAGTAATTTAAGCTTTTTCAGACAATGCTTGTGCTATTATACCTATACCATCTTAATAGAGGTAGGTACTAAATTTAGAATTCGTTAATTACGATATGAAATACCAAACAACTTCGAAATTAAACTTTCGTGAGACATGTTGGAATAATGCTAATAATAACACGGTTCAAGCAACACCGCCGCGAAAACACTCAACCTGACGAAGAACACCTGAAGAGTTCGAAACATGTCGCCAGTAGTGACATTTTATACGTGAGTTGAACCGTGTAATTATTAGCACTAACCAATTTACTTCTTAAGCCGATTAGTAATGCAAAATATTTATAGCGAAAAATTAAAATAATTCTATATGTATTTATATTACGCTTTAAGTCGCGCCACAAAATAAGTAATAGTACAAAGGACAACACTGTTAACTGACCATCCTGTGTTTATATAAAACCTTATTACAATGCACTTAAGGTGCACCGATGGTCAGTTAGCTGTGTTGTCGATAGTACTACGACTTGCAGAAGGTTCTCTGTTAACAAAATTCGGTATGTCAAACGTGCCTAAATGTGGTCATCTCTTTCTATCGCATGCAACGTGCTCTTTCGGAAGCGGAGCCTTAAAGCTATTGTTGACGCCAGCTCGACCTATAAAATTATACATTGTACAATATTTATCATTAGTAATTTTGGCGCTTCATTCATTGACATTTTTTTTAATTGAGAGTGAACAATGTTTTAATGTTTTAATTCAAACAAAATTGATAGGTACCTATGCAAAAATAGACTTTAATGTGCATCTGAATGTGGCTTTACCAAAATTGGTTACTTAAATGAGTATATAAAAAATACATTTTAATACCTAGCAGTTAAAATCTTTGTATAGTAAAAATATAGAAACGTTCTGCCCTTCTTCTTTAAGTAGGAAGTATTTACCTAGTAACTTTGAGTATATAAGATATGTAGATATCGAGTAGGTGCAGTCAAGGAATTTAATTACCTACCCATTTCGTTGAAATGTCGCTAACGAAATGTGTAAACATTCGCAATGCATTAAGGTCGAACATTTTATTTCAGTAATGAAAACATATATTATTTGTCACTTCACATAACAAATAACCGCTTTGCGAAAAGTTATCTTTTACTTTTTTTATTACGAACACGTGTATAAAATATTTTCAAATAGGTACGTTATTCATTTGAAAAATAAAATGCTTGCCGCTAAACGTAAGAGCTATAAATAGTGGAGTTAATCTGTAACCTTCGAAAGACCTGACCTCAATCAGATCAATATGTCAGTAGACGAAATGGCTAGAGAACGGCTTCACAATCTTGCGGCTGCCTCCATACCATTATGAGCTTAATCCCATTGAGCTGATATGGGTACTGGCTAAGGGGCTCGTCGCAAGAAATAATAAAACATTTAATTTAGGATGTGAAAAATGTATTCCTGCAAGGTCACAATCGCCTGTAATGTAAAAGCATTAGTTTTGCATTGTGGAGTAAGTATTGTAAATGTCCGATTTAAACCGTTCATCGCCATTTGGCAAGTATGTGTGAGTAAGAGATTTAAACCGACGATTATTTGATAAAATACAAATAGAATCAGATTTATAGTAGATACAAGGTTATATCGATATATTTGTATCGACATAAACCTAGATCACTATTATTTTTTTCCTATGTCAGGCCACATTTTCAACTGTCAAGTTAGTTCGCCTAATTATAAATACGAGATTAGCTCTTATGGTGACAGTTTGCTATACGACTTTGAACCTTAGGTTGGGTGGAAATTAAATTCCTTGACTGTACCTGGAATAACAACAGTACACACATTTCCTTACCGGTGTCCTTCTCCGACCGTCCTGGCGGCAGCGAGAAATATATGATGTTCCGAATTTTTGTCATTATTCTTACAACCCGCTGCGATACAATATGTTTTAGCTTTTTTTTGGTTTAGGCGTATTTTACGAATGACGATGCAAAGCGCGAATGTCACAGTGAACCGCCTCTGGTCACGCTGAAAATGACATGGAAAAAAGCAATAAAATCTTATTTCCCATCCTCTTATTTTAGATTTGATGCTATTTATGTTTTTGGTGTTGATATTTATAGAACAAACTAGCAGCGCCCGCGGCTCCAGGCGCGTATTACACAGAACCCAGGTGATCCCGCGTAATAAACCGATGTACCGAACCATGTATACCGATTTCTGCAAAGCCTTCGACAAAACCGATCATACCCTGTTATTACATAAGGTTCATGAAATCGGCATACAAGAGGATCAGTACAGGTGGCTTGAGTCGTATTTAAAAAATCTTAGCCAGGCAGTCTCACTGAGGGGCTACACTTCTAGGTGCTTGGGTGTTGACTCAGGGGTATCGCAAAGTTCACATTTGGGTCCGCATTTATTTATCTTATATATCAATGACATGGGTTCATCACTTTCTAGGGTAAGGCATCTTGTTTATGCTGATGATACGAAAATATTTAAAATTAGAAAAATAAACAACGATTACCTTGACTTGCAAAGGGACCTTGACAGTTTTGTCGCCTATTGTAACCAATAAATTACTTCTTAATTCTGCCAAATACATTAGCTTCTCTTGCAAGCAAGAACCTCTTCTGTTTACTTAAGTTCAATTCAAATAATAACAATTTTCATTGCTCTTAGCTATATTTAGGACAGGTTTATAGATCACGTCCGATGGCCCATAGTGACCGTTAAATATGGCGCCGGCTGCCTCCCCACACCCATAACTTTCCATACAACCCAATTTTAACGGACGTAACTTACGATCTACAGTTCCCAAAACCGGTACTTAGCGAGGAACTGACCACACATTTTAAGCCGTCTTTCCTTAGGCTAGTTTTAAAAGGTGAAGAGTGTTGTATAGTGCAACGCAGAACCATAAGTCGGTCCGTCTTGCATCGTCGTCTCTATAGCCACAATGCAGTCTAATATGCAGCGAAAGGGCTAGATATTATTTCATAGAGAAAGGAGAGAATGGAGGGACTCACTCACACATACACACATGTGTGACAAAGATGTAAGAAAATCCTAGGTAATAATTTATCAAATCAATAGTTGCGAAATGATGTCAGTGCTAAAAGTATGTTATGCCAATCAATACATTTGACGAATACATAAATGACGTATTAAAAAAACCCAGGTAATCATTTGCTTAACAATAATTTATCAAATCATTTGTTGGGAAATTATATCAGTGCGAAACGTTGAGTTGGGAAATAAAACTTCGCCCAAATAAAAGTATGGGAAACATAGTTTGGGAGTTAAAAATTTGCTTAATAATTTTCGACGAAACATTAGGGAACCGGTATTGTCTATGCTATCCATTGATTGCTATCTTGGTCACACATGTGTGTGTGTGTGAGTGAGTCCCACTATTCTTTCCTTTCTCTATGATATAATAGTTCCCTAATGTTTCGTCGAAAATTATGAAGTGATTATCAAATCAAAGCTTTAAAATAGACATATTTATCTGTCGACGTATTTGCCATATACAAGTAGAGATATACCTACACAATTTATCAAATAAATAAATATTCACCTATATCCTACTAATATTATAAATGCGAAAGTTTAGATGTTTGGATGTTTGGATGTTTGGATGTTTGTTACTCAATCACGCTTAAACGGCTGAACCGATTTGAATGAAATTTTGCACGAGTTTATAGCCTGGATTAAAATATAGGATAGTTTTTATCCCGGGTCCACGCGGACGAAGTCGCGGGCGGAAGCTAGTAATAAACAAATCAAATACAAAAATCATAGAGTAAAAACTGCCATGCAAAGTCAAGTGCAAAAATATGTATCGATTTAATCCTCTTATAAATATGTACCGAACCCTTCATCCGGTGACAAAAGAGCAATGGGACATATTTATAATTATAAGTAAGTTGTGTGCATCTATATTTTTACACTTCACTTAATTATTTTTTGGCTTATTTTAATTGATATATAATCTGTTATGTGCAGGTTTAGCCATATATAAGTATAATCAATTAATATAAGCTAAAAATAATTTTCTTTAAAAACAAAGTTTTAAACGACTTCAATTCAGTACTCCGCTTTGAGTGTGACTATATGAAGAGTTCCCTCGTTTTCCCCAGGATCCCATCATCAGATCCTGACCTGATGACCATGATACCGCCTGGTAAGTATTACCCTTGCAAACAAAAAAAGCATTTTCCAAATCTCTCCAGGAGTCTTTGAATAATAGGGGAGCATACATAAAAAATAGATTCCGACGAATTGAGAACCTCCTCCTTAGTTGCTATCGGTTAAAAAAGATTAACCAAAACCTAACTTTTGGCGACAAAACGCCTCGAAACGACGACTTAAGCACAGGTTAAGTAACAAATTACAGCTTAAACCCACGGCGTATAATTACAAACGATCACCAAATAACTTTATTGCTATTGCCCCCGTAATCAAGAATTGCAAAGTTTACGAAAAGCACTTAGAAAGTGTAATTTGGGTCCACGTAATTAATATAACAAAATTGCTTAAACAAAACCCATTTCGGTGTAATCGAGTGATTACTCGTGGTTAAAAATTTACTCGGGATCTTGTGGAAGAGGTTTATTGCACCAGAGTGTACCAGGTCTAAATTTTATTGTTATGGCCTGTTTATGGCTATTCTCATGCTAATGATTCGATATTGATAAATTTAAATTTATATATATTTCTTAATGGATAGTGCAAGCACCTGGTCGAGGCTTCACGTGACCAGAAGGCTGGCTTTTACCTCACCTAGATGCAAATGCAGATGAAAATACTGCGTTTTCAAAGAAAAGTGCATTCAGGAAACAAACATTTTATATGATGAGATATATTATAAGCTCGAGCGACTTGACTTTGTGTGGCGCTGCAGAGGGGAGTACGGGGATTCGGTGGGCGAATTTTTATTGATGCAGTCTAGTGCAATTAAAATCCATTTTTTACGGCTCAGGAACTTTAATGCAGCCTACACCCAACATAAAGTTAGACGAACTTTATGCGACGTGACTTTTGATAAGCCAAGTGATACTAATTTGTTTTTTGACCAACTGCGGCAGGGCCGAAAGAAAGTGGTGTGATATTAGCAGTCAAAGTTTGTATTTACGTGTGTTTCACCGTAGCGTTTAAGATACTGAACTGATTTTGATAAACAAGTTGTCAGTCGATTCGAAATAATGCTCCTGGTGACAAAGGCTACCTTTTTACATTTTATGATTGTTTATTAAATACGTCAATGTGTTAAAATTCAACTGACAAAGAAAAAGTCGCACTTTATCCGTAATTATTTATTTTACTTGACTGTCCAACTACACAAACAACATTTTCTTTCTATGTCTAAAGGTAGAATTGACCTCAAAGATGTCCATTGATTTATAAAGCTATTTTAATACTTAATGGACGTGCATTTAACCTGGGTCCCCGAGGGCAGGTGATTTATAAGACGAAGAGAAGATGTCGGGTTATTTATCAAACCCACAATACTGTAAATTATTTATAAACCTTATTACGACAAGATAAGGTGTATTATCCGATAATGCAGTGTATTTTCATTTGTACATTTATACCTTAACTGTATTTGGAAAGGAAATTAAGTTTTAGTAAAGGTACTTCTTCTGTTTATTTTACCATGGGGAGCCTGTTATTTTACCGAAATAATTTTGGCCAAATTTCATTTCCCAACTAAGTTTTGTCAACAGATTTTTTTTTCAACATTTTTTTCCATTTATTTATTTGCCAATTTATAATTCAGTCAAAATGATCACATGTCAGAATATTATTACATCTTTAAAAGGACGCTGGTACAGTCAGCAGCAGAAGTAGCTAAGCAAAATAACACGCTCAAAATGATCTAGATAGTCCTTATCCTTTTGACATTAGAGTCGTGTATAGGTTATTTTGGGCACTTGAACCGCGTAGCGTGCGAGCAAATGCGTTATTTAGGCAATATATTATTCATTGCTTTCTTATGGCAAATACACGATTGGTCGAAAAATGTGTGCCCATAAAATTTCAAACATTTATTTGGACAAAGTTTGTGTCTCAAATTTCAGTTGCCATAAAGGCCAATACCATAATAACATAATAAAATGTGACTAAGTTTATGAATAAAACATACATAAAAATCTCAATTTACCGAAAACCGAATCAGAGCCCCGGAACTACATTACGTATACCAATTATAATATATAACAACATTTGAAATATATTTCGTACTTTTGTAACCTGCTACCTACTTTTTCTACCCTAAGGAAGATCTCAGTTAGGTACGACGAAGAGCGAAGCGAGGAGTGTTACGCAGAACTGCGACCAGCGAAGCGCCAAAACCGATTTTTTTGTAATATATACTTATATATAAACTATGACTAAATAAAATAAAGTCTAAATATGTATTTGAAAAGCATTCATAATAGTAAGTCGAATATTAATTAAATCATTTGACAACTCATTTGTCGAAAGTCGACTCACACGTTAAGGGTTCCGTATTGCTAAAATATTTGATTGACATTAGCACTTTAACAATTTAAATCGATGACATTTTAATCCCAATAGTCAACACCCGGTTTGGTTTTATAGTTTGATGATGTCAAACAATGATTGGGTTGGTGTTTGATCACATTAGCATTATTTATTTTGACAGCCAGATTTTGGGAGCCGTTTTTTTATAACAGACTGTCCAGTGATGGACCCTATTGTCACCGGATGGTAAGCGACGACAGAGCCTAAGATGAAGCTCACTGGTTCAGTAATAGCCTATTCAGTCTTGTTTTGATGGCACCTAGATCGTAGTGCTCAGATATACAGGTGAAGGGAGCGAATTCCATTTCTTAGCAGTTCCCATTAGGAAAGACGAGGCCAATCGCTTCATGCGAATTATTTATTTATTTATTTCTCATTACTAAACAATGGGATACAAAACTTAATCTATTACATTTTCCTGCAATAAATGGTACGTTGGCAATACGTTGTACGTTTTGTTTTGTACTGGCGGCAAGCAACCCAAAAGTTTTGGTTTGAAATGTTTCTACGCCCCGGGTCATAATTAAAAAAGTCAACGCTAAGAACAAACTCGATTTGAATCTTTCTCGTGAAAGAGCTCGGAGGCAAATGATTGTTATTGTTTTATTTCGTTTTAACTGCACCTTTTGCTTGGACGTGTACTAGTTCAGTCGACATTCAAGTTACGATTACAATTTTGCATCTTGTTTTAATGTAATACGGTGTTTTTATTTAAATTATTTTTGACGTCAACTGTAGTCTTTATTTGCGCCTTCTTTATTGTAAACTAGCTTCCGCCCGTGACTGCGTCTGCGTGGACCCGGACTAAAAACGATCATATATTTTAATCCAGGCTATAAACGATCTTCGTGCAAAATTTCAAAAAAATCGGATTAGGGTGATTAAGAACACACATCCAAATATCCAAACTTTCGCATTTATATTATTAGTAGGATTATATTTTAATAATTAACAAGTGTTCACAGAAAAATCTTATCTACCAAAATAGGGGCGTAGTGCAGACACCAAATAAAATAGGTAACCAATAATGTTGAATTTTCCCGAAAAAGGATTTAAAATATTGTGAAATGGAGAAAAAAGTTAAGCAGAGGTTTAAATAATCAGAAAGTTATGTGTCCAAAATTTTAAGAGGGGGTATATTCTGTCCCTTTTCCGCAAAAAGCTTCTTCATATGAAACAATTGTCATTTACTGACGCTCTCAGATCGTGACGTCACTACCTGCGAGCGTTTTATCTCGCTAACAAGTAATATTCAAACGGTTGTAGCTTTGTAATTCTTTGAGATATCTGAATGTGATTTTCGTCACCAGGCATATTTTTTTGCCTTCTTTCTTTTGGAGTAATAATACATTTTAAGTCTACAACCGTGTTGATGATGCTGGCAGATGGATTCTAATCTATCATTTTGTGAAGTACGTATATCCTTACGTCAAATCGGGCTTACAAACAGTAAAGTTATGATTATAGTAAATACCCTGGTCAAATTTCGGAATTTATTAATCAATAACTCATCAACATTATGGTAAGTCACAAAAGCCTCAAAACAATAATAATAATAATCTTTATTAACAAAACATAATAATAACAATTTGCATTAAAAGTCTTACATCTACATGGTGCATACATAATACTTGAGCCTGAACTCGGAAATTCCTGTATCTCAGGCTTTGAAGGAGTTCATGTAATTGCCTAAGTACTTAGTTAACAAATCATACAATCAGAGGAATAGATAAAACAATACTTATATTACGAACTCTCAATTCAGCACGAAAATTGAACGTAAAACATTATTTTATAGCCTGCATATCCTCAGCGTCGCTGGCCTGTCAAAATTGCATTTTAATTGTAGCCAGTCTTACGTGTCTGGTCTCGATCATTTGATATTATTACGTTTTATTACAGTCATATTAAATTCCGTTTCCCACGCAAATGTCTTTTTCAATTTCATTCCTCGCAAATTGGATAACTGGGGCGGAAGTCAGGTTTTATTGTTTTTAGGTTCTTCCTCGCTTGTTAGGATCTGCACTTGATTGTAAATTTAATCATACCGATCCAAGTTATACCATAGCGATGGGAAATATTACCGTCTGCCGAATTGATTACGTGTAATTACACACTTGCTGCCGATACCAGAACGGCAAACAAATTATTGAACGAGCGAGTGAAGCAAACAATTTTTTTCGCAAGTTCAGCCGTCTAGATGTCTTATATACTGTCTGGCTGTTCTCCTCAACTGGTCGCATTTCTCAACCGACCCCGTGAAATTATGTGAGCAGGTTCAATAATTATGTGAAATATTTTGAAAAACTTAAAATAATGAAAAAAGTCAGGCTTGCGAGCTCTACAGATCACAGAGCTAGTTCTACCATTCCACTGATTATTATACTTAGAGAATAAGTAAGTCAGTAAAATAAGCCAGATGCTTACCGTTAGCTTCAAAGTAAATAGTCACTTATAGATGTTTACATATCCATAACTAACACAATGAGAAACCCAAATAAAGAACTTAATCTCATATGTTTTTTGTGTAACCTTAGATTGTTGTAATAATTCGTTTTTGTAGACTTACATCACAGTATAAGTAATAGTACAAGTACAGAAATTGCACTTCCTAGCAAAAACGGCGTTTAGGCATAAGAAACGTGCCTACCTGTGCATCTCTGTCTATCGTATAACTTGTATTCATTCACACACGGCACGTAGAGCGCTAGGGCTGTCATGCCAAGAACACATTGGAAAGGTAGACGTTATTTGGTAAAGTGCTGCATATAGTTTAGGAAAGGATAGGATAGACAACAGACAGACTTGTTTAATAAAAGATAATCTCATTACAATTGTTGTATTTTAATATAATATCTTGTGTTTTTTTGCGTCTTTTAATAGGCGATTATTATATTCGATGGTAGAAACAAAATACTTTATAAAATATTCACTTCGAAGTAAGATAAAGCACGTCCTTTTGTGTATTCAAACAATCATAAACAGAGCAGCTGTGGCCCTATTTCGTTTTCATCGCGCTTTTAAAAACCTCGTAATAAATAAGACAAAAATGGGTACGCGCGGTTCGTCGCGTTCAAGTCGGCGGCGGCGGCGGATCACAGCACGACGCACGTGTGCTCGGTCACGCGGCGCCGGCCCTCGACTGACTGGCGGCCCAGGGCCTCGCGAGCGTTAGGTATCTAACGCGCCCCGCCCCGCCCACTGCAAGCCCCCTGCTTATATCAACAAAGCAACCGCAAGTAAAATTGTCGTTAAAATATACTGTAACTTGTCTTTCGTATAATAATAATAACCATTTATTTTAGGCAACGTTTGACAACACGTTACAAATACCAGACAGACTAACAAACATACAATATAATTATAAAATTAAACACAAATTATTATTTAGGCGACGAAAACAGTGTGGCTCCGTTGCTTCGACAAGGCAGGTGTAGAATTCGGTAGGTTGCTCCGGAACTGCCGACACACGACACCCTTCTTATGCCATTCAAAAAGATAAGGAAACTTATTTCAATGTGATAAAAGCCACTGTCATGCCTAAATCACTACTCGCTTGTGGCAACCACTTCGACCAACCCTAAACTGAAAGTAGCAACTGTGGTTGCCAAGCAGAGTACAGGTTGGCTTTGATAAAAAAAGCATTTTAGGCTCCTTTATTAATAAATCGAAATATTATATCCAAATGAATCAAAACCGTCAAAAAAGTTACGCCGTGTCCTATTTACAAAAAAAGGAAAATCGCAAATGACTTCCTTTCTCTAAGCAGTTACATTAACTATAATTTTCTTGCACGCCTCAACAATTCAAGTCCTATTTAAAGTCCTCGCATTTATTTATGCGACTCAAACGGCTTTGAAAGTATTTAAGTATTCTTTTTAACCACGAGGATTTCCCACTCGCGTACTTTAATAACGGACGACGTTCGTTTTTAAGTCACCTTAGATCGTCTTTGTTTTATGAACTGGATTTTAATTTTAAGAACGTAAATTATAGACTTGGTAGAGTTTTTGTTGGAATAGACTTAATGCTACAAAAATACTCAGTGGAAACGTATATATATTTAATAATAGAATGATAGATGTATCGGCAATTAGTCAATTTCCATTTACTATTGTCCAAGCAGGGTCTCTGCTAGCAATCTACTGACAGAAGACGGCCGGGAGCAGGACGTCCTCAGAATACATGGAGGTGATCAGTTGAGGAAGAGGCTGGCCCAACTAGTTTCGTCTGGAAATAACTAGAAGAAGTCGCGTAAGATCATGTAAAATGGAGAACCCTTCTGGAGCCCTATTTCCTTAATGAGCTTTAATAGGGATACATCATCATCACTATCATCATAATGGTAGTCTATTTTTATTTTCGATTAAATCATCTGCATCGGAATGTTTGATTATTATTTCGGGATAATAAAGCAACAATTCGAACTACAAAACTTCCGTGATAAAAGTCTAGTTGCTACCAAGTTCTTAAAAACACTGTGCTTACAAAATACACATACATTTTTTTAAAGATATTTTATCGCTAAGCTACTGAAATATATTTAGGGGAGTATTCAATCGAGTGTCCCGCATTCCACGCCCGGCGGCTCTGACATTGACTTCCAATCCTAAAACATTCGCAGGCCACTTACCATCGAATATTTATGAACCTAGAATAGACCCCCATTTTTAAATCAAGAATATCCTTCTAGTTTGAAAAGCAGCAGAGCTTTGTATAGAGATGGGACTTCTCAATTTAGTACGGTTGCAGTCGCAGACATAATATTAGGTCAGACTTCGCATATACCACAATTTGTACGAACACCGATAGTGCCAATGTCTGAGTGAAAAATGTAACACATACATAGTCAGACCAATGAGAAATAATACACACAATAAATAAGTTCCATGGGGTTCTAACACCCCTTACTGTTATAGACGCAAAAAGTTCAAGAACCGAAAATAGATGGGATTACGAAAAAATATTTCGTATGTGTGCGTGTGTCTTGCGCTTCCCTGCAGCATACAAACTTCCATGCAGAGGGTTACGGTTCTCTGAATCTGACTGTAAATTTTATCAAACGCTTATTTTGGGTGATCTACGTAGACATTCTGTATGGTCTGTGGCAGTGCACGCGATGGTAATAAGAGCACGTGTTCGCGCTACGACGCGTCACGGCGCCAAATATTTAAGAAGAATCCGCATGCTTCCGTCAGCGCCACCTTTCCCTATTTATTGCAGGGCTGGAGTTAAATTTGATAAAATTTTCTTGCGACTTAAAATAGTATTTTATGCAATCGTTACCTGTATAATGTATGCTTTTTCAGTCGAGTACCACGTTTAGGCCACGAACCTTGCTAAGTGGCCTAATTAAGGTACGGGACTTAAAAAGCTAATTATATAAGTATTGTATACAATACTTTTTCTGCGAGTCAACGGAAATAATAATTTATTAAACAAACTTGGTGTCTATTGAAAATCGCCCTGCTGAAACGAAGTGCAGCCAACCGCTTTTTTTAAAACGCGTGATGTCTTTCTGTAAATCGAGCCTCGTAATTGGTCTAAAATCATTTTAGTTTTGTGTACAATTGAATAATAAATATTTCGTTTGTCCACAGAGCATAAACTTTTGCATCAGAACAAAAGTATTCAATTGCGTTATGGTTTGTGAGGTTCTAGTTTAAAGATTATAGTCGACGAGTATAAAAAATCGTTTTATTTACAGAAAAAAGTGTGTTACAATAGCAGTTGTTCACAGTTAGCACTAGATGGCGTGCGAGTTGTGTCGCGGTGAAATAGACTATCCGTCTCTTTCTAATTATTCTAGTAAGAAAGAATCGGATAGTCTTTCTCGCCGCGACGCAGCTCGCGCCCCGTTTTGTGATAACCGTCCAGTGATCACACATTTCTGAAATAATTCACTGACAATAGTCAACACGAGTTATTTTAGAATAAGCTGGGTTCACATTTTTGCCAAAAACTTATGTTTTAAGAACTTTGAAGTAGTAGGTACCAAATAACAAATTAAAAGAAGCTTCATTTTGAAGAAATATAATTCCGAATTTACAAATATTAAGTTTCCTACAAAAATCAAACGAACATCTTTACAAAATTAAGTATGTTATTTTTTCAGCTTTTTTCGCAGTCTCATTTAAGCGCCTTAGCGTTTCAAACACAATTCTACATATCATCGCATTAATAGGGGAGCGCCAAAAAGAGAGCCATCCAGATTTAATTTTGTAGAAAGCCAGGAGTTTATGCGCTTACATTCAATTTAATATTATCAGCGCGGGTAAGTCGCGGGACACGACGCAATCTATCAGCGTTCGATGTTCGACGCATTTGGGTCTCCTTTCGACTATCTCTCATACAATATGATGATTGTAATGCAGGCAATAAATGAGAATAGGAAAGCGAGATGATTGACAATGCTTGATGATTGAGCTCGTAAAGAGCTTTGAAACGCCGTTCTGACTAGATTAAGAAACATCAGGGCCTGATTTTCAGATATATGATTCTTGACTAGAAAATTTCCTCGATAGAAAAAAAAACCAAAGTTGGGTCCATCTTAAACATTGACATTTAGATCTACCTAACTAGACTACAAAGAGATCGATACGTCCAAAGTAACAAAATATGTATACACGACTTTATTGCCTTAACATTATGGTCGTGTATATTACACGACCATAATGTTAAGGCAATAAAGTCGTGTATACATATTTTTGTTGCTTTTGCCGCATAGATCTGTTTGACTGTACGTACAATGCGTTACGTGATCGATCTGCAGGTCCAATAATTATATCGTTTTTTTTTACGTTTCAGTTTTAGAAATTACGAAGCTACTTGTTTGTGCAATAAAGTTTACCTACAGACGAGAGAGAGATAGAGATACTTTATTAAACGAAACGATTGGAAATATAAATGGTAGTCAGGAGTGTATTTAATATGTGCATGTTGTTTCACCTAAGAGCACAATCGTTTTTTTTTAATTTATAATCGCGGAATGGCTGAGATACAAGTCATACTGTGAGAGAGTGAACGGGTGCTGTTTCTGGAGTCCGGTCAGTTTATGTTTGCAAGGACGATCAGCATAACTTCAATCAATCAGTCATTTATTTGCTAAAACTTGGTACAAATAGGTAATAAAAAATAAATACAGTATTACATTGATTTAAACTTTCACGATTGTCAAACATTATTGTTACTGAACGGAACTTAAACGCGTATAAAATAACTTATTCATTTACTTCTCTGAAGTTTCCCGACGTTTCGACAACATACAATAATACAGACAGAATTACATAATATTTAGTCAAAAGGACATACAAATATTTAAGAATGTTATGTGTATCATCATTGATTGTGAAGTGTTGTAAGAGAAGAAGTATACCTACCAAGAGAAAGGTGAAGGGACTGCGTGAGAGACGGTGTGAAATAGGAATGAACGTATCTGATGAGGTGACGAGCGATAGAGAGGTACCTATGGAAGAAAACTTGCTGCGCCGACGCCAAGTAAATGGGATAAGGTCAAGCGAATGATGGTGTATCGCATGCATACAGATTTACGCCTTAATTCCCAAAAGGGATAGGCAGAGCATATTAAACTTATATTCCAGTGCCATTTTTAGCATACCATGTCGGTATAAAAGATTAAAAAAATGTGATATCGCAGTGATAGGTTGCTAGCCCATCGCCCACACTACACTTAAACCCTGCTCCCTAAGTCGACTTTTACGACACCCACCACGGGAAGAAAGGGGGTGGTGAAATTATTACCCGACATCGCATGCATAATTTGATTATATCTACTAATGTAGGTATGTCATTGAAATCGACGCGCGTCAACCCCCAAGGCCTTCATGGTTTGGCATAAAGACGTCTTTAGCAATGTCATAGCCACAGTGAGTACACCGCAGAGTCATGTTTGTCGTTGTCGCTATCAGTGTCGCGTGTCGCTGTTTGCGGGGGAGTGATTAAAGTGCCGAGTAATTATTATTTAGTGGGTAATCGGGCCGCCAGTTATGTTGGGGTGGGGTGGTAGTGGCGGCGGGGTAGAGGGGTGAAGTAAAACTGGTGATTTTTGAGAGTTCTGAACTAGTTTAATAGCATATATCTAGAAAAAAAATAAACATAGTTATTTTATATGAATATCTATATGTTTTTCGATTATCTTTATATCTCTACATTTACAGAAATTCTTGACTAGCTTTGATACGCTAGTAACAAAAAAGTGTTATAGATAAAATGGCTTTAAATTACAATGGCTTTGAATAATATTGCAATTTCAATTTAATTTTTCACCTTGTAGCGGTGCGTAAAAACAGATTTATTAGATTATAAAATGTCGAATTCACATAAACCAGCACTAAAGTAATATCGAATCTAGTATAAAACTTTTCTGGCTACCTACTCAAAAAATAGTGTTTGAACAAAAAAAATACTTTTCCATATCTATTGGATGCAAAACATATTTCACGATTTCCACATACATGCATCTTCATAAAGAACCTATCCTGCCAGCACGCCTACACTGCCACCCCGCCCCAGCCCTGGTGTAATCAACTAATTGCTATAAGATCCGACAATATTGCGAAACTTGGTATTTATCGTGGCATTACACGCGCAATAACCGTTTCAAACAATTAACTACCGCCTGCGACTTCATTTTTGTTTCAACTATTCGCAAGACAAGTTTAGTTTCTAAGAACTTCATAGTTTTCATTTAACCGTGGAACTCCCGGCGCGTTCTATTTGCGAGTTTGTTTTTCGTATTTGGAACCTACCTGCACAAACTTAGAATTGAATTTGCAATGCAGTGCTTATTAAAGGTCGACCGCGGTGATACTTTGACTGGAAAGCCCCATAAAAGGACACATGGTAGTTTTTATCTCGAAAATTTCTCTTAAGGGGGTCAAATGGGGGTGAAAGTTTGTATGTACTTCACATAATTTAACCCGTGCACTGCTGGAGTTCCTAAAAACCACGTTTTCCAAACCTCGTTACCGTAAGAATCCTCCGCCAAGCCGTCTGGCAGCATCCGAGGCATTCCGGTTCCTGGAAACCGACTAACATTCCGCTCTATCAACCCAAAAGGACGTATTTCTAGAACAGCCTGTGTAACATACGCCTTTATGGGTTTAAGACTGCGGAATATCCACATTCCTTAGCTGACTCGCGCCGAATTTTATTGCATGTCAACTGTTTATGGTGTCAAGTGATATCGTGGCGATGTCGCATTTCCCGGGCATGTACCGATGACTTTAGGTAATAACATTTTATTTATTTAAATTTATGTACGTCTTTGTAATGGCAACTGTTGTAACTAAAAATATAACCAATAAGTTTGATATTTTTACTCACACAATATTGTTTAATGTGTTAAAATCCATTTGGAAACTATAGGTCTATATAGTATTAACTTATCTCGTTATATAATGTGTGTATGACCGTTTGTTTCATAAAATAAAATAAAAAATATTGTGTTAAATTCTGAATATTTTATCTAACTATGAAGTACTTAGACATACTAATTATATGCAATAAACAAACGATGAGGCCGCGGAGGTTCGTTAGATACTAAAATTATTTTTTTTCCTTTCCTATACTATATTATTTTAATTATGCTGCTCGTAAATAGTACTCGCAACCTCATTTGTTTGAAAGACGTCCAGTTATATAGGCGATGACCGGTTGGTGTATATACAGTTTAGACATATCACGTTTGGTGTATATACAGTTTAGACATATCTCGTTTGAAACGTCTATACTACCCCATATACGTGATACAAAATTATTCAAAATCCACAATCTCCCAAAACATCATAAAGTTCATTACAATACATATATTTAAAAAAAATAAAGAATCTTTGGCTCTCTGACGCTGGGTAATATTTTGCTTTATAAATTCTTGTTTTAAAATTTCTTCCCTTTTCCCGTCGATACGATTTCTCCTCTCCTGTCTTGTGTGATAGTTACTTTTTCCATTATACTCTGTGTGTATGTATGTGTATGTGTATGTGTTTGTATATACTTTCTTGCCTTTCTTGTACTTTGTTGGATATGCTGCATTTGTCTCTCTTCTCGTTTCTACTCTCGTTTACTCAAAGTTTAACTGGAAGGGATGCCTCAAAGTGAAGTTCGCCTTTGAACATCACTTATCTTTTTGTTAATTGTTTATTTTGTACACTAAAAAGTTAAACTACTACTACACTACTACAATCATTTTAGGAGCCAGGGGCCAAATTAAAACTGGAGTTGGGAGGCGTGCTTTGATTAATTACAGTATGCAGTCGGATCTTGTGTGACGAATGAAAAATGGCTCCTTACGGATTCAGCTGCAACGCTACTGCAGCTTTTATACAGCCTTCTTAAGCCAAAAGGCCGTATAACAATGGAACTTACATAGAGATCCGTCTTTTTGCTCCAGTACGCCAGAGTACGTCTTCTACATAATTAAAACTAAAGTTTGAACCCAGGTAAGCGACAAAGTTGCATCGCAGACGCTAATTTCCAAGTTTTCTACAAAAAAACTCGTCTAAACTAGGGACATAAAACAGATGTCTTTATGGCTGAAAAAAAAAGAAAAACGAGTTGTCTGTTTTTATTACTGGCAAGTGCGTCCGTGGTTATGACTTGATCGTTTTATGGCGGCTGGTGTAAAAATTTAATGTTCTTTCGACTCTGATTTGCAAATTTTTCTCAGTTAAAATGCTGTTTGAGGGGTTGCGGGATGATTTATTAGGAATGGTAAAGGAGCTGCTTTCGCTTGCAGGTTTTATCCTCCTGGATCCCCCGGTCCTTACTTGAGGACATAACATTTTTAAAAATCAGCAGTCGTCAGAATGTTTCCAAACGAAACTGTCAACCTGATAAATAAACACCGAGTCACAAATGGCCAATCAGGGATCAGTTTTGCAAGGGGAAAATTTCATGTTTTTTTTTACTAATTTTCCAACATCAAGATCTCTTGATGTTGGAAAATTAGTAAAAAAAAACATGAAATTTTCTCTCTTCTCGTCTCTTGATGTACATCTGTACTTATCAGTTTTGGCACAATCGATATCTCCAGGATCCTGGTTGGGCATTGTATGGGCATTTATAAGTCTTTTCGTTTATCTCTGATTTCAAAAGGACATATTGTACAGTCAGGGATATTAATACAGCTACAGGGTGAATCCAGGGTGAGTCGTAAACAGAAATATGTGTTTCTTACTGTTTCTTTAGTTTAAACATGTGGAGGTGACAACAGGCAAAAATATGTAAAAGCTGTTTATTAATTCATTACTTAAAAAAATGGTTTTCAATGTCTTTTGAGTCTCATGGTCACCTTAATTGCTAGGTTAAACTGTCACTTTAAGCTACATACCAAGTCTTATTGATAGGGTGACCATAAGTTTGGTGTTTTTGTTATTTAAAATTATTATAAATAAAGTTTAATTGTTTGCTTCTAGAGTTAAAGCAATGAATTTGCCTTAAAATATTGCGATACAAACCAAAATGACTGCTTAAGACTTATGTTTCACCTGTATACTTACATACATATCTGTAGATGCCTTTATGCCATTGGCAATACAGTTCTGTACAGATATGTATGTCCTTATTTATGTACGTTTATTTATGTACCCCTGACTGTACTATAAAAAATCTGAAAAGATATGTTTAACAAATAATTTTTGTTTTTGGATATTTTAAAGTTTTGAACAATATAAGGTTGAAAAACATTTACTTTTTATGAGAGTAAATGCATATTCCCGATTGTTAAATGTAACTTGTTTGATATTGAAAATGTTGACGATATCTAAAAAAACACAATGATATGATTATCAATGCAAAAAGGTTGACTACATCTGAAATGTTCGATTGACAATGACATAAGTGACTGACACTTATGACAGTGACATATTTTCTTTGGTTTTGAATTAGATTTCCGAGTGTAGTTTTATTTATTTCGATTATTAATAAGGACTTTTCGTATATATATATATATTTATTCAAATTAGATTTTTCGAAATCGCATGATGATTACCGCACTATTTTTCTCATGTCATCTGGAATAGGGTATAATCACCTAATGTTTTTTTTATGTGCGTATTAAACATGAATGTATTGTGCGGACAGTGTTGAAAACCGTCGAGTACACGAAACATATATCAGGGGCTCTGAACAGCAAAAACTAGGATTTAACTTTTATGAGCGTTGTTCTGACAAACGTTATTATAACTCTGGCTTAAAGCTTTGTAAACACGGGCAAAAGTTTAATTCTGGGATTCATTAGTGGAACACGTTAATGTTTATTATGCTTCCTTTGTGGTTTGTGTAGAGGTATCCATACTATAATATTATAAATGCAAAAGTGTGTCAATCTGTTCTGTCTGTCTGTTACCTCTTCACGCTTAAGCCGCTGAACCCATTGAGATGAAATTTAGAATGGACATAGTTAGACTCCCGGGGAAGGACATATAATAGTTTTAAGCCAAAAATCACCCTCTAAAGGGGTAAATGGGGGATCGTAATTTGTATGCAGCTGCGATATTTATAAACGAGTTCCACGTCAACAGAGTCGGGGGCAGAAGCTATAACCTATATATGTTTGCCGTTATTAAAAAAATCTCGTATTAGAAATAACCTCATAAATTTACTAGAGTTCCTTACTTTTGATTGAACGAAAAATAAGAGGTAAAATAATCAAGCACGACTCGTTATTTAATTTACAACAAAAAATAAATCCAATTTCTTGTATCACTTGCAGTTAAATAAACACGAATTAACATAAATACCCTAACACGAATTGAGGAAATGAACAAGTTTTAAGATGCAAACTAATTCAACAAAAACAACATGTTTTCCAACGAACGCGCTTACACTTTAAAAACAGTACAATTTACGTCACTGAATTAACAACAGGAATGCTCATTACCCCGCCCTTGTAAAACAAATAGTCGTAAGTTTCAAGAAATTCAAAGGTTATACGACTTTTATTCAGCAATGCTGCCCCGCTGTTCGCATTAGCACCCAGTATATCTACACCTGTAATGCCTAGCTAGCGTGCTAACTGGACATCAGCACTTGCAGTTGTATATACAAATAAATGGGATGACGGGATCCTTTGTGGGGACACGGGAGGTTTTTTTTAGGTGAGGTAGGGCACAGCGAAATGTCATCCCGCTCGAATGTGGAGCAGCCTAACTGGGGAAGTACCTCCGCCTTGCAGAAGACCACAGCCATAATAACACTACTACTTGCTCTGTAGTAGTGTTGTGTTCCTGGAGGTGTGCAAGGTCGCCAGAGCTCCCGAGGATGCGTTATGTTGAGAGCGAGGCAATTTGTTCCTTCAGCTGTCAACACGGCTAATCCTCAAACATATCAAGGGTCGGCAACGCCCATGTTAGTCCTTTGGAGTTGCATGCGTCTATAGGCTGCGGTATCCGCTTACCATCAGGAGGGCCGTACGCTTGTATGCCACCGTCGTTGTACAAAAACTTTTAAGAAATATAATAGGTAAGTCATTGTGACATATTTTAAGACATATCACTTTATGTAAGTAACATTTTTGTAGGACGTGAATGTATAATTTTTTTTTAATAAATGATTTCATCAGTTTTTAACCTGTTACATTTAACAACGAAATAATATTTGTCTATAGTATTATTATAATGACGAAAAGTAAAAAGTTTGTATGTAAGGGTAATCTCCGGAATCACTTCTGATTTCAAAATTTATTTTACCTTTGTATAGAACTTTCTGCAGCGACCAAGGTCATATTTTATCCCGTGGGTGTGCCTGCGTTTTTTGCAATAGACGACCCTCGCGACGAATTTGATAAAATCTAGGTTATACCATGTCTTACCTGAACAAAGGCTTATTAAGACTATTATTCAGAGGAAAGGCTGTTTTCTCGCCTGTATTATGTTTGGCGGGGTCGCCCCGGGCGTCGTTGGACTATTCAATTGCATTAGGCCGATAGTTATCGCCGAACGGACTTTATTGGTGCCCTGACGTGGGTTTATTTATGTTAATTGCCCGAGGGTCGATCGAATACTTCCTGTTCGCATTCCGATTTGATATGGATACCCGCAATATCAAAGAATAGAATAGAATCGTTTATTGCATATCACATTACAAAGATTGGGTGGAATTAACACATACGTAGGTATACATGTGACACCCTGCAAGGGCACAGCAATATCAGAGCAAAGGAACTACAGTTTGGAGTTCTTCAAGGTTTTAAAAGGATCGCCGAGTACGTGAGGTTGCTAGCGTCGATAAGCTACGATAACTGCTTACCAACAGGCCTCTATTTCACCAACTGGACAATTGTCAACTGACAACGATAATTCTCCTTACACTGCACGTTGTCCAAGTTGTTACTTGCAGAACAAGTTCGGATACTACCCTTATTTATATCGCACAAAATTTTTACTTGGTTGTTCAGGATATAATTATTTGGGAGTGAGGCGAAATAACAACCTTCTCATGACAGTCTGTCGTTCTCTCCGCGGGGAGTCGGACGTTATTCAACTGGTTGGTAGCGTACTCAGGGCTCCGCGTCCCGGACGTCCCCCGCGTCCAGCTGCGTGCGCGTGCGCGCCCGCTGCTGGCGGCGCCGGTGGCTCGCACGGCAGCGCGCCGGAGCGCGCGTGCGCTGGCTCTGCTCAATATGCTCTTGGCATCGGTGCCGGAATGTGACCTGTTTGCGTGGCGATGGGTAACCGTGCGACAGGAATGTTTGAGATTTTGTGAGGCGATGGATGACAGGCAATCCTCCGTGTACGTATAATATATATATATATATCCAGTGTTTTGTATGTGCAAAAAGGTGATACCATTTGTTAGTTGTAAGTTTTTACTGTAAATAATTAAGTATTCTGGTTTCTCGGCGTATTCGTTCGCTGCAAGGCCGTGTAAACTAATTAAATAATGATTAAATAAATAAACAAGCAATGTACGGTTAATTGGAGTTGTCAGATGTCAATTTTTTGTTTCGCGCGTTTCTACAGCAACACGCAGCAAGCCAACGTGTCAAACCAGCTCGTAAAATATATTAAAACGAAATTGGAATGCGAAATTGATGTCTCAGATGAACGCCTGCTATGTTCACAAGTTGTCTCGATACACCTTAGTACTCCTATTACTTGAGCCCTCATTTCGTAACTATTATGAGCAATCGGAGTTCTAGTTATTCTAGTTCGATTGGGGTAAGCTGTTGGTAAGTGTGAACAACCGTGTCTGTTTGTTGTTTAACATTGTATTGGGGATAATCTGAAACTGGGAAGATACAATGTTATTTAATGATTACGCGAGTTAAATGTTCCAGAGCTCGATACGGTTAAGTTTAATATTAACTTTCATTTTACAAATAGATAAGATGTCCACTATTGGAATAAAGGTTTTGAACCTTAAAAGTAGACTTAACATATAAAATTTAAAATTAATCCTACGGTTATCATTATGTGATGATAAAAAGGGGCTTGCCTCAGCATAATGTTACAGTAGTAAGGCCACTGCAACGCTGGTTTTCAGGCAGATCCTATTATACTTCAGATTGTTTGAGTTGGCCGAATTGAATTAGAATTGTTTTTTTTTTCAAAAAGCAACTCACTGTCCGTGTTAGAAGATTCCAATTCCGATGACAGTTTTATAAAATTACATTAAATAATTTCAACCATGTTACGTATACCTAAAGATTAAATAAAAGTTTTTTGTACACAAGTGACCACTGGTTGGAAACATTACATTGGAAAGAATTACTTATAAGGAGAAAGAGATAAAAGAGAGATAAGGAGGTAAAGAATCCTCGGGCAGCGTTGATAACAAAACAGCTAGGTAGTTTTTATTCAAGTGAAATTAATTAACTAATATTAACGATCCTACGTCATCATCATCACCATTTTATCAGCCGAACAACGCCCACTGCAGGACAAAGGCCTACCCCAAAGTCAGCCATAATGACCAGTCCTGCGCCTCCCGTATCCGTTGGTCTCCCGCGCCCTTTACCAGGTCACCAGTCCACCTTGTGGCGGATCTACCCATGCGCCTTCCGGTACGAGGTTGCCAAGCACCAGGTCGATAACCTTTCCACCCCAACGGCCATCGGTCCTGCGTGCAATGTGCCCGCCCGCTGCCACTTAAGTTAGCGATTCGGAGGCAATCTCACGTACTTTGTTTAATTTGTTCAACGAGCCACAAAACACAATTAATTAGTATTTCAATGCTAGCCAAAAGAAAATCTCACATCATTGAATTTACCCGTTTCATTAAACAATGCGCTTTGGCGGGCGCAATCCGTTATTTCTGCAAAACAAGCGAATGGAATACAAATTTACCTAACTTCTGAATCGCTTCATTTCTTACTTAAGCTCCCGCGTTGAATGTGAAACTGTAGGTATTTCTCAGTGCTAGCTATTTTGCAAAGCAGAATCAATGCTAACCCAAGTTGCTAGCCGTGGGACGCAACTTCTCAGATATCTTGCAGAAAAATAAAAAGCGAATAGAAAACTTTCGTATCACACCTAGTTGGAAACTCCGCAATGTATGTGGAATTTGCAAAATTTCCTCAGTGTTTATCAAACAACTAATGCTAAGAACGGGGCAAATTGAAAGGAAACTAACTTGACTTTCGGGGAAACTAAAATTTTAAAACGAAACTTGGTAGAATGTATCTAGGTAATATGTATAATTCTTTCTAAACTAGAATGCGGTATGTACAACAAACGTTGGACCCTTTAACGTCTTTTCAGCGTAGTAATGGTAGTGTTTAGGATGAAGGAGGCTTGGAAGCAATTCCACGGCCATTTGTAGCGTTTAGGAAGCACCCAACAGGGAGACATTAATCTTTATCTCATATGGTGTCACGCACACGGCGGGCGGTCGGGGCGTGAACATGGTATTTTCCAGTCACAATGCGATTGCGTAATGAATATTTTTTATAAACGTTTTAGTGTACAAATAAAGAACATTCGTCATCATCATCCTATCAGCCGAAAGACGTCCACTGCTGAACATAAGCTTCCCCCAAAGAGTGCCAATGTGACACGTCCTGCGCCACCCGCAACCAGCGGACTCCAGCATGAAACATGACTTGAAGTAACGTAAATAAAAAAGTTGAGATTATTATTTTTCTCAAACATGCAATGAAATATTGACGTTGTGTTCTTGATAATGGGCTTCGAAGTGTCACGTTTCAGGCGCAGCGAGACGAGAGACCCGTAATGGCATTTCATATAAAATTGGAGGCCTAGGCCTGCAAGATGGTCTTTTTTAATTTCCATTCCACAATTTGTGGCACAGGATCACGGCGTTCAGCCATGAAAATTAAAGCTTGATTTCTTGGAGTTTTTTAAATTTATTTATTTGAGAAAAGCACTATACATACCTCGGCGTGAAAAGGGGTTGCCAGCCTCATAACTATCCGACCTCGCTACGCTCGGCCGTCTATATGTACTCGGCCGGCAACCCCTTACTTCGCGGCCTCTGTAGTAATGTGCTATTGAACAATAGTACATTACTACAGAGGCCGCGAAGTAAGGGGTTGCCGGCCGAGTACATATAGACGGCCGAGCGTAGCGAGCGTAGCGTTTTACCGCATTGCAAAATAGGTTATATAACTACATTATTGTGAATTACGAGGAGAATTTCTATGAGTGTATTTATTATATCGTCTAGTATATTTATCTCAAATCAAAATATATATACTAACACTAATAGAAATCGAATAGAATTATCCACGTCATAGTTTGCATATTAGTACAGAATGCCTGAAGACACGCCTCTATAACCCTGCCCAGTGGGCACACGTCGTCTCGGGTCGCGGGCTTGGCCGTTGGCCGCTTACAAATGAGGCTGTGCACAAAATAAGGGTAGCGCAGACAGCAACGGCGCCCGCCATGCTCCGCAATTAAACTACAAGACCGAGTGAGGAATGTTGAGATCCGACGGATGCGTGACGTCAGAGTTGCCACTGCGAAATTCAAGTGGAGTTGGGCAGGACACCTTGCCAGGCAGAATGACGGCAGGTGGACAATAATGGTGTCAGATACGTGCGGTGGCCACTTATAGGAAAAAGGAACGTCGGCCATCCATCAGTTCGATGGGTCGACGATACTGGGAAGATCCAAGGTCACTCCCACCCAACGAAAAAAACTATAGAAGTCTAAGCAAAATGGCCCCACAGAATGGGTGCCATTGCCATTATGCGGGGTTGGGGGCGGGGTGTCAAAACGATGCCAGGCAGGCGTTTAGTTCGAACTTGCGCATACCGGGTTTTAGGCACGTGTCTGGGTAGACATTTTTAAGGAGCTCGCATTTTATGGTTTTTTCGTTTGCTGGATAAGACTAGCCCAGGGTAAAGATAGGTGTCCTTCTCGAGGGCAGCCTATGCTCAACAGCGGAAGATTACAGGTTGAAAATTATGATGATAGCATAGCCAAAATAACTATTAAAATATTAAGACAGCATGCTTGCACAAAAAAACTAATTATTTAACAGGGGCCAGCCATATTAAACTTATCGTCTTTATTCTGTGAGAGTGTTATCCCATAATAATTGTATCCGTGACTCATCAGTTACCACACGTCCATGCTGTGCAAAACAGGAATATGTCTTTGTGTAATACGGTGATATACAGCCTTTTCGCTTAGTATGGCAAAATTAGTCTTCCATTTCCTTCAGTACAGGACCGTAGCTCGCCGAGACGATCGCTCAATGCCAGTACATTTTAAGCTCCAGCTTATTGTTTTTAGAATAAATGTAGGCACACATTCGTTTATTTATTTAAAGCAGATATTTAAAATTGTGGCCAAAAAGATTGATTGAAAAAGTCTAATTTGAATAAAGAATGTCGGCCATATTGTTTTATTACTGGCGTTTGGTTATATTATTCAAATAATGTATAGAAGCTTCTCGGTGAACGAAAACATCGTAAGGAAACCAGTCTAATTGAACGGGCGAGCGAAGCGAACTATAAGCTCTCCGTGTTTAGCTTAGGCAAAAAATCCGGCTGTTCTCGTCTATAGGTCACATATTTTCCCAACCGATTCTCGTGAAATTATGTGAGCAGGTGCAATACTTAGTTTTTTTTACGATAACGTATATTTTTGAAAAAAAGACGGGCTTGCGTGTTCTACAGCTGATAGAGCCACTAGTCCTCCTGGTCTAGTTTTCCCTCTAGGTTGAAAGGTCAGATTGAGAAACACATTGATTGGAAAATGAGACCAGCAAATTTCTAAGTCATCATTTCAGCCCAGTAACGTCCGCTACTAGATCTTTATCAGTGTCCCGTGGCTTTGCCCTTCCCAACCAAGGATAGTCACGACGACCGGTCTCACACTGTCCACTTTTAACGCTTTTCCGCGATCCGACCAAAGCGGCTACTATGAAACACCTCGTTGGTTCGTCTATCTCTGGTGAACTTGCTTATTCAAGCGACAGAGCGGGAGATATTGCGAGTTTCAACTTTCGATTTTTGTGGTAGCGCCGTGGGGCTCTTATGCGGAACGCATTCATATGCGCCCTACTTACCCGTCAAACCTAACGAAAAGACCTCTGATACGCGCAATGTATACGATTATATTTAAGTTATCATTTTATAGAAAATTACTCGGAACATAAACCCGACTGATGCATTTTTATTTCTGAGAGAAAAAGTATCCTTTATTACAATCATTAAATATTAGCGTTTCTTTAATTAAGCACTTTTCCACTGTAACTATTAAAAATGACATTAACAATGCAGCCATACGAGTTACGCTAGAACACCAAATTACAAGCACGCTTCACTTTCATTAATTTTCAAAATTAAAATGCATAAATAATGCTGGCTATTTTCATTCAAAATCATAGGTTTGGATGCATGCTAGGCTGAAGTAGGTTGTATATGTAGTACGTTCAAAACTGCAAGAGTAAAATCTGTCAAAAAACACAATCTAAAACCTACCTTATCTTTAGGTCATAAAATTGTTTTTTGCGTACGTTCGTTTGACAGAATTTACTAAAGTTTCGGATGTACGTAGGTTGTGCTTGGCTTTGATCGGTCGCACGGAACTCGAGGGGGTTTTTATGGCTTTTAAACTCTTGACGAAAACGGTCAGTACATGTATTATTAGACGGACTATATTTAGCGAATGTTGTATAATATGTTAATTGGCAACGTACGAAGCGTACCTACGTCATCAGCATCTTAAAACCGGCGGACTGTAAGTGCGTTGCCACTGTGCGAAAGTAAATTACTCGAGTAAATTGCATTACTTCACTTACGTGCTTTCAATCAATATTTACGTTGAACTACTTACTTCCCAATATATATTTATAGTAAAACTACAACCAACCCCAAATATACAGGGTGTTTCACCACCTCACCGTTGAATCTTTTTTTTCGTGGAGAGAGCCTGGGCTTTGGAATGCGCTAATGCGGCTCACCTCGCCTTTCACGACTAACGAAACTAAAACTCTTCATACACTTAGTTACTAAGAATCGCGGTCAAGATGTATTTCTGGGTGAACGGTGGGTAGGTAACTGGGTAGGTGAGGTAGAAAAAAAACGGGGCTGAAGTGAAGTAAAATGAAGCGTTGTGAATAACATGCCTGATGTAGATAGTGCCATATTTGTACTAACGATTTTGCGACACTTTTTCATCGTTATCGCGTCCAGGGTGAAATGTTTGTTTACATGCAGATTGTTTATAATGGCATTAACCGTTCTTATTTCACACCTGTCTTCCCCAAATGGGTGTACAGAGCACATGAAATAAAGTTTCTGTGCCACTTTAAACAATTATAAGTAAGTTGTTCTATACAGGGTGGACATAGATTTTGGGTCAGTGAGGGCAGCTACCAGATCCCGTGTTACTGGGCGAAAATGATCTTAGGAGACCTTCCTTCGATTACAAATTAATGAAGATTGGCGTTTACAGATTTTGGAAAAAACATACTTACAGGATGTGAGAAAATGATTTTGATTCTGGACAGAAATGGGATCGATTGGCATCAAAAAAAAAGTTTGCCAAAAATGACCATTTTCTCGCACCCTGTATGTTTTTCCAAAATCTGTGAGCGCCAATCTTCATTAATTTGTAATCGAAGGAAGGTCTCCTAAGACCATTTTCGCCCAGCAACACGGGATCTGGTAGCTGCCCTCACTGACCCAAAATTTATTTCCACCCTGTATAGAACTACTTACTTATAATTGTTTAAAGTGGCACAGAAACTTTATTTCATGTGCTCTGTATACCCATTTGGGGAACACAGGTGTGAAATAAGAACGGTTAATGCCATTATAAATAATCTGCATGTAAACAAACATTTAACGACCCTGGACGCGATAACGATGAAAAAGTGTCGCGACATCGTTAGTACAAATATGGCACTATCTACATCAGGCATGTTATTCACAACGCTTCACTTTACTTCACTTCAGCCCCGCTATTTTTCTACCTCACCTACCCAGTTACCTACCCACCGTTCACCCAGAAATACATCTTGACTGCGATTCTTAGTAACTAAGTGTATGAAGAATTTTAGTTTCGTTAGTCGTGAAAGGTGAGGTGAGCCGCATTAGCGCATTCCAAAGCCCAGGCTCTCTCCACGAAAAAAAAGGTTCAACGGTGGGGTGGTGAAACAAGTTGTGAATAGCAACGGAAAACCGTGTTTAGCGACTATAAATGTTTGCATAATATGGCCACATATGACTTTACGTCGTTAGAGCGTGCTTTAATGACACTCATACGAGTATTCACTACGCATTTTACGTTGTCATCAGTGTTTTAATGATGAATTGAAATCGTGGCTCGTTGAAATGCCTTTAACAACATCTTAGAATTATGTGACATTTAAAATGTATACAGGTAAGTATCTATAATTAATTTGAGGCTTGACCACTGCACCACCCATCTTGCCTGCAAAGCTTATAATCCTGGTAATTATGCTAGTGTGACGATAAAAGTGAAACACATTTAAATAAGATATAGTTTTAAAACAGCCGAACGTAATTTAGGTATCACAATATTATAATAAATGTATTCCGGGTATGCAATCTAATTCGATATCTGTGGGCAATGGTATTGTTGCACAAAAGTTGTTTATGATGCTCTAAATATGTTATTTTGACATTTAAACGCTGCAGTAGCTTGGGCAGACTCATATTACTTTGCTCGTTAATTAGAATCAACTCGTACAAGGAACTTTAATAAACCATATATTAAATTCGTTTTCAAACATCAAATCATTTCCCGAAAAGCATTTGTAAATGAAAAACTATCGCGCCCCGAGCGAGTTTGCCAGTTGAGGCAAATTCGAGTTTTCTGCCGTTTCGCCGACACAAAACCACATGTGATTCTACTCTGCCACTGTAGCATTAACCTTATTACAAATGTGCAGGGTTCAATTTACGAAAAATAATAAACAGAGTTATGAAGTTTAGAAACAATACTGTTTTACAAAACCACCCGTTAGAACACGAGTAGGATGAATCCTGATGCTATTCACAACCTCACCTCACCGCTCGCCTAGTATATCTTGACGCCTAGATTAGTAATAACAACACATAGTCGGAGTTCTTGACTTACACTGGTTTCCCTCAGATAAGGTGTCAACTTTGTGAATACGGCGTCTCTAATGAGATTTTCGACACAGGTTCGTAGTTGGCCAATATTTTGCGTTACACCAGTTGGCATTTGTTTTGCGAACTTGGGAGATAAATACTGGCGATAATACCCCGGTTTGTGGTAAAAGGCTGATAGGGATGGGTGTAACTGTGGTGTATACCTATTTTAGAGCAAAACACAATTAACTGCAGAGATTACTAATTACAAGGATGGAAATCCCATATGATTCAGATAACTTGGGCTACATTCTTGTTCGTTTGAATGACGGCCGGTGACTTCTTAATGATTTCTTGAAGTTAACCAATGTTGTAGGATATCATAAGAATATAATCGCCTAATGGGACGTGTATGAAATATAGTTACCTTAGTTATATAGTTACCTTAACAAAATGGACACATCTTAAGAATATACTGTCAACTTTTAAGTCAAGTCATGAAATATCATGCTTTTAAGAATTGTAAAACCACCATTCGGATAAATCAGAAAACAATCACATTAACCAATTAATGTGACAATCGCGTTAAGACAAGGTTACATCACTGTTAATTTTCCCAAAGTATTCCAAACCTGACCTAGGTATCGCAAATGCCCGCGACTTCGCCCGCGTGGAACTCATTTATATCGTAGCTCCCTGCGAACAAAAAAACCAAAGAATACGAGCTCCTTATAAATTAAAGGCACTGGTCCTTGGTCAAGAGGGTGAGCGAATCGACAAACAGTATTGTTTAGGTAGTGCTCACGACATGTCGGTTCAGTTCGATTACGAGTAACTTTTAATTTTAATTTTAACTTTTAATTGTATTTTAATTTTGTTCATTTTGTTTTGTTTGTTTTGTTCATTTTGTTCATTTTGTAAATTTTTGTAAATGGGTTATTAACTAAATAAACAACAATTTTATTTATTTATTTATTTAAATTTCTACCCAAACACGTGCCTAAAACTCTGTGCGGGCATGTTCGAACTAAACGGCTGCCTGGCATCCATTCTGTGCGGCCATTTTGCAGCGCTACTAACACTTCCATGGTTTTTTAGTTCGTCGGTAGCTCCATACAAACTTTCAACCTCCATTACACAATTTGATTTCCGGGTTAAAAGAACTATTCTATAAGCCTTATAGTATAAGGTAACAGGCAGACATGCAATTTGCATGATATAGTATCGTCATCATCATCATCCCAGCGTTTTTCCAGGTAGTGCCTTAAACGAGCCGAGCGAGATTTGGCGTAGGCACTAGTTTTACAAAAGCGACGTCCTTCTGACCTTCCAACCCAAAAGGAAAACTTGACCAATTCGGAATTAGACCGGTTTTCTCACATTTTTTTCGTTCGCCGAAAAGCCAATTAAAATATCAAATAATATTTCGTACATAATTTCTTTTGAAGTTGTTCAAACCTCCGACCTTCAAATTAAAAGTTGCGTACCATAACGCTCGGCTAAAGTGGTATTTTTTTTCAATTTATAGTATGAAATTAAAAAAAAATTACATTTAGCATTTTGCAGCGACGCAACTCTAACACGAGCAAAACGTAATAAAAATAACACTCTTTATCCTTCACTCGTGTCATCTTATAAATAGACGCAATTCCAACTAGACTTGCTACAAGGTGATACTAGAGCGTGAGTTAATAAACTCATTTTTACTCCCACCCTCCTAAATTAAAAAGCCACTAGACACTATAAGGCTAGTGGAGAGATACTGCTTTTTAACTTGGCACGGTGCTAGAGCTTGGAATGTTTATTGCTACGTAGAACAGACGTTGCATTCGTGCATTCTACTAAATATCAATCTTGGTGAATCATTAGGTGCTCCTTGAAATTTTATAAAGTTGCCACTTTCATGGCTTGCAGATGCTTTTTAGTCTTATTATAGTGTATGGTCTTGATAACTATTAGTAAAGTGTGTTATCGTACTTAGAGAGGATACAAATCTCGTTTATCATCTACTAGTCTATTTCGTCTGGGGACCTGGGATAAAAAGTACGTTATATTGTAATCCGAGATTAAACTATCTTCGTGCATTTCATTCAAACCGTACGGTTTTAGCCGTTGAAGCGTGATTAATAGCGAAATATTGTTCTTTAGAATTCACAAAGACTAATCCTTTGTGATCCCGTGCCTTACCAAATATTTTAGTAGTATCGATTGATAACAATGCTTTACCTGCTAAGTAGAAAAATCGTAATGTCGGCGATTGTTTAATTTTAATTCTGAGAAGCTGAGAATCTTAATTACATCACAAATTAATTTCTATTGCCGGCATTTCAACGCAGTAAGCCTAAGATGGTTGTAATTTCGTTGTGGATAAGATATTCGTCTCTTGTATACTTTTCAGAAGGTCACATATGCCTGTCACCAACCATCTTACGACCGCAGGGCTGTTTGCAAGCAAGGCCACTAACAACTACACTGGTCGCCATGATACCATGTTCCATATTTTAGCCCCAGGCTATACTGACACGTAACAAGAACTTCTGTTGTTCTCAATACAGATCACATAACAGTTGAGCGTCAAGTTTCTGCGAGTTTGAATTTCTGTGGATCGGAGTTGAGATTGTTACATGTGGCCCGGTTTGAAGCTGTGCAGGGGTGTTATTCTTTACGCACTCATGCGCCTCACCCCGGTCTAACGACACTAGACCTCCACCTACGCTTAGTTACTACGAATCGCGGCGTCAAGATATATTTGATGGTGACTTGGTGAGCGTTGAGTCGAGCTTAGGACAAGTCATAGAATAGCGAGGCTGGGCAAAGCCAGCTGCGTTAGTTTTAATCGGTTGAGTGGCTTTATGCCTACGGTCAGTCTGTAGAGATAAGTATGGCCATCATATTGCAAATCCGTCCGCGTGGAACTCGTTTATATCGTAGCTTTATACAAACTTTCACCACCCATTTCACCCCCTAAGGGGATGATTTTGAACAAAGGTTTCCCGGGGCTCAACCTATCTTTATAATAAATATCATCTCAATCGGTTCAGTCACGTGAAGAAGTAACAGACAGACGATGTACTGCCGTTTGGGCAATATATTTTTCGCCAAATTTAACTTCCCAAAAAACGTATTGCAGTAGTTTTATTTCCAAAGCGAATCTTTAGCATATATACACATATCGCATTTTATTAATTTGATCAATTTATCATTTGGCATCATTTTACTTTGTCAATATTTATTTAGATAATTTTTCATTATGCAAGCGTTTTCCAATGGCTTAATATTCCAAAAAAATGTTAGTCAAATAGTCACTTCGCACTGATTCCAAGTTAGACAATCTGATCAGGAAGGCTCTTAACATATAGCATAATGTACCTTAAGGAAGGCCTCAGTTAGGTACGACGACGAGCAAAACGAGAAGGAGTCTTAGGCAGAACTGCGACCATATAGCGCGCAAGCCGAGCGAGCGAAGCGAGTGTGCCGCGGTAGCGGCCGGCGAAGCGCCATAACCGATATTTTTTTATAATATTTACATTACATATCTAGAAGATTTTTCTAGTATGATAAGTAAGCAAAAAAATACACTACCTACTTATACAGTCAGTAAGTTAGACTCAATTTCAAAAGTGTCGATTGTTATATTATATACTTAAATATTATAGAGATCGTTACACGAATAAATGTTCTGTCCAATAAAATATTGCATGGCATCGTATATAATTCACTATGCATTATATACGATGTCATGCAATAGTTTTAGGTTACTATGTTATGCTAAACGATACATTTGCCTAAATAATACAGGGTACAATGAAACATGATTGAGTAAATAATATGGTACTTAAACAATAATTAGCCAAATAAAAATTTCGTAACTGTAAAATGGCGATAAGTGGTTTTGACTATAATGATTCCTTGACAAATTTTGTTTTGCACAGTTATTAATAACCCCCCGTACCCCGTGTGGTGTCGGGTTAGTATAGCACCACCCCCTTTCTTCCTGTGGGGGTCATAAGAGTCGTACTAAAGGTTAAAGTGTGTTGTGGGCGATGGCCTAGCAACCTATTACTGCGATATCACATTTAGTCTATATTTAATCACCACATTTATGCTAAAACTGGCGCTGGGACATAAGTTTCATGTGCTCTGCCTACCTCTATTGGGAATGAAGGCGTGAATCTATGTATGTATAGGTATGTGTGTATATATTAAAAACACGTCAAGGGGATTGCAATGAGTTCAAACACGACGGGTTAGTCTTTTGTAGTTAAAGAGTTGCTTTGGTCATTTTCTGTCACCATTATTAGTCCAGCTTAGTAATGCAAAAATATTGCATTGTCACCAAATTTACATTAGTGTGCCAAATTTCAGGTCTGTCGGATACAGATGTGGCTGCAAATTTAAAGAACAAAATATATATACGAACGATGTCACACAGGTTTTTCGCTTATTAAATCATACGGCCATGTCATTGAGTTCCAAATATTGTAATGTGATTTCAGCCTTCGATCTAGTTAGATGAACATGTTCCAAGCTTCAGTTGTAAGCCACAAACTTCATGGCATAAATCGAAAGCCAAGTAAACAAATTTGAACACTAACCCCTTTACATAAAATGTAAAATGTAATAAACATATACCTTAACAACATTGAAGGTATTTCATCAATAGTTGAAGTAGGTCGGTGTACAGAAATAATGAGCGAATATGAATGCATTTGTGAGTATAATTTTATAACACCAGTAGTTGTAAAATAGTTTTTTTTTACGCCGCGTCGTGGTGTAGTTTTGTTTTAAATTATTTTGCAGAAGTAATATTTTCCACGTTCATGCAATTTAATTTTAAATACTGCTAGTATTATCAATTCATTCGTTATTAATAATGGACTAGATTTATATATAAAGGACCATTTATAATTCAAGGTCATTATCACAATGATTATTTAACAAGCGGCAAGGGTGGCCCCGCCTGCGTACCTATTATATTTGCATTTCCTAAATAAGGTATATAAGTTCGTAAGTAACGTATATTCCCGCTTGCAAAATAGTCTAAGATTTTGACCGATAAATGGTAGTTTCAAAAAACTACAGTAACTACCCAGAGATAAGGTATATTTTCACTTGACTCACTGAGCTAGTCATGCTGCACGATCTTGTTAATATCCTCTTGCACTAAATGCAGTACTTTTTAACATGAACAGCTATTGGCTACCTTATTAGCTCAAACATAAGGTATATTTCCGCTCAAAAGAAAGTCTAAATAATGGTAGAGCAAAAAGCTGTCTTATACGCCTAGAAATAAGGTGTATTTTGACTCACCGAGCTTGTCTTGCTGCACGGTCTTGGTGTCCCCGTGCACTAGGAGCAGCAGCAGCAGCGCGAGCGGCGGCATGGCGGCGTGACGTCACGGCCTGGCCCTCCGCATCATCGACACTGTAGACAAAAACACACCTGAAGTTTAAGGCAGAAGATTAAAATTTCAAGCTCTTCGCAAGTTCTTAAATTGATATTCCATAAAATTACATTAATTGACGAAAATTACAACCTTGCAGCTGCAGTAGAAGTTCGTGGTAAAGGTGTTACGCCTTCACATGTTCAGTTGTAATATATTTTTTAATACAGTTGCTCAAAAAGTGCTACTTTACGTAGCTGTTTAGCGTGCGGAAAGTTGGTTTTCACGAACTAGTGCTTTTCACTTTTCCCACTCAATAATTGTACAAATTGTACCATAAATTATTATGTCAATAAAAAATAAGTAAGATAGAATGTATTAAAAAAATATTATTATTGAACAACTTCATTATTTTTCAACTGTATTACAATGATGTTACAGAATTAATAATATAAAAGTTTCCAATTCCTCACTTCACTTGTATTAAACAACGTCGTTCGATACACGTGCGGAAATGTCACACGTGTCAAGTGTCTTCGACTCGTGACGTAATGACATACTTTCCGCACTAGCATCAAAATGTTTATGGATAGTCATGTCATTGTTGTACACGGTGCAAAAACACAAATACAAAATTTTAATCATTTAATACTTCCTGAAATACTATATTTTTAATTTTGTTTTTACTTTGACTATTTAAAGGTTTGAATCTAATAATAAAACATAACAAGAACCACATTATAATAGGTACTCGCTGTGTGGTAAAAGTCCATAAACAACACGCAATAACACTTGCACTCTCAAAACTTGGCCTAGGGCTACCACTCATGGTATTTGTCGGTGTTGTATACCTGTTACCGTTTTATTCATAAAAAGCTTAACACATCTTTTACACGAATATTTAGCGTCCATTTCTGGAAAAAAATATCGGTTTTTGTTACTATTAACCGTAAGGCTAATCTGAGGTGTAAGCGTAGCATATCTTTTTACACTTACTCGTTTACCTCAGAAACTTATTTTATAAATACGTGACGCATGACCCAAAGTAGGTCGAAAGTAAGTATTACACAATATAATTGTTTGGACCGTACAGATCCTACTAATATTATAAATGCGAAAGTTTAGATGTTTGGATGTTTGTTACTCAATCACGCTTAAACGGCTGAAACGATTTGAATTAAATTTTGCACGAAGATAGTATAGCCTGGATTAAAATATAGGATAGTTTTTATCCCGAGTTCACGCAGACGAAGTCGCGGGCGGAAGCTAGTATAAAATATTTTATTTGTCCCTACAAATAATATATTAAACAAAAGAAACATTCGATCTAAGCGCCCTCGCTTAGATCTAATGTCTCTTTTGACGAGCACATGAAATACTTACAAAGACATTAAATTGGAATAAGAACCATACATCACAGGTTCACAGGAAAGTTTAATTTCATTGGTGACCCTAATTCTAGGTCTTAAGGAACCCACATAATGCACTCTAAAAGTGGCCGAGGCAGACAAAACAACTATTAATCTCGAAAGTCCCCACGTACTTGTACAAGTACAGACTAAGCATAGTAGTTCAGACCTGATAATGAAACTGCATAGCACGAATACCTGCCTAATGTACTTACCCAAGTACAAATTCTTCATTCCCCATGTACCGAGTTTTTTTTTTATCTCGGTCTGCAGCACTATTCTTGGTTTGTACTTGGTATAGTACATCCAGCAGATATGAATACTGCTATTGAAAAAACACAGGACTTACGAGGTTAAAACGTGCAAACAAACTTTCCATGGAATTATGGTGAAGTATTAAGCACTGTGCACTGTATTGAGGTTATTTGCATTTATGCTTGGTGGCACGGACTTTGCTGGTCCTTTACTTAAGTTTTACTGTAAGTAGTTTACTTTGTTACTTAGGCGTGGAAAGAAAGAGACACGAGATCTACTAACGCGCCGGCGGTAAGATAATAAGGTTAATGAAGTATTCTGCACTGCGCATGGAACCAAATCAAAACAACAAAAAAATGACATTTCTGATTTATGTCAAATTCTTTTCCACCTCTACAGCTCTGTCACGAACATGATGCCGGCGCGAAACTATCCATTCCCAATTTAACTTTTTCAATCATTCCTTCCGTCTATAGAGTGGGGATTACAGATTCGAACAAAATGGGAACTTTATGGACCTACTGCCCCGAATGGCGACCAAGTTGTAGATGAAAGGAGTAATTGGAAAATTGGTCTTGGTTATTTAATCAACATTCAGGCATCTCAGGGCCATAGAATATTGGGAAATTCATCATTATATATAATGCAAAATAATTATTTTCTATAGGGAAGCAAACCGCCTCAAATTATCCACAATAAAAAGTAAATTGATTATTACACGAGTAAAACAGTTTCCACTAATAGAATGATCAAAATTGCTCAAAGGAAACTATTAGAAAAGTTAAAATAGTAACGTATATTATTATATCGAAATGTTTATAGCTCAAGTCCAATTAATGGTCGATTTTGTGACTATACCGAGAATGTAAAAAAAAATACAATTTAGAAAATAGTGATATTGCAATGTTTGCAACATTCTAAACGTATTGAATTGAAATTGGACGGCAAAAGCGCACGCAAATACAAATTTCAAACCAATAAAAATCAAAACTACAGTGTTCCTGCATACGATCAAGTCAACCCCCACACCACGATGTGCAAAAATATGTATCGACTTAATCCACTTAAAAATAGGTAGGTACCGAAACCTTAATCCGATGGCATAAGAGCGATGGGACATGTTTAGAATCGATATTGCGTATTTTATAAGGAAGAGAAAGCACGCAATGCCTTTAATGTTTGAACTAAGACTTCGTACACCAAACTATAATCCCATCCTTTTTTCTATGAACCTCCTAACTCAACTGAAAAACATTTCGTAACTCAGACATCTTAAATGAATGCGACCAATTACGTGGCGCCTTTACTGGACTATAATGAATTTGACCAATAGAACGTCGTCTTGGCTACAAAAGACAATGTATCAACGAATGTTGGCTTAGCTTTATTTCAGCAGGGCTCAGATTTTCAATAGATACCATGTTTCTTTAATTAGTTCAGTTGACTCGTAGAAAAAGTATTGTATACAATAGTAATATAATTAGCTTCTTAAGTCTCGTACCTTAATTGGGCCACTCAACAAGCTTTCGTGGCCTAAACGTGGTACTCGACTGAAAAAGCATACATTATAATATAACGATTGCATAAAATACTATTCATAAGTTTACTGAAATACTGGCAATAAATAAAATACTTGTGATCGTCTAGTTCAAGTGGTACAAATAGAACCCTCGACTTTAACTATGTTAAAATTTCGTCGTAAAACGAATCGTATAAAATAATAATGTTAATTTATGTTTCAAATTAAACCGCAACAACATCAACAAATTAATGTGAATAAATACCATTTGTAATAAATAAATAAAAATTTAATTGCAGTTTCGAAATGAACCAAAACGCGAATGTAGTTTAATCGACGCATTAAATAATGCGTTAAAATAAAAAATAAAAAACATTACAATCATCCGTAAATATATGATCAAAACCGCAATAAAAAAACCCCACCTGCCCATATTTTTAAAACAGAAATCTTACATTAATTTTTACACTTGAATGTACATGACGGCTACCGACCACTTATAATCAGCCTCATGATGATAGAAGAAAAAAGATGGCGGTCAAATGTTACCATATCACTATTCAATATCACTTTTTTTTATCGTATGGCATACTTTATTTCGGCCTTTAAAGCTTGTCACTCTTGAGTACCACCCAGGGGACACGTGCAGTGTTGTGGTAGGTAGCTCCTGCGGACGCGAGTAACAGTTGTCCTCCCTTTGTCAAGTGAGTGGGCAACTCGACTGTTAAAAGTTGCTAAGCCGCCCGAAGGCCTCTAACTCGGCTTAACGACTACTGTCATAGACAGCAGCCGGGATCAACTGCTTAGCGTGACTTCCACCAAAGCACGGAAGCGCTCATTTATATTAACCACTCAAACATCAGGCGGTCACCCATCCAAAGACCGACCGCTGCCATCTTTGCTTAACCTGCGTTATCGTTTGCGACTCGCAGGCGCCGTTAGGCTACGATATCACTTAAATCCCGTTATAATATTCCTTTACATCTATGATTCCCTCAATAACGTTTTTACGAAGTTCTGCAAAAGCAATAAAAGCACTCTTGTAAAGCCCTTCGCAAACACTTAGCTCAATTCCTTTCAGAACCGTAACATAAAAACAAATATCCAACCCTTACCAAAAATAAACCTTATTAAGTAACTTTAAATGTACAAATCAATTCGGCACGGTTAGGTTGGGAGATAAGGCGATCTTTTACTTAAAAATAACACTTTCAGCGCTGCAGAATTTCAAAAAGGAATTAACCTGCTCTCTACCGTCACAGGACAGATTTTATTACCGCCATGAATAAATTCCGCCTGGGACCGCCTCGCACATCGTAAATTATAACGGCAAGGCTCAAACTGTCAAACCGATTTAGAACGCTGCGTGGCTTGGCTGTGTAGTCAGCGGGGGCCGGTTTGAGCGCGCGATGGATGTCGTGTTAAGTGAATTTTGGTTTTTGCGTGAGTGTCGTGGTGGGGGTTAGTTTAGACGTTTACATTATATCGCGCAGTTTGCTGTTGCTCGCTGTATCATACTTTACGGCGCTGTCCCTCTGATGTTTATCTGCCGGCCTGTTTTTAATAGTTTTTTGGGCGTGTGTAAAACTTATTAGCTTTTTGTGCCATTAGGTGAAAGTAGCTTGTTTTATTAACGTGTATATCTGCATATGTTCGTTTTATATCTTGAGCCGGTAAAGTAAAGGTGCTACATTTATACACGAACGTATAATACGAAGAATATACCAACACGTAGCAGTTATACGTTTTGGTAGATTTCAGTCTCTTTGTAGCGTATTTAATTGTTAATAGTTAATGATATTCTGATATGGTGATTACATACTTAAAAATGTCAAAAAATATTATCATCATCATGTCAGTCAAAATCGTCCACTGCTGAATAAAGGTCTCCCCCAAAGAGTGCCAAAGTGATCGGTCCTGCGCCACCCCCATCCAGCGGACTCCGGCGACCCTTACCAAGTCATCAGTCCACCAGCCTAATCATGCTGCTTCTTCCGATATGTGGTCGTCACTCGAGAACCTTTCCGCCCCATCGGCCATCGATTAATTATGTTGTGCAATATTTGACACTAGTTTTTATTGAGCAATTAACGTTTTTGGGTTCGCAGCTCACTTATGGCAATTAATAAAGGGTAATTTTAATTTTCAAATATTTATTTTAGGTCACGTCTTACTACTCGATTTTATGATTAAACATATGCAAATGACAATGACTGTCGATTTTGTTATTATCTGTAACTATCCGTTTAAGGGACAAACATTTATGAATCTGCCCATTTATTTATGTTTTGAATGAATATTTGATTTCAATTCACGATAATGGTCTCAAATTATGGCATCAGTTTTCGGTACGATGTCGCTTACAACCGGCAAGTGTATCATGCGACGGCCGCGACATACTCTCGATTTTTCTCGCACTATATCTAAGTTTTCTAATAAGAAAGAGACGGATAGTGCGAGAAAAATCGAGAGAGCTTCCGCGCCGACGCATGATAGCCGTGCTGTATAGACGTGGCGCGTTGAAAGAAGAACGCGCGTGAAACACAAAAGCGACTATAATTCTTTCCCCTGGTTAAACGCGTGTAAAACGCCTACAAATCCCTTTCATCGAACGTTTTAAATCCCAAAGCCTTACTCACTTATCATTTCAACAATTACCGGCGACCGGTTTTCTTCGCTCGTTTATTTTTCCCCAGTTTTAATTCACTTCGCAGCTGCCGTGTTCCATGTATCTCTTTTAACAAACCAACTTACTTTTGCGGCCGGGAAAACGCCATTTCTAACAGAAGGTGCACAATGTGTCTGCAAATTCCTGCACTGTGTTCTTCAAGGCTGCAAATGTAAGTATGTCGCGTAGTTTAAAGGAAATTGTCACCCAAACGAACTGGGGAAATATCGCTTGGAGCTGAACGTATGTTCAACTAATACAATTGATTTCACAGGTATTGTAGCATGGTTCTGAATACCCAAATCAACAACGCACCAAATTAAACAACGTCGTAGTGCGTAGCAACATTTATCCGCTTTGTAGCGTAAATAGCTCGTAAAGCGTTGACTAATATGTATTGTGAGTCATTGACCTTGACCAATTCAATAGTTTCAGTACGCTTACTTTTTTGAAAATCAAATTCCTGCATACGACGCTAAGAAATTACTTAATTATTCTGTTTTTAAAAAACTGCAATAAATATAATTTGTGACAATAAATTAGTAGCAGAAGATGCATAGTTCATACACATACCTTTTTTTTTTAGTACAATTAATGAAGTAGTTTTGAGGAATGTACATTATCAAGTATTATGACGTAAAAGTAACTGATATTAGAACAAACGCCTTATGGAATTCGTTACATTTAGGATTTTTTAATGTAAGAATTTAGATTTTAAATTTTACACTGACCCAATTTTACAAATTAATTCGACATAACATCACTACAATATTATTGATTGCCAGCGGTACGTTCCTACGCCATCCTCAGCGCTACGAAAGAGTCACGGCAGTGCTACGACGCGTCATGCTACGACGTAGCGGTTATAATCCGTAGTAGCCAATTATATGTCGCACACTCATATGTTACGCGCGCGCCGAGTCTAGTCAGAATCGGAATCAGGGGGTCAATCAGTGATAACGTTTTACCAAATTGATATGCATTATGCGCACAACAAGTACATTATTTCTGATATGCCTTTTATATTATTAAATTTTATTCCTTTTATATGATTATATTTTATTCAGTGCCAAGATGTCGTAGCGCTACGCTCGTCGCCGATAACATGGGGAACTCCGTGTGTAGAGAAAAGCGCCTAAAATCCGAGCGCAGGAGGTTTTCTGCCAATGCTTTACGAATTTCATCCCACCTTTTGTACAATAAGTTTTGTAATAAGTAATTGATAAAATTAATATCATACGCAAACAAAACGCACTAATTCATATTATGTCCATGCCTTACGGTATGATATTTTTTTCATGCAATAAAGATATATTTCACGTCTCTGCTCACAAAATTTCACGAGAATCGGTTTAGAAATGCGACCTGGTAGAGGAGAACAGTGAGACGGCGAGAAATCCGGACAAACAATCGCTTTTTGGCTTAAGCTGAAGCATAAAAATTCCTTCGCTTCTCTCGCTTGTTCCATATAATAAACAAAATATAAATTCGAAACGCAAGTTATTTTAAGACATTATTTTGACCTTTAAAGGGTGTCACTATTTAGTACCTCCCAGGGGTCACGTGCAGGGTTGTGGTAGGTAGCTCCTGTGGACGCGAGTAACAGTTGACAAAGGGGGGTGTCAAGTGAGTGGGCAACTCGACTATTAGAAGTTCTTAAGACGCCCGAAGACCTCTCACTAGGCTTAATGACTACTGTCATAGACAACAGCCGGAATCAACTGCTTAGCGTGCCTTCCAAAGCACGGAAGCGCTCATGTCATGTAAATTAACAACTCAAACTTCAGGCGGTCACCGATCCCAAGACTGACCGCTGCCATCTTCGCTTAACCTGCGTTATCGTTTCCGAGTCGCAGGCGCCGCTAGGCTATGAGCGCTTCCAAAACGCAAGTGCCACATCGACTCCGATATGCCCTTAAACACTGAAACACTACTTCTGAAGCCACAGCTGACGCACATTCATATTCTGAGTAGAAGCGACAGCATTCTACACGTTGGCCGATTTAATTACCGACCGACCCGGCGACAAACATCACAACTCCAGACAAAATAGTGCCTTACACCCTGGCCAAGTAATACCAACGCAAAATGTTACGTATATAAATAACATTATATAAATAAATAAGGAATGTTTTTTATACTGATAATTAAAGCAATTCGTGCAAAATTATTCCCCAACCATTCCAAAATATCAAAAATGCACAACGTTAATATTCAAGTTTTCACTTGTGCCGGCACTCCCGGAGTGCAACCCGATCTTTTTTAATTTTTGTAGGACATGTTTAATTAAACAATTGTTTTTTTTTGCGCAGCATTCATTTTTCTGGTATGCATTCAGTTAATTAGTGGAGTTACCTAGTGTGTTGAAAAATTATACAGATAATAAATAAATAAAAGGGACAAATCTCGTACAAAACGACTTAGCCCTCAATGAGTCTTGTGTTATGGGTACTAGACGACGGTATATACATATAATAGATATAAAAACTTAATTACTCTATGTACAGTCTGCAGCAAAAGTAGCTACGCGGATCAAGTGCTCAAAATGACCTACACACGACTTTAATTTGAAGAGGATAAAGGCTGTCTTGATCATTTTGAGCGTGTTATTTTGTGTCGCTACTTCTGCTGCTGACTGTATTAGACACATCCAAGACTCATTTGTGCTCATCACATAAATAATTGCCCTTACCGGGATTCGATTCCAGGAGCTTGAGCTTCGTAGGCAGCGTCACTACCCACTAGGCTAGCCGGTAGTCAAACATTTACGGCCGAATTCATAAACGTTCTACAAGCCTGTTTTAACTAAAATGCCGTTGAAATTTGTTTGTCCTTATCTGTCACTTTGACATCTGTGTTGCTAAGAAAGGGACAAAGCACATTTTATTTAGCAGAGGCATTTTAAGTTTTATGAATAAGGGGGTTAGTGACAAAGCACAGCCAAGTAAGGTGATCAGTGATCACTTAACTGAAATAATTATGTATGTCATCATATCTTTATGTAATATTCTGTGACTAAAGTGCATTAGAATAAGTATATGGAAGTAGGATACAACTATAAACAAAAACGTCATGTCTTTATTCACAGTATTCTTACCGTCTTTTGGTTAAGGAATCACACGTCGTATCTCAATAAGAACTTCAAACAGACTTAGTGTCGTAATTACGACATTTTGGTTTTATGTATCGAGGTTACTCGTGAAGCAAATTGGTGGAAAATTGTACAGGTTGAGGCATGAGTTTCAAAATGCTGTTTAACCTTTAGCTGCTGGTTGCTTGTTTAGAGGATTGTAGCCCACAAATATCTGAAAGTGTATTTTTGTCTGTCGCCTAATAATCACCGGTATTAGTACTCCACCTGTCTAAAATCTAAAGTAAATCAAGGAATATATGCTGCTATCAGAATTCCCACAAGTGCTAGTAGGAGATAGGAATACAGGCAGGTTTTTCACTCATCTATTTGATCGACGAAAAGTATTTTATATCGAATTTGGTATGTTAACAAATATTTGATATTGGGATGGCTGAAAAAAAATCAATCCATGCATAGCCCTGGGACACCCAGTGTTTAATAGTACACCATCGTTGGCTTTTAGCATCAAAAAAGACTAGCTTCCGCCCGCGACTTCGTCTGCGTGGACCCGAGATAAAAACTATCCTGTATATCCAGGTTACAATCAACCTTCGTACAAAAATTCATCCAAATCGGTTGAACCGTTTAAGCGTGATTGAGTAACAAACATCTAAACTTCCAAGCATCAAAACATCCAAACATCTAAACTTTCTAACATCAAAACATCCAAACTCGCATTTATACTATTACTAGCGACCCACCCTTGCTTCGCACGGGTACTATATTATACATATAAACCTTCATCTTGAATCACTCTATCTATTAAAAAAAACGCATCACAATCCATTGCGTAGTTTTAAATATCTAAGCATACATAGGGACAGACAGCGGGAAGTGACTTTGTTTTATACTGTGTAGTGATTTAAGCAGTGTCCATAAAAGTTCGGCACTTGCGCAATACGCAAGTACCGCACTATAATTATGCGAGCGCCTGACAAGCCACATACTATGTGGCTTGTCAGGCGCTCGCATAATTATACAAATATGTCATGTAAAATGACATACACAGCGTTATTGGAGGCGCAACAGCGCGCTGATATCGTGCAGCATATTACGAGTACGTACATTGTACATTTGTAGCAAGTCTACTCAAAATTCACTCAATCCACACACAGAACCCGCTGCATCCCGTATGTCGGTCACACGTACAATGCTGCAAAGATTGCATCTGCGATGCCGGGTTAAGGCGGTGTGGGCATTAGTGTTCCACGTGACTGCATTACTATGTTTAATGTATGATGTGGCTATGGAGTTCTTTTGTAGGTAGTCGTTTTTAAAATGCTAATGCTATGCCGACCGCTTTAGCCTAGTTGGTAGTGACCCTGCCTAAGAAGCAAGAGGTCCTAGGTTCGAATCCCGGTAAGGGCATTTATTTGTGTGATGAGCACGAATATATTTCTTCCTGAGTCATGGATGTTTTCTATGGATTTAAGTATTTATTTATCTATATAAGTAAGTTTATCGTCGTCTAGTACCCATAGTACATACAAGCTTTGCTTAGTTCGGGACTAGATCGATTTGTGTAAGATTGTCCCCTTATATTTATTTATTTATTTTATTTATTTATGCTATGTAAGCTACCATTTGAGAGAGCATTAGATATTATTTTAAATCGTTGAAATAGGAAAGGAACCATGCAAGGAGATGTAAGGTCGCCATGGAACCTGTTGATGCGCTGTGCTGAGAGTGAGGGACGCCGACGACTTCGTCTGCGTGGACTCGGGATAAAACCTATCCTATATTTTTATCCAGGCTATAAACTATCTTTGTGCAAAATTTCATCCAAATCGGTAGAGCCGTTTAAGCGTGATTGAGTAACAAACATCCAAACATCTAAATATCGAAATATCCTAACTTTCGCATTTTTAATACTAGCTTCCGTCCGCGACTTCATCCGCGTGGACCCGAGATAAAAACTATCCTATACTTTAATTCAGGCTATCAACTATCTTCGTGCAAAATTTCATTCAAATCGGTTCAGCCGTTTAAGCGTGATTGAGTAACAAACATCCAAACAACTAAACTTTCGCATTTATAATATTACTAGCTTCCACCCGCGACTTCGTCTGCGTGGACTCGGGATAAAAACTAGCCTATATTTTAATACAGGCTATAAACTATCTTCGTGCAAAATTTCATTCAAATCGGTTTAGCCGTTTAAGCGTGATTGAGTAACAAACATCCAAACATCTAAACTTTCGCATTTATAATATTAGTAGGATATAAGGAAGGATTGGTAGGATAATTAGGATTGTATGGGTGTCGAATCATCAACCTGCTTCGCTTCGGGTGCATTACCTCACTATTTTATTTTAATCGGATCAATGTCCTATTGATGAATAGTGTGCTGTGATGACTGGTAGATGAAACATCATCATGCCTTTTCCTTACGCACAGCACAACACACTGATGTTGAGATGGCATTGTAATTATTCAAATGCGATTGTAACTTTCAAAAGGAACGCCCCAGTTAAAAGCAATTTGTATAAATCGTAGTACATTCATCAAATAGTTTGTTAATAAACATCATTCATTCATAATTGCGCATTGCTAATTTTAAAGCCTCCCGCCTTACATTCGGCTAAATATTATAATTTAATCTACAAAGTGCATGTTGGACATATCAAGTATGATATCATTCTATCAGAGTGGTAATTGCGTGAATTTTCGAACGAGCGTCAAGATTCAACTGTAATTTTCCCATTTTTCTCGAAGCTGGTGTCCGTTTCTCTAGTCAACATGGCTATCACAGGTCGGCCCGCGAGCTGTTTCGCCGCGACATAGACTATCCATCGCTTTCGAATAAGATTCGTTCAAATTAGAAAGAGACGGATAGCCCATCTCGCCGCGACAGCTGGGATAGCCGCACTGAAGTATATTTTGCGGGAAACCGCAGTAGCCGTTGCTTTCCTCATTGCTTACCAACAATCACCTCTGTAGTCTAAATTAGTTCCAATAAGTAGCTGAAAATAAAAGACTTCGTATTAACTAAAATTAAATATTAAATCGCGAAACATGGTTGATGTAACTGAGGCTCTAGTATAAGTTTTAGCGAAACAAAACGTTACGACCGCGTTTGCGTTTAGCTGTCAAATCTCATACAAATTGAGGGTAAAACGCAGACGCGATCGTAACGTTTTGTTTCGGTAAAACTGATACTAGAGCCTCAGGTGACTGACGAGTGGCAGCTTTCTCGCGCAACGCAGTAGCATTGCAATTCAGCGAGGAAATACCACCAGCATCCTCGGTACCATGCTCCAAGGACATTTTTTGTATTAACTTAATTTTAATTTAATTTAGTTAGTGTAAATTATGCACTTGTAAACGTTGTGATATCGAAATAAGTAGCCTCGATGCTTACCTATCTTTAGTTTGCCATACCACAATATAGCGATACTGAAATTATGTTTATCATATTAGTTGTTCTTCTCTATTTTAGGGTATGACATCATAACGAAATAAAAATTGCAGTCGTTCAGTTCCTGCTTTAAAAAATAAATCAATATTACTGCCATCAGTCAACTACAATAAAAACCTAAACAGTACCCAAACAAAATACATATCCTTGATTTTCTCCATATCATGTTGCGACACACCCATTTGCCACAAGGTTCATGTTTGCGGGAATAGGATTACCACACGACGTGTAAAAACCAACAGGACTGCCTATTACGATGAAACAGCGAAATACCTTTTTCTTTAACCACCTGCACTCGAAATTCAACTTTGATATGTCCACGTAAAACTTAAAATCAGTTGTAGTTGGGTTTAAAGGGTGTTTTATCGGATTCGGTAGAAAGAAAGCAGTATAATTCATTGTGACAAGTCCAATTAGCCGGGTTTGTGTGGTGACGGAATTAAGTTTTGACTCGGCTCATATTTAATTAGTAGTAACTAGTGGTTTCAGTTAACTTTGTCTTTAAACGTCGGTTTAGTTTTGCTCGGCATTCGAGTTCGTTTACTTCTAACTACCTAGAGGATAATTATTGACTGAACCAGATTTCATAATTGCTGTAGTTTGCATTTCAAATTGGGAGCTATGTGTAACTAAAAATTAAGGTTCTGATACACGTGCTGGTACTCGCTAGCATTGACGAGCACCTACTTCTAGCGAAACCACAGCCAAGGGAACGTGCTTGGGAGAATCAGCGGGGAAAGAAGACCCTGTTGAGCTTGACTCGCCTTCGCTGGAATGATCGTGAGAACATTTGCAGCGATGTTTGGCTCTGTGCTTGGTTCTGTTGTTCAGTTCCCAAAAATAGGCGACTGCTCGATGTTTATTTATTTATTAGGACCTTCAACAATAAGCATACCATTACATAATAATGCTTTAATAATTTTCTGTAACATGTCAATGCTATCAGCATCTTAAGGATTGTTTCGAATGAAGAATGCAAAAATTGTTTCGAATGAGATGTAAAAAATGTATGAAGAATTTGCAGAACAATGAATTATGCTGGATCCAGGCAAAGTATAATCCAGTTGTTTAATTATTAATTTAAACTCAAAATTTAGCTATAATTAATCGCAATATCGCATTACAAATTCTATTATAAACTCATTTTTTGCTTAAAACTAAAAAAAGCTATACTTATTAGTCAAAAATTCAAAATTCATATCGGAAGCATCCGATTTTCAAACCACTTATGCTGATTTGTACGCTGCACTAAATTGCACAAGTGGATTTGAAACTACATCGGTCTTACAAGCGTCCAGATTATTCAGCAGCTCTATTCTCCCACCTCTTAAAGCGATTTTAAGTTCTGTTTTGTATTATTCAATCTCTCGCTCGCCCTAATCCTATGGTAATAAGTAACCTAAACCCCTGACCTTTAAAATATTACAAATCCAAATTGAAATTTGAGGAGAAAAGTGTGCTAAATTGTATTCTTCTTTTTGTGTGTGTCATAAATAAATGCTTTCTATTCTATTCTAAACGACACGTATTTATTTTTATTTATTTATTTATTAAGAAAGAAACGATAATACAACATAAACAAGTACAGGGTCCCGCAAAACCGTTTGCACAGTATGGTTGGTTGTTTGGTATGGTTGGTTGGTTGGTTGGTGGTGGTATGGTTGAGATTATTGAATGTGATCGACTTTCATACAACTGTCATTGGAATTGGAGTCTTCCCCCTGGACGGTAGATTTGCTTTTTGAATGTACTACTTTGATGTAATGCGGCCAACTCAAATAATCTCAAGTATATGTATGAGAGCTGGATCCACTGTCCGCCTAACGTCATAAATGTGACTGTTTGAATGTCTCAACATGTATTACTACGCAAAAACAGCAGCGCGTATTTAGTTGTCATTTGGCTGATTTATGGATAGAGTTTTCCGAGTCACAATTCGTGCCAAGACTGTTTATTGGATTTGGATTAAATACGAATGGTATGACTGAAGTCAAAATGGAGGCCAGTACGTCTGGCAGAACCGATAGGCGAGGTGTCGGTGTGCGTGCCAGCGGCGGAAATTGTACTCCAAACCGCACGTGAAAACCTACCTTTACATCGTTCGGAACGTAAAATGTATTCCAAAAAAACTGACGATATGTAAATGTTAGCGTATAAACTGGTAATAGCGTATGAATCAAGCATTTATGGGCTTTATAATAGCGTTTTAAGAGCAATTGCGACGGATGTGGTAGGTTTTTTGTTAAAGCAAAAAATATCTTATACTTTAAAGATAACTCTTTTTGGATAGTAGAGCTTTTCCATATTACGTAATTGGATTTGTTTTTTTTTACAATAAACTAGAAATTACTTCATCTACAAGAGCCTACTTGCTTCATAAGAAGAAGAAAGGTCGATTTGAAGATATCAGGCCAAATTGGGCATTTGAGTTCTAGATGTAATGTCCCCAGTACACAATTACCCCGCGTTCATATAATATCTCTCTTTTAACATATAAATGACAGAGACATGAACAGAAGCGATGTCCCCTTCAGCCGAGAAAGTCAAGTGGAATTTTAGCCCAGGTAGATCTTTATAGAAACCGCCTAACAAATTAATAACGAACTAACAATTATGTTAGTGATAAGTGACACGCGTAAGCTGACAGCGGTGTGTATTAGTGATATCAACGAAATATCCCAAAAATGTTATAGATCGGCTATGTCACGAATCGTTAGCTGAACCTGAAATGTAGTCCAATCATTCCACTTTAAATGTTCCCTAATTAAAAGAAAAAAAACCTTTGAAACTGGCCACAAAGACTGGCCGTCCTTTTATCTTTCTAAACGGAATTATTAATTCAAAATTGGAACGCCGATAAAATTGGTAAAACACTTAAAAGTTAAAACGCCGCATATTACGCGTCACGAAAATACAAAACAAGGTCTTGATGGGTGGAGTTAGAGTTCCTTCTTGACTGAACGTGCTGTTGCTATGGGAGAGGGTTCTAAAGCCAGTATGCCCACGGCGATGCCTAAAACAAGCGGAGCGCCATTAACGTCGATCAAACTAAATTGATTGACCAGCCCGTTTCGAAAACTCATAGAATTCATAAAATTGTTTGCGAATTTTTAGATTTTATTTAGTCAGCAAGGATGGGGTAGGTATGTACTTGGAAAATATTTTATAGCCTCAATTTTAAATTTTTACATATCTGTACATGTTAATTTATGAGTACGATATAGTAGATTGTCATTCAGAATTTTAGCAATTACGAAAAAAGCCACGCTCAAATGAGTATTTATTGCTTATAAGTTGATAGACCTCGTAAAAGTGGCATTATCATATTGGTAAAATAAATATAGTCAGTTGTTTTACCTACTTTTGCATAACGATATGTTTGCGGTTGGTAAGAAAATCGAAAGTCTAAGGTACTTATACGAGAAGAACACGAAACAGTGCCATATCTATATATATATAAACGTAAAAGTGACTGACTGACTGACTTAAATCGACGCCAGACCCAAACCGTTGAAAGCTGCCTAGAAAGCTGATTTTTTCACAATATAGGTAGTTTATATAACGCAAGTACCCACTAAGAAGGGATTTTTGAAAATTTCTCCCTCAAGGCGGTAAAAAGGGGGTTAAAAACTTGGATGGAGTAACATTTTAAGTGAAAAGCTTGAAACTGTATGGACTCCTTATTTCAATACAAGAAAATGAATTTTAGGGTTTTGGAAAAACTTAGCCCGAAGCGGGTTAAATAGTGTTGCAAAGTTTGTACGGATGAAATTTGGTATAGAGATAGTTTGAGTCCCGGGGAAGGACATGGGACATATAATTATTCCGGAAACATCCCTTAGGAGGGGAAAATAATGAGGGGTGAAAAGTTGTATTGAGCTACGATATAAACGAGTTCGACGCGGACAGAGTCACGTGCAGTAGCTATAGTATGGAATAAACATGACCATGCGAATGAAACGACTCAACGCCATCCTGAAACGCGAAGTCTAGTACAAAAATATGTATGAAATTGATATTTTCATAAATATGTACCAAAATCTTAATCCGCTGACATAATTATGATGAAGAGCAATGCGACATATTTATTAGTAAGTTGCATGCACCCATATTTTTACACTTGACTGCAAAAGTTCCCAAAGATTTATAAATATCTAGCAACCTCATGTGCTCTTAACAATAAAGTCTTGATAATTTCACCGGGCACATGCACATGTTTCAAACTCGAATTATGGGTTCAAATCCTCAATACACTGGTCGTTCCATCTTGCATGAATGGGAACTAGGAGTCCCTGCGGTTCTGTGGCCGGATTTGGGCTGGCTAGAGTCCGGTGCAAATCCGAAAACAATAGACAGTGTGGAAAATACACATTACGAACTGATCTGTGCACCTCCCGGGAATGCGGCGCACCTCCTGATGTTCTTTTCTGGCTATGTGCGCTGGTACGGACCCAGAGCGCCGATATGACGTCACGCTGCGAGTAGTGTGTGATATAATAATTAATAACTTTAAAAAGTTGAAAACAATATGCCAAATCCGGCTAAACCGATTTCGTTGAAACTAAGCTAAGAACAATGGAGATCACGTGGACTTTCGGACAAAAAAAAGCATTAAAATTGATCCATTTGTTTAGGGGTTACGATGCCACGGACTGCCACACAGTCACACACAAACGAAACACTTATAAAATCAGCGTCGGTAATTATTAACCGACAACTTAGAAAAGTTGAAAAACCACCGACATTTTCATTACAAAGTCCAATATCTCAAAAACGGCTAAACAGGTTTTCAAGAAACATGGCTAAGAACACTCGGGATCACATCAGCTTTCGAATTAAAAAAAAACACATTCAAATCGGTCCATCCTGTTGGGAACTACGATACCACAGACAGATGCACAGACACGTTAAACTTATAACACCCCTCTCTGTGCGTCGGGGGTTAAAAATTAACCAAAGAACAACACACACTGCCGATTCACATGTATACACGGTCTTTCAAATCTATTTGGTTAACCACACCCACCGCACAGACATTACATTCTAAACTAACATTAAAACGTCCCAAAACTTTTGATATCCGCAAAGTAAAATGATTAGGCTAATAAGACAATAATAATGGCCCTGAAAAGAACCGTTAAGGGACAACAAAACTCAATTAGGCCGGTAATTTATTTCCGACTCGCGGGACTGACCTCTGTGAGGATTTTGCGCAATCGATAATTTTGACTGCCGGCTTTTCTATTGTTTTCATGCACAACTGTATATATCTCTAGAAATAGAGTTTAGTTACATATTTTTAAACTTTTTGATCAATCATATATTGTGGGCTACTGTACTTTATAAGCTGTATATGTGTTATTGGTAGATTTTGATGGTTTTGTATGATGATGTGATGATGAATAATCACCAAATGTGGTTTGAATTGTTTTAAAATGGCGAATGATTTAACATAAGATGTAAATAAATACAAGCAAGAGGATTTTTAACCAAATATCGTGTTTCCGAGCATTTCTAGAAAACTTTGAACATATTTACCACGTCAATTAACCCTACAGTACCCGCGCCCTTGTAACGCGAGTGCTCGCGGGCGAGCATTTTGCCGGGCGCATTATAAATGCTTTTTTTTAAATACCTCAGTAAAAACATTCGAACATGGTAGAATGGGGTGCGTCTCACGAGATATAACAACAGTTTATATAATTACATATTAATAACGTTCACTAGACATAATGAACGTTAGCTTTAACAACAAAACCAATACAGTAAAACATGTTATTTTTAAAAGTTTGAAAGTTCTTTTTATAAATAAAGCCCTCAGGCAAAAAATATGTAGCCTTTTCTTGAAATTTAAGGATGTCTTCACTTTAATTACCATAAAATTAAAAATTCGGCCATTACATAGCCATATGTTTTTATAATGTAAAGTATGTAACATACCCAGTTAATCCTGATAGATATAAATAAAGTAGTAGTGCACAGTAACTTTGACCTTCTCTTGTGCCATTTTTTGGTCCTTTATTTTCCTACATTTTGTCGACCTTTTATACCCACATTTATGCTAAAAGTGGCGCTGGAACATACGTTTCATGTGCTCTGCCTACCCCTTTTGGGAATAAAGGCGTGTATGTATGTATGTATTTTCCTTGGTTCCACATGCTGCACTCCTCCGAACACTCATAGTGTAAAACTTAGACGAATCTATTTATCAATAAATTTATCTGGAATTTTCTTATTATCTGTTGTTTAATTATGTTATGACCAAAAAATTTTTTGTAGAATATATGAGGTTTAACAGGCAAAAACGCCCCAAAATGAATACTATGTAAACGAAATATGCGATTTAATATATTTTCACCAAAACATCAACAAACTCAACGAAACAAAATAATAACTTGCAATTAAAGAAAAACCAGCCAATTGTGTGTCGGGCCACGCGCAGTGTGTTTGTTGCCTGTATGTTTTAGTTACATCGACATGCGGTGCGGTTGCGTCTTCTGATATTGTACGAAAATTGGCCTTTCCAAGTACGTATTAAGTTAGTCGACTATTACCAGGTAAAGAACTACTTTATGCCTACTTGTCCGTGATAGTTTTCCTTTTAAATTCATTATATGTGCTACTACCACGATTTTTTTCACATCCCCAGTAGTAGCCATCTAACCGGCAGGGGTGGGGACACATGCAAACGCAAACGAATCACTGATTTGAAAAATGGTTTTAAGAAACCCATAATATTTTTGAACGAGCTATCCAACTATACCCCACATCATGGCTTTGACGAGCAAAATCACATTACATCCTCGCTGTAGATGTAGGGGGTACCCTAAAATTTTTTTCATAAGATTTTATTGTACTGTTTTGACGAAGTGATTGATTTATATACCCATGCCGAATCACAGTTTTCTAGTAGTAATGGTTACTGAGCTAAGCCGGGGACGGACGGACAGACGGACATGGCGAAACTATAAGGGTTCCTTGTTGACTACGGAACCCTAAAAACGCAAAATCCGTCACGTTTGTTGTTTGGGAGCCCCCTTCATTTTTAATTTTTTTAGTTATCATTTTATTATCACTTTCAATACAATGGTTTCAGTCTCTATAATTAAGAAAGTATAAGTATAGAAGAACCTTAATTACCATAAATAGTAATAAAATTCTTTTAAAATTATTCGTAAAGTTGGTAACAAAAAGGAATTCTAATGAAAGCTAACTTAATTGACGTGGTGTCTACGTACAAATTGTACAATCTTTTCTAGAAATGCTCACCGCGCCTTCACTCCACAAATCAATATTTTTAATCCATAATTATTTCTCAAAATACCTAGACATTATAAGGATAATTAGAATATATATTATTTAATCAAAACGCTGTCGTACAACGGCATAGCTGATTAAAACATTTGGTTGAATTAACTAGCTGAATAAATAAAGCCTGATTTTGTATGCATGAGCAACTGAATTATATTCGAACATTGTTGAACACGGACTAGAATAAACACGTGCTGCGCTTTTTAGCTGACACCTAATACGGGGCCTATTCCAAATTCAAAATTCAAATATTTATTCTGCGAGTAGGCCTCAAGAGCTCTTTTCCATGTGAGAACTTACAAATACATTAAGTGAGATGAAAACAGCAACAATGAAAGCATAGACAAATACGAGTACCTGAGCACACATTTGCCGAGACATTAGTCTCCGGGGTAAATTTTATTATAATTAACTTATACTATAATAATAGTACATTACTACAGAGGCCGGGAAGTAACGCCGAGGTATGTATTGTGCTTTTCTCAAACATGCAATGAAATAAATTAAAAAAACTCCAAGAAATAGAACTTTAATTTTCATGGCTGTGCAAATTGCGGAATGGAAATTAAAAAAGCGGCCAAGTGCGTGTCTGACCACGCGCAGTGTTGGGTTCCATAGTTGCCAGTCTGTCTCAGTTACATCGACGGGCGGTGCGGTTGCGTCGGCCGAATTTGTACGAAAATTGGCCTTTCCAAGTACACGTTAAGTTAGTCGACTATTACTCGGTAACTTCTTATGCCTACTTGTCCGTGATAGGTTTCCTTTTAAATTCATAATATGTCTATGTCTGGTGAGCAAAAACATATATTTGTATTGTATTGTATATGTACTACTACCACGAATGTTTTCAATCCCCAGTAGTAGCCATTTAGCCGGGCGTTAATATAATAAATAACAATGTAAACGAAATATGCAATTTAATATGATATTTTCATCAAAATGTTTGGTCGGCGTGATTGATTTATACTGCGTGGAACGGGACGATGGACTTTAGCGCAAGAGGGGGATTATTGAGCGCTAGTACGTCACATTTTCCAGATAAACTATTTTTTTTGAAGCGATTTTTTTTTTACATTTTTATGGAGCTCTTCGCTCCAGTTGGCCAACGCTCCATACAAACGTAAAAAAAAATCGCGTCAAAAAAAAATAGTTTATCTGGAAAATGTGACGTACTAGCGCTCAATAATCCCCCTCTTGCGGGAAAGTCCATCGTTCCGTTCCACCTTGTATACCCATGCCGAATTAAAGTTTCCTAGTAGTAATGGTTACTAAGCTAAGCCGAAGACGGACGGATGGACAGACGGACATGGCGAAACTATAAGGGTTCCTTGTTGACTACGGAACCCTAAAAATAATCTTGAGAAGAGTGTGATCGATTTTAAGACGCTGAGGCACTTAAATGAGCTATCGCATACATATGAAAAAATATGCTATCCAATTGATAATAATCCGAACTTTTCAATAGCAGAACTTAAACACTTTTTTTTAACTTTATATAAATTCAATATGTAAACTTATGCTACTACATTTATTGTTTCATTCTTACTGAAGCCTAATAAAGCAAGAAACAGTTGCGACTTAATTGTTTTTATATCTAGTATATTTCATTTCGTATTTACTGAGATTATTAGTCAGTGTTGGTGTTATGACAATCTATGTAAGGATTTTAAGTATTTTTTTGCATTCATATATATATAGTAAATGGTAGTTGGTTAAGTACACTCGAGGCAAAGAATACGGGTCACCCTAAATTAAATAACTGCAATAGGTTTTTTAAAATATTTGATACTTGTTTTATTTACATAATATGCTATTCTTTACAATACCCAACTGTATTGTCAATTTTCTGGATCCTATCATAAAAATATCGATATCCAAAAATCACGATTTTTGCGATATCTCGCTCCGTTAACGTTGTTTTTTTTCATGGGTTTTTACGAGTCCGATTTAAACCTGGTAACGTTATATTTTTTACTGTTATTAGCAGTTTATATGTAAAATTAAATAAAGATCATGGACAGGATTAACTGTACAACCTCTTACGCACTATTTTAGGAAATATGACGGTATTTTACCGACCCGTATTCTTTGCCCGCCTCCTAATCCTGTCATGATCTTTATTTAATTTTACATATAAACTGCTAATAACAGTAAAAAATATAATGTTACCAGGTTTAAATCGGTCTCGTAAAAAACCATGAAAAAAAACAACGTTAACGGAGCGAGATATCGCAAAAATCGTGATTTTTGGATATCGATATTTTTATGATAGGATCCAGGAAATTGTTAATACAGTTGGGTATTGTAAATAATAGCATATTATGAAATAAAACAAGTATTAAATATTTTTAAAAACCTATTGCAGTTATTTAATTTAGGGTGACCCGTATTCCTTGCCCGCGAGTGAACTATGTCGAAAAACCTTAAAATGAGGCAGGTTTCTAATTAAAATTTGCTACTGCTTTTAAAAGTAAACCAAAAGTGGTATTTTCATTGTTTTTTCGACATTAGCCTTAAGTTTATTAACAGCAAATCGAGTATTATAATAATTTTCATAATACAGAACAGCAGAACATCAAGTCCTCCTTAATTACTGCGTTTTATCAGAGAGTTGTTAGGAATTATTAATTACAGAACAATTTGCGAACTTTCAAATTGAGGGAGATAAAAATCCAAACCGAATAGATAGATAAAGATGGGGTTTGCAGCGCAACAACACCATGGTAAAAAGCGAATAGGAATTAAAATCAAAAATGAAGAAGTATCTTAATTATTTAAAAGATTGAGGTTATGGATCGGGACAGTTGTTCAGGACGATTTAGAACAGGAAGGGGAATAATAATATTGAAGTATCTGATACGACATCACAATTCATGAACATCCGTATTAAAGGGAAGATATATTCAACGGTAACAACGACAGAAGAGACAGCTTTCGTCGATTTTGTCATTATTTTCGCCATGTCTGTCTGCCTGCCTATCCGTATGAAACTTGATTCTGTGACCCTATCAACTAGATAGCTGTGATCAGCCATCTAGGTATCATAAAAAGTTGGGGTCAAATGAAATCTTACATATATTTTACGCCAAGCCTAGTAGAAAGTACTAGAGTGTAGCGGTAAAATACTTACTTTCAACAATTTGCAATTTACTAACTACCGGGCAATAAAACACTGTAATAGAACGAATACACAAAATATTTCCATAAAACACGTACACCAAGAAAGATCACATTAGGAAGTTTATCTAAGAATCCATACAAATTTCACGCAAAATTAACATAATCGTGTTACGTAGTTGCTTTCACGTGGCGAAGTACGGAACTTTCCAATTTTTCATCTCCGACTAATTTGAAATTATAATCTGCGGCGAGGAATCAAATCAAAATTCCATTTAACTTAGTATTTCAATATTTGTTTGCTACAGCTGTTCATCTTTAGGATTCTGTATTTTTTATCGTTGAACGAGGGAAGTTTTCCACCTCAGCTTAGGTGAAAATTCTTTCGTATGTCTGGCCAGCTGTTCTCCTCGACAGGTCACGTTTCTCACATGATCTTGAAATGTTGTTGCCACGTAACTTTTTATTTATATATTTATAGTGAAGGAGTACCAACAGCTGCAAATACATGATGTCCTTTTTTTTATTTTTTTTCTGTTCTCTGCTTATCGGCAATCAGTCGAAGACTATAAGTCGACGTGTGCATTAGTACGGCCTGGCAATTCGAGTGTGCTCTCCAGCGAGAGCATCTCCTCATTTTTTTCAAGTCTGAGGCTAGAGTCTTATATGGTAATACAAACCCAAATAAACTTTTTGATCACACGTTAGGACAACTCAACTGTTGTATTCACAAACAACAAAATAAATTTAATTCATTTTACCGTATCACGTACAACGCGTTACGTTACCGACCTGCAAGTTCAATAACGGTAAGTTTTTTTTAGTCGATTTAGTTGTTCTTAATAAAACTTGCCTGAGTGACAGAGAAAATCAACCTTACAGAAGACAGAAGCCTTAATAAAAAATATTGCTATACAGGGCGGTGGTGTCCCTTGGATCTTTCTTTTCTAAATATTTGATGTTAAAAAACAATTCAGTAACAAATACTTTCAACTCTCTAAACTTCGGCCTCTCTAACCTTTCAATGTTCTTTAATAGATATTTAGATTTACGAATATATTTTAACAGTTCGGTTAGTCATAGTTTCGACGACAATAGCCAAACACAGATTGACCCCGTACCACGTAAACATGACAATCTAAATAAACGACAAAGGGAACACAATATCGTATCCAAGATCAGTAAAATACGAGGAAAAGAACAATTTTAGAATTTATTTTTATGCCAATCTCAATTTAGTGGGAAACTGTATCATGTTCTCCATTATGGGATATTCGTTTTTGTGTTATTTACGTATTTATTGAGCTCGTATGACGACAAAAAATATATTTCATATTAATATAAAGCTAGGTATTCACTTAGGTATCGCGCCGCGCCGCACCATTTGTCTTAATGCCAAATAGATGCATTCAAATGGATGAAAGTAATAAAAGCGAACAGTTGAGAGTGAGCTGCGAGCAGTTGAAATGAGCTGGAGCGAGAGACGTCGCTCAGGACAGGAAGGCGTGGCTCGAGCTTATGAAGGTCCTATGCACCTCTGAGAAGCTCTAGGACAACAAGAAAGTAATAATTAAGAAAGAAAAACGTTTTGTCACTTGTTTTCTATGTTTTCTGATATTCACTAGCGCGCCATTGGTCTTGGCGACAAATGATGCGTCCTATTGGATGGATGGACATTGACATTGACATTGATGTTACAATTTTTACGTTTGCATTTCTACATTACATTGCATACAAGATTATTGGAGTTTGGAGACAGTTGTACGTAATGTTAAAAGATATAAATAAGCACGTGTAAGTTATGTCGTTCTTATGCCATCCACTACTCATCATAATCCAGCCGAAAGACCACTGCTTGATGCAGCGGAAAGCGACTCCGGCGCAGGTGCCCGCTAGGCGGGTTCCTGGCAGTGAACGTGTTAGGCGCTATAGACTATGGCGTAGTAGTAGCGTTTCGAACTTTACGCAGTGGTGAATGGCTTACGGGTTTCCACATTTATGACTAAAGCATGTCTGAGCTAAATCCCGTCAAGTCGCATAAAATCTCAAATTCATTCCTCTAAGTAATAAACGTATATTATATAATGATAATAAAAAAAACATAAAATTTTATGGCACCACACCGTTTCACTACTTCTTGCCGACTAGCAGTAAATCCGAATGTAAACTACCTTCCAGATATGAAATATAATATTTTATGTTTCTAGTGGAATAAGAAGCTAGCTCAACACTTTATAAACTTATTAAGTATGTGATGCTGCTTTTATTATTTATTTGGTCTTCTTTGTAGATCTTAAAATACTAATAGTCTCATAAACAAACACCCCTTTCGAACCGGCGCACGTCAAAAAAAATTGATGTCTTAAGTAGCGCCGCAAAATTGGCCCACCGAATGGATGCCATTGCCATTATGCGGGGTTAGGGGCGGGGTGTCAAAACGATGCCAGGCAGCTGTTTAGTTCGAACATACGCACACCGGGTTTTAGGCACGTGTAGGAGCTCGCATTCTATGGTTTTTACGTTCGCTGTGCTCGCATTAACACTTGTACTCCCAGGAACCCGCCTAGTGTGCGCATACGCTGTAGGCCCGTTCCGCTACTTAGCGGGAAAATCACGGGATCAGCTATGAGCTATACCAGTTATTTACTAGCGAGAGGAATCATCCTTAGTCAGTACAGTGAAAACTGGTACAATCCGCATCAAAAATCCATATACATGACCCGATATCATTGCTTTCGTGAGTAGGTATGTGTGTATGAGTATATTTAGAAAACCGGTTAGCCTAGTGGGTAGTGACTCTGCCTATAAAGCTTAAAGTCCTGGATTCGAATCCCGGTAAGGGCAAATGCTTGTTTGATGAGCATGAATATTTGTTTCTGAGTTTTGGATCTTCTCTATCTATTTAAGTCGGAAGCCGAAAAAATCGGAGCCAGATTGTAGCTGTTTATGGATGAGCCTTCTCCTTTTCAACCGTCATCTGGGGTGCCTCAAGGTTCCAATTTGGGACCCTTGTTATTCATCATATTTTATCAATGATTCGTTGAATTCAATGTCTTTCAGAAGTCCTTGCATATGCAAATTTCTCGTAAAATTTCTATCCTACAAGACTGTCAACTATTACAAGCGGATCTTAAAACTGTGAAAAATGGTGTACGGGTAATAAAATGCCCTTAAATACTGAAAAATGACAGTGTATTACTTTTACAAAAATAGGAAATATGTCGCATATGATTATAAAATAGGTGAACACACGCTAGACCGTGTCGATGAAGTCCAAGATCTTGGTGTCATATATGACAGTCAATTGTCTTTCAGACAGCACTACGACCATATTATAACCCGAGCTAATAAAATGCTTGGTTTTGTCACTCGCGTTAGTAGGCCGTTTAGACAAGGAAAAACAGTCCTGCATCTGTACAAATCTCTCGTAAGAAGCATCTTTGAATACAAATCTTCGATATGGAACCCAATTTATTCCATCCACGACCAGAAACGGGAAACTGTCCAAGCTCGTGCACTTAGATTTGCTTCTATGAAAATGGGTAAACGCAGATCTCTCCCCAGTTATGAAGCTAGACTAGAGTTTTTCAAACTTAATACCTTAAACAATAGGCGAAAACTTGCAGATGTTACACTCTTATTCAAAATTGTATTTCCTAGTAGATGCCGATATTATTAATGAATTTAATTTTAAATGTATTAATAGACCTGTCCGCCATCCGCGATTGTTTGCCTATCCTCTTGCCAATATCAACGTCTCTGCAAATTGTCCCACTATCCGTATGTGTTGCACATTTAATAATATTTGCTCAAAATGCGACTTATTTTCAGTGTCCCTCCATACATTTAAAGCCAATGCAACTTTAGCTTTTAATACCAGCGCTGGCCTCCTAGGTTAGCACCATGCTGAGTCGGGGCCTTTTCGTGGACCCTGCTACTTTTACGTTACTGTGTTTTGTTTTTTATACCCATTGTTTTGTCCACGAATAAATGTTTTCTTTCTTTCTTTCTTTCTAATAGTTTAATTCCTTAAAAAATTTAGCAGTAGTATTACAGTATGATATCATCTCACATTGTATATCCGTGTGCCTTAAATAGATAATATTGTAAGTGATGTGGTCAGTTGTTGTGAACCTGCAAATATGAATTTTGTGTAAACGCACGTGATGATAAGATATGCTTATTTTGTAAGTTGTAACTGTTCTGTCTGTATAAAATAAATATAAATAAGTATTTATATCCATTCAATATATCGTCGTCTAGTACCCATAACATAAGCCCTAATGAGTTTACTGTGGGGCTAATTCGATTTGTGTAAGATTGTCCCCTAATATACGTACACCATACGAAGTAATCGCTTCGATGTACGTCCTTAATTGCGCCCACATCGTTGATAGGCACGTGTCAAGCTGACGTTTGGTCGCACAACGATCGGATCAGATCTGTGTAAACGGCATAAGTGTTTACTATACCATTAAGCTACATGCACATATGCGGTGACTCGGATCAAATTCGCTCCTAAAATTGTGTGATTAATGGGTGTTACGCTTAGCACAATGTTTTTTTTATATCTTAACCAATACAAGAATAATCGAAGATTACATGGCAATCGATTCCATAAAACCTAGTGCCTACGCGAATTCTCGGGATTAGGTAGACGAGTGGACTCTAGGTTCTATAGGTAAAATAATCTTACAAATCAAGCTGGATTAAAGAAAAGGTAAAAAACAAGCACGCAACGGGACAAAGTTACTTTTTCATTTGTATGACTGTCAAGCAGTTATGTACCAAACATGCACATCTGCGCAGCCTAACAGTACCATATAGTAGGGTAATATGGATGATGTATTCTTAATTAGCTTCTGTCCGCGACTCTGTCCGCGTGGAACTTGTTTATCCCATAGCTCCGTACAAACTTTCATCCCCATTTCACCCCCTTAGAGGATGATTTTCCGAATAAAAACTATTCTATGTCCTTTCCCGGGGCTCAAACTATCTTTATACCAAATTCCATCTAAATCCGTTTAGCGGTTTAAGCCTGAAGAGGTAACAGACACACAGACATTATTAGTTAAGAATTAAGGCTGGTTGCATCAACCACATATAACAGGCCCTTTAATGCTTAACATGACGCAAGTAATTGACTCTTAAATAACTCTGAGACTTTCCATACAATCTGATTTTAACGGACGCAGCGTATGATATCCAATGGTTTCAAAAAACCAACCCTAATTAACCTATACTAGTCTTTTTTAAGTGAGCAAGACGAATAAGAAAGAGAACGCTAATTTAAATTATCAATACACTCTGTCATATTAACAACATTACACTCAGACTAAGTAAATACTTACCTGACATTGCCTGCTGTAGATCTGACATCACACATTTTGTAATGTCCAATTTGACATTTTATTGACATTTTATTTTGACACTAGCTTTTGCCCGCGACTCCGTCCGCGTGGAACTCGTTTATATAGTAGCTCGATACAAACTTTCATCCACAATTTCACCCCCTCAGCGGATGATTTCCGGGATATCAACTATCCTATGTCCTTCCCCGAGATTCAAAATATCTCCATACCAAATTCCATCTCAATCGGTTCAGCGGTTTAAGCGTGAAGAGGTAACAGACAGACAGACAGACAGACACACTTTCGCATTTATAACATTAGTATGGATTAGTATGGATTGTATTCTGTTTCTTAGCAATCCTCTTAAACATAAGTAATTGACGCACATTTTGCATCTTGTATTTTTTTATTGATTGCTCTAGTATATGCTTATTTCTTGCATAAATTCTTTTATTAATGTTATCACTTTGCATGCCACTAGGTGGCTGAATGTATATGGATTTCAAAATATTTATTAATACCATCAGTACCTACCTGTTTTCTAGCAATAAATGTATGTAATTTCATTTCATTTCAATACGCAACGCTTATAAAATGGGGCAACTTGGAGCGACTTTGCATAAACAAAACGTTTAAGTTCTCTTAGTCACTCGAACAAATCTGCTTGATCGCGAGCTCGCATGTGTATACACAGCTTAACATCTTCGTCACTTCAATTTCAAGTTCTACACCAACGACTTAAGGTGCTATTTCGTCTACTTGAGCGGACTTTAAATCGATGGAGCTTCAGAGTTTGGGCCGGCGACGGTCCGAACACACATTGTGGAGCATTTAGATTAAGTAACAGATAAGAGTCACTTAAAAGTAGGTACGTTTCAGTGACCTCGAGTACTATTGGTTCTAGAATAACTATTTCTAACTGACTGACTTCGACCAGTGTCGATGAGTAAAAATTCACGATATCTCCGGCAATCTGTAAAATGTCATTAAGTATATGGGCCGATGCTGAGTTTCCCTTGTTTAACCGACAAACATTTAATGGATATAATGTAAGAGTTTTCATTTCATCGAGATCCATTTTTTTCAGAAACTTTTCTTAATTTCAGAACACAATTGAGGAGTTCCATAATACCGAAATCACTACACGCGCGCCTAATATAAATGAGGGGCTCCCTCAATTCCGCAAGGATCATCATTTAACTGGATTTTTTAAAAGAATGGGGCCAAACTGGAAGCACATACGAACAAAAAAAATTTTACGCATAGGCTCATAAATGACGGAGTTCTGAGGAAACAAACATTAAAAAAATATGATAAAAAAATACAACCAAATTGAGAACCTTTTCCTTTTTTTCAAGTCCTTTAAAAAATAAACCAGGCGCTTCAGTGAAAATAGAACATGACGTTCTTAATAATAATTATTATTAGAGTTTTTATCAAAGTAAACAGCTGACACCCTCCTGTTTGTTGCTACAAAGTAATTAAGTTAAGTAAATAACTTTTATAACTTTGTTTACTAATAAAGCGAGAGCCATTACGGTAGGAAGGTACTTTTAAATGGATTTTAAATGGCAGTGGGCGGTTTTATTGCTGCAGAACTAAGTAAGAAAAAAGTTGCTAAAAATGCAAATGCACCTGAAGATTTACTATCGTGTGGATACAAAGGATTTTAATTTTAATCCTTCCATAAATCCAACTAATACTATGAATGCGAAAGTTTTTATGTTTAGATGTTTGGATGTTTGTTGCTCAATCGATTTTGATGAAATTTTGCACGAAGACAGTTTATAGTCTAGATTAAGCTACTAATATTTAAAAAAATGCAATAGTTACAATGTTTGTTACTAAATCGTGCAAAAGCGGCCGAACAGATTGAGATGTATTTTAATATAAGAATAGAGTATAGCTTGGATAAACATATTATGGAATACTTTTTATCCCAGTAATAGTTCAACAAAAGGAAGTCAACGCGAACAAAGTCACGGGCCAAAGCTAGCTTAAAATAATGAGATACTTAATAATGAATGTTCAGTGCTCGACACTCCCTCAAAATAGTTGGCACCTTCAATTTTAAATCGAAGCAATATTTATACTCCAAATAATAACTTCAATATTACAAACAGGCTGTCAATTATTGGAATTAAGGTGTGTCAAACATTAGGACTTTTATTTTGGTAATTTCTAATCCTAAGCCTCGATATTCAAAAAATGTCTCTAATTTTAACAAGAAAATATCTCAGTAATTAATTCACAATGATAATTCAATCTTTTACGCTTATATACATAATTATATTATCTGCAGAGTCAGTCCTTACAAAAAACGGTTGGAATCCCTTCACCTTTCGTCAAACCTATTTTGGATACAAATCCGTTAAAATGAATATCTTTGTCTTCGTTTGAAATTGAAAAGGGATATATCACATTTCATGAACAAAGCTTTGTTAACTTTTACAAACAAGGGGGTAATTATCGAAAGATTAAACCCCGGAATCACGGCGTTGCCCCGTAACTGCAACACATGGTAGGGGCCCGAAGTTACCTAGGGGGCAGGGGCGCTTGCCCACTTTTACCATCAATTTATTGGGCCAGGGCCTTGGACCGAATTAATTGATTAGAGCGGAAACTTGTGTTGATTCCGTTGATGCATGATTTCGGTGGAGATATCGTGGGAATGGATACAAGAGGGTAATTGCGTAGATTTTCAAACTTTGGCACAGCTTTGTGGTTTGAGTGAGTATCACTAAAACTAGTGGTTCTGTGGGCTGTAGAACTCGCGACCCAAAAATACTACCTATTGACTTTCATCGGTTTTACTTTGTTTTGACATCTTTTGTTACCTTTTTCCTTTTAAGCAATACATAATATGATCTTTTTCAGGTTAGGGTTTAGGTTTCCGTACCTCAAAAGATAAAACGGAACCCTTACTGGATCACTTGGTTGTCTGTCTTTCTGTCTATCTGTCAAGACCCTTTATCTCGGGAACGCGTGGAGATATCGAGTTTAAATTAAAACCATATACTCAAGTCTACAGTCCCTTGAAGATAAAATCGAGCTTCTACGTTAACGTAAGAAAAATATTCGGCCTTTTAAGCCGCAAGAAACGTATATTTTTACACTTTCAATGGTATCAAAATTTAAAGGGTACTTTCCGTTGACCTAGATCTATGAAATTTGGCAAATAATATCGTCTTATAATACAAGTACCTAAAGAAAATTATCTGAAAATTATGTGCAGTTAAATCAGTAAAAATAGTCTTTATTTACAGGACGTAATCAATCTTTGTACGGAACCTTCAGTGGGCGGGTCCGACTCGCACATATCCGTTTTTTTTATGAAATGGTGGTAGCAATCAAACTTTTAAATAAATACATTGTAATGCGACCTTTTTTATATTTAAGATAATATTAACATGTCCTGGTTTTTACCCGACTGCCGAAGGAGAGGAGGGTTATGTTTTTCGAGCGAACCTATTTATGTGTGTATGTCTTATTCTCTGACAGCCTAAACTATTTGATATCGACGTATGGGTGTACGTAAAGGTGTCGTTGATTTTCTCTTAATCGTAGGAGTGACATATATTTGGGCGCTGACGCGCGCTGTGCGGGCCCTTAACATAGTAGACGAGAACATTGATTTGTTTTGGTGTTCTCTGACTGAATTTACAAAGTCCACATTGTTCGCATTATGTTATAGGCGTCATAACTTAGAATAAGTTGTTAAGGTAAGGTAAAAATGCTAATAGTTACACTATTCCCTTAGGTTTAGTACCTGTAAAGATAGTTGTAAGTGGGGAAATAAATAAATAAATAAAGTCAATAAATATTATTTGTAAAAAAACAGTTGGGGTTTTCGAAATATCTTTAGATTGAAATCAAAAGATATTTCGAAAACCCCAACTGCTTGTTCTGTAACGTGTTACGATTACGATGGAAGTGCAGTCCTGCGACGTGCAACTCAAGGAATAATATCAGCGTCGATTCATCTTCTGCGGCTCGACATTGTGCTGAGTGAACTCCTTTTTCGCATTTCATGAAATGTCAAAATGTATGTTATTGTGTTTTCTGTAACTTATTTTCTTTCTTTCTTTCTGATGGGCAGGAGCACAACACACATGCCGACAGAGCAAATAACGGTATTATTCGATGACCGGTTTAGCCTAGTGGTTAAGTGACCCTTTCTACGAACCTACCGGTCCTGGGTTCGAGTCCCGGTAAGGGTAAATATTTGTGTGATAAGTATGGATATTTGTTTCCGTATTTAAGTTTTTACATACATACATACATTCACGCCTTTATTCCCAAAAGGGGTAAGCAGAGCACTTGAAACTTATGTTCCAGCGCCACTTTTAGCATAAATGTGGATTTAAAAAAGATCGACAAAATGTTTAAGTTTTTATATCTATTAAATAATTCATTGTCTTCTATCCATAACAAAGTTCAAAGTTTTTTATTTGTGAGTATAATGTCAATCTGATTACAGTGGTGGTAAATAATTAATTATATGTAGCACTATACCCCGCCTGAATAAATTTACGTCACACCTGGCCATTGTCGTGAATGGTCATGATTCACGATAGTATTTACATACATACATACATACATTCACGCCTTTATCCCTAAAAGGGGTAGGCAGAACACATGAAACTTGTGTTCCAGTGCCACTTTTAGCAACAATCCTTTAAATGTTTCTGTTTTGCCCAATGGTTGACTGGTAGAGAATGCCTTATGGCATTAAGTCCGCCATTTGTACTATATATTGTATTGTGCAATAAAGTTTAAATAAATAAATAAATCCTACTCATATTATAAATGCGAAAGTTTAGATGTTTGGATGTTTGGATGTTTGAATGTTTGGATGTTTGGATGTTTGTTACTCAATCACGCTTAAACGGCTGAACCGATTTGAATGAAATTTTGCAGGAAAATAGTTTATAGCCTGGATTACAATATGGGATAGTTTTTATCCCGGGTCCACGCGGACGGGCACACGGTGGGTATAAAAGATCGACAAAATGTGATATTGTAGTGACAGGTTGCTAGCCCATCGCCCACAACACACTTCAACCCTGTTCCCTTAGTCGACTCTTACGACACCCACAGGAAGAAAGGGGGTTGTGCTATTCTAACCCGACACCACACGGGGATAGTATTTACATTGATGTTAATAATCATGTCTCAAACATCTTTTATTGTTTAACACGTGTGTCGTGTGTGTTTGTGAATAAATGTATCTTTCTTTCTTTCTTTTCTTTCTTTAAACAGCCGATTTATTTTATGTAGCAACACCGGCAAGAAATCATTTTATAACAATGTTGACGGGTAGGCGGATAGTCAAGAGTTCCTAACGGCTATATTGCGTACGAACAGTTAAGTGCAGATTTGTAGTGTTAGATTTGGAGGAAAACCAGGGTGAGCTCTTTCCATAATCACTTTCAATGCATCCTATGATATTGTAACGATTTGGTACATTTACACGTGTCTTCATGTACTTACACAGCTGGACGATGATTGTTTATGATGTGACGTATTGATGTGCATTCATAGGTCTTATTCTATTTGGAAGGCGTGACGGTATATCATGTATATGAATAAGGTTTTCCTACAGGTCACGTACATGCGATAACACAGTTCTTAGTCCTGGAGTTCTTTAGTGTGAGAGGATTAGTAACAAGTGTAACAACAGGGTCTCAGGTTCGGTAGTCTCAGCCTCAGGTCATCAATCAAGGGTGCACCCGAGTAATTATAACTAGAAGAATAGCGTGTGAATTGGTACAGTATCAGTTGTGTGGTAAGGGATGTCTGTAAGGGGAGGTGGAGGACATTCTCGGGGACGAAGGTCCCCACACCCAATATGGAGCTGGTACGCACAAGCTGGAAGCTCATATGTCAGACTGCAAGCTGGAAACGTAGGTTCATAGTTGCATAATATGCTAACCCAGACACCTAAGCTAGAGTGCTGTAGGTACTCATTCGCGGCAATGAGATTGACCAGAAGTGGCTTCGCGACAGCCATAATGCGAATTTTACTGCACGCTGCGCGTACGGTAATTCTTAAAGCCCCAGATTGCATATTTATGGCTCTCACCTTCGGTTCGGGCCTCAAACACCTGCGATCTGGGCCATTCACGAATTCACCGCCCTAGGTACGTAATGTACTATTAAATATATTTATTATTTATGTCAAATATCATGTCATATTGAATTATTACAACACAAGCCTTATTGAGCTTACTATGGAGCTAGCTTGATTTGTAATAAGACTGTCCCCGTAGTATGTATATTTATTCATTCATTTATTCTGGACGCGGACTTTTGTACACTGGAAGTGGTTCCCGAGTTGAACTGCTTAAAATATCATATTTATTTATTTATTTAAACTTTATTGCACAAATATAAAAATAAAGGTACAATGGGCGGACTTAATGCCTTTAAAGGCATTCTCTACCAGTCAACCATTGGGCTAAACAGAAACTTTAGTGGTGCAAGATCCAAGAATACTGAGACTCGAATGGAAACACAAATCAATTAATTACATTAATATACATACATATATAATGCATACAATATAAATTGACTTATACATATTTACATAAATACATACAATTATACGTAACCGAACAAAGATATCATGAGGATCGTCATTCTTTAATAGTTAAGAGTCCGCAGTAAGCTCGGCCGAATTTCACCTTCCCATACAAACGTAGTTACGCTCTCATTTAAAAAAAACTACGTGTTGGATTGTGACAAAACTTTGCATATACATTGACATAAGGTATATCTATGTCTGTAATTAGTTTATATGGTTCCAGTTTATAAAACAAACGAAATACAGCAAAAACAAGTTTTGTATGAAAAACTTAAATTCGCTCTATTTTTTTTACTATGGTATCTGAAGCTACATAAACTAATTACAGACATAGATATACCTCATGTCATTGTTTATGCAAAGTTTCATTACAATCCAGCGCGTAGTTTTAAAATAAGAGCGTATGTATGGAGAATCGAGCTTACTGCGGACTCTGTGAAATAGGACAGAGTTTGAGACTCCTGGATGTACGTAGCTCGCAACCAGGACAGAGTGTAACAAATTGAAATTTAGATTTAAGATTCGGTGCAGCTGGGCATATTCTGAGTGAGATGACATTCCGTAGCGGTCTACCTCTCTAAATCCAGAGTTTTAGTAGTTTTAACTAATAGGAAAGCTTAGCAATAGCTCTGCTGTGGTATGGCTCATAAATTGTAGCCGTCATGCGGTTTGCGGTGACGATCACAATACGGGGCTGAGTTACAATCAATGTACGGCTAAAAGCCTAAAACAGGCATATATGAAGTGCATAGGTAAACGAAATAGAGTAGGAAACACACTAGAAATGTACATTTGAATGGGTATAATCGTTAATTGCCTAGGCGATCATTTCATTTCTTTTTTCTTAGCCTCTTTAGGTTTCCCACTGCTGGGCAATGGCCTCCTCCCATTTCCTCTACTCGCTCCCGCCAACCCAGGCAGAACGCGACCAAATTCAATTCAATTCAATTCAATTTGTTTATTAATAAAATATACATTTTACACGTCATATAATAAATACAGTTACATTTTTTGTTTTATTAATTATTTAATATCTATACGGTTTATCGTTTTATGACTGGTCTGTCATTTAGTGCTCTCGGAAGACAAGAAATCTTTCAGCGAGTAGAAGCCCGTGGAGACTAAGTAGGTTTTGAGTTTCGATGAAAACGAGCTGTTGCTTTCAGCGGTTTTTATGTCGTCTGGGATTTTGTTGTAGATCTTAGGGCCGATCCAGTGAAGGCACTTCCTCGACTTCGCCAGGCGTATATGTGGTGATCGGAGCTCGTCGCGCTGTCAGAAATAATACTTTGGCACTTCTATTGCTGTATAGTACGTTTTGCTACGTCTAGGATGAACAGGCAAAGTAGTGTTAGGACTCTATTTTTTAATGAACAGTTCCTTTGCTGGATGGTCCCATTGCACCCCGGAGACAATGCGAATAGCGCGCTTCTGCAACTTGAAGACCCTTTCATGATAAGCAGCGTCACCCCAAAGGTCAACTCCGTAGGATAATATTGAATGGAAGTAACCGAAGTATGCTTTTCTGACGTTACTGGGGTCTAGACTTTGGCGCAGTCTTGTAAGTGCATAGCAGGCGGCGGAATGGCGGTCACACAACACGTCTATGTGCGGACCCCACGTTAGACCTGAGTCGATCGTGAGACCCAGGTATTGGACTAATCTACTACACTAATCGTCCCCCTCTTTCGTTTTTGGTCTGCCTCTGTTCCGGTAGCAATCTTGCAGAATCCGTTTTGTACTAATCATTCCAAATAAGAAATATCAAAAACCTTTAAGCTTATATCGAAACTGACTACTTTTTTTCTCAAGGCTATATAGAGGGTCCCACTGCTGGACAGAGGCCACCCCCTTCGATTTCCACTCGTCCCGGCACTAAGCAATTTTTAGCTAATCAATGCCACTACGTAACCCTGTGAATAAAACCATATCAATAATAGGGATTATTGTTTCTTCCTATTCGCGATTGTGCACAATATGAATTCCACACAGTCGACGTTTATCACATGCGCTATTCTTCACAGTCATTAATTCTTCACAATCTTGTTTCTTCCTATTCGCGATTCTACACAATATGAACTCCACACAGCTGAATGCGTTATGCTTCACAGTCATTATTTCATCACAATCTTGTCAATTAAGATTGTATGACAAGGGTCTAAAATAAGCCATATTACAACGAGATGGAAGGCTATTCGAGCAGAGTTATACATTCTACTTTTCACTCCGACTGCGAGAAAATATTAAAAACAAAGATTGTCCATCCACAATCAATAATAAATTAGACGGCGAAAAGATTGTTCAATTAGGCGGCATGTTTTTTTTTATAGACTGCGTTGACACAGATACAAAATATTAACACCACGAATAAACGCCTCTGACCGTCTATAGGCGCGTCCAAACGGCCGAACACCGCGGACAGCAAACAGGGCAAAAGATAAAGCCAGATATGCAGTTTGACAGCAGTATATCCGGCTCAATCTCATAGCTTATGCCATGTATGCAGTCAACCACGCTTGAAAGTTTGGACGCGGCTATAGACGGCGTTTTATTTTTTTAATAATTGTGAATTAGGAAATAAAAAGCACCTAATGTTTGAAATTAATTCTGTTTCCTGATTGGTCGATTTTAATATGTATGTAGCGATGCATACATATTTTCCCTAGGGGCTATATGTACTGCTTTAGCCCTGCTTGCTAAGCCTACACACACACGACACACTTTTCGAGTATGAGAAGCGAAAAACATATTTCAAGGGTTTCTATACATTTCATTCCATACATTAGAATTTTAACAGACTATCTTCGTTTCTTCGTTTATCTATGGTGGGGGGTAGATGGGTGAAGGTGTATACTTGTATTTGTATCTTGGGCTATAAGCATACAGTAAAAAAACAATCAATTCAGCAATCGTGAACAAGCCACCCAGCTCTTTTACCATGCATCTCACTCTAGCTTTTCATTACCATACGTAAGAAGAAGACAGAACATCGTTCTCGTTGCCAATATAAACTCCTAGTGAACTAAGCGTGTAGATTCTAGTAATAAGTTCCCGCTCTGTCGGCACTCGATACGAAGTCAACGGTCTTAGCTAAGGCCATCTGTCCACCAACCGCTGCATTATATCAACGGGGCTATAGGTGTCAATAGACTTGAGTATTTACATGTAACAGATATTCAAGCATTCACCATACTTAGGGTTCCGTACCTCAAAAGTAAAAAAATGGAACTCTTCTAGGATCACTTTGTTGTCCGTCTGATAGACGGACACACATACGTCTGTCTGTCTGTCAAGACCTTTTATCTCGGAAAATTCTATTATGCCTTAAAAACTGTATATTTTGATACTCTCTCCTTTCCGTTGACCTAGAACTATGAAATTTGGCAAGTTATACCGTCTTATACAACAAGTACAGGGAAAAATCTGAAAACTATACATTTGTAATTTGTTACGGAACCCTCGGTGGGCGAGTACGACTCGCACTTGTCCGGTTTTTTTTTTTATTTGACGAACTGAACAACAAACAGAGGCAAGGATAGAGCTAATCACTGATATGAATATTTTCACGGTCATTCTAGCGAATGCTCTAGTAATTGCTCGTCAAAATGTATTCTAGGAAGGCTAGCGAGAGCCGCCAGCGACAGTACTCAACTCTCAATTCTTTCAGCCCCTTAACACAACTGGTGCCGCGACGCGACGCGAGACAAGAAAATCTACCCTCCTCTTTCTAATTTCAACAGCGTGAGTGAGACAGGAGTTACTGAAACGTGCGCGACGCAAGTTAGCAGCAACCGTGTGCTGATAGCAAACAGACACCGCAGCCTGTCAGTTTACTGTCAGTATATCAGTAATCATTTTTTTAAATAATTTTGCTAACGCTCAGAGTATTTTATTCCAATCACTACCCTGGGGGCTAACACCTCAACATGTATCACATAGTAAGAAACTTTCGACATATTTTGGCACTATTCTTTCATGGACAGCAGCCCTAACGCTCCATTTTAAAGTCGATCGTTTTAGAATAAGCACCACTATTTATTTCCTCTGTCCGCTTTCAACTTGGAATCGCTACTTACCTTTCGACGTATCGATGTGGATGATGTAATTATAAAAGCTGCTTTATGATATGTGAAATACGGATCATAATTCAACAGTGTATAATACTTCAGAAACGAGGTACAGTTTAACTGTCGAGTTCTCAGTTAACGATGTTGGGTAAGCCTGTTATGTTCGTTGTATTCATTTCATGATGTTTAGTATAGTCAGCATTAAAGATTACTAACTATCGCCCGCGACTTCGTTCGCGTGGACTCGTTTAATATTGTAGATCCATACAAACTTCCGCCCCCCATTTTGCCCCCTTAGGGGATGATTCGATAAAAACTATCCTATGCCCTTCCCCGGCACTCCAAGCTATGTTTAGAATTTCGTCTAAATCGGTTCAGCGGTTCAAGCGGGAAGATGTAACAGACAGACAGACAGACACACTTTCGTATTTATAATATCACTATCTTTTGCCTGCGACTTCGTCCGCGTGGCAGTCGTTTATATCGCACCTCCATATATACTTCCGGCTCCTATTTCTCTCACTTAGGGGATGTTTTCCGGGATAAAAACTATCCTATGTCCTTCCTTAGTATTCAAACTATATCCATATCAAATTTCAACTGACTAGTTTCAATTTCAAATTTCAACAACTAAATCGAATCAGCGATTTAAGCGTGAAGAGAGGTAACAAACAGACAGACAGACAGACAGACAGACAGACACACTTTCGGATTTAAATAAATAAATATATGCGGACAATCAAACATAAATCGACTTAGTCCTAAACTAAGCAAAGCTTGTACCAATGGTAGAAGACGATAAACAAACGTATTCAGATAAATAAATACAGGAACAAATATTCGTGATGCTCATCACACAAATAAATGCCCTTTATGGGATTCGAACCCAGTACCTCTGGCTTCGTAGGCAGGGTCACTACCAACTAGGCTATATGGATATGGTTGTATAAAATAAGTTGCAAAAGTGTAAACAGATCTTCGCCGTCGACTGTACCTAAGAGTGGCTGAGTGTCACTATGAATAAATAAATGGATACGTACCGGTGTGAAGTTAGCGGCCAAAAGTTGGCGGCTAATACGCGGCCAACATTGGCGCCAACTTTTGGCCGCCAACTTTTGGCCGCTAACTTCACAGTAAAAAATACCAACCAAATTAAGAAGTCCCCAAATACTGTTTACTCCTCAACTGTCTTTTATTAAAAAAAACTATTCAGATCAGCTTTTAGTTTAGTAGAGCTGAATCTCGTTTGGTGTGGGCGTTATTAATTACCATTATTCTAATTCTATACCACATTTTATTCTTAATCAATGGTATTTGTAGATCGATGAATGGGGTTTCACTATGCGCATATTATTACGCATCTAAAAGGCCACTAAGATCAGTTTTTAGTAGAGCTCTACCTCGTTTAGTTTGGGCGTTATGATTTAGTTAGTTCCCTATTCACAAATTATTTTTTCTGCATTATTTCTAGATCGATGAATGGGGTTTCACTATGCGCATATTACCACGCATCTAAAAGGCAACTAAGATCAGTTTTCAGTAGAGCTCTACCTCGTTTTGTTTGGGCGTTATGGCCTGCCGGCCGAAATTATTGTAATTCCCTATTCACAAATTATTTTTTCTGCATTATTTCTAGATCGATGAATGGGGTTTCACTATGCGCATATTATTACGCATCTAAAAGGCTACTAACATCAGTTTTCAGTAGAGCTCTACCTCGTTTAGTTTGGGCGTTATGGCCTGCCGGCCGAAATTATTGTAGTTCCCTATTCACAAATCATTTTTTCTGCATTATTTCTAGATCGATGAATGGGGTTTCACTATGCGCATATTATTACGCATCTAAAAAGCTACTAACATCAGTTTTCAGTAGAGCTCTACCTCGTTTAGTTTGGGCGTTATGGCCTGCCGGCCGAAATTATTGTAGTTCCCTATTCACAAATATTTTTTTCTGCATTATTTCTAGATCGATGAATGCAGTTTCACTATGCGCATATTATCACGCATCTAAAAGGCAACTAAGATCAGTTTTCAGTAGAGCTCTACCTCGTTTTGTTTGGGCGTTATGGCCTGCCGGCCGAAATTATTGTAATTCCCTATTCACAAATTATTTTTTCTGCATTATTTCTAGATCGATGAATGGGGTTTCACTATGCGGATATTATTACGGATCCCAAAGGCTACTAAGATCAGTTTTTACTAGAGCTCTACCTCGTTTAGTTTGGGCGTTATGATTTAGTTAGTTCCCTATTCAAAAATTATTTTTTCTGCATTATTTCTAGATCGATGAATGGGGTTTCACTATGCGCATATTATTACGCATCTAAAAGGCTACTAACATCAGTTTTCAGTAGAGCTCTACCTCGTTTAGTTTGGGCGTTATGGCCTGCCGGCCGAAATTATTGTAGTTCCCTATTCACAAATCATTTTTTCTGCATTATTTCTAGATCGATGAATGGGGTTTCACTATGCGCATATTATCACGCATCTAAAAGGCTACTAAAATCAGTTTTTAGTAGAGCTCTACCTCATTTTGTTTGGGCGTTATGGCCTGCCGGCCGAAATTATTGTAGTTCCCTATTCACAAATATTTTTTTCTGCATTATTTCTAGATCGATGAATGGGGTTTCACTATGCGCATATTATTACGCATCTAAACGGCTACTAACATCAGTTTTCAGTAGAGCTCTACCTCGTTTAGTTTGGGCGTTATGGCCTGCCGGCCGAAATTATTGTAGTTCCCTATTCACAAATCATTTTTTCTGCATTATTTCTAGATCGATGAATGGGGTTTCACTATGCGCATATTACCACGCATCTAAAAGGCAACTAAGATCAGTTTTCAGTAGAGCTCTACCTCGTTTTGTTTGGGCGTTATGGCCTGCCGGCCGAAATTATTGTAATTCCCTATTCACAAATCATTTTTTCTGCATTATTTCTAGATCGATGAATGGGGTTTCACTATGCGCATATTATTACGCATCTAAAAAGCTACTAACATCAGTTTTCAGTAGAGCTCTACCTCGTTTAGTTAGGGCGTTATGGCCTGCCGGCCGAAATTATTGTAGTTCCCTATTCACAAATATTTTTTTCTGCATTATTTCTAGATCGATGAATGCAGTTTCACTATGCGCATATTATCACGCATCTAAAAGGCTACTAACATCAGTTTTTAGTAGAGCTCTACCTCGTTTTGTTTGGGCGTTATGGCCTGCCGGCCGAAATTTTTGTAGTTCCCTATTCACAAATAATTTTTTCTGCATTATTTCTAGATCGATGAATGGGGTTTCACTATGCGGATATTATTACGGATCCCAAAGGCTACTAAGATCAGTTTTTACTAGAGCTCTACCTCGTTTAGTTTGGGCGTTATGATTTAGTTAGTTCCCTATTCAAAAATTATTTTTTCTGCATTATTTCTAGATCGATGAATGGGGTTTCACTATGCGCATATTATTACGCATCTAAAAGGCTACTTACGTCAGTTTTCAGTAGAGCTCTACCTCGTTTAGTTTGGGCGTTATGGCCTGCCGGCCGAAATTATTGTAGTTCCCTATTCACAAATCATTTTTTCTGCATTATTTCTAGATCGATGAATGGGGTTTCACTATGCCCATATTATTACGCATCTAAAAAGCTACTAACATCAGTTTTCAGTAGAGCTCTACCTCGTTTAGTTTGGGCGTTACGGCCTGCCGGCCGAAATTATTGTAGTTCCCTATTCACAAATAATTTTTTCTGCATTATTTCTAGATCGATGAATGCAGTTTCACTATGCGCATATTATCACGCATCTAAAAGGCAACTAAGATCAGTTTTCAGTAGAGCTCTACCTCGTTTTGTTTGGGCGTTATGGCCTGCCGGCCGAAATTATTGTAATTCCCTATTCACAAATTATTTTTTCTGCATTATTTCTAGATCGATGAATGGGGTTTCACTATGCGGATATTATTATGGATCCCAAAGGCTACTAAGATCAGTTTTCAGTAGAGCTCTACCTCGTTTAGTTTGGGCGTTATGATTTAGTTAGTTCCCTATTCAAAAATTATTTTTTCTGCATTATTTCTAGATCGATGAATGGGGTTTCACTATGCGCATATTATTACGCATCTAAAAGGCTACTAACATCAGTTTTCAGTAGAGCTCTACCTCGTTTAGTTTGGGCGTTATGGCCTGCCGGCCGAAATTATTGTAGTTCCCTATTCACAAATCATTTTTTCTGCATTATTTCTAGATCGATGAATGGGGTTTCACTATGCGCATATTATCACGCATCTAAAAGGCTACTAAAATCAGTTTTTAGTAGAGCTCTACCTCATTTTGTTTGGGCGTTATGGCCTGCCGGCCGAAATTATTGTAGTTCCCTATTCACAAATAATTTTTTCTGCATTATTTCTAGATCGATGAATGGGGTTTCACTATGCGCATATTATTACGCATCTAAACGGCTACTAACATCAGTTTTCAGTAGAGCTCTACCTCGTTTAGTTTGGGCGTTATGGCCTGCCGGCCGAAATTATTGTAGTTCCCTATTCACAAATCATTTTTTCTGCATTATTTCTAGATCGATGAATGGGGTTTCACTATGCGCATATTACCACGCATCTAAAAGGCAACTAAGATCAGTTTTCAGTAGAGCTCTACCTCGTTTTGTTTGGGCGTTATGGCCTGCCGGCCGAAATTTTTGTAGTTCCCTATTCACAAATAATTTTTTCTGCATTATTTCTAGATCGATGAATGGGGTTTCACTATGCGGATATTATTACGGATCCCAAAGGCTACTAAGATAAGTTTTTACTAGAGCTCTACCTCGTTTAGTTTGGGCGTTATGATTTAGTTAGTTCCCTATTCAAAAAATATTTTTTCTGCATTATTTCTAGATCGATGAATGGGGTTTCACTATGCGCATATTATTACGCATCTAAAAGGCTACTAACATCAGTTTTCAGTAGAGCTCTACCTCGTTTAGTTTGGGCGTTATGGCCTGCCGGCCGAAATTATTGTAGTTCCCTATTCACAAATCATTTTTTCTGCATTATTTCTAGATCGATGAATGGGGTTTCACTATGCGGATATCATTACGGATCCCAAAGGCTACTAAGATCAGTTTTTACTAGAGCTTTACCTCGTTTAGTTTGGGCGTTATGATTTAGTTAGTTCCCTATTCACAAATTATTTTTTCTGCTTTATTTCTAGATCGATGAATGGGGTTTCACTATGCGCATATTATTACGCATCTAAAAGGCTACTTACGTCAGTTTTCAGTAGAGCTCTACCTCGTTTAGTTTGGGCGTTATGGCCTGCCGGCCGAAATTATTGTAGTTCCCTATTCACAAACCATTTTTTCTGCATTATTTCTAGATCGATGAATGGGGTTTCACTATGCGCATATTATTACGCATCTAAAAGGCTACTAAAATCAGTTTTTAGTAGAGCTCTACCTTATTTTGTTTGGGCGTTATGGCCTGCCGGCCGAAATTATTGTAGTTCCCTATTCACAAATAATTTTTTCTGCATTATTTGTAGATCGATGAATGGGGTTTCACGATGCGCATATTATCACGCATCTAAAAGGAAACTAAGATCAGTTTTCAATAGAGCTCTACCTCGTTTTGTTTGGGCGTTATGGCCTGCCGGCCGAAATTATTGTAATTCCCTATTCACAAATTATTTTTTCTGCATTATTTCTAGATCGATGAATGGGGTTTCACTATGCGCATATTATTACGCATCTAAAAGACTACTAACATCAATTTTCAGTAGAGCTCTACCTCGTTTAGTTTGGGCGTTATGGCTTACCGGCCGAAATTATTGTAGTACCCTATTCACAAATTATTTTTTCTGCATTATTTCTAGATCGATGAATGGAGTTTCACTATGCGGATATCATTACGGATCCCAAAGGCTACTAAGATCAGTTTTTACTAGAGCTTTACCTCGTTTAGTTTGGGCGTTATGATTTAGTTAGTTCCCTATTCACAAATTATTTTTTCTGCTTTATTTCTAGATCGATGAATGGGGTTTCACTTCATAGTGAAACCCCATTCATCGATCTAGAAATAAAGCAGAAAAAATAATTTGTGAATAGGGAACTAACTAAATCATGCGCATTTAGACGCGTGATAATATGCTCATGCATATTATCACGCGTCTAAAAGGCTACTAACATCAGTTTTCAGTAGAGCTCTACCTCGTTTAGTTTGGGCGTTATGACTTACCGGCCGAAATTATTGTAGTTCCCTATACACAAATTATTTTATCTGCATTATTTGTAGATCGATGAATGGGGTTTCACTATGCGCATATTATCACGCATCTAAAAGGCTACTAAGATCAGTTTTCATTAGAGCTCTACCTCGTTTTGTTTGGGCGTTATGGCCTGCCGGCCGAAATTATTGTAATTCCCTATTCACAAATTATTTTTTCTGCATTATTTGTAGATCGATGAATAGGGTTTCACTATGCGGATATCATTACGTATCTCAAAGGCTACTAAGATCAGTTTTTACTAGAGCTGTACCTCGTTTAGTTTGGGCGTTATGATTTAGTTAGTTCCCTATTCACAAATTATTTTTTCTGCATTATTTCTAGATCGATGAATGGGGTTTCACTATGCGCTTATTTTCACGCATCTAAAAGGCTACTAACATCAGTTTTCAGTAGAGCTCTACCTCGTTTAGTTTGGGCGTTATGACGGGTACGTATTAGAAGATCGAAAATTGAAATATCGACAGTGAAAACATCGAAGTACAAAATATCGAAAATCAAAATATCGAACGATCGAAATATCTAATGTTATTATATCTACGTCTAATTGGTCTAAAATACAAATGCCGAGCGGTTAAAATATCGAAAGTACAAAATATCAACAACTATGCAGGCGATATATTAAAATTTCGAATGACAAGATATCGACCAAATAATCGAAAAGTAAAACGTCGAACCATCAAAATAACTAACATCATAATATGGTCTACTTGCATACCACTGGTAAAATTATTTTAGCGGATTTTCGGGAGCGTGTTCCACCTTGCTTATTAGTAGGTATTTTTAGCAGGAAAGAAATTGGAGTAATTCTTTATTACTACCTTATGTTAAGCTCTTAGAGTCCATTTTTGATTGCGTTCATTTGGCAGAAATTACCGTAAGAGTTTCGTTTCTACTACTAACGTTAGAACAATAAAAATTAGGGTAGATGTAGAATTTGTCATATGCTGCGAACGCGCTGTTGTGTTAACGTTAGTCCAAGATTACAATCGCAAAGAAATACAACGATATTGATTTTGTTGTAAAATACGACATACATATTTACTGAGTAATTACCATTTTAGTACCTATAGGTACAATAGGTAAATGTACGAGTAGTGCCTACCTACAATTCTGTAGATTTTAAAGGGATTGCCTCAAATTATATAGGTAGGTAATATAATAATTAAGAAAAAATAACATTATGTTATTTTCTCTTAATTTTTGTGTTATTCTAAGGGCCTGTTTCACAATTTCCAGTTAAAATATATCCGTCAGATAAATGTTGGCTGTTACTTTTCAATTATATGACGGAAGAAAAGGATAGCAATAATTTTAACTGGCAGATAACTTTATGCGGCGATTGTGAAACAGGCCCTAATAATAATACTTTTCTATTAATTAATTTGTCATTTATTGTACTTAATGTTGTTTTTTGTTGTATAGTGGTTAACATTTTTGAATAATAATGCGTTTTCACACACTATTGGTGTTTATTTTATACCCTAGTTATACCCTACCCGAAACTAATATGCATTGCGTAGGTATACCAACTGTAATATATTATTCATCAGTGATGTTATTGTGACACCTATTTTTCTTGATGTTATCGTAGAGAATACGCTAAGATAACCATGTTTTGTAGGAAAAACTTTTCTCTAAAACTAAAAATGGCCGAGATATTTGACCTCAAAGTAGGAATTTGGAACCCAAAAATAATCCAAAACCGAATCGCAGCACCCCACCATCCACGTGGTCTTGTCTGCCCTACCCCTAGAGCGTTTATAAAAGAGAACGGAGGCGCGGAGGGACAGCAGCCCTCGCCCGCCGTGACGGAGCGCGGGAACGAGTGAGGCGAGCGGCTGAGGCTGGTCGCCGAAGGCGACCAGTACGCCTAAGCTGCGGAGCCGAGCGAAGTGACCGTGCTTTGTCACGCAAGGGCGAAAGGGCTGCTGTTCCCGCAGCGCCGGAGCTACGAGAAGTCACAATTGTCACTAAATTTAGATCAATAGTGATTCCTGACCAGCCTCAGCCGCTCGCCTCACTCGTTCCCGCGCTCCGTCACGGCGGGCGAGGGCTGCTGTCCCTCCGCGCCTCCGTTCTCTTTTATAAACACTAAGGGTAGGGCAGACAAGACCACGTGGATGGTGGTGTTCTGCGATTCGGTTTTGGATTATTTTTTGGTTCCAAATACCTACTTTGAGGTCAAATATCTCGGCCATTTTTAGTTTTAGAGAAAAGTTTTTCCTACAAAACATGTTTATTTTAGCGTAATTTCTACGATTACACAATAAAAAAATAGGAGTTATAATGACACAATATCCATCGAGTCCTAGAATCCCTCGCTTCGTTCGTTGTTGTACCTAACGGAAACCTGCCTTAGGGTAGAATATATAGGTAGGCTACACAGCCCGCAGCGCCGGAGCTAACGCATTGAGTAAATTACGTTTAGAACATTATAATGGGACACGTAATACATCATATTATAGGATATTTAAGAGATTGTGCAGTCGACATTCTTGTTGACTTTCGATGTTTCTTATGTCGATAATAATATTTTCGACAATTAGGCAGTTGATCTTAAATCATTCGGTAACTAATACTTTCGACGTTTTAAACTATGGCATTATGAACTTTCGATGTTTTAAATTCGATATTCTCATTTTCGATATATTTATTTCGATATTTTAATCGGTCGGTAAAATAAACTTTCGATATTTTGAATTTAGACCATTCAATCGTTCGATATTTTGAATTTCGATATTTTGTACTTCGATGTTTTCATTTTCGATGTATCAATTTTCGATCTTCTAATACGTACCCGTTATGACTTACCGGCCGAAATTATTGTAGTTCCCTATTCACAAATTATTTTTTCTGCATTATTTGTAGATCGATGAATGGGGTTTCACTATGCGCATATTATCACGCATCTAAAAGGCTACTAACATCAGTTTTCAGTAGAGCTCTACCTCGTTTTGTTTGGGCGTTATGGCTTACCGGCCGAAATTATTGTAGTTCCCTATTCACATATTATTTTTTCTGCATTATTTGTAGATCGATGAATGGGGTTTCACTATGCGGATATTATTACGGATCCCAAAGGCTACTAAGATCAGTTTTTACTAGAGCTCTACCTCGTTTAGTTTGGGCGTTATGATTTAGTTACTTCCCTATTCACAAATAATTTTTTCTGCATTATTTCTAGATCGATGAATGGGGTTTCACTATGCGCATATTTTTACGCATCTAAAAGGCTACTAACATCAGTTTTCAGTAGAGCTCTACCTCGTTTAGTTTGGGCGTTATGGCCTGCCGGCCGAAATTATTGTAGTTCCCTATTCACAAATATTTTTTTCTGCATTATTTCTAGGTCGATGAATGGGGTTTCACTATGCGCATATTATCACGCATCTAAAAGGCTACTAACATCAGTTTTCAGTAGAGCTCTACCTCGTTTTGTTTGGGCGTTATGGCTTATCGGCCGAAATTATTGTAGTCCCCTATTCACAATTTTTTTTTCTGCATTATTTGTATATCGATGAATGGGGTTTCACTATGCGGATATTATTACGGATCCCAAAGGCTACTAAGATCAGTTTTTACTAGAGCTTTACCTCGTTTAGTTTGGGCGTTATGATTTAGTTAGTTCCCTATTCACAAATTATTTTTTCTGCATTATTTCTAGATCGATGAATGGGGTTTCACTATGCGCATATTATCACGCATCTAAAAGGCTACTAACATCAGTTTTCAGTAGAGCTCTACCTCATTTAGTTTGGGCGTTATGACTTACCGGCCGAAATTATTGTAGTTCCCTATTCACAAATTATTTTTTCTGCATTATTTGTAGATCGATGAATGGGGTTTCACTATGCGCATATTATCACGCATCTAAAAGGCTACTAACATCAGTTTTCAGTAGAGCTCTACCTCGTTTTGTTTGGGCGTTATGGCTTACCGGCCGAAATTATTGTAGTTCCCTATTCACAAATATTTTTTTCTGCATTATTTCTAGATCGATGAATGGGGTTTCACTATGCGGATATTATTACGGATCCCAAAGGCCTCTAAGATCAGTTTTTAATAGAGCTCTACCTCGTTTCGTTTGGGCGTTATGATTTGGTTAGTTCCCTATTCACAAATTATATTTTCTGCATTATTTCTAGATCGATGAACGGGGTTTCTTTATGCGCATATTATTACGCATCTAAAAGGCTACTAACATCAGTTTTCAGTAGAGCTCTACCTCGTTTAGTTTGGGCGTTATGGCCTGCCGGCCAAAATTATTGTAGTTCCCTATTCACAAATCATTTTTTCTGCATTATTTCTAGATCGATGAATGGGGTTTCACTATGCGCATATTATCACGCATCTAAAAGGCAACTAAGATCAGTTTTCAGTAGAGCTCTACCTCGTTTTGTTTGGGCGTTATGGCCTGCCGGCCGAAATTATTGTAGTTCCCTATTCACAAATAATTTTTTCTGCATTATTTCTAGATCGATGAATGGGGTTTCACTGTGCGCATATTATTACGCATCTAAAAGGCTACTAAGATCAGTTTTCAGTAGAGCTCTACCTCGTTTAGTTTGGGCGTTATGGCCTGCCGGCCGAAATTATTGTAGTTCCCTATTCACAAATCATTTTTTCTGCATTATTTCTAGATCGATGAATGGGGTTTCACTATGCGGATATTATCACGGATCCCAAAGGCTACTAAGATCAGTTTTTACTAGAGCTCTACCTCGTTTAGTTTGGGCGTTATGATTTAGTTAGTTCCCTATTCACAAATTATTTTTTCTGCATTATTTCTAGATCGATGAATGGGGTTTCTTTATGCGCATATTATTACGCATCTAAAAGGCTACTAACATCAGTTTTCAGTAGAGCTCTACCTCGTTTAGTTTGGGCGTTATGGCCTGCCGGCCGAAATTATTGTAGTTCCCTATTCACAAATCATTTTTTCTGCATTATTTCTTGATCGATGAATGGGGTTTCACTATGCGCATATTATCACGCATTTAAAAGGCTACTAAGATCAGTTTTCAGTAGAGCTCTACCTCGTTTTGTTTGGGCGTTATGGCCTGCCGGCCGAAATTATTGTAATTCCCTATTCACAAATTATTTTTTCTGCATTATTTGTAGATCGATGAATGGGGTTTCACTATGCGGATATCATTACGGATCCAAAATGCTACTAAGATCAGTTTTTACTAGAGTTCTACCTCGTTTTGTTTGGGCGTTATGATTTAGTTAGTTCCCTATTCACAAATTATTTTTTCTGCATTATTTCTAGATCGATGAATGGGGTTTCACTATGCGAATATTATCACGCATCTAATAGGCTACTAACATCAGTTTTCAGTAGAGCTCTACCTCGTTTAGTTTGGGCGTTATGACTTACCGGCCGAAATTATTGTAGTTCCCTATTCATAAATTATTTTTTCTGCATTATTTGTAGATCGATGAATGGGGTTTCACTATGCGCATATTATTACGCATCCTAAAGGCTAATAAGATCAGTTTTTAGTAGAGCTCTACCTTGTTTAGTTTTGGCGTTATGATTTACCGGTCGAAATTATTATAGTTCACTATTTACCAATCATTTTTATCTGCATTCTTTGTAGATTGATGAATGGGTTTTCACTATGCGCCTCTTATTACGCATCCGAAAGGCTACTAAGATCAGTTTTAACTAGAGCTCTACCTCGTTTAGTTTGGGCGTTATGATTTACCGTCCGAAATTATTGTAGTTCCCTATTCACAAATATTTTTTTCTGCATTATTTCTAGGTCGATGAATGGGGTTTCACTATGCGCATATTATCACGCATCTAAAAGGCTACTAACATCAGTTTTCAGTAGAGCTCTACCTCGTTTTGTTTGGGCGTTATGGCTTACCGGCCGAAATTATTGTAGTCCCCTATTCACAATTTTTTTTTCTGCATTATTTGTATATCGATGAATGGGGTTTCACTATGCGGATATTATTACGGATCCCAAAGGCTACTAAGATCAGTTTTTACTAGAGCTTTACCTCGTTTAGTTTGGGCGTTATGATTTAGTTAGTTCCCTATTCACAAATTATTTTTTCTGCATTATTTCTAGATCGATGAATGGGGTTTCACTATGCGCATATTATCACGCATCTAAAAGGCTACTAACATCAGTTTTCAGTAGAGCTCTACCTCATTTAGTTTGGGCGTTATGACTTACCGGCCGAAATTATTGTAGTTCCCTATTCACAAATTATTTTTTCTGCATTATTTGTAGATCGATGAATGGGGTTTCACTATGCGCATATTATCACGCATCTAAAAGGCTACTAACATCAGTTTTCAGTAGAGCTCTACCTCGTTTTGTTTGGGCGTTATGGCTTACCGGCCGAAATTATTGTAGTTCCCTATTCACAAATATTTTTTTCTGCATTATTTCTAGATCGATGAATGGGGTTTCACTATGCGGATATTATTACGGATCCCAAAGGCCTCTAAGATCAGTTTTTAATAGAGCTCTACCTCGTTTCGTTTGGGCGTTATGATTTGGTTAGTTCCCTATTCACAAATTATATTTTCTGCATTATTTCTAGATCGATGAACGGGGTTTCTTTATGCGCATATTATTACGCATCTAAAAGGCTACTAACATCAGTTTTCAGTAGAGCTCTACCTCGTTTAGTTTGGGCGTTATGGCCTGCCGGCCGAAATTATTGTAGTTCCCTATTCACAAATCATTTTTTCTGCATTATTTCTAGATCGATGAATGGGGTTTCACTATGCGCATATTATCACGCATCTAAAAGGCTACTAACATCAGTTTTCAGTAGAGCTCTACCTCGTTTTGTTTGGGCGTTATGGCTTACCGGCCGAAATTATTGTAGTTCCCTATTCACAAATATTTTTTTCTGCATTATTTCTAGATCGATGAATGGGGTTTCACTATGCGCATATTATTACGCATCTAAAAGGCTACTAAGATCAGTTTTCAGTAGAGCTCTACCTCGTTTAGTTTGGGCGTTATGGCCTGCCGGCCGAAATTATTGTAGTTCCCTATTCACAAATCATTTTTTCTGCATTATTTCTAGATCGATGAATGGGGTTTCACTATGCGGATATTATCACGGATCCCAAAGGCTACTAAGATCAGTTTTTACTAGAGCTCTACCTCGTTTAGTTTGGGCGTTATGATTTAGTTAGTTCCCTATTCACAAATTATTTTTTCTGCATTATTTCTAGATCGATGAATGGGGTTTCTTTATGCGCATATTATTACGCATCTAAAAGGCTACTAACATCAGTTTTCAGTAGAGCTCTACCTCGTTTAGTTTGGGCGTTATGGCCTGCCGGCCGAAATTATTGTAGTTCCCTATTCACAAATCATTTTTTCTGCATTATTTCTTGATCGATGAATGGGGTTTCACTATGCGCATATTATCACGCATTTAAAAGGCTACTAAGATCAGTTTTCAGTAGAGCTCTACCTCGTTTTGTTTGGGCGTTATGGCCTGCCGGCCGAAATTATTGTAATTCCCTATTCACAAATTATTTTTTCTGCATTATTTCTAGATCGATGAATGGGGTTTCACTATGCGGATATCATTACGGATCCAAAATGCTACTAAGATCAGTTTTTACTAGAGTTCTACCTCGTTTTGTTTGGGCGTTATGATTTAGTTAGTTCCCTATTCACAAATCATTTTTTCTGCATTATTTCTAGATCGATGAATGGGGTTTCACTATGCGGATATTATCACGGATCCCAAAGGCTACTAAGATCAGTTTTTACTAGAGCTCTACCTCGTTTAGTTTGGGCGTTATGATTTAGTTAGTTCCCTATTCACAAATTATTTTTTCTGCATTATTTCTAGATCGATGAATGGGGTTTCTTTATGCGCATATTATTACGCATCTAAAAGGCTACTAACATCAGTTTTCAGTAGAGCTCTACCTCGTTTAGTTTGGGCGTTATGGCCTGCCGGCCGAAATTATTGTAGTTCCCTATTCACAAATCATTTTTTCTGCATTATTTCTTGATCGATGAATGGGGTTTCACTATGCGCATATTATCACGCATCTAATAGGCTACTAACATCAGTTTTCAGTAGAGCTCTACCTCGTTTAGTTTGGGCGTTATGACTTACCGGCCGAAATTATTGTAGTTCCCTATTCATAAATTATTTTTTCTGCATTATTTGTAGATCGATGAATGGGGTTTCACTATGCGCATATTATTACGCATCCTAAAGGCTAATAAGATCAGTTTTTAGTAGAGCTCTACCTTGTTTAGTTTTGGCGTTATGATTTACCGGTCGAAATTATTATAGTTCACTATTTACCAATCATTTTTATCTGCATTCTTTGTAGATTGATGAATGGGTTTTCACTATGCGCCTCTTATTACGCATCCGAAAGGCTACTAAGATCAGTTTTAACTAGAGCTCTACCTCGTTTAGTTTGGGCGTTATGATTTACCGTCCGAAATTATTGTAGTTCCCTATTCACAAATATTTCTTTCTGCATTCTTTCTAGATCGATGAATGGAGTTTCACTATGCGCCTATTATAACGCATCCTAAAGGCTAATAAGATCAGTTTTTAGTAGAGGTCTACCTCGTTTAGTTTTGGCGTTATGATTTACCGGCCGAAATTATTATAGTTCACTATTTACAAATCATTTTTATCTGCATGCTTTGTAGATCGATGAATGGGGATTCACTATGCGCCTATTATTACGCATCCCAAAGGCTACTAAGATCAGTTTTCAGTAGAGCTCTACCTCGTTTAGTTTTGGCGTTATGATTTACCAGTAGAAATTATTATAGTGTACTAACTTACAAATCTTTTTTTTCTGCATTATTTGTTGATCGATGAATGGGGTTTAACTATGCGCATGTTATTACCCAATCTAAAAGGCTAATGAGATCAGTTTTAGTAGAGGTTTACCTCGTTTAGTTCGTGCGTTATGATTTATCGGCCTAAATTATTCCGGTGTACTATTTACAAATCCTTTTTTTTCTGCATTATTTTTAGATCGATGCATTCATCGATATAGCACATAGCGCATAGTGAAACCCCGTTGGGTTTCACTATGCGCATATTATTACCCATCTAAAAGGCTACTAAGATCAGTTTTTAGTAGAGCTCTACCTCGTTTAGTTTGGGCGTTATGAGTTAGTTAGTTCCCTATTCATAAATTATTTTTTCTGCATTATTTCTAGATCGCTGAAGGGGTTTCACTATGTGCATCTTATCACGCATTTAAAAGGCTACTGAGATCAGTTTTTAGTAGAGCTCTACCTCGTTGATTTTGGGCGTTATGATTTACCAGCCGAAATTAGTATAGTTCACAATGTACAAATAATTTTTTTCTGCATTATATAAAGATCGATGTATGGGGTTTCACTATGAGCATATTATTACGCATCTAAGGCTACTAAGATCAGATGATATTAGAGCTCTATCTCGTTTAGTTTGGGCGTTATGATTTACCGGCCGAAATTATTACAGTGCACTATTTACAAATCTTTTTTTTCTGAATTATTTGTAGATTGATGAATTGGGTTTCAGTATGCGCATATTATTTCGCATCTAAAAGGCTACTTAGATCGGCTTTTAGTAAATATTGTAATCTTACAATATTTATTAAATGTCAGGATTGTCTAATCCTTGGTTTAAATTGAATGGATCTGTAACACTGATAACGGGGTTTTTTTTTTTTATGATATAGGAGGCAAACGAGCAGTCGAATCACCTGATGGTAAGCGATAATCGACGCCCATGGACACAACACATGGGTTTGCTTATTAGACAATAGGTATAAGTATCATCATATATCAGCCAAGAGACGTCCACTGCTGAACATAGGCTTAAGTATACCACAGTTTAATTTTATTACATTGATTTTGACTTGCCCAAATAAACAGTGCACAAGTGACACATGTTATTTAGGGATTTTAGTTTTTCTGTTATCGTCACTTTCGCCCGTTTTTCTGCGATTGACATAATGCAATCAGTTTTCAAATGAATTTTTCTATAACAGAAATGGCATTGAAAACAATTGTTCATCTCGTTGGTGATGTCTTGTGTATTTCGTGAACAGAAAAAGCACAATTCGTCCATTCGGTCACTTTTCTGCAAGATCATGTATTTTAATTCGTCCCTGTAACTATCAAAATCAAAATTTTCATAAACTAACGAGGTTCTTTTTACGAGGCATGAGAAAAAGAAAATCAACATGGGACCACAATTATACATATCTTTTTGTATTGTGTGTTTCACAGTGTTGATTTTAGAAATACTGAATTTGAAATTCTTCTCTTTTAGAAGATTATTCACTTCAGCCAAATATTTTTTGCTTAGAGCCTTTTCACGTCCTAACGGATCGATTACCGTTATTGTCTTTTGTTGGATTGACAATAAAACCATTGTGAAGTGTCGGTAAAGGCATATTAAAAATACGGTATCAATTTCAGTAGTTATCTTTAGATTTTCCAAGAAACCTTCGTTGCGGGCTCCACCTCCGAAAATAAATGTTGATTTCTCCACATTTATAATATTATATTTGTCTTCGTTATATATATGGCATGCATGCTCCACAACAAAACCGGACAAGTATTGTTCCGGCTGCAGAGTTGCATAGTCGTCATCTCGCAAGAAGTCCATTGAGAAACTCAGCGAACCCATTTTGGTAACGTCGTATCCCTTGTCGAGGCGGGTGTAGTAGTTAACATCAGTCACTAAACCGTTTCGGAATACTTTAAGGGTCTGTTCATCGTGGCTTGGGGAAGAATTTGGCTGTACACGTTCGGGTGTATGTGTGGTCAAATTTGAACTTGCATAGCAGTATTCACACACAAACTCTTCGGAATCTGTAAAAGAACACTTCTCGTATCGCTCTGGCCGTGCACACAACTGATGCACCCAGTCATTGCATATATTGCACGCAACCCACGTCGTTGTAACATCCTCTTGTGTTGTGCCTCGTTTACAATATTTGCAGAATGTACTTTCATTAAATTCGAGTAATTCGCTCTGTAACTTCATTTCTTTGAGGAATCGGCCGTCGAAGTGGCTATGTAAAGGTTTTTTTCTCTTTTGCCACATTTCTTGTTCGTGTGTAGATTTTTGTATTTTGCTGAGTTTTCTTTTGGGGATATCATTTAAGATCTCTGTGGACAGTGATAATTCCTCCGATCTCAATTTCCGCATCAACTGAGTGCATTTTAAATTACTTTGACCTTTCAATACATGATGTTTTAATTGGCCAAAGTAATTTTCCACGGCCGAATTGCTCGTGCGCACATCTTTCAATAAATTACACCACAATGGCAAATATGCAACGTATTTCGACACAAAAGTGGTATATAGCGTGGGATCGTAGTACTTATTGATCGTGTGACCCGAAGATTCGATTTGTATTTCCTCCTGAATGGCTGTACACCTCGTGTAATATGGGCTACCAGCATATATTGCCTCCTTTTTGGTGTTCGATTCACTGAACGTCATGTTCGAAGTGGACGATGTGCATTCCATTTTATGTAAAGCCTCTATTAATTTTTTATTTTCATTTTGGTTACGACAAAGTGCGACTAGTCTATTGTGTGCATTTGCAACAGCTCGTGTGAAATATTTCGTTTGAAATAAAACATAAGAATTCGCAATGAATGCGTCAACCGTCGCTAAATCGTCCATCAATATTACACTTATAAAAAAGTCTTTAATTGTGTTTTTTTCCCTCACCTCTGATTTATTCACATCATTGCAAATGCATTTTACAAGATGTGCGCAGCATAAAAACATCGGTGTGTGGCAATCACTTCTTATCATATTGTTGTAGCACAGTTTTAAATAATCAGGTAATGTGCAATTATTGAATGACTTGCACACCGCATTTATGAGTGCAAAACTGAAATCTGTTACGACACCTGAAAATGCGGGCCAACTGTTATTCGTCTCACAAAAGACTCTAAAGTCGTTTAACAATTTGAAAATTGTATTCGCATCGTGCATCGAGGAGATCATAGAGAAGACGGAGAATACGCGCTCTGTCAATTTCAGTTGGATTACACCGCTGTATAAAAATATCCTTTTAATAGATTTGTCCCCGTTAGGTGGTCTGCACACTCCACCTGTTGCGTCAAAGTGCAACAGGGATTTATCAGTAACCTTAATTACTTTTAACTGTTCGACACTAAACAGCTTTACAACCAGAGGAAATGACAATTCCTGCACATAGTCCGGGTGATCTCTTTGATATAAAAACAAATCCAGAATATCATTTTTGGATCGATCATTTGCACCCATGGCTTCAGATCTCACTTTTCTGATGGTAGAGTCGGATTTCACGGATTTAAGGTTTTTTGTTTGTTTTAAACAAGCCTGGTCCAAATTTAATAGACGTTCCTTTTTAATAGCAAGGGGTTTTGTCTTCATAAGTTTATTTTTTTCTATTTTCCTTTCGAGGCCGCGCAATTGACCAGTTAAATATTGGCTATGGCAAAAATTTCGATTAGTACTACGTACAGTCACGACACGATCCGAAAGTATGATTTTGAATATTTTACATTTCGGGTGCCTGCATGACGCTGATATTATGATTTTGTTTCCTTTTAAATATTTTTTGTTGTCTATATTTATAGTGCATGTATTATTTACATATTTTTCTATTGACTTTTTCAGGATGTAAGGATACGTAAAAGTATTTAATTTGTCACCTATAAACATTTCGTTCCACAATTTTTCATTAATTGTGAATGATCCCTCAATAATATCATCACGTGTAAGGTCATTTAAATTTTCAGAGCCAATTGGGAGTATATTCGCAGAAATATCTGGGCTCGAGATATTCAAAACGGCTTTTTGTACACGCTGAGTGTCTGGTGATACTTTCTTTGTTACATTACAAGTGTTAATATCGGATATTGCATTGCAAACGTCATTTGTTATGTCCATGCAAATGACGTCATTATATTCACTGGGACTATGCTGGGTTGTTTGAGCCCGTTTGACAATTGTATTATCTAACTCGGCCAAGGAAGGAGATGAGTTGGCGTCATCCTTGTCAAAAACTCCATCGTTTTTATGTATTTCCATCGGACTCAAAGCACTCATACAAGGAGCCTGGATATCATCATATCTAGGTGAATTAGTGGGATGATAAATGTCACATTGATTGTAGATTGGAGATTTTGCGGCATCTTTGTATGCCTGCAACCAAATCTTGTATATCCTTGTACGATTTCGGATTGTGTTGGGCAGTTGGAAATAGTCACATAACAGTTCGTAACTCACGTGAGACGACGATGTGGGAGAATCTGGCTTGGAGCTCAGGTTAAATTTGTCTATTGCCAATTTTAACCCATGAGATGTGAGCGTAGTATTTCGTAGTAAATCTGCATTATAAAAATGAAATTTTCGAAAATTTGAATTTTCATTAATAATTTTTAATAGGTGTGCATAGTTTTTGTACTTGCAATCTTTCAAAGCTACGGAAAGCTTCTTACAATCATCGACTGTAACCTTATCAGTTTTTACGAACTGGGGTCGAAGGTTGTGCAGCTCCGTTGAGATTTGTTTAAAAGCGCTTCTCTTTGAACTATACATTACTACTACTAACTACTATCTACATTGATGGGACGATATTTAATAAACCAAGTTTTTTTTTACAAACGACGTTTTTCTACACAATTTTCAAACGAGACCAGATAGACAACCAACATATTTTATTTCCAATAGGTAGGTACAGACTGGACGCAATTTTTAGACAAGACCTGTTTACTTATCGCCAATTTTCATTTTCGATTAACTGTGGGCACCATTTTCGAGCGAGACCAAATGACCAATAACTTTTATTTCCGATTGACTGTGGGGACAATTTACGAACGAGCCGAAACGGCCAATAATTTTTATTTTTGATTGACTGTGGGCACAATTTTCTAGAGAGACCAAACGACCAATAATTTTTATATTTGATCGACTGTGGGCACAATTTTCAAGCGAGGCCAAACGGCCAATCATTTTAATTTTTGATTGACTGTGTGCACAATTTTCGTTCGAGAACAAACGACCAATAATTTTTATTTTCGATTGACTGTGGGCATAATTTACCTACGAACGACCAAACAACCAATATTTTTTGTTCCTATAGAGTCTGGTTGCAATTTTCAGACAAGAACAGATAATCGACAATATTTATTTTCGATACACTGGACACAATTTTCTAACGCGACCAAACGACCAACAATTGAATTTTCTAACACGCCACAATTTGAAAGATCAAAAAAAGACTCCGATAAATAGCTTAGGCAAAAAATAATATTTTTAATAGTTACTCAAAAAGTGCTAGGTACATTTACGTAGCTGTTTCACAAGCAGAAAGTTGGTTTTCGCGAACCAGTACTTATCACTTTTTTTTTTAATTTATACTTGTTCAAGTTCATGACTTATTGAGGAGTGTTAATATTAGTTTCCTTTAAACGTCGTAAGCAACATAAAAACCTACTGTTAATGTAAGAATACGAAAAATATACATATTTCATATTTTATTACTTACCTCTTCATCATTATAACACGTTTATTTTTTAATGTTGAATATTGAAAAACCGTTCTTAATAAGTTGTTTGAATGGAACGGAATAGATGCCGAAACGTCTGTCAAAGAAGAGGCGTTTTTTCTTACTGCAAGCATGATTTAAGTGTTCAAAGGCAACATCCGATATTATTTTTATAAGTATACTATACAAATAACTTAGGTATATATACAATGTTTTATATTTACAATTGTTTATGTCATGTAAAACATGCATTTGGAAAAAAACTCATTGAAGTGGGTTCAATAATAATATACAAAACCATTCTAGGTAGTCGATAAAAGATTTAAAAAAAAACGCCTCATATTAATGTCAAAAATGTTCACTGCGAAAAATCGAACTTACAACGACTTTGTTTTCTAAGTTGCTTACAAAATGAGTGAATCACAGTTTGAAATTGAATTAACACCGCCTAACATTTGTGAGAAGGCTGCAATTGCAAATGAGTGCTTTGCCAGAAAAATCTCAAAATAAGTATATAGCTGTTTACGAACAGTTTGTGAACTGGAAAACGGAACAAGCCAAAATCGTTCTTAGAAAACGTTGTTATGGCCTATTTTCTAGAACTGTCGAAAAAATATCAGGCTTCTACGTTATGGTCTAAGTACTCAATGCTGAAAACTATGATAGACAAATAAATTTACTGCATTTTTAAAAAGGTTAACAAAGTAAAAAATCTAAAGTTTTAACGGCAGAAAACGGAAGTTTCTTAATGATGCTCCGGATCATCTATATCTGGTTACAAAGGTATGATTGCACTCAAATTTATGATATAAGTTCACCGGTAAGTTATTAATTTGATTTTATAAGTAAAGAGTGACTTTGTTCACAGATTGCACTTATATTTGGGGGTTGTGGAGCTTGAGGAACTGGCGAACATTACACTTAAGGATGTTGACTCACGGAAATATACTACTTATATCAATACCTAACAACAAAAACAAAGCTCATTCGGCCCATTTGCCGAAATTGACAAAAAGTATCAACATCAACAATCATCAAAGGGTCTTTATAACAGAGCAATGTGTATGTTTGTAAGAGCTCACCAATCAATTTCAAAACGCGAGGCGAGGTCATTGATAGACATCATCATCATCATATCAGCTGAAAGACGTCCACTGCTGGACATAGTCCTCCCACAAAGAGTGCCACGGTCCTGCGCCACCCGCATCCAGCGGACTCCCGCGACCTTAACCAGGTCATCAGTCCACCTTTTGGGGGGCCTACCCACGCTGCGCCTTCCTTGCGCTTCCGCGCATTGATAGACAGACTAGAGCAAATGTCATGAAGCTCAATGTTGGAAAATGCTGTATAGGAAGAACTTTTCTAATATGTGCATTGTGGTTTATAACAAACAAACCTGAAAGTGCTTGAGGGGGGCATTTTTAAATGTAGCCTCACATGTTGGCTCTTAGACCTTTGTTTTTACAGTATCAAAGCTTAATTAAATAAAACTAAGTTAATTGTATGAGCCTCCTAGTTAAACTCGTGGCACTTTCGAGCTGTCATAAGGACTTCTCATTTATCAACTTCTGATATTCATATTACATCGATACATTATATAACACAACATATTAAAGAAGATTTGAAAGTAGAACAACAAGTGGTGTTATCGCTAAATATCTATATATATTTAGCGATAAGACCGCCTGTTGTTTACCTCTACTTTCAAATCTTCTTTAATATGTTGTGTTATATAATATATCGAATGCAACCAAACGAAAATAATGAAAAGTTGACATTTTTATTGTCACATTTAATCAGTTCAGCTCAGTGTTTTATAAATTTCATGTTCAAAGTCTGTTTTAGTGCTAACAAGTGTTTTAACATTAGTTTACATAAATTAATTATAAAAGAAATAGATACCTAGTCATATTTTTTTCCAAATTGTCTTGTTTTAAATCGCTTCTTTTACAGTCAAATGTATCAATATTAATATGAATATCGGAAGGATAAATGAGAAGTCCCCATAGCTAGCTAGCATAGGGAGCTGTCATAACAGCTCGAAAGTGCCACGAGTTTCCGGCCTCTGATTATTATTGTGATATTATTTAAATTATTTGATTATTTTGATTATTATTGTACTAGCTTCCATCTGCGACTTCGTCTGCGTGGAGTTGGGATAAAAACTATCCTATATTTTAATCAAGGCTATAAACTATCTTCATGCTAAATTTCATTCAAATTGGTTCAGCCGTTTAAGCGTGATTGAGTAACAAACATCCAAACATCTAAACTTTCGCATTTATAATATTAGTAGGATTATTCCAAATTATTCATAACATTTTGACATTAGATTTTTTATAATGTGTGTTAGTTGTGATATTATTAATGTCACAATCATAAAATAATATATTGAATCTCACATTACATCATCATTACCTCTGACTGTATCTGAAGCAAATAAATTTTCTGATTTCTGATTTCAAATGACAGATTTTTCCAAAATTACCAAAAAGGTAAATGCATAGCACATGTCATAGGCCTAAATAAATTTGGTAATATGCCCAAGGAAATTGGCAACTTTTTGAATTTGCCCAATGCTGATCAGTATACAGGACATACATTTAGAAGGACGTCAGCCACCTTACTTGCTTACTGGTGGTGATATTACAACTCTGAAGAGACATGGTGACTGGCGTTCAAATTATGTTGCAGAGGGATACATTGAAAATTCGGCACAAAACTAACTAAAAATTGGACAAAAATATTATCATCAATTAATATAAAGCCGGGCCCAGCAGTTTCCAACAAAACAAGTATCCTCATTTCAACCGGACAACCCTGACAGTTTCGAACCCCAACCAGGCCCCTCTAAACAGTATGTGTTTGAATCTCAACCCTCCTCTGAATCAGAGGTAAATTTTGACTTTCAACCAGATCCCTGTAAGTTGAATTCCAATTTTGAACCTCAGCCAGGCACCTCTAAACAGTCAAAACCATATGTAAATTTTGAACCACAACAGGGCCCGTCTAATACTGACTCATGTGCAAGCCGAGGGGCTACCGCGAAATGAAAACGAACTTCGTTTGTGTATCTCCGTCTCTGTCGCACTTGCTAGTTCGAGCGATAGAGAGGGAGATACACGAACGAAGTTCGTTTCGCAGTAGCCCTTCTGGACTGGACCAAGTGCTTTAAAATCTGGCAAACAACATTTATCACACCTCAATAAGGACCCGGTGACATAATCTTCACAGACATATGAAATTAATAATTCACTCAGCCAAACACTTAATTTACCAACTAAAACATTCAATATCACACTCAATAATTGTACAAATTGTACTATCGACAACACAGCTAACTAACCATGCGTGCACTTTATGCGTATTGTAATAAAATACAGAATGGTCAGCTAACTGTGTTGGCGTTTGTACCATTAATTATTATTATATCAATAAAAAATAAATAAGACAAAACTGTATTATTTTTGAACAACTTCATTATTTTTCAACTGTATTACAGTCGCCATCAGATATATCGGAGCGGCCGAAGTGCTCACAAATATCTGAAAACACGTCTCTATTGTCAAGGCATTAGATTACTTGTTGTTTTTCCTTTTTTTGCAACTGTATTAAAAACGTTGTTCGATACACGTGCGGAAATGTCATTCTTCACTCGTCCCGAGTCTTGCCACGAGCCGTAGGTGCTCCTGAGGTAATGACATAGTTTCCGCACTAGCATCGAAATGTAGGTACTATTTTATTTGCCCAACTTTTCCCTGACAAGTCTCGAATCAGAGCGCAGCTATGCAAACGTAACAACAACGCAGTGAATGTATTCGATTTCTCAGTCAACAACAAGAAATACGAGAAACTGAGAAAATGTCAGAATCAGTTCTAATGTGTACTAGCGCAACAGGTCATGGGCAGTACTGAATCTCGCGCGGTTAGCGCTAGCGAGAGCGCCAGCGCCGCTGAGTTAAAACAAAAAACCGGCCAAGTGCGTGTCGGGCCACGCGCAGTGTAGGGTTCCGTATTTCTTACTTCGACACGCACGCGTTAAACTACGCACAGGCTAACAGCGTGATATTTTAAGAAACTTATGGAACAAACTTTCATAGATTGGCTTTGCATTAACGCGACATTCCCCCTTTCCTAGAATAAACTTGTGTAAACTACAATAATTTGAGAAATTACTTTGGGACACGAAACTTTGGGAAAACTATTTTCCTCAAATTATTCTGGTTTAGGGTAGACCGGGGACAATTGAAACAATTTGGCTTTAACCGCCTGTAACCGTTATATGTTTATGAGTAGAAATATGAATGCCCAAAATAGTTCAAGGTTACTTATCTGGTTCCTAAATAAAATGTATTTAGTTGGTCTATAATCCATAGTTTTTTGATAATCATTTAGTAAAGAGAATGGGGCAGCAAGGTTCAATTGAACTCACGTGACTGTCAATTGAGACACTGTAATATTGTATACCACGGCATACAATGAGCTCATCAAAAGTTCGCAAGCATATCATAAACATTTCCCAACTTGCTGATCTGAACACCTCGATAAAAACGCGCGTGTAAAAAAAAGTATACGACTTTTAGTTTTCTTTGTTCCTGCTACCTTATACATTTACCTCAACCAAAGTAGTTTTAATGCAATTATGATATGTAACGATACAGGTATCATTGCAGAAATCAAGCATAATCAATAATCATATTTCATACAAAGGTGCTTGTTTCAATTATAAGGGCCCATCCCCACTCTCGCGCGAGTCGACGCGAGGCCGAGATACACTGCCGTCTTTAAATACGAGACGGATTGTGAACGTCAATGTAATAATATCAATGTATCTCGGCCTCGCGTCGACTCGCGCGAGAGTGGAGTGGGCCATAAGGCCATAACAATGTTTCAATCATAACCATTCCGTGTACCTACCCTGTGACAAAGAGTGTTGCAAACGGCGGGATGTAAAATGAAATAATAGACGCAATAAATAATCAGTTTAAATTATTTTACTAAACAAAAAAATTGCGACAGGTATGCCAAATTAAATTTAAAAAAATGACCCTTAACTCTTTTTGATATACATTTTTGTCCCTTTAATTTTACTCTTTACTTTGAAGTCAGTGCCTGTTCGATAAAAAAAGCATACACTAGGTTTTGCACAGACTTCAAAAGGTGATATAAATGTAATATGTGATCGGATTATTTTTAGTGTTTCAGTTTTTATTGAAGGCGGTTCTTTTTTTATTTAAAATTCTTTGTAGTGATTGGTATGTATTTTTTATTATTATTAAGTAGTTTCGGTAGCTTTTTATGGTTTCAATCATCAGCTCATCGTCACAATCACTAAATGATTATTTTCGAGAGCAGTTGCACGAGTTACTATACTACGTAAAATATAGCTTGAGCCCTGCGACAGCTGTCATCTCAGTACAATTTATAACCTTAAAACGTAAAATTGTACTGAGATGACAGCTGTCATAGGGATCAAGCTATATTTTACGTAGTATAACCACTTGTTTTATTGTATACAGACATACGGGTCAAACTGATATCCTGCTTTTTTTGAAGACGTTAATAACCTACCCCAGAATGTAACAAATACTTTTCTGAAAACCGCATCATAATTGGTTCAACGTAACGCGAGATAATCGCGGGCAAACATACATTCAAACATACGTGTCAAACTGAGAACCTCCTTTTTTGACGTCGGTTGAAAACAAATGTTCACAAAATCTCGAATAAAAAAAAGACGCGCAGTGTGCAGATTTCTAAAAAAACTTAATATTTCCATCCAAAAAGTGCAAGAATAACAGTGAACACCTTTAAGGTATTTGTAACTATGGGCCTTACATGCCCAAAATAAATGGTTTATTATTATTAATAGGACAAACGTGTGCATCGAATACACAAAACCTTACATTTTCAAGTCCGTTACTTTTGGGGACGATTAAAACGTTTCAATCGTCCACAAGCAAGTTGTTTCTACCGGCCGGACACGACGTTATTAACTTCAAAGTCAAATATTACATATAAAAAAGACTCCAACGCTGATCAACGGCCATTATAAACTTTCGTTTATTCCTTATTATAATACTTTTAGCAATAAAAGACACACGGATCAAAGATAACAATTATAATCACTTTTTCTAGAAATAATAAATGAATTTACATCAAATCTACTATTTTACAGTAAGAATCATAAGAGCAACAAAGTGACAATCTAGGCTATTCCCGCGTAAAATTACAGCGAATGTCAACCGGGCCGTTTAAGGCGTCTTTAAAACCGTCGAAGATCCAACACGGCCTCTCTTGACCGTGCATCGTCCTCGACTGCATCTTCCGCTCTTCATCACCAACACCCGCAGCAGCTGTTGCACGGAGTCGGCAGCTGTTGTACGTAGTCGGCAGCTGTTGCACAGAGTCAGCAGCTGTTGCACGGAGTCAGCAGCTGTTGCACGAAGTCGGCAGCTGTTCCACGTAGTCGGCAACTGTTGCACTGAGTCGGCAGCTGTTGCACGAAGTCGGCCGCTGTTGCACGTAGTCGGCAGCTGTTGCAGGGAGTCAGCAGCTGTTGCACGAAGTCGGCAGCTGTTCCACGTAGTCGGCAACTGTTGCACTGAGTCGGCAGCTGTTGCACGTAGTCGGCAACTGTTGCACGGAGTCGGCAACTCGTGGCTCCGCTCCCGATGCTCCTTGCTCGCTGGCTTCTGGAGAACCAGCATCAGGACCATCTGAAATATATTGACATTAGTCTCCATACTCATACCTTATTCGACATTACTTTCTTTTCAATCTTCATTCAAACATTCTTAGTCACCAGACATGGCAATTCATACATTGAAAGTAATGTTCATCACCACAACTCATTAATTCATCCTTACATCACCATCATATCATCATAGTTCATTCATCATACGAAACCAGAAAATCATTCATCAGCTTTTTTAAAAAAAACCTTCACTGAGACGTCTCATTATCAGCCAAAGTAGGATTGCCGACTCGGCTGCACATGTGCACGGGCAGAGGCATCCATTACGCAATACCCACTGAGATTGGAAACGTTCCCCTTCATCACCCAGGAAGCTGAGAACAAGTCTCCTCCTCCAATGTTAACAAGGATCTCACCCACTTGTTAACCTGCTGGTCAACTACGTACGGCCTGCACGCACGCCTGTTAGATCAAATGCCATTCTCGCGTTCAGGAAAATGAAAGTTGATCCGTGCCAATGCTCGCTCGAAAAGCCACGTAATTACCCTTCGACATACATGTGCAACAAGGCATCCCAAGCGCTTGTTAACCCGCACCATGTATGACGTTAACAGAGGCTAGAGGCGTCCCACAGGCATGTCAACCTGCTCACGTTGACAGTAGCATGTCAACCTGCAATTGACAAAAACATGTCAACAACCTGCTCGAACCTAAACGCTAACAAAAGCACAGCAGGAGTGCTTGTTAACCTGCACATACGTCTGCTATCATAAATGTTTTATTGTGATTCTTCTTATCATGTACGAGTAAGTCAGTCAGTAACAGTAGGTAAGAGTACGCCGAGATAAATTTATTGGCAAAATAAAGACTATAAGAGGGTCTGCAAAATTAAAATGTTTTCTCACTCAAGAGTAGAGGGTACAAGTACGGAGTGATCTTATGATAAACCGAATCACAACTCTCAGAAACAGCAATGAAAGTAGCGCATGACTCCAACAACTTTCCTCTCCACATCCTCAGATTTGAGAACTCACTCATCAGCCGCAGCCAAGAGCCTCCAGGAAAGCAGTCCATGACTCCAGGCACCACTATCTTCTTCACAGCACTGCAGTAGCAGCATCAGCAGTACTTGATGGCTGATTTTCTGGCTTCCTCATAGGACCCGCATATCAACCGCAGTTAATAGCGTCCTCTTCTTACAGTCGACAGCCACTGCAAACACAAATAATCACCAAGTACAATTCCTTCTACAAAGACTCTCATTACAATGCTGTCTACTGGACTAACATCGCCACTCATTGGAAAACAGTTCACATACAGCAAAGTAATCATCCACGTAAAAACTCTTTTCGTCAGACCCGTTCGGCCCTCACTGACTCATTAGTCTCATTACTTCAGTAATTTTTAGCACATACCGCCCCACTACTGGGCAAATGCTTCCTTCACTGTCATGCATACAAATAAATCCTAGTACGTAACATATCAATTCAAAATAAAATCCGGCATGATCTACATTGCAAGGATTAAATACATCAACAGTTCAACAAAGCCATCAAATCAAATCGATCAAGTTACTTCAGACAGTCTCACTACAAACAATAACCACATTCAGTTCTTGCTTCAATTGAGCGAAACAAAACTTTGCTAGGATGTGGGGTCCCTTACTATGTGGAGACTTGCTCACTAGTAGAACCTACCCAGGCACTACCTAGCTACCAGCACTGATAGGTATGACTGACTTACAACGTCGATGGCATTCAAAGGGTTAAAAGTAGTGCACCTTCTTCATACTAGCTCTTGTAAACATTACAGCTAACTATTTAACCAGCTTGTCATCCAAGTATTACTAGGATGCACAGTTTACTAAATTATTCACCATGTTCATCACTAATTCAATAAAAACCAACAGGGCTTTCTTGTCTACTTGGTTCAATCATTAACTAAAACAACAAATGAAACCCCATTCAGTGACCATTCACTGATTATGCACATAAGTTTAATATTAGTCTGCACATCCTGACAAACATATTCTTTCTGTAAACTGAGAACAACAAGTTAAAACTGCAGGTTCTACAATCATAATTATAAACAGCACAAAAATGTAAAAACAATTTGTCAAAAACATCAACTTGGTAAGCACCTTTGTTTTTATTTTGGCTGACTGTACCTTCATTTGCACACTAATCAATTAATCATTGAGACTATTCCAAAAACTCATTGCTCATTCTAACATGATGAGTCTACCATGTGTAACTATGTGTAATCAAAGCCACAATGACTAGCCTGTGTCGACCCCCTCAGACAAGCCTGATGGCACCACAACATTGCATTGTCATCTGACAGTCAAATGTTTGAACTTTTCAAAATTTCAACTTCAAAGCAATTGGACTTCAAGAAGTTGGCTAAACTTGATCTGCAAAACTTGAACTAAACAAGTCAACATACATAATTGCATATGTCTACATGCATACAAGCAAACACACATTGCAAATTAAATAAAATCTTCTATGTGTTAAAACTTAGATAAAAGTACAGTCTTTCATCCATCTGTCGAATCCAATGCAATTCCTGACACGAAAATCTAGCAATCATACCCATTTGACTACTCACTTTGTCCCATGAAATTCAAACATGGATACCTAGGATTGTTGTCATGCTGTCATCAAACACATCACAGTGATCATCACTTTATACAAGTTTAGAATGGAGTCTCACTAAATGTCATCAAAACCGTGCATGTGCTAATTAGAGCACACTGATCCTTCCCCAAAAAAATCAAAATTAAACCGAACATTCTCCTCGTGTGTAAATATGTCAAAAAACTGATATTGGCAAATCCACCTTGCTGAAACAGCAAGGAGTAAAAGCCATATAAAAAAAAAAAAATTAGAATCACAACACATTATGTACCACTGAACCACTGACAACTTTTTCAGGTACCTGCTACAGAAATAATGTTACTTGATAAGTACAGCTGTAGGCTACTACAACTAGTGTAAGCTTGATCTCCAACTATGCACCTGTTGTCTCTGTATCTCTGAAATTAAGACCTAATACAGTGCAGGAAATTACCAACTAAGTAGTAGGTTCATGGACTTCATACCACAACTTTACTGTCATGTACTCTTTTCATAATTTCCTCGATTGCATGGCAAATATTCAACACATAGTATTTACTTAGAAAGTGTTGGAAGTTGTATGTTACCATACCTAAGTTTACTTATGTTGTGTAATATATCATCCGAGTCATGTACATCTTACAAGCTTGATGCTAATTATTATTTGGAAAACCAGTTCAAAATAATAACAACTGAAGTTTCTCACTCAATGCTCATCTAAATTGATAGGGACAAAAATACAGTCACACACCGCTATCTTTGTTTTAATATTTCTACCACACTTTGAAAACCAAATTCTTTGACAGTGAAATCAATGACTCACATGATGATGTATGTACCAACATGTAAATACATAAATACAATAAAAACATTTCTGTGATTTTATATGCACTCTTGAAATTCTCATCTCAATTGCAACATTATATCACAGTAGCAAGTTTATAGTTTGAGTCTAGAGATCCTAAGTATGATTATAACACACAAGTACTTTACTAGATCCACTAACACAGTAGGAAATTGCCTCTCATAACACAACATGCCACAAATCAATCCTCATATTGATTTAAAAGTTTCCTTCATACCTGGTTGATCCATAGGCAGTACTCATTTTTTAAGATGAGTACTTACCAGTCTCACTACTTCCCATGTGTATCTCCACTTGTTTATCACTGTGCTAAGTCTGGAGCATCCGCAGCTCAGGAAATGAGGTTGTATGGTTCACTGTACACTGGACAACTCAAGAAAAAACCCATGGAGTCTGGTACTGGCTGCTGTAGGTGTAGTTGCTAGGCAGCTCCCGTTGTACCTTGGGAAGTTGTGACATGACCCTCCTGACATCTGACCTGTGGACACTTATGAAGATCGCTTCGGAACCAATCATTAATAACACGCTTAATTCTCTGTAGTTACCGACCGAAACATAACCACACCGGTTGTCATGTTCGTTAACGCTGATACGAACACAGAATTTGAACTTAGCGACTAGCTACTTCAGCTTAGAACACGACACGTTAGCTAAGCGCGCCGTAGGTATTAACGCTTTGTGGGCTAATGAATACCGTGTCTCATTTCTCATTTTAGCAATAAAAATAATGTAATAATGTATGTGCAATCTAAAAGACACACGGATCAAAGATAACAATTATAATCACTTTTTCTACAAATAATAAATGAATTTACATCAAATCAACTATTTTACAATAAGAATCATAAGAGCAACTTCTAAACAAACCAACTACCTATTACAATACAAGAATCAAGAATCCATCACAAACACAAAGTAACAATCTAGGCTATTCCCGCGTAAAATGACAGCTAATGTCAACCGGGCCGTTTAAGGCGTCTTTAAAACCGTCAAAGATCCAACAATACCAAAATAATTTGATGTGTCAAAATACAAAAGTAAACAAAGTTTTAAGAAAATATACGACAGCACAAATACTTAGTATTTACTGCGAAAAACTGATTTGGCTCGTGTACACTCCCATCTCGCACCGTAGCTTGAGTGTTACACTGGCCAAGAATTCAAACATGGCAGACCGCGTGTTCTGAGTGACGTCCGTCGCGTAGGTATTATAGTTTTCGAGAAATTTGCCTTGTTTCAATCATGACGTGTTTCTATTGTCCTCGGTCTATCCTATACAAGTATATTAATAGAAAACCAATCTATGAAAGTTTGATACATAAGTTTCTTAAAATATCGCGCCGTTACCCTGCGAATGTCAAATAACGTTTTGTATTGAAAGCAAACCACCTTAAGAGTCCAATATCAAACATATGAACCACTGAGTTGAAAAATGGTTTTGAGTGGTACCTAACCCATAATATTTTAACCCCCAACGCAAAGAGAGGGGTGTTATAAGTTTAAAGTGTATGTCAGTGTATCGGTCTGTGGTATCGTAGCTCCCAAACGGATGGACCGATTTGAATGCGGTTTTTTTCGTGTCATAGATAATTTAATCCCGAGTGTTCATAGCCAAAATTCATGAAAATCTGTTCAGCTGTTTTTGAGATATTGGACTTTGAAATGAAAATGAAAATAGAGAACTAACTAAATCATAACGCCCAAACTAAACGAGGTAGAGCTCTAGTAAAAACTGATCTTAGTAGCCTTTGGGATCCGTAATAATATCCGCATAGTGAAACCCCATTCATCGATCTAGAAATAATGCAGAAAAAATAATTTGTGAATAGGGAACTATAATAATTTCGGCCGGCAGAGCTCTACTGAAAACTGATCTTAGTAGCCTTTTAGATGCGTGATAATATGCGCATAGTGAAACCCCATTCATCGATCTACAAATAATGCAGATAAAATAATTTGTGTATAGGGAACTACAATAAATTCGGCCGGTAAGTCATAACGCCCAAACTAAACGAGGTAGAGCTCTTCTGAAAACTGATGTTAGTAGCCTTTTAGACGCGTGATAATATGCGCATAGTGAAACCCCATTCATCGATCTAGAAATAATGCAGAAAAAATAATTTGTGAATAGGGGACTACAATAATTTCGGCCGGTAAGCCATAACGCCCAAACAAAACGAGGTAGAGCTCTACTGAAAACTGATCTTAGTAGCTTTTTAGATTCCTGATAATATGCGCATAGTGAAACCCCATTTATCGATCTACAAATAATGCAGAAAAAATAATTTGTGAGTAGGGAACTACAATAATTTCGGCCGGTAAGTCATAACACCCAAACTAAACGAGGTAGAGCTCTACTGAAAACTGATGATGCCTTATAGATGCGTGATAATATGCGCATAGTGAAACCCCATTCATCGATCTAGAAATAATGCAGAAAAAATAATTTGTGAATAGGGAACTAACTAAATCATAACGCCCAAACTAAACAAGGTAGAGCTCTAGTAAAAACTGATCTTAGTAGCCTTTGGGATCCGTAATAATATCCGCATAGTGAAACCCCATTCATCGATCTAGAAATAATGGAGAAAAAATAATTTGTGAAAAGGAAACTACAATAATTTCGGCCGGCAGGCCATAACGCCCAAACTAAACGAGGTAGAGCTCTAATGAAAACTGATGCTAGTAGCCTTTTAGATGCGTAATAATATGCGCATAGTGAAACCCCATTCATCGATCTAGAAATAACGCAGAAAAAATAATTTGTGAATAGGGAACTAACTAAATAATAACGCCCAAACTAAACGAGGTAGAGCTCTAGTAAAAACTGATCTTAGTAGCCTTTGGGATCCGTAGTAATATGCGCATAGTGAAACCCCATTCATCGATCTAGAAATAACGCAGAAAAAATAATTTGTGAATAGGGAACTACTTAAATCATAACGCCCAAACTAAATGAGGTAGAGCTCTAGTAAAAACTGATCTTAGTAGCCTTTGGGATCCGTAATAATATCCGCATAGTGAAACCCCATTCATCGATCTAGAAATAATGCAGAAAAAATAATTTGTGAATAGGGAACTATAATAATTTCGGCCGGCAGAGCTCTACTGAAAACTGATCTTAGTAGCCTTTTAGATGCGTGATAATATGCGCATAGTGAAACCCCATTCATCGATCTACAAATAATGCAGATAAAATAATTTGTGTATAGGGAACTACAATAAATTCGGCCGGTAAGTCATAACGCCCAAACTAAACGAGGTAGAGCTCTAGTAAAAACTGATCTTAGTAGCCTTTGGGATCCGTAATAATATCCGCATAGTGAAACCCAATGGGGTTTCACTATGCGGATATTATTACGGATCCCATGAATGCATCGATCTAGAAATAATGCAGAAAAAATAATTTGTGAATAGGGAATTACAATAATTTCGGCCGGCAGGCCATAACGCCCAAACAAAACGAGGTAGAGCTCTACTGAAAACTGATCTTAGTTGCCTTTTAGATGCGTGATAATATGCGCATAGTGAAACCCCATTCATCTATCTAGAAATAATGCAGAAAAAATGATTTGTGAATAGGGAACTACAATAATTTCGGCCGGCAGGCCATAACGCCCAAACTAAACGAGGTAGAGCTCTACTGAAAACTGATGTTAGTAGCCTTTTAGATGCGTAATAATATGCGCATAGTGAAACCCCATTCATCGATCTAGAAATGATGCAGAAAAAAAGGGAACTAACTAAATCATAACGCCCAAACTAAACAAGGTAGAGCTCTAGTAAAAACTGATCTTAGTAGCCTTTGGGATCCGTAATAATATCCGCATAGTGAAACCCCATTCATCGATCTAGAAATAATGCAGAAAAAATAATTTGTGAATAGGGAACTACAATAATTTCGGCCGGCAGGCCATAACGCCCAAACAAAACGAGGTAGAGCTCTACTAAAAACTGATGTTAGTAGCCTTTTAGATGCGTGATAATATGCGCATAGTGAAACCCCATTCATCGATCTAGAAATAATGCAGAAAAAATGATTTGTGAATAGGGAACTACAATAATTTCGGCCGGCAGGCCATAACGCCCAAACTAAAAGAGGTAGAGCTCTACTGAAAACTGATGTTAGTAGCCTTTTAGATGCGTAATAATATGCGCATAAAGAAACCCCATTCATCGATCTAGAAATAATGCAGAAAAATAATTTGTGAATAGGGAACTAACTAAATCATAACGCCCAAACTAAACAAGGTAGAGCTCTAGTAAAAACTGATCTTAGTAGCCTTTGGGATCCGTAATAATATCCGCATAGTGAAACCCCATTCATCGATCTAGAAATAACGCAGAAAAAATGATTTGTGAATAGGGAACTACAATAATTTCGGCCGGCAGGCCATAACGCCCAAACTAAACGAGGTAGAGCTCTACTGAAAACTAATGTTAGTAGCCTTTTAGATGCGTAATAATATGCGCATAGTGAAACCCCATTCATCGATCTACAAATAATGCAGAAAAAATAATTTGTGAATAGGGAATTACAATAATTTCGGCCGGCAGGCCATAACGCCCAAAAAAAACGAGGTAGAGCTCTACTGAAAACTGATCTTAGTTGCCTTTTAGATGCGTGATAATATGCGCATAGTGAAACCCCATTCATCGATCTAGAAATAATGCAGAAAAAATGATTTGTGAATAGGGAACTACAATAATTTCGGCCGGCAGGCCATAACGCCCAAACTAAACGAGGTAGAGCTCTACTGAAAACTGATGTTAGTAGCCTTTTAGATACGTAATAATATGCGCATAGTGAAACCCCATTCATCGATCTAGAAATAATGCAGAAAAAATAATTTGTGAATAGGGAACTAACTAAATCATAACGCCCAAACTAAACGAGGTAGAGCTCTAGTAAAAACTGATCTTAGTAGCCTTTGGGATCCGTAATAATATCCGCATAGTGAAACCCCATTCATCGATCTAGAAATAATGCAGAAAAAATAATTTGTGAATAGGGAATTACAATAATTTCGGCCGGCAGGCCATAACGCCCAAACAAAACGAGGTAGAGCTCTACTGAAAACTGATCTTAGTTGCCTTTTAGATGCGTAATAATATGCGCATAGTGAAACCCCATTCATCGATCTAGAAATAATGCAGAAAAAATGATTTGTGAATAGGGAACTACAATAATTTCGGCCGGCAGGCCATAACGCCCAAACAAAATGAGGTAGAGCTCTACTAAAAACTGATTTTAGTAGCCTTTTAGATGCGTGATAATATGCGCATAGTGAAACCCCATTCATCGATCTAGAAATAATGCAGAAAAAATAATTTGTGAATAGGGAACTAACTAAATCATAACGCCCAAACTAAACAAGGTAGAGCTCTAGTAAAAACTGATCTTAGTAGCCTTTGGGATCCGTAATAATATCCGCATAGTGAAACCCCATTCATCGATCTAGAAATAATGCAGAAAAAATGATTTGTGAATAGGGAACTACAATAATTTCGGCCGGCAGGCCATAACGCCCAAACTAAACGAGGTAGAGCTCTACTGAAAACTGATGTTAGTAGCCTTTTAGATACGTAATAATATGCGCATAGTGAAACCCCATTCATCGATCTAGAAATAATGCAGAAAAAAAAATTTGTGAATAGGGAACTAACTAAATCATAACGCCCAAACTAAACGAGGTAGAGCTCTAGTAAAAACTGATCTTAGTAGCCTTTGGGATCCGTAATAATATCCGCATAGTGACACCCCATTCATCGATCTAGAAATAATGCAGAAAAAATAATTTGTGAATAGGGAATTACAATAATTTCGGCCGGCAGGCCATAACGCCCAAACAAAACGAGGTAGAGCTCTACTTAAAACTGATCTTAGTTGCCTTTTAGATGCGTAATAATATGCGCATAGTGAAACCCCATTCATCTATCTAGAAATAATGCAGAAAAAATGATTTGTGAATAGGGAACTACAATAATTTCGGCCGGCAGGCCATAACGCCCAAACTAAACGAGGTAGAGCTCTACTGAAAACTGATGTTAGTAGCCTTTTAGATGCGTAATAATATGCGCATAGTGAAACCCCATTCATCGATCTAGAAATAATGCAGAAAAAATAATTTGTGAATAGGGAACTAACTAAATCATAACGCCCAAACTAAACAAGGTAGAGCTCTAGTAAAAACTGATCTTAGTAGCCTTTGGGATCCGTAATAATATCCGCATAGTGAAACCCCATTCATCGATCTAGAAATAATGCAGAAAAAATAATTTGTGAATAGGGAACTACAATAATTTCGGCCGGCAGGCCATAACGCCCAAACAAAACGAGGTAGAGCTCTACTAAAAACTGATGTTAGTAGCCTTTTAGATGCGTGATAATATGCGCATAGTGAAACCCCATTCATCGATCTACAAATAATGGAGAAAAATTAATTTGTGAATAGGGAACTACAATAATTTCGGCCGGTAAGTCATAATGCCCAAACTAAACGAGGTAGAGCTCTACTGAAAACTGATGTTAGTAGCCTTTTAGATGCGTGATAACATGCGCATAGTGAAACCCCATTCATCGATCTAGAAATAATGCAGAAAAAATAATTTGTGAATAGGGAACTACAATAATTTCGGCCGGTAAGTCATAACGCCCAAACTAAACGAGGTAGAGCTCTACTGAAAACTGATGTTAGTAGCCTTTTAGATGCGTGATAACATGCGCATAGTGAAACCCCATTCATCGATCTAGAAATAATGCAGAAAAAATAATTTGTGAACAGGGATCTAACTAAATCATAACGCCCAAACTAAACGAGGTAGAGCTCTAGTAAAAACTGATCTTAGTAGCCTTTGGAATCCGTAATAATATCCGCATAGTGAATCCCCATTCATCGATCTACAAATACTGCAGAAAAAATATTTTGTGAATAGGGAACTACAATAAATTCGGCCGGTAAGCCATAACGCCCCGCCCAAACAAAACGAGGTAGAGGTCTACTAAAAACTGATCTTAGTCTTGCCTTTGGGATGCGTGATAATATGCGTATAGTGTAACCCCATTCATCGATCTAGAAATAATGCAGAAAAAATAATTTGTGAATAGGGAACTAACTAAATCATAACGCCCAAACTAAACGAGGTAGAGCTCTACTAAAAACTGATCTTAGTAGCCTTTTAGATGCGTAATAATATGCGCATAGTGAAACCCCATTCATCGATCTACAAATACCATTGATTAAGAATAAAATGTGGTATAGAATTAGAATAATGGTAATTAATAACGCCCACACCAAACGAGATTCAGCTCTACTAAACTAAAAGCTGATCTGAATAGTTTTTTTTAATAAAAGACAGTTGAGGAGTAAACAGTATTTGAGGACTTCTTAATTTGGTTGGTATTTTTTACTGTGAAGTTAGCGGCCAAAAGTTGGCGGCCAAAAGTTGGCGCCAATGTTGGCCGCGTATTAGCCGCCAACTTTTGGCCGCTAACTTCACACCGGTTGGATACGTTTACAGGCAAAATTTATTCTTTTTGTTTTCTGTAGCCACAGAGGCTCTAGTATAAGTTTTACCGAAACAAAACGTTACAACCGCGTTCGCGTTTAGCTGTCAAATCCCATACAAATTCAGGGTAAAACGCAAACGCGATCGTAAAATTTTGTTTCGGCATAACTTGTACTAGAGCCTCTGAGTGGACTGATGCCCGTGCCACGGAAAATATTTAGCTAAAGTAGTATTCAGCCAGCTGATTCTGATTTACCGTCGACTTGCACTTGCACTTGTTTCCTGTATCCACGCGTGTCTGAGTGAGTGCGTCGCATCAACCATGTGTACGGATTCCTTTAAATGCTTAGAAATAGGGTTGACATGTGTTAAGGGCGATGGGCTATTACCTATCACAGCGACATCACATTTTGTCGATCTTTTATATCCCCATTTATACTAAAAGCGGCACTGGAACATAAGTTTCATGTGCTCTGCCTACCCATTTTGGGAATAAAAGTGTGAATCTATTTGTGTATGTATGTTTTACTGATTGTGCTTGTGACCTTGGTAAAGGTCACGGGAGCTCGTTGGATGTGGGTGTCGCAGGTGCGGTCATTGTGGCACTCTTTGAGAGACGCCTATAAGCAGTGGACGTATTGTGGCTGATATGGTGATGATGAGTTTTTCAAGCGGAGATGGCGAGACGGCTTGGACGCATTTTTCAAAGACAAAGGGCCAGATCATAGCTCCAAACCCGGTGGTACTTTATAGGATTGGCAATAAGGACAAATCCCTTTAACACCTGCAATACATGTTATGTATCTATCTACTCGTATCATTCGCTTCACAAAAAATATGTAATTTACCCAATCATTCACGATATTAGTCGAATTGTATCACAGTAAGTTAAATACAATGCTGAAAATAACTGTCAAAAATTCCTTATTGATCATCATCATACTGCTGGACATAGGCCTCCCCCAAAGAGTGCCACAATGACCGGTCCTGCGCCAACCGCATCCAGCTGACTCCCGCGACCTTTACCAGGTCATCAGTCCACCTTGTGTGGGGCCTACCCACGCTGCGCCTTCCGGGACGTGGTCGCCACTCGAGAACCTTTCCGCCCCAACTGCCATCGGTTCTACATGCCCACCACCTTATAGGTTATAGGTTATAGGTGTACGCGGGCTAGGTTTCCGCAACTCGACGTCATAATAGCGCCTATTTTGCGTATGGGTTATTGGCACTACTGTTATTCGTGCCAACCCAGTTCCACCAGGAAGCCTAGCAGACCCTTTATGTTGCCGACGGCCTCCGGTAGTGACCCCGGTGTTCCGAGGTGCTTTGCCCGGTATTCTGCCACTTGCCTGCAGAGAGGACTGTCTGTAATACCTAGAGTGAAAAGGTGTTTGTTTAATAGTGCATGACCAGTTATGGCTCCTGTCAGGAGACGGAGTGCCGGCCTCTTTAGCTGCTTTAGCTTCCTTGCCAATCCGGGGTTGATTGTCGGGAGGGCCTCTCTGGTTTGCCTGCAGGTACCTAGGTTATTCCAGAATTTTTGATGTTCTGCCTTGGTGTTTAGTCGTAGTGTGCTCCGCAGCCATGCAGGGGGTGCCCACCACCTTATTATATATAGATCTTTAAACGTACAGATACAGAATCTCTATGATTCTATAAACCAGACTGACCTAACGTAACTTTTGCCACGTTACAACAACATACAATACACCTATCAGAAAACTTTAAGTTACTACAGGGACATGAGTTGAAATGAAAATTAGTAGACTGGCTTCTTGACAAGTGTTTTTATAGCATAAAGCAATATTTAGAATTTAAACATTAGTATTTATTTAATCACATTATTTTATTATAATGTTAAATTCTTGTATTTATTTGTTTGTAAAAAATTTTAATGATTATTTTTACCTATTTATTTTGATGTTGACATGTGAATTAAATTCATAATACTAATAATAATTGCACGCTTGCTTGCAAGCAAAACGCACAGAGCTTATCCAATTGGAACATCCTACTACTGTATAACACATTATAAACACATTTCAACTGCTATTGGTGGTATTCAACGCTAAAACATACAACTTTGCACCTTATGCCCTGGGGCATAAGGTGCAATGTCTGGACATAAGTCCCAAAACATGTAAGTGACGGTGCTACGTTTATGCGTAGTGTTGTAATCTGATATTTTCATCGAGGCTTCGATCGTCTAGCTCGGGTCACTGGCCGGTATCGACTCGAATCGAAGGATGCCACACGTGACTGTCGAGCGGATCCGATTAGTTACACCAATCGGCGAGGCTTGCCTTCATATGATTTTATTACAGGGACAGTGGGGCATTCTGCAATTTGTAACAACTTTGTTCCCAATATTGACTGTCCACCGAACTAAAAAGAAACAAAAAATGCGACAGTTATATTTTTTATTTTATTTACCTGCTTAAAAAACAAAACCGTATGAATGATTATTTCTCATGGGTACTCAATATTTATGTCTTTATGTATAAATAAATATCGCAAGCGCATTAGACCCGTGTTAAAAAATAATTAACTTAAATATATTATGTGTACAAAACGCAAGAGTGTAAAGTACTATAAAACCGAATGAAATTAAATAAAGGCTAAAAAAAATTTTTTTGGGGTGTAGTATCAAAAAGGTAATAATTCAAAAAATCATGTTATTATTACTGTTTGGAATAAATATAATTTTCAGCTGGTACGAGTACAGCTAAGTAAAGCACTGAAAACACGTATACGCTACGATGATGTAACATTGTGGCGTGCTTTCAATGTAACATATTATCTATTTGCACCTAACTGTATGTTTAATCGTTTGCCTACGTTATTATCAAAATACAAAGTAAATGGGGCGCTTCATTAGGCATTTAACGATCTCGGCATAGATTAAACCTCGTCGAGTAGTCTAAGCAATTCTCACAGCCGATTCCGAAGCGGAGCGATACGAGCCAATTTCGCATTTAGTTCAAATGCAGGATGCATTCCTAAATAGCTGTTAGGAAATTAAATTGTTTTGGCTCGATGTGTGAGTACCTTTGATTTCATGTGTTTTTGGGACGTATTCAACTTTACATGTGGATTTGGAATTATTATTGCATTTCCAGCGGTCGCTTTCAAGCTCATCAAGCTATCAGGAGAGCAGCAGCAAATATCAAACGGAGTCAAATTCAATACCATTTTATGTTGAATAGTCTCTTATTGATATAAGTACTGTCACGAACATTAATTTGGGACCCACTTAAGGTTGACAATCCTGTCAAACTGTATAGGAATACAATGAATATTTTCTCGAAAATGGTCATAATGTCATAAATTAAAGAGCGCGACCGTACGTGTGTTTGTTTATGGGTCAAACTTAGTGATGTGCTACTTATGACTTTATGATCGATGCAAAAAAATACTTAAGTACTTTTGTATTTCCTAAGAGGAAAGGCGTCTAGATTTTGCTCCTCTTTTAGACCAGTAACGTACTTAAAGTTGTTAAATAAGACCTACAATTTTGAAATGATCAATAATGTTCTATGTCGAGAGCGGTTTAAACATCCCAAACATTATATTTTACCGAACCTTACGAAACAGGCGATTTGAAACAATTGACATTATTTTTATCCGCATATTTTTTGTCATCTAATTTCTTGCTAACAAATAATAAAAACGACCAATTTCTCCGGCGTGCTCCATCAATTTCGCAAAAAAGCAACGACGTGAAATTGCCATTATATTTTAAAGCTGCAGCTACACGTGCGAGTTTGTCGATCCTTTATCCTTAAGGTAATTTGGAAGGTAAAATAATTCATGGCTGAAAAATTACGTTCTAAATTTACGCGTGTGTAAACAATTATCAAAATACATGAGAAAGGTACATAATTTAAAATAAAATTGGTACTAATAATTTCTACTACGATGGGCAGCTAATATGCGTACTAGTAGGAATCTACCTTATGCTTTAATTGTTGTCGTCCTCGCTTATAAACAGCTGTATGGGTGCTGCTTACACATTAAATGTATTTGTTAATTTGTTGTTATGGTAAATAGTACACAAATTTCAGTTTTCTTCAAAGCGAAGGTGCTTTCCTAGTTGCTACACTGCTCCAAAACTTTGCAATATGTGTTTATTAGTCACGACATTATAACCGTCACGCACGCTCTAAATACAATTTAACATTTATTTTTATGGTTTTGTGCTCAATAAGATTACGTGCGTCTTTTGGGAAAAATCGATGTCAGATGAACAGACAAACGTCGAGTGATCTCTCTTTTCTTTTTATGTTAAAAATATGAAATGACTAGCTGATGCCCGCGGCTTCGCCCGCGTGGTTATAGGAAAATGTAACATATTGAATTAGATGTTTTCCCGCTGGAAAAAGTAGCCTATATCACTCTCCAGCTCAAATCACATCAATACGACGCTCCCTTGCGATGTGAAAGAAGGACAAACATACACACATTCGCATTTATAATATTAGTAAGGATTTGGTTTTCGTATGACAAAATCTTATAATCATTCAATGTTTTAAATCCTGGTGGGACCACAGCTTAACCTCCAGGCTAATCCAACCGCTCATCAAATAAATAAATGCTCAGGCAAATTCCATTTTTACCAGTTTATACGCTGATCAGATTATACAAATTGGTTTTAGACGCAAACTCGATTCTGACGCTTCGGAAGATTAGTGATAAGAGGGGCTCTATTCTGGTTTATCTTGAACAAATATACATTGAAGATGAAATGTTACGATATTCTGGTGGAGATACGTTAACCAAAAGTGATATTTGACAACCCAGTTTATACTGTAGAGGTCGTATATGTAACTTCTACAGTGCTGTCTGGACTCTATTCGGAGTTCAAATCAAGCTGTCTGGAAGTCTATAAATAGAAGAAGAGTTGAAGACGTCAATCAGTCGCCCCAAAGGCTTCGGCCTCCGGGCCACCCCACTCATACCTCTCGCAATGTTCCCCAATAAATGTGTTAAGGCGGTGCATTGGAAATTACCGCGTGCTTTAAAACGATTAAGACTAGATTAAGAAACAATAAGGTCTGATTTTCAGATATATGATTCTTGACTATATGATTGTTTATCTGATTACCGATACATGATTGATTATTTCCTCGATAAAAAAAAAACCAAAGTTGGGTGTGTATTTTCCTTGTTTTACTCAGCCTACTCAAACGATACATTATTTTACGACACAATCAAGTTAATACTATAGTTTTGTATCTCATCTAAAATCTCACTTTATGAAATTTTAATAAAACTTCTCTAAGTTAGGTATTTATCGAAAGAGATTTGTCCAAAGAAGCCATTCCCGAAGAGTTTTCCATCTCTTTTTCTCGTGCGCGGAAGGCATGAGAGCGTCTTTGTCTAGGGGGCGTGTTCGACTCGAATCGAGGCATCCTCTTAATGGTTTAAATTTCGGATGAGAGAATTTTAATTTTAATTTTTTTCACTTTAACTCATTTTGGAATCACGACGATGGCAGAATATCAAGATTTAAGAATTTACTTTTCCGCCGCAGAATGGAGGCGTGTACGATTTGAGAGTTTATTTTCAGAACATCGATAGCCAGTATGGCGGCCTGATAATATCGTTGTTATGCCGAGGCGTTGTATCGTTGCTTCTATCGGTAGGTATGTATCACGAATATATCGTCGTCTTCGACGTCTCAATTAAGGGTTCACAAAAATTAAAAAAAAAAAAGATACTAGCGTTCGCCCGCCGTCCTACTGCGTGGACCCGGGATAGAAACTATCCTATATTAAAATATAGGATAGTTTCTATCCCGGGTCCACGTTCTTAGCCTGGATTAAAATCCAGGCTAAGAACTATCTTCGTTTCAAATTTCATCCAAATCGGTTAAGCCGTTTAAGTGTGATTGAGTAATAAACATCTAAACATGTAAACATCCAAACTTCCAAATATCTAAACATGACTCTCACATTACTTATATTATATATAATAGTAGGATTTATTTCCTTCCAACTTAGAGCCAATCTCAATAAAATAAGTAAATATCTGTTGAAATCAGATTTCCATTATTGGTTTCATGTCACTTACACTATGTCCCGCAAGCTTAACTTTCCATAATATTTTATTAGTAATATACGAGCCGTGACATATTGATAACAGTGTTGTGAGGGCTTTTTATTCAATACGTTTGAGAAAATATGGCAATGTTATGAAAAAGGTTCGTTTTGCAATGAACAAAAGTCCTAAACCGAAATGTTCTGGATGTATCTGAATTAAAGTGTATTGTCATGGCTTATGAGCTCTCTCTTGCTTTAGTAGAATTAAAGAATGTCTAAGCATTGCTTTTTTAATATTAAGAGATGTGTATTTTGTTTATCCATCCATACTAATATTATAAATACGAAAGTGTCTGTCTGTATACTGTCTGTCTGTGTGTCTGTCTGTCTGTCTGTCTGTCTGTCTGTTACCTCGTCACGCTTATTTCGCTGAACTGTATATGTATAAAATGAATTTTGATACGGAGATAGTTTGATTCCTGGGGAAGGGAAGATAGATATATCATTTATTGATAAAAAATTTTTTTTTTTTACATGTCAGTTTTGCTTATTCCTATTATATACTATATATTATTATTAGGTATACATTCTTGTTAGGTAATATTATACAAAATTACATTACATAATACTCAAATTCAACAATTTTGTAGATCGACAAGACAGGCAGGCATACAAGAAGGACAAAGGATAGTTTTTATGCTAGACATCATCCCCTAAGGGGGTGAAATGGGGCGTGAAAATTTGTATGCAACTCCGATATAAACGAGTTCCATGCGGACGGAGTCGCGGGCCGAAGTTAATAATTAATAATTGAATACTGCTATATTTTACGATAACATGATGCACAAACTTGTACGCCAATTTCAAAATTCAATAGTTTGTCAAATAATGTTGCAAAAATGACGCTGCTATACGAAGAGACATAAACAGAAATTGTTTTGGTTTAATTAGAAGGTATTTTTTTTGGCCAACAATCCAACATTTCTTGGTTTCAGAATGTGAACATGCCTGAATCCCAAAATGCCTATTTAGAAGTATTGTCTAAAAACTTGCTAACTGTACCTATGATAAAATGCTGGATGCGGGTGGCGCAGGACCGGTCACTTTGGCACTCTTTGGAGGAGGGCTATGTCCAATAGTGGACGTCTATCGGCTGATATGCTGATGACGGTGATGAATGATAAAAAATTTAGACTAAATTAATTGCAAATATTAAGAGTCCGCAGTAAGCTATAATAAAAACGTAGTTACGCTCTCATTTTAAAACTACGTGTTGGACTGTAACAAAACTTTGCATGTACAATGAGGTATATCTATGTCTGAAATTAGTTTATGTAGCTTCAGATACCATAGTAAAAAAAATACTGCGAATTTAAGTTTTTCATACAAAACATGTTTTTGCTGTATTTCGTTTGTTTTATAAACTGGTACCATATAAACTAATTACAGACATAGATATACCTCATGTCATTGTATATAAAAAGTTTCGTCACTATCCAACACGTAGTTTTATAATGAGAGCGTAACTACGTTTGTATGGGAAGGTGAAATTCGGCCGAGCTTACTGCGGACTTAAGAACATTTCTACCTCAAAACACAATGTGCTCAAAAGAGTCCGGTGTTTTGAGAAATATAATGAAGTATTATGGGAGTTAGGCATTTTGACACTAATATATTATATTAAAAGATGTAGAGGTAGGTATAAGAGTATTAGGCCACATGACATAACGTTAATTAATGAAACAAACATGTCAGATGGAAAGATATGCAAAACTAGAATGGGTGTTCGCTATTCTGGCTACGGGACGCTAAGTAACGTAAAATGGGGTGAGTAGGGTTCGCGGGGAGAGTTGGGTTATGAACAGGGGAGAGAAGGTATGAAAGGGGGGTGAGATGGTTTTTTAAGGCTACTGCTACAAAAATAATGTGTTCCAATTTAAAATGGAGCTATAGTAATACTCATAATAAAAAAAAAAACGATCCAACAATCTTCCAAAATCACCTTTGTATGAAAACCCATCTCTCCCCATTTACGAGGGACTACGGGGTGAGGTGGGTTTTCCTGTTTATCGTCAAAGTTATGAAATGGAACTACCCAAAATAAAATAAAAACTAAAATACAAACGTCAGGAACACTTATTATATACACCATTAAGTTTGTATAAGTAAAAATCAAATGTTATCGAGGTCAGTTTTCACCCTACTCACCCCATTTTACGGTACAAGAATAAAATGGCATTATCCAAGATTCGAATTTAAACTTTCGATGTCCGATATACTACAAAAAAATAATGATTCAACTCGCGTATCGTATACGCAGTTCTCGGGCTGATCAAGCGACACTGCCTTAAAAACACTCACTCTGAAGAATAACTCCCCAAGAGTTCGAAACATGTTGCATGTCGTGATATTGAATACGTGAGTTTAACCGTGAACTTATTAGAAGTATTAATAGAGTTTGTTTAATGCAGAACTGTGAAAAGGCTGGTGAAGCTAACAATACGTTGTTCGAACACGATCCAAACTCGCTCGGCTTAATCGGCTCTGAAGCCTAACACAAATAATACAGAAAGAAATCTGTTTTGGTAGAATCGCCCCGATTTATGTAAACCAAAGGACGTGGTGCGAAAACATAGGATGAGCGGAAGCGATATACGTGTGCGTACTAATAATATTGTTAAGAAGCCGCGAAAGAGTCAGTATGGTACAGCAGAGACGGTTGGTTCTGGTCTGCAGGATGCTACACTGAGTACGGCGCTGGGCTGTTATTCGCCACGCGCTAATACGTTTCACCCCGCCTGTCACCCGTCACGAAACTGGACCACCTACACTTAGTTACGCATCGGGGTGTCAAGATATATTTGTGGGTGAGCTTTTGAGGTGAGCTAAAAACAAGTTACAGAATAGGGGGATGTACGTGTCGCGCCTGCATTACTTCGCCACGGCTGATGACAAGGTAGAACACAGGCTACTCGCCGAGTATCTTCCAGCTGCGTTCGAATCGGTGGCAAATGGTTAAATGTATATGTCCTCAAAGCTCTTTATTATAATTTATTTTTTTAAATACTGATTGGTTAAAGGAACCCTTCGTATGACTTAGTACTGATCAGTACTATTGAAAATTGACTGTGACAAATATGAAAAAAATATACCTAATCCTTCAGTAGCACCATCAGTTTAAACGAATTCGAAAAGTTAAAAAGTCATTTGTTGCAGAGTACTAGTAACGTACCGTTTACAAAGATGCATACATTTATTTCTGGAATGTCATATTTTAATATTTTATTTTCTAAATTTTATGTATGATAATTTACTCCTTTGCGTTATTTGTAACAAAGTTTGGTTTTGTGAGCCACATTATAGCCACAATCCGAATCAGAATAACCGGACAAACAAAAATAAACAAACTATTTCCTTAGAGACAGTGACTTTCACACAAGGCACAGCCCCCAACACAAAAATTACAAATATCAATACATATATATATTATTAATGTATTACCCGCTGCCTCTTATGCCTTGCTACAACATAATGCAAACCTTTTTTATCAGGTCAGTAGTTTGGCAAAGGCGGGTCAGGCAACATGTTCGCTAGTCGGCCATTCAGAATTATGAAGGTTCCATATTAAATCCAGCGGACCTTACTTTTCGAAGATAAAACGCTTTTCCCACAAATATTTTGACGCGGGCTTAATTCTTATTGTTCGGTGCAATATGTATGAAGTATAAGTTATGAAATTATTATTGTATTTTTGAACGAGCGAGCGGGGCCTACTCCAGGAAAAAATCGGTTTTGAAAAACATTAATTTATAATAGCATTTATTCAAGAATCCGACAAACTTGCCACTCGGAAGTAATTTTGTAGATTTAAATGAAGCAGGCATTGTCTTTTTTTGTATGATTTATCTTGAGTATTATAGAGCAAATGTAAATGAACCAAAATAAAGACAAAAATATTTATTAATATTCTTTCTGACTTTCCAGAAGCTAGTTAATTTAAAAATTTTTTGATGTCGCTCTTTAATTGATAAAATATATATGTTACACTTAAAAAATAAGCTATTATAAATTATTCCCAAAATTTTAATTTGGATTAGCTAGCGAAGTCCTGCGTTTCAGCTTGTGCGAAATTATTTCGTACTAGAGCGATCCGCCCCTGCTTTGCACGGGTACTATAATACATGTAAACCTTCCTCTTGAATCACTATCTATTAAAAAAAGCCGCATCAAAATCCGTTACGTAGTTTTAAAGACCGAAGCATACATAGGAACAGACAGCGGAAAGCGACTGTTTTATACTATGTAGTGATGATGTTCGGCGTGTGTCCGACTGCTTTTCTCTACCATCGCAACCGATTCTCGTGAAATGTTATTTTTAGCAGCTCCAAAAATATAGAAATATAAATATTTTGACGATTTTCTTTTGTTAAATTTGGCTATCTCGCGATTTCTTCTGCGCTAAGACTCACTAGTTTAGTGGGTATACGTATTAACAGAAAATCTCTCAGACTAGAGAGCGCGACATTGTTGCCTACAGGAGGTTTGTTGGAGGCTTTACTGTTGTTCCGGTTCCATCATCAGATCCAATTTATAGGAAGCACGAGATTATTAAGTAAAGCAGGCACGGTTGACCAAAAGACGTTGTCGCATATAGCTGGGTGTAAATAGGCAATTTAATCAGAATGATATAAGTTAGGATTAAGTCATACATTTGCACCGTGTTAAAAAAAAAACTTTAACTATGTTTTTTAATTTTATTACCGTATACCGATTATTGTTTCAACCACGTAAAACTAGTAATAAGAGTTTTGATAACCAGACAAAGGGATTTCGAGGTTGGTTCACGATAGTACAGTCAGCATCAAAAGTAGCTGCGCATCGAAGAAGTTAAAAACTCTTATTCCCCTTTTACTAGACTTTTGACGTCTTCGTTTGCGCAGTTACTTTTGATGCTGACTGTACACACACACAGTCATATGTAACACGGTAATAGCCGCGCCATGTGAAACATACATACATGTAAGTAATCATGTAATCATCGTAAGTACTAAATACAATATACATAAGATATAATAAATAACTTAACATAGTATATAAATATAGAACATATAAAAACATAGTCTTATCTTATGGGGGGCTTCCTCTTCACATCATAGTTTATAAAATCTTAAATTTAAAAGATTGCAACTATAGATGTAACATACAATGAACCTTTTCTTTATGCAATAAACAGCTTAATTTTTTTTTATGTTATTTAATCTTCTTCAGTCTTCTCTCATCCTAGGACGTCCCTTTACAGTCCACGTAAAACAGTATTTTTTACCTGTCCCCCTTGCAGTCAAAAGTGTTTTTTTATCTGACATATTTTTTTTGCCTAATCTGATAAAAACAGATCAAAATAAGTTTTAGTTTAAACCAGTTTTAATATGTCAACGGTCTGAGTAGCTGCAATTGACTACGACGTAGTGCATTGAGCGTAGCGTAGCGGTCAAAGGGTTAACATCAAATACCCAAAATAAATTCCATTGATGTTTCTATCTAAACTAAATAAACACGTGTCAATCACATTACTTCTAAAAACAGCTCATAATTGGATACTCATAAATATCTATTTTTAATTTTAATTCCCATTAACATTAATAACTTGAAAGCCTTTCCTCGACAAATCCTCTGGGGTCCTAAATATATGTTTTTGCTTTCTTGTTTTGAACGGTAGGAATATTGATGAGTAATGCATGTAAATAATTTAAGGTGAAGTAGGTTTAAGCCGATTTGTGGCTCTTGCACTCGATTTCTATCAAGGGAACTTAATGTAACGTAATCACCTAGTAGTCCTTGCTTTGTCGACATACCATTTATTCGCACAAAGCGATTTACACACAGCTGCGCGCAAAAAATACCTGAACTTACTGTACCAATTTTGGAAAAATATGTTCACAAACAACCGTACCTGAAACAAACATATATAATATTAGTACATTCATACATATATTTACTTTATTATGTATATAAATTTATACTAATATTTAAGAGGACATGCCCGTGACAGTGTAGTTTTTTATGTAAGGGGTAATCTTCGGAACCACTTATCCGATTTCAAAAATCATCTGACTTATCATATGCTACACAAATATTTTTTACCGGGATTTGAACCCAAGACTTACTAAAAACTAGAGCTAGACTACACCCGATAGTCATATCACTATAAAAATCACTGTGAAATTATTAACTTAAAAGGTGTGTATCACATAGCTTATCAATAATATAAATATCTTCTTTGAAGATGAAATGATGTGTTTGGTTTAAAATTACTAAACTTATAAATAGCAAAAAGACCTTCACAAGTACTTTACCTGACCTTTCTAAAGAACGTTTTACATACTCGAAACATCGGTATGTGAATACATTGGAATTCATTTACGACGAAATTCTGAAAAGCTGACTTTCAAAATAGCTTTATTCAATCCTTTGTCTTAACTGTTTCATTTAATATTAAACGAGCCTTAATCAAACCAGACTTTGTCATTAATAATAATTCGGGCCAGTGTTTGAGCGAACTAGTGTACTTCGACGAGTTAAATTTTTAATGCAGTTGTTTCTATATCGCTGGAATAAATTGGTAAATTCTGCAGTTATCTGCTTACCTTTCTGCATTTAAAATAACTAAATTTTATAATAGTTTTTTTTAAATAGTGAACGGCCTATGAAGATAAACTTCAGAAAAGTAAATATACTTTTCTGAAGTTTATCTTCATAGGCCGTTCACTATTCTCTTCTTTTTGAATTGAAATTTATTAGCATATGTGGATATAGTAATTACATTTTAACAGTTTTTTTTTCAAGTATGTGAATGCTATTTATAACATTAACAAACTGAAATACTATATTCATGTTAAAAAAAATCTTTACATTAAGATTTTTGGCAATAGAGTTTTAAAACTAACTCTTCTTTATCACGACAGTGGCAAACGGTCATATGATAAGCAGACGCTAGGGCTACAGTGAAGCCTAAAGCGCGATGCCGACCCTTTGTTTACTAGAGGATTCGTTGTATCGAGTTAGAGACAAGACAAATGCTGGTACTCTTAACAAAGCATATCTTCGCAAGCTCCGGCAACCTTAGGTGCTCACTACTAGGAACTCAACATCGCATACCAACGGGTCAAGTTAGCGCGGTCTTCTGTAGTCAGCTACAAATATACTACTATAAAGCAAATAGGGGCCACAAGCATGGTAATCGTTACGTGAAAATTATATTAAACAGTAATATATCTATTTTCCAGCCATCAGACTTAAACACCAGCATGAAAGAGGTTGAATGAAGGATGCGGGTCATAATTAATAGCCACTTATCAATTAGTTTATGTCCAATCATTTCATTCAAATACCCTTATTTTGTTTTGAGCAGTATATGATCGGAATGACATTTCGCTGTGCCATTACTATCTAAAAAACTCTGCTAGTACTTAATAGATACAGCTTGACATAAAACCTGTTTTATAGAAGCATAAAAAGCAACGGAATGAAGAAATAATAAAGTTATAACTGGAATATTTATAGTTGTTAATAAGCTACGGAATTGACACATAACACGATTCATTCGAACGCAACATGGCGCCGCGGCAAGAGACTATTACCCTCCGATTGAGGTAACAAAAACTCAAGGTCAAACCTATAACCTAACCAAAAATCGTAGGAAGCAGCGATAAGGAAATATCGACTTTATTTCAATGAATGTTTAAAATAAAATAAATGAAACTCAGTAAAAAGTAACATTCGCGGCAAAAAATCCTCCCCTAAGGTGGAGTGATGATGACCTGATAAAGTTATAATTATTGTATTTTTTTATTTTATGATAAGCAAATATTTTGCAAATGAAAACAAAGCTTGCGGCCCAACATTACAATTTATAAAACCAAAACTTCATTCACAAAAAAGAAAATTCTGTAAAATTTTTGCTTTGTAAGTTTGTAAGTAATGTAGGATGAAATCTCCAGAACCACTTAACCGATTTAAAATGTTTTCATATGTGCACAGAATGAATTGTCTGGATTTTTTGTACTTCTATCTATTATAAGATTTTAAATATATTCTGAAAACGAGGATAAAATATTGCAAAAATAATGTTAGTCCACACAAAAATGTGTAAATTACACTCGCATTCAAATTGAGCTACTTGAAATTGCCATTATTAAAAGAATAATTTATAAGTGCAGTCACCGGGGCTTGGCTCGGAATGCACTTGGTGGCAATCGAAGAAAACTTAATTACTTGCGTCTAATTGTTAGCGGCACGCCATCGCTTCGAAGATATTTGCGGCGGCTACTGGTTTCAGTCGTGTATCGTTCTTTATGAGAAGGGTTATTACTTTGCTATTTTAACGTTCCGTAGTCAACAAGGAACCCTTACAGTTTCTTAAAGTATTCATCGAATTATATTTACTTTTTCCTAATTCCATTCAAGGCGAGGTCTAGATACGAGCGAGTTAATTTACGTAAAGAAATAAATAAATCAGCCTATATGGGACGTATTTGGGTAAGGACCAAATTATGGGCCAGCTTATTAACTCACTCAATTAGAATTTTCTGTGAAAGTTATCCTTGATGACACGAAACCATACAATTCTATGGTTAATTTCACTTCTTCAGTTTTTATGGCTAGCTACCGACTAACCAGGCTAACTACTGGCCAACAATTTGATCCTCATCCATTTGGGCTGATTTATTTCTGTAGACAGCTGGGCACAGGCCTCCCCTCACGGTTGAGAGAGAATGAACAGAAGTCCCCATTGTCCCCGCGGCGCCATTTTACTTAAACCTTGGAATTTCTTTGCAGAAGTATACAAGTTTCCTCACGAGGTTTTCCTTCACCGAAAACCTATCGATAAATATCAAATTAGTACATACGTTCCAAGTAACTCATTGGTACGAGTCGGGATTGGAACTTACGACCGCCGTTTGACAGCCATATACTTGAACCACTAGGCTACCGTAGCTAATTCGTAACTGGTGAAAAATGTTGCTAAAATGCATAGCACATGTAGCGTTTGTTAACACAATAATTGCCAATAATCGCTACGCGCTACGCTACAAACTCTTACTTTGGCCCAATTGAGGGTTACTTTGACCCGCATAAAAACCAAACATAGCGGTGTCACATAAAAAAGTAACAACGTGAGCAGTTAGCTGAAACGAAGACTAAGCTGATTTGGCCCTGTTCAAATTCATAGACAAGCATTGGACGGAGTTATTCGCGAAAGCCAAAGTTACCCTCCAAGACCCACGTAACCCGCGTTTACTGCAGCGGAAAAGGACTACGGCGTAGGTGCCCGCTAGGTGGGTTCCTGGCAGTGAAAGTGTTAACATATATCCTGGTCACTCATTCCCCGACCGACGAGGGTATCGTAGCGTTATGCCGTAGTCCGTAGCAATATAACCAATCCGAGACAAACACACGCAGCTAGGAACCATCTCGATAGTCAAGAATTTCTATAAAAAAAGAAAACTCAAATCGTATCATCCGTTTGGCAGTTACGATGCCACAAGCAGACAAACAGTAAAAACATACATATCAACTAACATCCCCCATTCTCGTCGGTGGTAAGAGGAAATGCGGGCCGGCGTGCGCCCCATACAAAAACTCAGCAAACAAAAAACCATAGAATGCGAGCTACTTACAAATTTCTACCCAAACACGTGCCTAAAACCCGGTATGCTCATATTCGAACTGAACGGCTGCCTCCCCGTAGTGGCCATGGTCGCCGCGTAGTGGCAATGGCACCCGCCATTTTGCGGCGCTACGTGTACTTAGACTTCTATGGTTTTTTCGTTCGCTGCAAAAACTTGCGTTTCAAGCCGCCGCAGTTAGGGGACAACAGGAGAAAATAGGGATTTGCTAATGGTCTTAAAAACATGGTGTCAAGCAGCCTCACTCACTATTGTTTATGCAAAATATACCCGCTTCTTGGTGTAAGCGTAGGCACTAGTTTCTTTACCATTTCTAGTCAACTGATCTCAAACACATGGTGTCAAGGAGTTGTCTAGCTCAGCCTAGCCATTGTCTAAGACTGCCGCCTAGGGCGACAAACAAGGAATTATACCGTCAATAGAGTGGGTCTATAGAGCCCTTGCCGCTGATTTGATTTGCCCTGGACCGCGGCAGATAGGGCAGCATATTCAATGGGATAAACTATTTTATTTACTTAATGTATTGGTTTTTTTGCATATTAAAAAATCGGTAAACATATTAATAGTTTTGACTTATTCAAAAAAAATATAAACAAAAGTTTACATTTACTGAATAAATTACATTATTTCGAACGTTACTTTTACATCAAATGTTATTTAATATACGAATTGAGATGCCGTTACCGTACCGATGCCGTAACGCGAGGCGCAGCGTGGGTGGACTGACAACACCCTGATATAGGCCGCGGGATGCCACTGGATGCAGGTGACGCAGGATTGGTTATTGTGGCACTCTTTTGGGAAGGCTTATCTCCAGCGGTGGACGTCTTTCGGCTGATATGATAATGATGATAACGAATGAGATGCACTTCATACGTGGTTCGCTCCTACGCCCTAGCTTGTCAGAACGTTATGCATCAGATGGATCTCCACTGTCTCAGGTATTATTGTTTCAACACCCGATTTAAGAGGGGAAGATATGCAAATTGTTTTTGAAGCAGCTTAAATGAGCCGAAAAGAACCGAACAAGTGCGAGTCAATTTGCACACGAAGGGTTCCGTATTATGGTTCAAAAATATGGCATTTCATGGGTTTTTATTTTTGTAATTGCGGCAACAATTTCTTAAAAAATATTGTGGGTCTTGAGATATAAAAAAATCGCAAACAAAAATCACTTTTCGAAAGGAAGGAAATCAATGCCTATTTATTTATCTAAAATCTAAACGTAGCTTATTCCCAATCAATAAACATTTTTGACAATCTGATTTCTTATCCAGCTTATCGCGAAAGTTAGGCGTCAACGCCTACACTTCGCTCGGTCGGGTAGGAAGAAGAAAAATTTAATTGTTTCTGACATACTTAAACTGAGCTTATTTTATTAAACAATCGTTGAAGTTAAATATAGCAGCGAATGTAACATCGTTCGGCAATTATAGTGGGCAGCTTATTTTATTATCAGTTTAGTTGTGTTGTACCTCCGCGCCAGGTGTGTGTACAGTTTCATTTTTACCAAAACAATATAAAATAATTATTAGATTACACATATTTGGGAGCAATCTTAATCTGAGCATGATTCACATTATCGCCTCGCCGCGCTTTGTAACTTTCTTTTTAATAACAGTACTTTATCGCGTTGAATTATATTTATTCATTTATCCTTGGTCTTGAGCAGCCCACTAGGTTAATCCGGTTTTAAAAAGACATTGCATATTTCCAGTTAAGTACTTTACATTAGTTACAGTTTTGGGTCTGAGGGATAACGGCGATAGCTGTCATTCCGATACAAATATGACATTTAGACCTTACGTAATACGAAACATTACGCAATTTACCAGCTGGAGGCTGGAATAATTTTATACGCAAGGGGCGCTTTCTAAAAAGCCTCTGGGCAAATGAGTAATAACGCTCAGTGAAAAGTCGGTGCCATCTGGCGCATCCAAGGGTTCACACGAGTGTTTTAGACCCATCCCTAACTAAGGGCTTGTCTACTTGAATATGCAATCACGCCGCTAAAGACAGACTTTGATCGGAGAGCTTTCTTTGCTATGTAAACTTCCAAATTTCCATTCTCCCTTGGACCTTTAATGCTACTTATACAGTATAAACATTAAAGTCAATATAAAAACTGATCCATAATTCGTGTCGCGTAAAAGCAACCGATGTTTTTGTTTGTACAAATTCCAGATTTATTGTGAAAATTTTGTTTGGTCCGGTTTGTTACCGATTTTTGTTCCGTCTCTCGTTTTGTTTTAAATTATATTTGTGTTTTACCAGGTCAAGCGCGCCGTTCGTTTCGTTACCGTTACAGCTTATGAGATTACCACTTTTGTTAAAAGTGGCGATTTTTTTATACGGTCCGACTGACAAAATTGGTGGATACTTAAGTATTAAAGCCAATCTCCTTCTCACTTCAAAGGTATGTGTAAATTAAATAATTAATTTAAAAGAAAGTGCGCCTGAATATGGGTCAACATAAACACAGGAAGTGATCCATGCCCGGACGGCGGTGCGGAGTGGTGCGGGGCGGTGCGGGAATGGATTTCGGTCCAATATTCCAACCCACGCCGAGAATGAGATTTCATGACAATTAAAATTTCACGTTTTATGTATATTTATTGTATTTACTCGGATGATGCATTGTAAAATGTTATACGTTACACGTGCGGTCATTGTTACTCGTTGGGAATTATCTACTTTCCGCACTTAAATCATAAATATCTATCATTTTTAGGGTTCCGTAGTCAACAAGGAACCTTGTAGTTTCGCCATTTCCGTCTGTCCGTCCAAAAAAATCTATCACAGATAAGTAGGCATCAGTAGTTACCGAGTAATAGTCGACCAACTTAATGTGTACTTGCAAAGGCCAATTTTCGTACATATTCGGCCGATGCAACCGCACCGCACGTCGATGTAACTAAGACAGACAGGCAACTACGGAACCCTACACTGCGCGTGGCCCGACACGCACATGGCCGGTTTTTTAAAACTTATACTAATAGTAGTTTGTGTATCTCCCTCTCTGTTGCACCTGCTAGTTCGAGCGACAGAGAGGGAGATATTCGAGCGGAGTTCGTTTTCACTTCGCGGTAGCCCCTCAGCAGAGAACGTGATACCTACTCAAAATGGTCTCGCCGGGAGACCAGCGCTGGCTCGTGAGCCAGCATTATGCTGAGGCGGGACCATTTCGTAGCAAATAAATAGTTTTAAGTACCTAATTAAATAGTATTATATGTGTGTATGTGATATTTATATTTGTTTGTTACGAATAAATAATTTTCATTTTCATTTTTCATTTCATTTTCATAGTTCGTAACGTTTGAAGTAGATATCCCTTAGCTTGGACGACGTTGGGATTGGGATCATAATTACACATGTCAAATTGATTTCGAGACACCCCATCAGGGCAGCAATGTTAGCTTCCCATAAGAATCAATCCTGAATTTAAATTGTTTGTTACCAATAATTAGACGCTAATATTATAAACAGAATAATTGAACAGGCATCAGCCATGTATAATTTAGAAAGCGAATAGTGGTTCTGACGGCCGACCCTTCCCCGTGAATTATCAACGCCAATCAGCTCCCGCTTCATAAAACGTTTCACACTCATCCGTGCGCCCACCAAAACGAGCTGACCTAATGACTCTTAACAACTATGCGGGATCGGAGACCAGACTTATACTGGATACCCTATAGTGTTGCGTGAGGTGAGTGTTGTGAAAAACCCGTGGTCTATCGGCAATCATAATTGCCTCCCACTTAAGGGCCAGATTGTTAGAGTAATGGACGGCTAATATGTTCAGTGACAACGGTTATGAAATGTGGTAAAATTTGGTATTTCTTGGTTCTTTTGGTATCTCATTTTGGTTCAATTAATAAATATAATGGGACATTAATCTAACACAAATCGAACTAGCCCCTTCATTATCAGTAATCACCTATTAGCCTTTCATCGAGTACGCCACTTATCCTGGAATCGTGTTATGTCATCCAGGAATGATCCGCCCCAAATAATTCACACGTCTATATTTATTTATTTATTTATTCCATACAATTTCACAGCATTACAGTAGTACCAAAGCACTGCGAAACAAACAAAAAAATATATACAATATGTATATAGCAAAAAAACAAATAATAATCATTATTACACAAAGACGGTCGTGCATCCATCTTCTCACAGAACGTCAAAGAGTCATCACACACGTCTATCCATCAGCTAGCAAATATATCACAGTTTGGTGCTGATTCAAGCAACGAATGTATAAAGTGCAAAGCTCGAATAAGCGGGGACTTTCTGCGAGACAACGTTCGCGCTGCCGGCACCACTAGTAAATGTTGACGAGTTCGAAAATTATCTAGAGAGCGAGGGAACATACAGGCGCACCAACTGAGCTACTATTTCGGGACAGTCTGAATCACCACGCAAAATGCTACCAGAAAGGGACGGGAAGAGTCCGAAATTTCGCCTCACCTCCAGTGAATTTCAATCTAAAACGCCCATTTATAGACATACAAATATTGCTCTACTCTACTAAACTAAATGATCTACTAGACTATATGATAAATACACGGAGCTTCATCTTGCTGCGCGTGGGAGAGCTCGCCCAGTATCCGGGTCCATCACCCCACCCGTGGGACTGTGGTAATGGATTATCACCCGCCTTCGTCCGTACCGTGGCCCGGCCTAATCGTAAGTTATTCTACCTAAATTTGAAATAACACGATCGATGGTGCCCCGAGCCTGCGATGTTATTCCTGTGATGTAGACTATGGAAATTTATCAAAATATCAAACTTCGGTTGTGAGGCTATTCAAGCATGTTGTAATCAAAATAACAGAGGGGATATTTGCGATTGAGGAATATTTTAGCGTTAGAAATGCTTAATTTGTTTGGAATAGCGGCTCGGGCGGTCCGCGCTGCTATTGGTCGGCCTTGGCCGGAGCAAGCTCGCTGGGACAGTCACTAAGTGTCGGACGACATGCACTTTATATCACTGTCAAACTGTTTGTTTCAGTGGATTAAAACGACTTTGCAACTAGTTTCGTTAGGATACAATCAAGATTAAAAGCAGTGAAACTGGAAATTCTTTTGTCTTGTTTCCGAACGGTTTCGTTTTTGACTAGATTAATTCTAGTCACCCATCATACCAGATAAAATGTTCATGAGAATCAACGAATATAAGTAGAATAAAGTTGTTTTTGTTTTTAAACGAGCAAAACAAACATGTTTGTCTATTTTAATTTCTAATAGTATACATTCTATTAAAGACACGGATGCCTTTTAAAAGGCTGTTGGACGGCTGAGGATAGATGTTCTTTTAGATGACTCTTAATATGGGCTATAAGTAGGTTTATATCAAACTAGTATCTAAATCTAAACAAAGCCGACCTCCATTCAGATCCTATCATAGCATAACTACGATATTATTTGCATTTTACTACCTAGGAAAGTTTTCCTGAAAATATTTCATACATATCTCAAATAAATAGAAAATAGGTACGAATAAAGTGGCAGGCACTCTTTCCGGCAACGCATTGCGCAACGTTGAAATGAAAACACCAAGAGACAACAAAGATAAACAAGATCTCCGACGTAATATGAACAACCGCATCTTGCCATCTTTATAAACATGGAAATGAGGTTCAAACTTCACATTACGGTACTATCAGATTGCCTGAACACACCAGCGTAGGTATTTTATGCGTATTCTCCTAAATAAACAGAGAAAAAAGGTTTGCGATCCGTGCCCCGGCCGAGGGTCGGCCGCGCTTTTTGCGCCATAATGCGTGTTTATCTCGTTACGTTTTGTCGTGATTCCAGAGATAAAGCAGAGGGAAAGGTTGCCGATTCATGCCTGACATGATTTTTAAGAGACCGGGTTGGCTGCGCCTGGAATTGGTGCGCTTCACTTGGGACACACGACACTGAATTGAAATTGTTGTAACATTTTTAAGGCTTCCCTTGACGTGACGTCGTTATGGGGGTGTCCTTGCGACGAGCTCGGGGTTTATTACTCGTAATTCATTTAAAGCTTTACGCACCAGGTTTAATTAGTACAATATATTCTGGTTATGTTTTCTACCTTTGTCACCTTAGTAACGTATCGCCTTGTTGGGAATCTTTTTACACATTACGCCTTACTGTCTTATCATTAGCTAGAAGCTGGTCTAGTATACAATTTTTATTTAATTTTTAATAAGTTGTTGAAATAGTTAAAAACCATGTTTTTCAAACTGTAATCAGTTTTACACTATCAATAAGAACGATGACTTTTTAGTACACACATCTTTTGCACATCAATGGTAGAGGTTTTTTCTGACCTCACACTAACGCAACTACATAACATATTCGAGCAATCGTGAAAAAGCGCACGAACCGAACCGATATACTCAGCTTTTTCTGTGTATAAATTTGTTTGGATGTTCAATAAAAAGCGGGATAAGTATGTGCGATTTGCATCCCAACGCGTGCGAGCGATGCCCACGGTAACAGTCGTGATTGATAGAGGCATTATGCCGGGCTTTGTCGTGTTTTTATACGAAAGAGGCGGCTTTAAAAATAATAATCGGGGGGACGAATGCCGGGACCCGTGTGGAGGAAATTGGTAAAAATTGCACGCATTGAAGTGAGAATCCATCTTTTCTCCAGTCTTGCATTTTAATAAATTGGGTGTATGGGTAATGGATATAGCGATATGAAGATTCATCGAAAGAAACAGGTAGACTTTAAATTGCTGTGAATGTTGGTGTAGAAAGACTAAACTAGCCTCCTTTAAAAAAAATACTATTTAATAAGTTAACTGAAATACTGGCCAAAATAAAATACTTGTGATCGTCTAGTTCATGAAGTACGAATAGGACCCTCTACGTTGTGTTAAAATCTCGTCGTAAAACGCATCATATAAAATAATAATGTAAAATTATGTTTCAAATGAAACCGCAACAAACGCAACAAATAAATGTGAATAAATAACATTCGTGATAAATCAAACGAATGTAGATAAAGTTCGGTAATAAACCAAAACGCGAATGTAGTTTATGCGACGCATTAAATAATGCGTTAAAATAAAATAAACGTCAAAAATCATACGTAAATATATGACCAAAAGCCGCAACAACCGAATTAAAACACGTGAAACGTAATTTCAGTAATCGTTAACATTACTGTAAAATTATAATCCGTCGATAAATTATATCGTCCGCAAATAAAATTAAACGGTAAAACAAGCCGTAAAAATCCGCAATAATTAATTAAATCCGCAATAAAATGAACATTTAAATTCAAATCAAGAATAATAGTCTATCTACATAAGTGAACATGCAACTCACCCCATCAGCAACAGCTCGAACAAGATAATTGATTTAATTAGTAAATTACCATATGTGAATTATGTTTATCTAATACTAATTACATACATCTATTTCTAACTTACATAACTAACTAAAATTACTTATACTATAAAAATGCTCCATCACGATGAATGACAACGATGACCTGTAAAAAAAAACCGACTACAAGGGGACCTTGGAATTTTAGACCTTAGGTCTTGAAAATGGGGCCTATACCTATTGTTATATCTTGAAACTTTCGGGGGCTCCCTTCACTCCTACACCCCCGCCAACCAACAAAACCGTCATGAAGCAACCTATCAACCCTTACTATCTATTTGATTCAAACCATCTCTCCTACGCATTCCTCATCTTACACGATTTTTAAGTACCTAAGTACTTTTAAATTGTACTTTACGCAGATTGCCAAATAACTAGTTAAGATTAATTTTAATAAATTACGCAAAAGCATTACGCGCAGCAGAAATTACGCATACCCTAAACGTTCGTGCAGCCGCGGTATTTGTAACAGAAATAGTGATTGTTGTCGATTATGTACAAGGTGCTCTGAATACCATTTATATGCTATAACATACACTGTACTGTCTGTCCCTTAAATTGGACTGCAGTGTCACTCTACTTCCACTAATTGACGCAGATGTCAAAGGTCCGTATAATCGAATGAGTTACATCCCAGAACAAACAGAGCGTATTGTTACAGAACATATAAATAACTCAGGCCTTGGTTGAATTCCTATTGTGTGGTGTAAAGTTCACAGCTTCTAAGGAATTGACACGTCAGATCCCTTAGGTGCAAACTCGAGTCGACTCCAGCAATCCAGGATCTAGTATCAGCCAAAAAGCCTTGCATCGAATGTACCTAAGTGCGTGTATATCAAATGAAATCTAAGCTCGTGGTGTGTCAGCTAATGTATGTTGTGTAAGTGTGATATGTATATGAGTGTGTGTCCATTGTAATCAGGCTAAAGCCACGAAACACAATGGGTGTGTATAAGAGTTTTTTATTGTAAGTTCACTATCTTGTCACAAATAATAGAATCAAAAGCCAATAAATGCGTAACACTGCAATGCCTTAGAAATATTAAAAAAAAAATCTAGTTAGTTAAAAATTGTGACGTGTGTGCTCTCTCAAAGTTTCAATCACATTGCAATGCCATCATTTATTATATTCATGCGTCCTAATTTAAATTAGAGTTGTATTTCAAAACAATAGAAGTAATCTTTAAATCCACTCTCATACCAGAAATAGTAAATACATTAAACTTTAGAATAATATCTGGCCCTAATGGCCCCCTAAACAATCTTCAATTAAGCATCTCAGCGGACCCGTTGATTTGCAGAAAAGAACTAACTATACCTATAATTTATGAAGCCTTGAAATGACTACCACAGCAATTAGCACGCAGAACCATATATCCAGCTAATCTCCCGTAGTGACGACCTAGTGATTACAAACCAAAGATAAACACGTAACCCTTTAAATTACATAGGTACATTATTAAGGATACTTTATGTGAACACTGACTCTATAATTAATTGCAGTTACACACTATTCATATAAAAACAAATTAAATACTAATGTTTTACACTCACAGTATTGTCAATTGTCTTAAAAAATACGTGCCTACGCTAAATTCACTTATTCGTCTCTAAAATGTCTTAAATATCTGTTTAAAATATCACATAAAATCTCTAGTAATTAAACACTGTTTTCACACTAATAAAACGCGGAACGCGCGCGCGAAATCGAATATCAAAATCAATTGATAATTAATTATAAAGGAATCCGAATGGGATAATTTCAACCTTTCGTTACGAAGTCAAATCCCCAACTGCCTATAATTTTTAATAGAGAAATCTTACATGGATTCTTGTGCAATATTCAAAAGGTGTAATTCTTTTACATGCCATATTAACATACGTCATTTTGGTCCACAATAATTATATAGGTTAGTCAAAAGACATATGTGTTAAAGTACTGCCACTAATTTAGGTTCTTTTGGATTCAAGCCCATGAATTGTTTTTGCAGTCCCACCACTTCAAATCATGAAGTGGTAATAACTTAGACGAAATGTGAGACCAGCTCTTTAGATACAAAAGTTAAAACCAATAAATTAGTGGTTTATTACCCCCGTGTTGACATCATTTCGATTTCAAGGAACGCTTGACGTGAGAAAGGTTTTTATAGAATTTGTCTAAACTAGGTACCTATTATTACCCGACTGTCGAAGGAGAGGAGGGTTATGTTTTTTAAAGATAATCTTCGAGTCATGTAACCTTGCAGTTACATTGGTATGTATCATAGGAACTTCAAAATTGAAATATCCTTGGCCAAAAGATTATCTCGACTTATCTTGTCTATCGTAAAAATGATGTGTGAAAATTGTGAAAATATAAGTATGAATTAGTTTACCAATAGATGTAAGTTTGCTGATTGACTTAAAAAGTATTTGCTGAATACGTGAAAAACATGGCGATTCAGTTAAATTAAAGACTAAATAATAACAAATTATCTTTCGGGTAAAAATGGAACGTACCCTTTTTATTATTATTTATGTATTTTCTTTGCTAGCACAAATAACGCAAGCGAAGCCGCGCAATAAAATATAGTAATATATACGAACGGTTTATTCTAAATTAAATCTGTTTGAAGTTAAATTTAAAATATAACTAATACATTAAGAAATACCCACAACTGGGTTTTTTTTAAATCGGATAAGTACATCCGGGGAATACCCGCTACAACCTTACAAATCTACAATCTCACAGACTATTTTATTATATTACTATAGAGTACCTATAGAAAAGTGATGACGGAGAAAAAGCAATTTTCTACCCAACAAAGTACTCAATAACCGATAAGTTAAATAGATAGCCTGAAACCCCATCCACTACCCGAGCTATTAAACAGGACGCTAAGGCCTCACTTTCTGCCCCGATGACATAATGGCCTCGGCCGGCAAAGTCGCAACGTGCTTCAAATGATGACAAACAACCAGACGTGGTTACGCGGGCAGGTTAGTTAACATTTCTCTATTCAAAGTTTCATTTCACAAGGTGTTTTTGGTGAGGTAGGGTACAGCGAAATGTCATCCCGCTCGAATTTGGAGCAGTCCAACTGGGGAAGTAACTCCGCCTTGCAGAAGACCACAGCCATAATAACACTACTAATTGCTCTGTAGTCGTGTTGTATTCCTGGTGGTGAGCAAGGTCGCCAGAGCTCCCGAGGATGCGTTATGTTGAGAGCGAGGGAATTTGTTCCTTCAGCTGTCAACACGGCGAATCCTCAAACATGTCAAGGGTCGGCAACGCCCATGTTACTCCTTTGGAGTTGCATGCGTGTATAGGCTGCGGTGTCCGCTTACCATCAGGCTGGCCGTAAGCTTGTTTGCCACCGTCGTTGTATAAAAAAAAAGGGTGGGTACTCGCCTGCGTAAAGTTTTTTTTTATACAACGACGGTGGAAAACGACGGTGGTCTGGTGGTCAGCAGACACCGTAGCTTGTTGCCTTTATTGATTTTATTGCGTTGATAGCTAGAGACGAACGTGGCTCCCTCACACTCAACATAACACTTCCTCGGGAGCTCTGGCGACCTTACTCACCACCAGGAAGACAGCACCAGATACCTACAAGAAAATGGTGGCGTTATTATGGCTACAGTCTTCTGTTAGGTCGAGATACTTTAGTACCCCAGTTGGGCTGCTCCAAATATGGGTCCGCTGTGCTGTACCTCTCTTGGAAAAGAGGTTACAGTTTTGCCATATACTACGTCAAAGTGTGTAAATACTCGTATAAATTGATAGCTGTATTTATAACAAACTTATCACGATCAAACAATAAGCCGTAGCATTAAAACTCATTCAATAATTTTAATATTTCCGAAACATGTTTCGATTAGTTTGGAACCGGCTCGATATATTAAAATACATACTCCATCAACTTGTTCGTATGAAAATAATAATTTTCAGTTATCAGTGTATAGAATTAAACTGAGATTTTAACTATCAACTTGTTCGTATTAAAATAATAATTTTCAGTTACCAGTGTATAAAATTAAACTGAGATTTTAACTGACCCGTTATAGCGTATCAGATACTACACTTACTCTCGTCTCTCTCAAAAAAGTGACCTAAGACGTACGTAAGGGAATTAAATACCTTAAAAGCCCACTTCAGCGATTGTCTGACAATGGGTAAATTGAATTCGGCAATGGTAAATGTACCATCACTTTGACACGACAGCTACCACGAGGCCATAAACACAGTCATTGTTTAATAGATAGTCTCAAACTTCGGAGCTATTAAGCGTAGCAGCCGATGACACACGGTCTAGAGCCATAAAGTCGCAGTGTGCTGCCAATGATGATATACAAGGACACGTGCTTGGCCCGCGGCCAGCAATGATGCAGATGATACTTTCACGGGGTTATTTGAATGCACTTTATTGTACAAGTGCTCTAAGTGTTATTTCTTCAAAGTTGTAAATGAGTTCGCAGTAAGTTAGAAGCTTAAGCATAAGGGGAACGATATCGTTGACGATCCATACATACAATAATAATAAATAATAATATAAAAGAAATTTTTCAATTTTAAACTTTGATCGTATAATTTCGTTAGCGGACATTTCTGCTTAACAAACATTTACTGATCAAATGGGGCAGCGCATTGTTACTAACGATTCTCGATGTAACTTGAGACTTTGGTGGCGTTTCAGAAGTTGTAATAACTTCGCGGTTGATGTCGCTTCGAGCCTCCCCAAGGTGTATTTAGAAGAGTGGAACGGATTGAAAGATTCGTCGGCACTAACGGACCCACGGTAGCTCCATTGGCAAGAGCGATGGACGGATTACATAGGTTGTGGGTTCAAATCCCGCTCGTGGCGAACCATTTTTCAATTTTCCACTTTAGAATTTCGTTAGCGGACGTTTCTGCTTAATAAACATTTACTGTTCCAATTCATACGTTTTTTGGACAACACTAGTTGTTTTATATTTTATTGAATTAATCGTATTTTAGAATATATTCTGAACCGCAATACTAAAGGAATATATTTCTAGAAAAAAATGCTTTTCGCATAGTAACGCCTGATACCATCTATTCATTTGAATCATATTGCCTGATTCCCGCAAAATTATCAAAGTCTTTTATCAAAGTTCAATAAAATAGTCATGAATATATAAAGTATATTAATGAATTACTAGTTTATTAATACCTCTTAACGAAACAAATTATTTTATTTCATATTCTGATATGGTTCGATTAGAATGGGTCAATCGCATAGCTCGCCCATTAGAGTGGCCTAAAGGCTGTGAACCTTTCAAGGAAATATGGAGAGGTCGCTGCTAGTATACATCAAACTAATGTCTGGGTACCTCCGATGAAGAGCGCTGTACCGGCAATACTGAAGGCACAAGTTTGAGTCTTGTCCTGGGCTTCAGTCGATGATAGTTTATTTTTCCATGTTTTTTTTCTGTATCATATCACCATATTATACATTTTCAGCATTTAATAATTCGCATTCCAAATAAATATTGTATTGTTTGTGCCGGTTTTATTAACAGGCCCCACGAATTTGCCGCTAAAGTACCTAATTTTAATTTAGCTTCAAAAACTGTAATTTTTTATATATAGATAAAAGGATGCTTTGACGGCATCATACCAATATATGAATATGTAAGTAGCCCCAGTAAATGTAATATTGATGTATATTAAAAGTTGATGATTGTTTCACATTCAAAGTTCCAAAAGTTAATATGTTTGTAACCATTGTAAAAACATTTCACGATAATATTTACAGAATAATCTCTCATTTTCCTTCTGATTTCACCAATTAAAAATCGGTACAAAAAAGCAACATCCATCCCCAAACTTTCCAAAGCTAAAATTAATTATTTGGAAGGCAAAAAGTTATCTGATCGTCTTTTTCCAACGAAATATTTTTAATTACTCCAATACCCGAAACTTTCTTTGGAACAAGCATTACCAACAAGCGATCCCGGAACGGTAGAAAGTAAACTCGTTGAGTGGAAACTCCAACTTTCGTCCCGGCGAGCTGATGCAAATCAGCGGTCGGCACAAGGCGACTAAGGCGCGTTTTCCGCCCTGTTCACGAATGGCGTATTGTGTCGTAAAGTTATTTTTAGATAAGTCCTATTGCGTCCGAACCGTTTTGTAGATTATAGCAATAATGTTATGTGTTCCAGTTGAAGTTTCTTGAAACTGGGTAATTGTATAGGCATTTGAATTTGATAGTTGCCATGCAGGGACGGATCAATATTTAATTCCCGTTCTTGTACAAAAGTGTGAGTACCTCTTGCATAAGCGCAAAGCACACATGATTTCGCGCTTACTTGTTAGAAAGATGATTAATAAAAGTTAGAATTGATTTTTAATTGCGGCCTTTAAAACGTGTGTATTTCAGTAAGTCAAATATTCGTAATAAATAACGAAGCAAAAGCAACAGAAATAAAAATCATCAAGTTATTTTTTTGTTTTTTTTTACTTTAATTGCACATAAAATAAGAAAATACAGTTAATGATAAATACAAGATAATCATACAATAAAAAAAAACGAAAATAGGCTATAACTAAAAATGAAAGTAGGTATGAAAAGGGAAGTTATAAAATGAACACCGCCTCTAGGAGGTCAGACTGCGGCATAGACCCCATTACGCTGGCAGCATTACCTCTCTGAATCGCAATGGAAATTCGTTGCGAGAGGTAAGCGCCAGCTTTGGGTCTCCAGTTGCTTGGACCAGCCGCGAAGACAAGGCCTTGAAGAAGATGCTCATATCTGACGACCAGGGACCCAAGGTTTCCACAGCAAGCGCCGCAAAATCATAATCCTTTAACAAGGAGGGGTATTTGCGGCGCTGGTTAATTAATTTCTCGCCTTCGTGGAATTGCTCAATGCATGAGAAAATAGGTATCTCGTGTAAAACTTTCAAAATACTTAACAAAAATAGGCAACTTACTCAAAACCGTATATATATATATATTTCGTGGCAATGTTGTTCTCTCTTTTGTATTTGTGATTTATGTGTATTTATGTGTTGTCATGAATAAATGATATTCTATTCTATTCTATTCTATATATATATATATATTGTATGTGGTTGCATACATATTTAAGAGTATACAAGCGATGTAGAAAGGACTTCTTGTGAGCGGCCATACTCATTATCGAACGAACTTCCTTAAGATATATCTGGCTAAATGTATCAAATTTAATTAAATTTTCCATTTGTTGTACGTGCTAGCTTCCACACGTGTAGTTTTACGTATCAGAACGCGGCCGCGTCTTATTAAATTTTGATTCAAATCCAATACGTTTTGTGAAACCGATCCCCAGGCTTTCACCAAGCTGCAGTTATATTTTGTGTCGTGTTTACGACTCCGGACAACTTTGCCCGAGTTCTGAGTTCATCATTCTACGATGAAGATCTTAGTATCTTCATCAAGCGAAATTCTGATGCAAACGCTGCTTTTGGCATGTATCTTTGTTAAAGAATTATTTAACCGGAACATTCTTTAGCCATTCCCCTGTATACCCTTAGCAGGTCACACAAAACGCTCGTAAAAACGAAAGAAGTCTTCATAAAATTGGAAACCGGGGCATTGTGCCCACACTTAAAGCGCTAAAGTTCTGCGGAAACCTGGGAATAATCCGTGGCAAAATTAAACAAGTTATGAATGGCCAACTCTAAAGAATAAAATGAGGCCTCGAAGAATAAAACCGGCTTTAACGCGAGTCCTTCAAACGGTTTAATTAAGGTGGACAGTGGAGTTTTTAAGCCAGTATTCTACGGACGAGTATTTGAAATAAATGTTAATTTGTTCAGTTTTGAGAGTGATTTGAAGTCTAGCTGCAGAGCTTGTGCCGCGATGCGACGCGAGGCGAGAAAAATCTGCACTATTTCTAATTTTGCACTGTGTGAACAAGGAAGGAGACGCAGAGGCAAGTTGTGCTGGTCGTGCAGGCATAAATCAAATCTATCGCCAAAAAAATGAATAATGCTCATAATTACACGGTTCAACTCACGTGAGTTGAACCGTGTAATTATTAGCATTATTTCAACATGTCTCAGGAAATATTATTTTCGATTATATAGTGTTTTGAGTCAGTAATTAATTTATTTGTAAACATAGGTACAGAGTAGGCAGGCTCGTACAGTGATGGTATGTTTTTACAAAAAAAAAATACGAAGAAACGATGCCTCGCACAAAACTCGAAATATGTGATCTCCTGTCAAGATGCATGGTTATAAACCACCTTCACAAGGTTGTTTGTAATTCTCCGTAATTTTTCTTTATTGATACCTACGAATTGAATGAAAATAGAATATTCTCGACGTTACTTGCTTCTAAATTACTAACAAGATCGTTGCGGATCCAATTCATACCTTCTTAGATTTAATTCGTATATTTAGCGATGTGAAAAAGAGTGAGTGTTGTTACGTCCAAAGCAATAAATTCATGTTTATATTTATAATTATAATAATTTAATAATTTATTTCATTTATTCAGATAACTTAGATCCACTGCGTAATTACAAATCTTACAAAACTATTGTTAAGGTATACCTACACTACATAAAAAAAGAACTTATAAATATTAAAATACTCACTCCCTGTCAACAAGTTAATGGCAATCATCAACTTGTTGACATGAAGGTATATGGGGGAATCAGGTTTCGCCGCAAACATTTCCACAATTCTATTGGAGCTGCTCCGCATCCTACGCACCACCGGTGCGACCCTCTATATTATAGATTTATGTTTCCTTTTTATGCAGATATAACAGAACTGTTCGACCTTGAATATTTTGTGTCTGTCTCTGATAACAAAATAAATATGGAATACGTTTCGGTAGACATAAGAAGACTAGTTGCCCACTCAGCTTCGCCCGCATATTGCAAAGAACGCAGGCAAACCCGCGGGATAGAACATAACTTAAGTCCATTTGGAAAATCCATGCTAGACGCAGGTGTTGTCTTTTTAAATCGGCTTAGTTGTTCCGGAGATTACCCTTTACACATAAATCTACTAAGCTACAATCTCAGACTTTTCCTCTTTATAATTTTAGTATAGATAAGAACTTGAGAGTCCAAGTAAGAGGTCTATTTTCCTTAACGCACTGAATTGAAATCGATCTATTTGTTGCATGCGGATATTATGCCTGTAATATTAAACGTGTGAGATACATACACGTATCCACGCATCAAATACCACACTGATTTTCATTCAAAAAAATTCTTAGGCAAATTATCGACCTCCAGATTTAACAAAAAACCTAAACAAGAGCTCTAAGTAAATTATATACCAAGGTCACGAAAACATCAGTTGCGTAGCCCAGCGCAATTCGTAATCACTCGCGTTATTAAACGCCTACGTGAATTTATGCGAGAGGGCGCCACTTGACTCACGTTAAAAATCGCCGACTCCCCACCACTTACCTACCGCTACCCCCAAAATGGCGTAACCACCGTGATTTCCGTAGGTAGATAGGATTTTACTTGTAAACTGGGTATTGAATCTAGGTATAACGCCGGTTCAGCCCAGCGTTTTAAATAATGCGACTACAATTAAAGGGCTTAGGGTGATTTTATTACCAGGGAAGAGTACATGTATGGAGTTTTGTTTTATAGGTGTATTGCATTCATACTCTTGCTGTATTAACTGTTTGGTTAACTTTTGGATTGTAATTAAATATTCATACGTTTTAATGTTTACGTATCTTTGTCATCATATTAAAATGTCTTTGAACTCGACGCCTTATAACGACTAAACGAAATTATATGTATTATAAAATTACATATTAATTAAATACCTATCAATGACAACAATACCCGTGACGAGGAAATCGTCATTCGCATTCATAATGCCTTGCGGTGCGGTGCAGCTTTGCCTAAAGTCCTGGTGTCCAGGCTTCTTAGTAGAAAAACCAAGATCCGAATCTACAAGACCGTAGTACGACCTATATTAACATATGGATGTGAAGCCTGGAACTCACTTTAAGGGAAGAGAATAAGCTTTTAGTGGCTAAGAGAAAGATTCTCCGAAAAATCCTTGGCCCAACGCGGAGACCCGATGGCAGCTGGAGGATCCGCAAAAACGCCGAAGTTGAAGAGATAGTAGCTGAACCTAATATCATTGGCGTGACAAAGGCGCAAAGGTTTCGGTGGCTCGGTCATCTTGAGCGAATGGGAGGCGAACGGGCGATGAAAAGAGCTTACGAGGGAAAACCGACAGGACGAAGCCCGGTCGGTCGGCCTAGATATCGATGGGCGGATGTGGTGAATGCGGATCTGCACGAGCTCCAAGCTGGCGACTAGCGGGAAACTGCACAGGGCTGGGATCAATGGCGAGCAGTCGTGTTGGAGGCCAAGACCCACTTTGGGTCGCTGCGGCAAAGGAGTAATTAAACTAATTCTGAAGGCAAAAGACTTTAAAACATTACGAGTAAAAAGATACATAGCAAAAGGGGCAGATTCGCCAGCACATAGGGTACTATAACACTTTCGAATTGTGAGCGGTTTACAACCGAAGCGATCGTGTGTGCTCGCAGCGCAACCTCAGTCAACTTGACGCGACGCACACGCCAAGATCGTGAATGTTTGTGTGTGACTACTCAAAACGCTGATTGACGCGGTGATCAAGGGCACTGTCGTGGCAATCACGTTGCGGTGTCGCCGCGAGCTGGTTGAACAATCGCGTCGCTCACAACACCTTAATAAGGCCCTTAGCGCTGTAGTGGCGTTGGGGCAGACGGACTATGCGCAGTGAACCGGCCATCCAAAGACAACGGGCTCGATTCATGGTCTGCTTCGTTAGTGTCGATCGATATTTACAACCTTTATCACCCGTTTCAGTATTAATATTTATTTATTGCAATCATGTTCATAATAGGTACAATAGGTGTAAATATAACAGTGTTCAGTGACATATAAAAACTGTAACGGTATTACAATTGCCTCATACTAAGTCATTGAAAATTAATTAATTTAAATCATCATTGCAAATACAGTGACGCTGACGGTTGAAATAAGATTGAAATTTATACCATACAAATTAATATTAATCACTCCTAATATTTACATGTCAATCTATGCTAATAAATATAAATACTACTTTGATCAGCTAAACTATTAAAATAGGGTAAGTTTCGCAGCATTTATTTCAACGTTTTTTCCGTCAAAAATACCTGAATTGTGTTGCTTTCTGTATTAAAAGTGATTTAAGCTTATGGTTAAATATATATAATTTTTAATAATTTAGATTTAAATGCCGTATTCCATTCGCACTATGAAGTTTCCATAGAAGTTTTTGAAAAAGGTATTTTTTATACCCACTTGATCACGCGTTACAACTTATTTGACTATAAACATAAACAACAATTGTTTAGTGCCCGAACACCTAATGAATCACTGGAAGCCCATAAAAACGAAGTAAAACAACCGTCACGTAATAGTCACATACTAATTCACGCCCGTGGACATGCCATCCCCAAATACTCTAATTGGATTCACTCATTACTTCCTGCACTTGTGGTTTAATGGGGGTCGTTAAAGCGGAGTCCGTTTTCGTGTTCTTGGCCACTCGGGAACCAACTGGGTCAAACTCAATATATTATTACAAGTTTGGGAACGGGTGAGCAAAAGTGATTTAGTGTGCACGTGGTGTTGTTTTGTTTTTTTCTCGCGTTCTGGGTGCTTTCATTGACGGACTTGCAACTTTTAGGAGCGTTTTCTGTTCCTGTGCAGCCCCGTTAAGAGTCCGCAGTAAGCTCGGCCGAATTTCACCTTCCCATACAAACGTAGTTACGCTCTCGTTCTAATACTACCTGTTGGATTGTGACGAAACTTTGCATATACAATGACATGAGGTATATCTATGTCTGTAATTAGTTTATATGGTTCCAGTTTATAAAACAAACGAAATACAGCAAAAACAAGTTTTGTATGAAAAACTTAAATTAGCTGTATTTTTTTTACTATGGTTTCTGAAGCTACATAAAGTAATTACAGGCATAGATATACCTCATGTCATTGTACATGCAAAGTTTCGTTACAATCCAACACGTAGTTTTAAAATGAAAGCGTAACTACGTTTGTATGGAGAATCGAGCTTACTGAGGACTCTTAAGCACAATATGCTGACATGTCCGAAAACTTTTTTTTTAAATTTTAACGTATGTACTTTTCATGCAAGATAGTTTATTAGTGACATTTCAACTGTGGCAGTCTTTTTGTGTTTATGGGCACTGCCCTGGACGCTATTAAATCTTTCAATAAGTCTTGGAGTAGTTTCTTCATCTTTACCTGTCTTATCTGCTTTATTTTTGCATGCATAATATTTATGTAGATCATACATTTTAAAAGCATATTTAGTTTAATAAATTAATAATAGAAGTACAACTCCGTCTGACTTAGCTGATATCAGGTGTCGTAGGCACAGCAAAGTGAGGCACAGCGAAGGCCCCCCGCAAGGTGGACTGATGACCTGGTAAAGATTGCTGGAGTCCGCTGGATGCGGGTGGCGCAGGACCGGTCACTTAAGTACTCTTTGGGGGAGGCCTATGTCCAGCAGTGGACGTCTTTCGGCTGATATGATGATGATGACCTAATAATAATGTATAGCATAGAATAGGAATAAGCGAAACTGACATATATTTTTTTAATATTTTTAGTAACAAATTTTCTATCGATCTATGTATTCTTTCCAGACAAGATTGAGATACGTATACAGGGTGTAAAGGACTTCATGCCGAAAACTGAAAACATGGTTAAAGACAAGTGGTATTTATTTTTTCAGAAACTCTAGGAAAAAAATTATAATTATAATCAAGTATTCGTTAAATAAATCGTAAGCAATGTTGTATGTTTACACTTTTTGCATCATTCTAGACCCGCCTAGTGAGTTATTATAGTTGGCAATCCATTGTTGCTTTCGTGTTAACTCGCTTATGATATTCAAAAAAAAAACTTTTTAGGCATTTTTACCGTTTTCCAATTCAGAATAATGGTCTGAATCCAGAGTCCTAGTTTTCAGTACGTTGTCTTTTACAAATATTGAGTAAGTAATATTTATACCGAAAAGTTTTTATTGCACACCTACATATATAAAACTAATAGGTCCATAACAATCTCAAAAGCGGCAAACAACTGGCGTCATATTATTGTAGCTAAAGAGCGATCCCTTCCATACTTCTTCGGGTACCTAGCGGAGAAATACACAATACTTCATAACAACATTTTTACGTAGCTATTTCCTCGTACGAATTCTCTGAACCATCAAAATCATTCATATGAATCTCGAAGCTGTTGTATTAGCTCAAGCACACCGGGCTTCGATCGCCTTCGTGAACATACCAACACAATTTTCTTTGCAGGATACGGTCGTACGAATCGGGGTCCCTCTTGGTCGTAATGTGTTTGGACAGGCCTTACTAACTTTATATTGTGTAGCTGTTCAAATCGGAGCGACCAAGGCGGTAATGCTACATATAGTTTAAGTATATTGTTTTGGTTGGGATGGTCGGGAGTTTTGATGGTGAGGAGCAAACAAACGAATGGCTGATTATAGACTTTGTGTTCTATGTACATATAGGTAGGTGCTCGTTCTCATATTTTATATTACATAATTTATTTGTATTGTTCATTATTAATGTAATAAAACCGACGGCTTGGTAGTGTAAATTGATATTTGACTTGTAATTATTATGAATAAATGATTAAACAAAGCGTTTAATTCAATGAAACAGTTGTTTCCTGTTCATGACAGTGAGAAAAGTTCGGCTGCTTAAGTGAGACGGAGTGTTGTTTTCCTGAGGAGTGATCACGTAACTTTTCGAACGCACGACAAATCAACTGTAATTTTTCTATACAAACAGTGACATTTAGATTTACGTAACGTATGTACAATGCGTTATGTTATAAACCTGCTGGTAGCAAGTAACCTGGTTGCCAGAAGTTGGTTGTTGGGTACTTTGTGTTAATAGTAAGGGACCTGCATTACCGTCGACACAATGAATCCTCAAATCAATAAAAACTCCTCTAGAGTTATATATAAGTAAAGTAAAGTAAAAAGCAATGACGCAGATGATACATTTGCGGGGATATATTATTAATATTAAATAATATTTGAATGCGGGTAATGACTTACTTTATTGTACAAGTGCTTAGACCACCATAAAATATCATTGGAAAATATACACCTTCTATCCAATTAAGGGTTAAATGAGCTCGCAGTAAGTTAGAAACTTATATTATTATTGAATTAATAATATATTAGAATATCTGGGCACAGCAGTGCCCCCGCCAAGTCCAGCAAAACAGCGGCACGGCTGTATACCATCCTATTCTTGAAGCAGTTAAGGCCATTTTCGACCCCCTTATAACCTCGTTGTGAATAAAACTAGAAGCCTGAATTTTCAGTAACCAAGCAGGCATTGTATAAAAATGGTATATTTTAAATTTCATTCAATTTGAACCAGTAGTTTAAGTTATAACATGGCTAGTCAATTTTTTTAAATTTTGTCACTAACTGACTTACTGACTGACTGACCGATCATCAAAACTCTAAGACACTTCTAGCAGACATAGAAGCTTCAAATACACAATACTACATAGTTTTAGGTATGCAAAAATCCATAAATGCAGTAAAGTTGTGTGATTGCCAAGTAGCAGAATTTTATTTAGCAAGCAAATAAAGATTAATAAGAATGCCCGAGACTTGGCTCTATGAAATATCTCACAACTTCTTACGATGGAAGAGTTTCGAGACTTGGCCTCTTTTTTACATGGAATGTTTTTATATGGGAAGCACTTTCCAGAAGTCTATTGCTGTGGCTCCTGCACTAGGCAAGGGCTGTCCTGCATAGTGATGTGCCGTTCCCAGGAATATTCCCCAGGTGGAATAATATTCCCATACAAGGGAACATACGGGAATATTGAAATTATGTATGTTTATATATCTTGCTATTAGGGATTCCATGATAACTTGGGCCCTTGATTTTTTGACCAAGACATTATTAACCAGTGTAATTTACCCGCAAAAGTAAATTCCCAATGTTCCCCGGAATATTCCCCGGAACAATGGGAATATTCCCGGGAACAATGGGAATATTCCCAGTCATTGGGAATATTCCCCCATCAGAAAAAAAAACAAATTTTACAAAAATACTTCTGAAAGTAACAAAAACGATACAAAGTTAATAAAAAAACCACAATAAAATATACGAATACAAAATATGAAAATATTTACATATTAAATGGTAATTGAGATAAAAAGTCAGAATTAGTACAATAATGCAGTTTTTGGCGAATGGCACTTTATTTGTCGGGCACTATCCATTTTATTTACTTTTATGACAACTTTAATTTTCCTAATTTGTATTTCAATATTCCCCTATTTGGGGAATATTCCCGGGAACAAGGGAATATTCCCGGGAAATTCCCATACGGGAATATTCCCCGGCACATCACTAGTCCTGCAGGAAACCAACACGAGTGTGAATTGAACAACATGTATCGCGGGATGGTAAGTGAAGTGAAGAGTAGTGCCTGCTTCCCATCCGGCAGGTCGTGTGCTTATTTACCACCGTCGTCTTTTACTGACTCACAGGAGGAAAAAGGAAACCTATTTCTATATAGGTACCCTTGTTGCAATGATTAATCGATTGGCGTGAGACTTTTGTTTCAATCATCGGGCGACATCAACTGTGCTGTTGTGTTTTTGTACAATCACAATATAATTGGAAAATAAAATTGGTTAACTTAAGTTTTTTCAGTAATGGTGATTGTACAAACATGCCCACCCTGCATACCAAATTTCTCTGTTTCTCTGCAGCTAACTGTACATTACTACTACTAATTGGTAGTCTATTAGCTTTTAATACTTCTTTTGTTTTAAAACTTTATTAATTTGATTGGTCTAGTCAATATGTTACTGATACACAGTCGGGCAATGAGACGTACATAAATGGATATTGTATGTCAGTTTTATTACGACCTCTCAATTATCAATTTTCATCTAGAGCAGGGTGTTTATTATTCCTTTTTAACCCCCGACGCAAAGAGAGGGGTGTTATAAGTTTAAACGTGTCTGGGTATCTGTGTATCTATCTGTGGTATCGTAGCTCCCAAACGAATGAACCGATTTTCGTTGAGTTTTTGTTTGTCATAGATAATTTTAACCCGAGTGTTCTTAGCCAAGTTTCAAAAAATATTACATCTAAGTATATTTTAGGTTTAAGATGACATCATTATATTATTATCAATATTGCATACTTATTATTTTCAGACTTCTGACAATTTAAATGTAGGATGGCCTGGCCTAACTATTATTAATATCCTGACACAGACGTTGTATGTACGTACCATTTATCATTAAGTATTTAAATTGTTCCTATTGCCTTATTATTAGTATTTTTGTTTCTCATCCTTGTTTTAATTTAAAATTGGATTTTATTGACTATTATATATTATTGTTTTTATTCTTATACACTCAGACGATCTTTTTGTGAATCCATGCTATTTTAATTTTATGAAATGACATGTAAATGAGAATGAAATCAAATAATCTAATCTAATCTAATCATGAAAAACTGTTCAGCCGTTTTTGAGATATTGGACTCAAAGTCTAGTTGATGAGGGGATCTGACTAACTTCCTTATGTCCGATCGATTTGAAAGTTGGTACCGTGTTACTTGAATGATATTGAAAGTATATGGTAAGGTAACCATGACTTGATCAGCCGTTTGAAGATCATCACTTTAAAAAGGACATTTTTTTTTTTTAACCCCCCAACACAAAAAATAATCTCTAAACGAACAAATGTTTTTTTAAACCTAATATAATTACTATCGTCGCATATATTATGTCTACGTACCTAACCTAACCTAACCCTGTGCTTTTCATTTACGAGTAATGTAGTGGCGTTCACAGTAGAGATTATTTTCAATTGTGTAAGTAATTATTTTCTTTATAACTTATTTTTTATGACTTTATTTATCAGAAACATCTTTATAAACCTTGTCTTAAAAACTAGAAATTGTAATAAAACAGATACCTAGTAGATTTGTGTGTGTGTGTGTGCATCTCCGGTTTAAATTCAACGGACTAAGCCCCGTTATTTGGAAGGCATGCGTGGAGATATAGATCCAACACGTACCTTTGGAGACGAAGTTTAATTTTATTATGTATAATGTAATCTTTATTGCTAATAAATAAATCTGAATCGAAATAATTTTGAAGTACATAAACAGTAGGTACGCTTAATAACAGATTTGATTCCGGTAAATAAACCGTCTGAAAGAGTGGGAAAAATGGTATTTGAAAAAATTATACGAATAAAGGCAGTAAACACACGAGTATTCTACAGGAGCGCGCACGTAATATTCAATTTTGCAAACCAGTGTCATGAAACCGACAATTTTATTACCAACCCTCCGTATAAAATATTTCAACATCTTATACGCCACAAAATCCGCAAGCAAAAATGTAACATAACTTATTTCGACATGGACCCCGCCACAAGAGCTGTTTAATGCATCATTGAAATTTGGGCATTCCTTCTTATGTTCGTGTGGGGTAAAAAGAGAGGGGCAAAGGGGGTAAAGGGGGTAAGGCGGGTCCATGACAAAGTGTGTTAGTATGCTCAACGCGTTCTCAGTCCGTAGCATTTGACGCTTTCGTGGGTTCACTTCTGAGCCATATAAGTCCAGGGATGTAGCGAAATTCGTATTTTTAAAACCTTTGGGATTTTGTAAAAAGAGCAATAAGTGTACGGGAATGGGTGGACTGCATAAAAAGGCGTGAGTGGCGTGAAATAATTATTTCGCTTTCTTTTTGGACGTCTTGTGTTGGATTCTGGAATTATGTTTGGATTTACGAGTTGTGTTGTAAATCTATAATATGTAGTAGTTAGTGAATTGTGTTTGATTTCGATTTAATACGTCTCTGTTCGCATAACTAAAGTTCATTATCGCGCAAAACACAGAAATCTACAAATGGCGAGCTTAATGCCATAAGGCATTTTAGTGTCGTTCTTTATCTCTATCATTCATTAAATCATCAAATATTTCACTCCCAAAAAGATAACGGTGTCTGTGAAAAAATGTATTCCACGAAATTGAAATAATAAATAAGCGCAAACATTCCTAAGGCAAATAAAACCTGCACCCACACAATTTATATTTGAACACGTAACGTAATATTTTATTTGAACTTTATTGTACCAATAGTACATTACTATAGAGGCCGGGAAACGAAGGGTTGCAGGCCAAGTAGATATAGACGGCCGAGCGTAGCAAGGCCGGATAGGGATATGCGGCCAGCAACTCCGTTTCTCGCCGAGATTTGTATAGTGCTTTTCTCAAACATGCAATATAATAAAAATAAAAAGTAGCTAGTCAATTTGTTTTATTTATAGGTCAATACAACGAAATAATACGCGCCCCCCGTTTAAAAACAAAAGAAGGTTGCTTTACAGGCCCAGGTGTGTAAGGCTGTATGAAATTCCTTTACATCATCTTCACTCATCGCACCGGATACGTAGTATTTCCGAACCTAATTTGAAGTAAGTCACGTCAACATTTCATTGCAAGTTTGAGAAAAATACTTTATTCTTAACATTCAAACAAATCAGCTAAAATATGCAAAACTATACTACTATAGTTTAAGAATTAATGGTTTCGTCCCAAGAAAAGTAAGTTAAATTAATCGGAGGCAGTTTTTTGATTTAAAAGCAACGGAAGACGGTTAAGGGAGGTAAATTTCTTGTGGCCAGTGTCGCTTGTAGCTTCGGCTAAACTCGGTAAGAACAGCTCTGAGGTGACATTTCACACGGGCCTGTCCTTCTTTACCTGCTCATGCGCCTCACCCTTCCCGTCATGCCCAACGAAACTGGACCTCTACCTGCGGGTAGTTACTACGAACCGTCAATATACATTTAATTTTGTTTGACAATAGAGTCGAGTGACTTTTTAAATTTGCGTTCTACAGTAACGAGTAACTTCACGTACTATTTTTGCTACGGTAAGGCAAACATTTCCGAGCATATTGGGGAAAACATGTTTTCTGGGGTTTAAAATACCCACCATTATTTGCAGCACTTCCATTTAGCAACGCATTTCTAATTATAGATGCTAAAATAACCTTCAATAAAACACTGCGTTCATCACAACTCAGAATATTCATAACAAATCAAAGAAAATGTATGGACAGCGAGTATTTCTTTAACAACCCTTTGAGCTGGCTTAATTATACAAATTTTGTGAGACAATTACTGTACTAACGAAATTTTAATGAGCTCTAATTCTTTTTAAGAGCGTTGCTGGTAAATTAGGTAATCAATATTTTTGCTAGGTTTCAATTTACAGTTAGTAATATTTTGTGAAGTTTACATAGGCTGTGTGGGTTCGAGAATTTTAGACTTTAATGGAGATAGTTCTAACGATTTTAGGATTCTTATCTGTTTTTGTTAAGACGATTATTTCGTTTAAATTCGTAACAAAAATATCTCGGATGAATCCTAGCATATAAGATATCACTTGTGTAGTTACTTCCTAATTTAGAAATTACCGACATGAAATTGTTTAGGAGATGGTTAGCTGGGAGCTCGCGACGCCCGCTCCCCCGTTAGGCACTTGTCCCACCGCCGGCGAGTAGCGAGTACTCTCATAGTAATTCTTACTGGCTTTTACTCACTTGAGCGAGTAGCACTTAGTTACACTCGCTTACTCGCCGGCGGTGGGACAAGTGCCTTATCCCCCCGCGCGCCGCGCAGGCGACGACTGAGTAAAACGGTCGGACTAAGTATTAGCTGGTCGATTTACGCATTTAGTACGTACATTAGGAAAATGACAGTGAGTTGTCCTAACGCGCATCGGATAGGACATGTACTGCGAAGGCCAAACAACCACCTGTCCAGGCAAAGTTTGAGACGGCAAGCTTTCGGGAAAAGGAAACCAGGTCGCCTTCGCACCATGGAGACGCACAGTCGACAAAGAGGCTGCTTCAACGGGCCTTGGCTGGGAGGACATTGAGGTTGCCACCCAGGACAGAAATAGATGGAAAACCCTACTACCATCTACCCTACTAGCGTACTATCATCATCATCATCAACGAGCATTGCAAAAGTTGCGTAATTACCCCTGCATTCTCCTGAGGACGCACTGTGTTAAGAGTGAGGAACCTAGATATCTATAGCCGTCACAACGAATCGTGAAATCATAAGGATAGGCTATACTTGTTAACCCTCTGCGTCTATTGGCTACAGTTTCTGTTTTCCACCGTGGTAGAATTTAATTTAGCCAACGAACGTCCCCTCAAGCGCAATGAATTAATCCTATAGTTTATTCAAAATTCGTGAAATCGCATCATATTCGCCTCGCGACGACTAAACAAGCGCTCCATAGCTTTCCCCTCCTGTTAATGTAATTATATGCATAAGCTTTTCTTTTTCAGGAAAGATAATTATACTCAGAAAGACTTAATTAGAATTACGTTGTAATTAATTTTACACGTCAGTTCGTATTCCTCCGTAAAAGAGGCCCAGCCAACCGAATCTGGCATCCTTCGTAATGAGAAAATTTACTTCTTATAAGTACGCGTTAATATATAATACTTATGTCGTACAGTCGGCGACAGAGGTAACTACACAAAAGAAGTGCTGACTGATCTAATCATTCCGGATTACTCTCTGCCAGCGTCATAAATTACAGTGTGTAGGTAAATACAGTAAAAATGGGAAGAGTATATTGTTGTAAGCGGGATCCTGCCGTTTTGCCAAGGTTATTTTGGTAAAATTTTATTACGCAAATAAATTTTGGCAACCGTTGTGTTTGGTAATGCAATTTTGGTCCTTTATCAAATACTTTAAAAAGGCAGAATATCTTTAGACCATAAACATTAGGTCCAATTAATTATTATGACAAAAGGAGCCAATGACTCACATATGAGCCATGCTTCTACGAGCGATTTTCACTATAGAACTGAAAAATGCTGCTACGTATAGGTCGACGGGGCGTGCGCGGCGTGCGGGCGCCAGGCTTTGCCTCCCGTACGTTGCCCGCGCCCCGTTATCGTTATACCCCTGCACCCAGGCGCCGCGCAGGCTAGGATTGAGTTAGGCGGTCGACCTACCTATAGCGACGATGCCATGGCCTGGAATGAATACCACGTATATTTCAAAATAAATTCACCCAGTCCCAAAGAAATCTAAAGTAGAAAGCAAACATTTCTAGCAAATAAATATTCTCAAACCGCACGAAATACGCTGAACCTGAAAAAGTAACTCATGAAAAGTGGACCCTCGCCGTGATATATTGAGCCTGCACCCTTTCGGAGCATAGCCCTAATATCAGGGGGTTCAATTTCATTATTTATGGGCGAGTCTCTATGAATTTGACCTAACGAAAGTCCTAAAATCCCGTGAATATATCGCAAGTTTTCAAAGGTCCGCCAATAAATAGCTGACGATATTCGGCAATTCAAGTCCAAGACCAGTGATATTTCGGCAGATAGTCGAATGAAAGTACTTTTGGTTATAGGGCTTGGACAAAAACTATTAATTGTTATGTTAAATGCTTAGTTATGTAACAATTCTCTATTTACAAGAGATAAGAGGTAACGTAAATGCTAGTTCCTTGCTCGACTTATTCCTTACAACAGTTACAACAATTTAGCTTAATATAAAGTACTTATATCATAAAAAATATGTCTATATTAAAATTAAAATATTATAAATTCATATATACAAATTCAAATAATACGTAGTTTAGGAGATTCTTTGTCTACCTTAGCTTCCTGTCTTCAAGTTGACAAATTTGGCTTGCAAAATTTACACCGATTTAATTTTTCGAAAGAAATCAACATACACCGCAAGGAAAAAAAACTTGTAAATAAAAGCCCTAATATAACATAACACAAAACCTGCTACGATATTTAAAAAATTTCAAATAATTATTTTAAGAACATACAAATTGGGTGTATGTAATTAGAAATATAACTTCGCAATTTATCTTTCGCATTGCTATTTAAGTTATAAGTAATATAATTAGGTACCTAGTTAATGTCTAATTGTATCAGGATTTCTTAAGATCACTTTTACAATGTGGAGCAAGGCTCCGCTGACAAATAATTTTGTGTCATTTTTCACAATATGCCTCCTGGCTAGTATCCATTCTTAATTCACAAAACCTCTCTAAACCCAACGAGCCCTTAAAAAGTTGTCGAAACTTGAGACTCCGCGAGTGTCTAACAGTCGAGAAATTATAACGAAACGCTGTTTTGAAACGGAAATTTACTGTATAACAATATAAGGCAATTTCTAAAAGATCCTATTGAAATAAACAATGGATGTTAAGTCAAGAAGCTTGGAGGGGATAAAGAGAGGTAGAATGGAGTGTTATATAATTGATATACCTACAGTTATGATTCATTGACGCTGACGAAAGAGAAAAAGCTTCTTGTCACCGAAATACTTATTTTATAAGACAAGGAGAGAAGAACTTAGTTGGTTAATCAGGTAAAATCAAGAACTAGGTAAACATGGTGTTGGACCCTAATATCATCAGCGAAATCAAGTTGGCAAGACTCCGTGGGTTCGAACATTTAGAAAAGATGGCGGCCAACTAGGCAGTAATATGGGCCTACATGGGATGACATGGACCCAACATGTCAGCCGGTTGGTTGGCACAAATACCGAAGAAAGTTACAGACGGACTGCGTTTCGACTGCTTTGTGGCTACAAATGTGCAGTTTGAATGCAATTGACGTAAATTTATCACAACTGCAAACCGACTGCAAGCGAATTGCATAGTCCATTTGCAGTTTCGATGCAGCTACTTCAACTGCGAAAAAATTGCACATTTTCAGCCAGAAATCAGTCGAAACGCAGTCCGTCTGTAACGGCTCTAAAGGCACGTCGAGTATGGACGCGAAATGTGGGATAACATTGGAATGGCAACTGAATGTTGTACACGGTTTTAGGAAGTAAAATGGTAAGATAATAATTCTAGTATATTTGGACCTTAGAGTGCTACAGGATGAACGTCGAAAAGTAGCAGAAGACCAACCATTCAACTCGTAACGAAGGCCGCGATCGACTTCAGGTCGCTTAGGAGGAAGTGTTAGTCCTGATTTAATTCACTTTATTGAAATGAACTCATCAGACTGGAGATTGAGGCCACTGGGGCTTGGCTCAACATAAATGTAGTGACGCGTGTTTTGCGTCACGATTTGAACTTACTTTTTCTGACGGTCACCGTCTGTGGTGTCACACCACAAAAATGGTAATAGTTAGTTAAAAGGCCAATGTAACTTGAAGCTGCACTAAAAAACATGTGTTTTTCGCTTTACATTTATCTTTTTCGTGCATTTTAAATGTGAGTGCATGATAAAACCTTGACACAACCTAATAAAAATGGTAATAAAGAGGGCAGACACCCTGTATACTAATGTACATAAGCGTATCTGTATTACGTAGATAATAAATCGTATACAGGGTGTAGTGTGGCGGTCCGAAACGTCCATAACCCATAACTCCTACCGCCAATAAAACGCCCCGGCTGAGGCGAAAATAATCTGAATTTATGAAACATTTTCCTGAAGTTTTATGCATGCGGTTTCAGTTTTCGTACTGAAATTAGTAAACCATGGTTTAATATCAGTAGCGTAATTGCTTAACAACATAGAGTTGACTTTGAATATCTATCTAATAGGGGTATAGACACGAAATAAAATAATCAATAAAGTTATATTTTAAAAGGATTAAAAATGGTGGAAAAATCAACGCAAGAGGTTAAATTTAAATAATCACGAAGTTATAAGTATTCAAAGTTTTAAGAAGGGGTATGTTCTGTCCCTATTTTGCAAATCGCAACTTCATATGAAACGCCCCGTCGTGTTCGGCGCCACCGTCGACGCGACCTGCGTGCGTACATGCGTGCGTGCGTGCGTGCGTGTGTATGCGTGTGCGTGTGTGTGTGTGTGTGTGCGTGTGTGTGTGTGTGTGTGTGTGTGTGTGTGTGTGTGTGTGTGTGTGTGTGTGTGTGTGTGTGTGTGTGTGTGTGCGTGTGTGTGTGTGTGCGTGTGTGTGTGTGTGTGTGTGTGTGTGTTTGTGTGTGTGTGTGTGTGTGTGTGTGTGTGAGAGAGAGAGTAGTACACTGTCTGTATGTATATGCACTTTATTGTGTACAATAACAGGTTAAGCAAATACATGTCACATAAGATCAAAGTACAAAGGCGAACTTATCAAGGATTACTTCCATAAAAGGCTACTAATAAAGCCCCGGTTATACTCGCGTATTAATGGATCTGGAGGCAGAAAAGAAGAATAAAATTAAATGTGTGAAATATCATCGTGTCAAACCTTAAGTTTGCAAATGGCTATAGACATATAAAATCTGTCTTTAAATCGTCTTGACTTCTATTAATCAACAAAATATGAAGTCGAGTTACATATATAAGAAAATGTATTAGTTTTGTTTCATAAGTCATAAGTTATCATTCTTAAATTAAGTAGTACACGTTTATGCATATTCATTATTATTGTGGTAAATTGTAAAATTCTTCGATGTCATAAAAAGAGTGGGTGAGGAGCCACGATTTTAATCTTCTTAAGAAAGATAAGATACTATCCGCACATTTTATGTTCGCGGGTAGTTTGTTGAATACTTTTGGCCCCACGTGAGAGATGATCTTAGTTGATTTGGTCAGTCGAGTGGTGTGTGTGAGGAGTTGATTCATGGACCCCTGCCTTGTGCGAGTTATCTTTTTATGGGGAAAAGTGTCGATGTTCTCTACGACGTACGTGTTCATACGTCAGGTAGGAAAGGGCATTTGAAAAAGTACATTAATGATGAAAGGATGGGTATATATTGCGGGATAAAACTTTCATATGTTCTTCATTGAAACTATCTCTACACCAAATTACGATATACCTTAACACATTCAAAAATCGCTATGCACTACGCTCGTATCCCCGTAGTTTCCCCGTATGTAGGAGAAAGTGACGACGGCGTATGTGCCCGCTAGGCGGTTTCCTGGCAGTGAAAGTGTTTGGGTTCAGTGGTGGCGTAAAAAGGTAACAGAACGACGTAGACATTTTTTAAATTAGTATAGATAAGTCAAGGAAGCAAATTGTGATCATTTAACGTTCAGACACTGGCAAATCGTTCAAGAAAGTGCGCTTATATTTACAAAACCCCGGAAATGCGTACTCATTAAAGACTCTTTGAAGTTGGCAATTGGTTTGCCCTCTAGGCCAACTTTTAACGAAGAGAACCTTTTTTCCGTCGGCATTTTGCTTCCCATTATCTTTGTATCTAACTAACTGTAAGATAAATCTGAAAATGGATTATTTTTAACTTGATGCATAACGGAACACGTAATTTTTATTTTTAGAATGAGTATGATTTATTTTTACTCAAGCGCGCGACGCAAAGGAGGGTAACGTGTTTACCAGTCTATGTTTTGGGGCACTCTGTTGATCAAATGCGTGGGTTGATTATAATTAATCATTTGTCAATCGATTCGTTTTAATCTTGCGATTGATGACTTGATAGAAAGTCAAAACATTGAAAAAAATAAGTCGACGAACTATGTCATATGGTACCCCACATGACATAGTTCGTCGACTTACTATTATTATTATTTTCAGTATGACGTCTTCGGAAGTGCTCGTACCTATTCAATGATACCTCATTGCGCCACCGAAATAATAGTACATCATAATTTACTTCATATTATATTGATCTCCATCTCATCACACAATGGGCAATTATTGAACACTAGTATTTTGGGACGTCGTGGGAACTTCCGTTGCAACTTATATTCCCTGCCTATTATACTTGATTACTACTTCAAACTATTGACTCCTAGCATTCCTAGTACAATAACAATGAAAATCTTGCATCGAAATGGCCTCTCATGCTGCTCACGTCTCAGAAGATTTGCTTGGTAATAGCATATCTTGCAAGATGGCCGGCCAGAGCTGTTTTATTATGTGTTTATAGCCACCCCGGCTATCTGATCGTTGGAGGTCAGGAGGTGGGAATAGCCACGTCATGTACGCTCGTAAATGATATCTGAAGATTTGTTCAAATGCACTTTGTCTTTATGAAGGGTTGTTTTGATGTTGAGAAAATAACTTGCGCGGATACGGTGTATGAGTAGCGTACTCGAAGAGTATGCTCAGCATTGGATGATTGTGATGATCATCGATAATGAATCATCATTATCAGGTGATCATCGATAATGATGATGATCAAGAAGATATAAGTGAAGTAGCAAGTTTTAAGGTTTTCTAGGAATATTAAACGGATTGGTGGCCACTTACAGGAAAAAGAAGCGTCGGTCGTCCACCAGCTTGATGGGTTGACGACGTAAAAAAGACCGCGGGTCATTTCTGGATGAGACTAGCACGGGACCAGTATATGTGGCGTATTCGAGGAGAGGCAAATGCTCAGCAGTGGGCGATTAGAGGCTGAAAAAGATGATGATGATGATAGGAATATTGCTCAAAGCTGGGATCTCTTAAGAGATTATTTCCTATTTGTTATACCGATCATTACACACCGGACTGAATCAGGCGTTGGTCTATTAGAGATGATGACATCTCATCTCACCTTTTTGTGTTAATATTTATATTTTTATTGTTCTGCTAAATATTTGTATAATTGGTAGCAATTATACAGATCAATAACATATAAATATTACAAAACGCTTCGACGTTGCGACAATGTTGTAAGCAGAGGAGATTTGGTCGTTTTAAATAGCGAAGGTCGCAGACAACGACATATGTTACCGTCTGGACCAATTATAAGTTAAAAAGTCATTCCTGTACGGACAAGTATTACTTTTTAACTTTTAATTACATATGCAGATTTGAGTAAGTCTACAATTTTAGGTATTTTTAATGTCTGCTTCTATTTTTGACATTTTGATGAAGCGAGAAAAGATAGAGGGGAAGCGAGGAAGGGGAAGACCTAGAATAATCTACATAGAGCAGCTTAAAAAAAGAGTTGATGTCAGGTATCGAGGTGTCAAAGAAGTTGCCTGGGATCGGAGTAAATGGAAAGCCTACTTTGAGCTACACCGACAAGAGCTTAGCTCTTAAATAAACAGAAGAGAAGATGGAGCGAGATTAAAGTATATTTAATTAACTGCATTCGTAAGATGGTTGTCGCTTTATGACTTAACTGTGGATAAGACATCCGCCACTCTTGCACTCGTATATACTCGTTATAACGTGTCAGATGTCTTATTTCCAGCAACCTATACTAATATTAGAAAGAAGAAAAGTCTGTGAGAGTTTGGCTTTGTAAGTTCGTATGTATTGGGTAAAATGCGGAACCGCTAATCCGATTTCAATTTTTTTTTCACCTGCGTGTAGAATGGACTTTCTGGATGGTTCTGTACGCGCACACTACACACTTACACTGTGTGTAAGCGTACACTAAGCCAGCGGGAGAACCCGCGCAGGCAGCTCGTCAGTGATAACATAGCAACAATCATGCCTGGTGCCCGCTGATGTAGATGGGTGGGTAGGATTTTTCGAATGTTAGTAATGTATTTGACACGGACGTTTTTGTCATAGAGTACGTAGTACCGTCTCATTTAAGATAGTAAAAAAAAAAAACTAATTATAGTGAACACGTATGAACATGGATTAGCAGGCACATGTTGTGCGTATAGAAGTAATTTAAAATAAAATAAAAACATATTTTCATTCTTAGTCATAATAAATACGGTTGAGATTATTTAATGTGGTCGACTTTTTTATAACATTGTTATTGGAATTTGAATCTTCTACCTTGGAGTTTTTTTTAATGGATTACTTTGATGCAATACGGCCAACTCAAATAATCAAAAGTATACCTACTACCTACCTACACTTAAGAACAAAAGTTTCGGGTGCACTTTGTATAGAATTTCAGTACAAACTGTACCCGAAACTTTTGCTCTTTACTATATTTTGCAGGCTACAATTGTTAAATTAATGCGAAGTATTCAATAACGCCTCTAAATGCGAACATAGAAACTACCTTTCAAGGGCCGGAATTAAGTGGCTACAAGGAACGCCGAATTGCGATACAGCGTGACTCGCATTATTTATAATTTTCAAGGGTGCGCGGAGGGGGGGGGGAGGGTCGATGTAACGAACGGAGCCTTTATACAACAGTCCTAAAGTCATATGGTTGTATTCTTCGATTCCATTGTATTCCAACGATCCATAATATCTATAATTGCCTTTACTCGTATAATGCATTAATATGGCGTTTGGGGCTTAATCTTTTATATAAGGACAGATCATTATATTTATATACCTAAGAATTGCTAACCGTCGCTAGATAATATAGAACATAATTGGCGCCTACGGAGAAGAACACCTAAAATGATCAAAATCATATCGACTCGAAAAATATTATAATTGTAAATATTAGGTTAATTATTCTTATACATTTAATCAAGACTTGGTAAAATCAGGCTTCTTATTTCTCTTCTCAGTCTTTTAGTTTTTTTCGGTACAATGTATCCATTTTTATAATAAATGACCTAATGAAATTTTGAATGTACCCTCTCCAGCTCTTTAAACTTACTTGAAAAAAAAACACATTGAACTGACTAAAATTAGTTAAATCATTCATAATTTAATTGACATTGTATAACGCTTCGGTAGCTAGATGACATAGTTCCTACAAGAAAGCATACCCAAGGATTTAAATAAGTAGCAATTCCAATCTTATAGTTTTTTTATCCTCCCTGCCTTGTATTCTGCAAGAGTTTGGACGTGTTTTCTTGTAGGACAACGGATTATGTTTTTTTTCTTTGTATTCATATTTCATACTCAGGTTTACTGATTTTAAGTAGGTTAAGTACATCATTGTAATAAGCTTTTTTTGGCAAAAAAATACTGACCGTTGAGTTTGTTTCAGCGTTTCTTCTTAAACCTAGGTCTTCATTTTCAGAAACACTAGTAGAATGATAACTTGTAAAAGTGCCATCGCAGGTTTGCAGCTTACTTGCAGAATAACATTCATTTATTTCTTTACTATTTTGATAAGAATTTCAATCCTACCGACTGCGCCAATGCTACAATAACAATCAGTCAACCACATAAGATTAGCAATTTGTGAAATATACTCTGGAAACTACCATGATGCTTCTACGCCCGACATCACAAATATAAAGTTAGTCTTCTACACCGTTACAGTCGCTCTGCTAAAATAGTACCGTCAGGTCAGAGAGCCCTGCTCCTCGCCTCAGTAAATCATACTCGAGCGAGGCGCACGTAATTCTACAATGAATCCTATTTCTGAACGAATCCAATCGGAAAAATTCAAATTTAAGACGTTTCCCTGGGACCATAAATTTTAAGCGCTAAATCAACAAATGCCGGCGCGTCCCATTCTGATATTCGTGTATTTTAGCAGATTTCAGGGTATTGCTAATTGGAACGGTCAAGAATGAATAAAATGTTTACGAGCGTTAAACATTTCTATGGATAGGTTTTTTTCCAATTGCCTACGTACAACGTACAATAGAAATGCTAGTTTGTATTTTTACCGTGCACGGTTATTGATTGTGTCTCTCAGTTCAAGTTATCGAACGAAATAGCGACGCGGAAGAAGTTCTATACTTCAGCTTGGCCCGAAAATCGTTTGTATGTCTAGATGTCGGGATGTCGCAGTTCGCATTTTTCAAACGATTCTTGTGATAGCAGGTTCGTTGATAATATAGTTTTTTTTGTCGAGTCACTTCATAGACTTTTTTTAAAGAAGACAAGCTCACGATTTTTACAGCTCACGGAGCCACTAGTATTCGTTAAGTTAAGAGGCATAATATATATCTTATACCTACCATGCCGGTTTCTAACTTTTTAGGGTTCCGGACCAAAAAGGTAAAAAACGGAACCCTGGTGCGACTCTGTCTTTCCGTGTGTCACAAAGTTAAATATCTCAGGGAATAATGATGCTATTCATTTGAAATAGTTTTAAATTATACAAAATTAATCTACGTGTAAGGAAAATGAAAGTCTAATTAGTATGCCAAGTGGGGTATCATATGAAAGGGCTTGAGTTGCACATTGTAAAACCGTTTATTTTTCTACAGTTCTAAAATGTTGATTTTACTATAGGGCTAGTTTGATTTGCGTACGATTGTCCCCTAATATTTACATTTATTTCTCTCGTGGTGTCGGTTTGGAATCTCACTATCCCCTTGCTTCCCGTGGATGCCGTAAAAGTCAACTACTGGATAATGTTGAAATGTGCTGTGCACGATGATAGGGTATCAACCTGTCAATGCAATATCACAGTCTCCGTCTTTAAACCTATACTCGAAGTGACACTGAAAATCTAATTTCATGGTATTTGCCTCTTTATGGGACACTGGCGTGTATGTATTTTATTGGTAGGAGTACAGAGCTTCTTATTCAAATGTATGATCTAGACTCTAACGTTGTCTGGCTCAGTTTGCTAGAAGACCCATGCCAGTCGCAGTCGTTTGGGACAAAGCCTCCTTTGTGGACGCGTGACGTGAAGCCGTTGCCCAACTATCCGAAAACACTTAAGGGTAATTAATGTTCCACGGCTTATACGCATTACGGACGCGGCCCGAGTTACGGGCGGTGGTGGAAATGAAATATGTGGACCTTCATTAAGTTCCTCCCTTTCAAGTTTCAATGGTTACATCATTTAAATGTTTCGCTGGCTCTTTCTGACACGTTAGTCTCAGCACGTGTGGGAGCGAGCGAATATAGCGTGATTAGGATCTACAGGACATACCTCTATGAAATTTGACTTTAGTGACTTAGGATATTACAAAACTTTAATAGATCCCCGTTATATTCATTGAACTATTAAGTAGTTGACTGACGATCATTGTCAGACATATTATTAATGTAGTATTTTTTTTAATTTTAATTTTGGCAACAAACAGTCAAATACAAAAATAAAGTTTAACATAATGTTAAATAAAAGACTGAGTGCCATATCCTAAAATTACTTCTACATTAATCTAGCTTAGGAGCGGTAAGAAGCAAAAACCATTTGCAAATCGAAAAGTCTAGTATGTGAGAACACTGTAATTTCGAAGGGCTTATACAAAACTGAGCCTAAAAGGGCTAAAAGGACAAATTCTTAATATCAAAATAGATAGTTTCTAAGTATGGCGGTTATAACTTGGATTTTAAGTGACAAATAATATGAGTTTTAAAACTTTGACAATATCCAGTCGAGAAAATATCAACATGAGACATATTTGTGTTATAATTGAAACAACGACATAAAATTGAGTTTATATATAAGTGATTTTAAATACAACTTAAGTTAGGTTTGACAGTGCAAGTCAAATTTATAGCTTGATCCATGCGGCCGACGTGTTTGCACTAGTCGTGGTACACTCCTGTCACAGCACTGATTATGTTTTTAAAAACCCACATTACTGTCATGTCTTGGTTGACAACGTCAAGAGCTGGCCAAAACAATCTCGAATTACATTATATTTCGTCACGCTATGCGTGTTTCACAATACACCTAAGTAAATGAACTTGGAAAGAATAAAAAACTTTCAAAGGTAGGTTTTTTGTAAAACCAAAATTAACAAAGCTAATTGAATAATAACAAGAAGTAACAAAAATGGAGGTTTAACTTCGACTCAATGACGTCACTAATATCGCATCTCTTCTCATAATAAAAATGCCCTACGCTGCGCCATCAAAGCCCGATTTAGCTCGTGTCTGCAATATCTTATAAAATAAATAGTTTCAACATTCAGAGATAAAACGCCTCACTTATTCGAGTATAAGCAGTCAGTTTGGAGCCAGACAGCGTAATCGGATCAAGTGACAGCCCAGATAATGTGAATCGCGAGAAAAAACTTGAAAAATAAGAGTAAGTGGCTCATTTCAAATGCCATTTTCAATGGAACCTTCAAATACAATCAAATGAGTTTTTTTAACGAGAAAATATTTAAAAGTTAGACTTAATTTAAAAGAAGTACAATATTATTACCATTTTATTTAGTTTTTCAATTCGATGTAAATACTAAATTCATTTTTTTAAATCTAAGAAGGTCTAAAATATTAGGACTTAAGTGATTATTAGCTCAGTAGTCGTATTTACACAATTTTTATTGCAGAGCGCTCTAGAGCCAGGACATTTACAGTTGACAACAAGGAATCAATCACAATTTTTAGTGACTTAAAAATATCGATGAACTTTTTAACTTTACTCTTAATTTTCATTAGAATACATACTTACTTTTAATAAAGCGGTTTATTCAGACAATATAATTTTAAAATACCTGCTTCGTCTTTAACTACGTTTGTACCTAAACTTAACTGCTGAGAGTTCCAGTGCCTGATTAGGGCGCTTTCCATCCCTCTGCCGCGATGGCTAGTATGTCTAGCACAACTCGCTACAAAGTCGCGTCGTGCGCGACTCAGCGACTCCTGTCTCACTCGCACTAAGAAATTAAAAGAGGAGGGTAGATTTTCTCGATTCGTGTCGCGTCGCGGCGTCACTTGTGCTAACCCCGCAGGAGTTACTTTACGTGAATAGCCGAACTTTCTGCTCTTATTTTTACCCTTAAATCATATTATAGTTAGTAAATATATCTAATATTTACAGAAACGACTTATTTTTATTGGTTTTATAAGGCGATACATATTTCTATTGCATTTGAAGCAGAAGCTTACAGCTAATCTGTGGATTTTATCATGTTAATTATGTATTAAATACATTTCGGCGATTCGAGCCGTTTCCAGCACGGACCACGTTGTTATGTCTTGTTTTATTTGATGAGTATTAATCGCGGAAAAAAGCAATAAAGTACAAAACGTATTTAACACTTGCGCCACTTGCAAAGCAGTGACTATGCACTTTATGTAGCTTTGTTTCGGATAAACAATTTGCCGACAGCCTACTTAATTGATTTGGCACTTGAATGAAAGCAATTTGCATTGTTTTATAACATACTAGCTTCCGCCCGTGACATTTTCTGCGTTGGCCTGGGATCAAAACTATCATATATTTGAATCCAAGCTATAAACTATCTTCGTGCCAAATTTTATCCAAATCGGTTAAGTGGTTTAAGCGTGACTGAGTAACAAACATCCAAACAGACAAACATCCAAAAATCCAAACTTTCGCATTTATAATATTAGTAGGATTAGAAGGATAATAATTTTTAAACCACAACTAAGGCAAACAAGCACACATCCAAGCAGTCTGCCTGTTGGTGAGTATTCAGCTCATTGTCAACCCTTTATCGATTTAAGGATTCGTCGAGTTGACAGCTAGAGAAAAATGTAGATTCACTTGATAAATATATATGTGTATAAATTGAGATAACACTTAATTATTGTAATTATCAATGTATCAATAAGTAATGTTCCGGTACTTAACCTTTTTGGTGTTACAGATATATTTTTTATATTATTATTAGCTATTATACTTGAACACCACACGTAGAATGTACTCGGAAATCCTTCTTAGATTGAAAGTTATTAAGTAAATAAGGAACAGTCAATTACTAGTTGGCTAATAATATAATTAATTAACTTTGAAATCCTATTGAATATCGTAAAAAGTAAATAAAGAAAGATCACAGCTAGGTACTTTTGGCAGATAATGAAAAACGTCGGGGATAGTGCAATACCGCGTAACTAGCACTTGTAAATACTGCGTATCTACAAACACCTAACTTTACAGGAGAAGCTTAAAACGTGATGAAAAGATACTTTTTCTTTTTAAGATAATATTGAATCACGAGTTCTACAAGATAAAAAGGTTCTAGAAGACTTTAGTTTTATGGCGTTATACTTTCGTTGGCGGGAAATCTTAATTTGGCTACATTAGATACGCGGTATTAACCAGTGCCAGTTACGCGGATTTGCACTATCCCCGACGAAAAATAGGATTAATTCTGATAACAAATTATTATTGTATTTTGTTCTTTTCCGTCTTTTGTGTGCTAAATAAATCAATTCTTATCTTATATTATCTAAATTTATGAAGATTAAGTGTTAATAAACAACGACAGTATAGCTCCCCATAACGCAAACACGCTTGCAGTCCTCCAGGGTAAGCATCCACCTTCAGCAGTTAACCTTACTCTTCCTGATCCCCCAGACCACACCACTCCTGGTCTGCAAGTGTCCCCGGATGAGGTGCTTCCCTAAGTCAGTATCGTCATTTCGGTATTGTCATTTCGGAATGACTCCGCCGGCGGCCTCGACGGCTTAAATCCGCAACATCTAAAAGACTTACTATGCAATTCTGCAGGTGAAGCCGGCGAGTCTCTCCTGGAAGATTTAACAGCACTCGGTAACCTCATGCTGTCGGGTAAGGTTGACAGCTCCATCACCGAGATTATCTATGGAGCCAACCTATGTGCGCTCATTAAAAAAGATGGCGGGATCAGACCCATAGCGATCGGCTGCCAACAGGGCGATCCGCTTGGACCGGTTCTTTTCAGTTTAGCAATCCACCCCGCTATACAAAAACTAAATTCAAAATTTAACGTGTGGTATTTAGACGACGGCGTACTAGGAGGTGAAGCAAATGTTGTATTGGAAGATTTTAAAATGTCTGAATTTTCTGCAATCGGTGTTGAGCTAAATCCCTCCAAATGTGAAATTTACGTCCCGGATTCTTGCCTTGAAAAGGTGTCTGTTTTGTCTAAAATCCGTCAACTTGCTCCAAGTATAAAAGAAATTGACAAAAAATCACTCCACCTGCTAGGGTCGCCCGTTTTAGAAGAATCTTTTCCATCCTTCCTTGAAAACAAAATTCAAAATTTCAACTCGATCTCGGAACGTCTACTCCAAATTAACGCACATTCAGCCTATACAATCATCCGTTTCTGCCTATTTGTACCCCAATTTACCTACATCCTGCGATGCAGCTACCTTTGGAAACACCCAGGTCTACTAAGTAGCTGGGACAAAATTATTAAAGACACCATTTCGGCTGTTCTTAATATCACCCTAGGCGAACGGTCATGGATCCAGGCATCACTTTCAATCCGGCATGGAGGCCTTGGCATTAGAAAAACGCCAGATATTGCCCTCCCTGCCTTCCTGTCCTCGGTCCATGGTACTCAAAATTTAGTTGCCAAAATTTTAAACACTTCCCCAGGTTCTGCTACTGCCAATACCACTGCCGAGGCCAAGAATTCTTGGCCTCGGCGGCTTAAGTCCGCAACATCTAAAAGACTTATTATGCAATTCTGCAGGTGAAGCCGGCGAGTTTCTCCTGAAAGATTTAACAGCACTCGGTAACCTCATGCTGTCGGGTAAGGTTGACAGCTCCATCACCGAGATTATCTATGGAGCCAACCTATGTGCGCTCATTAAAAAAGATGGCGGGATCAGACCCATAGCGATCGGTACCACCTACCGCCGTCTAGTGGCCAAAACCTGCTGCAACGCAACCAATTAGAAAAGATCGTGTACTCTCGGAGGGTTCTAAAAAGGATGGCGGCGGAGTTATGATTGCAGTCTCACGTGACATTCCATCCGTTAGGTCAACGAGTTTTGAAACTGATATTGAAAGTTTGTGGGTCACTTTATATATAAATCTAAATACCGGTGTAAAAAAGTTGACAATTTGCGTAGTGTACCACCTCCAGTTAGAGCGGAATCACTGTCCCGTTTTTTGTCTAGCGTAGATGCAGCACTGTGTCATACTGATGACTTTGTACTCGTGGGCGATTTTAACTTGATATTTATTAATTGGAAAGTTCACGATAACATGAGACAAATGACTCCGTCCAATTATAATAATAGTCTGGGTTGCTTATTGATAGATTTTATGGCAGCAAATCAACTGAGCCAGATAAATAAAATAAGTAACAGTGATAATCGCCACCTAGACTTGATTATAACTAATTTGCAAACCATTGAGGTAAGCAACCCTTCCGATACGCTTAGCAAATGTTATCAAAATCACCCCAGTTTGGTAGCGAATGTTTCATATTGTAATATCAATTATTTAAAACCTAAAATACACGTAGAATATAATTATCACAAGGTTGAATATGATGCTTTAGTAAAGGAAATCAAAAGCATAGATTGGCAAGGCAGGTTGGCGGGCATGGGAAATGTGAATGAAATGACCAGTGAGTTTTATAAAATACTGAATAACTTGATTGATAAATTCGTACCAAAACGGAGATTGAGACGGTCTAGTTATCCTTCATGGTTCAGCCATGCATTAATAAAACTTTTGGGTAAGAAAAATAAAATTCGCTTAAAATACCGTAAATATCAAAACCCTCGCGATGAAATTGAGTTCAAGTTACTTCGTAGTCGCTGTTGTAAATTATATGATGAATGTTATAATAAATACAAGCAAAACAAAGAATCAAATATCTCAAACAACCCGAAGGCATTTTGGAGCTATATCAAAAACAAAAGAGGTGGTCGCTCTACTCTCCCCGCTAAAATGTATTTAAATAATGATACAGCGGAGACTGGAACAGCCATTGCCAATCTATTTGCTAAGAACTTTTCATCAGTATATACTCGTAGTTCGCAAATCTCCAACAACAATCTTGTTGACAGTACTGCCAATATACCTAGTGATTACATTAGTAATATACAGATGACTGAAGCTGAGATAACAGGTGCTATTGGAAAACTGGATAGCTCGAAGGGTGCTGGCCCGGATGGCATACCTCCAGTATTTGTAAAGCGATGTGGTTCGGCATTGTCTTTGCCACTGTATCTACTATTTAATCGGTCACTTACCGAAGGATGCTTCCCTGACGTGTGGAAAGAGGCTCGGATCGTACCAGTTTATAAGAAGGGTGACGAAGCTTGCGTCCAGAATTTTCGTCCGATCTCCATCCTGTCCTGCTTTTCAAAAATATTTGAGTCCCTTATACAACCTGTGCTGTTAGGAATAGCTGAAACTTGCATATCAGACCATCAACATGGCTTCAGACCTGGTCGTTCAGTAATGTCGAACCTAGTGACTTTTGTTTCTGACATATGTGAGCTAGTTGATAAAGGATCAGAGGTGGATACTATCTACACTGATTTTAGCAGCGCCTTCGACAAAGTCGATCATTTGATTCTATTAAAGAAGCTTAGCCATTTTGGCGTGGGTGGCAATTGGCTGGGTTGGTTCGCATCGTATCTCACCAAAAGACCTCAAAACGTCGTTGTTCATGGCTACAAATCGGAAACATACTATGCTGAATCTGGGGTTCCACAAGGTTCCCCAGTGCTCTTCTTAATGTTTATTGATGACATTACGAACCACATTAAGCACTCAAAGTATTCGCTCTATGCAGATGACTTAAAAATTTACAAATCTGTGGCCTGTGAATCAGATGCAAGAATGATCCAGAACGATTTAAACAATATAGTTCCCTGGTGCTATATTAATAATATGACTCTCAACCCGAATAAGTGCTTTTTCATAAAATACAGCCGTAAGAAAAAACCACTTGTGACAAAATACGAGATAGGCGGTGTTGAGCTATCAGAAGTGACTGAAATCAGAGATCTAGGTGTAATACTTGATAGTCAACTTAAATTTCATGCTCACGTAGACTCAATAGTAAAAAAGGCCGCACAGATGCTCGGTTTCCTGAGAAGAAACTCCAGCGACTTTAACCAACAGAAAACGAAAATTATCCTATATAACACTCTGGTACGCAGCCATCTCGAAACCGCCTCGATTGTTTGGAGTCCTTTCTATCAGGTTCACTCGCAACGGGTTGAGAGCATACAAAGGGCGTTCACAAGATACCTTGCATTTGGTACTCGTGGCTTTTCACACAGAAATACCTATAACAGTCGTCTTGCTAAGTTTAACATGGACAGCTTGCGAGATCGGCGGCGAATGTTGGATTTTAGTTTCCTGCACAAGGTAGTTAATGGGCAAATAAAATGTATCAATCTGTTGGAAAGAGTCTCGTTAACAGTTCCTCGCAATTACCCTCGGCGCCCTATACCAAAACCTTTCGCTACACCGATCACCAGGACAAACCTTGGATTGCAGTCTCCCATGGTAAGAATTTGCTCGAGTTTTAACGACTTTATCAGCCAAAATAAATCCATCGACATCTTCCACGACCGCCTACCTAAGTTTAAATCGGCATTATTGCCAAAAGCAAATTAATTCTGTAACTGTTATTAATTATATAGATATTTACATATAAATAAATTCTGTTACTATTAGTTAAGCTGTTTAGTTCATATTTTGTATTGTATAAGCTATTATAACTTTTATTGATCTCACTGCAACATGCGTAGCCAATGTTATGTACTTCCGTAATTGTTGTATATATCAGAAATAAATACCTCCTAATATACTAGCTTTAAGTGAAATGTAATATATATGATGTGGTTGTACTTAATAAATAAATAAATAAAATAAATAAATTCAAGGATCCATCCAAGGATCACATCTTGCCCAAACGCAACATATCCTCAAACCCTACACTCCCAGCGTCAATGGGATGAGCCGCTCTGCAGGCTGATACGGAAAAATCTGTACCAAACGTCTATCAGCCCTGCCGAACGTGCCCGTCTCCTTGCGGCTGCGGAGTGGGAATCTGGTGTGTGGCTGCATGCTGTTCCCTCTAAAAACCTAGGCACTTTAATGGACAATAATACTTTCAGGCTCTCCGCATGTCTACGTCTGGGAGCGACGTGTCGCTGCCACAGTGGAGACGCTGTCGATCGTCTCGCCCACCACGGTCTCTCGTGCAGCAAGAGCGCGGGACGCATCCCGCGTCATGCCAGCCTTAACGACATCATCCGTCGGGCCTTCGTCAGCGCCGGTGTCCCTGCAGTCCTCGAACCTACTGGTTTGACACGGAACGATGGAAGAAGGCCCGATGGAATGACACTCATTCCCTGGAAGATGGGTCGTCCCCTAGTGTGGGACGCAACGTGCGTCGACACCCTGGCGTCGTCTCATCTTCCGGGAACTTCGTGTAGGGCTGGTTCCGCTGCTGACTCAGCCGAGGGTCTCAAACGGCGCAAGTATGGAGCCATCGACAGTAGCTTCATATTTAAGCCGTTCGGCGTAGAGACCCTCGGACCGTGGGGACCAAGCGCGCACCAAATCTTCAATGGATTGTGCAAGCGCTTGGTCGAGGCTTCACGTGACCAGAAGGCTGGCTTTTACCTCGCCCAGAGGATCAGCGTTGCCATTCAACGTGGCAATGCTGCCTTCTGGGCACACTACCGCCTGGCAGCGACCTACATAAAACTAAAACTAAAGGTAAAAAATTTCCTTTAGTTTTATGTACCTAAATGTGTATTTTTAGGTTATCTATTATAATTTTTAAGTTAGTATTATACCAAAATTGAATTTAATTTGATAACTGAATTTAAATGGTACTAAATAAACTCGGTAATCCTTTTTAGGGTCACTTTTTACGACATGAAGAAAACCAACTAGAAATCTCTAGAAAGGTAGGTACACGCTACAATCTTAATTAGTATTGGTATTGTTCATACCTGGTTCCTAACAGTAATGATATAATACCAATAAGGAGTTACCATGATATTGTATCCAATCAAACATATTCCATTCATCACTTAAACATGGTTTTGAGGTAATCCAAGAAGAAAGTAAACCAGGCATACTAGTTTATACTTATTAAAATAACAAGCGCAGCAAGCCATTAAATTTTATTATTAAATATTACTCCATAATTAAACCAACATGACAAAACTATTTCAAAATAAAATATTCTGGTATAATACAATAGAGCAATGGTAGTGCCGATATACCTGCTGTTGACACGTTGCTAGTCTCCAACTGAATGTGTCTGTAAACTGCTGTTCGATCACGTAACGCATTGTAAGCCTACGCACGTTAGGTAGATCTAAATGTCAAATTTTATATAGAAAAATGACAGTTGGAATGTCCTTACGCGCGTTCGGAACGTTACGTGATTACCCCTCTTTGTAGCAACATAACAAAGAACAGGCAGGACAGCACCAATACACTTTATGTTTAAAATGTTATCCTTTAAAACTAAATTACACATGTTATATTATTATTGAAAATAATAATAATTAATTGCATTGGAATAACTTTACAATAACTTAAATATATACTTGAGGTAAATGTGTTAACAATAAAGATCACTGTGCCGTAGTAGACATTAAACACACGTTAGTAGACATTAAATGAAATATTATTAATTAGCATGACAATTATGTATGAAGATATCAAAGTTATTATTATTTATTTATCCATGATATTCATAGACTACAATAAATCATGAACATAAAATAGTACGGCTATTGACCGTTGAATTGAAATATTTGTTTACTGGTCGAATTTGTAGGTAGAATGAAACATTACATCAATCAAATCGTTGTGTCATGCATTGTATGCAGCGGGCGTAGCATGGTTGGCATTTTATCACTTATCGTTGTGGTAAAGACGCCCATCACGCTCTGACAAGTATGCGAGTGCGAGAGTGACGGATGCCTTATCCACAACGATAAGTGATAAAATGGCAACCGTGCTACGCCCGCAGAAATCACTACATCCTAACACACTAATTCTTGAGAGCGCTGGCGACTTTGCTCACCAGAGACACAACACCAGATACCTACAGAACAAGCGGTAGTATTACGAGTATTTATAGCTGGCGGTCTTCAGTGAGGGTATGTTGCTAGTCGCCGGCACGCGCTGTTCGCGGTGCCCGCCGCGCGCACGCAGCACGCGCCCCGCGCGCCCACGCCCCCAAATGAAATTCCGCATTGCCCTCCCTACCTTTCCTAAATCAGACAGGCAGATTAAAATTAGATAGGAGATCCATTGTCAGCCCAATTAGCATGACAACGTTTATCTCAGACATAAAGCGGTCGTCCCTGTCGGGCTTACTTGTTAGTGCTTAAGAGACGAATGACATGACCACAATCATGATAGTTGGGCAGGATATTTCTTAGCGAATATCTATTGGGACTTTATCAAAAAAATAAACATACACGCCTTCATTCCCAAAAGGGGTACGCAATGCACATGAAACTTATGTTCGAGTCCCTTTTTTAGCATAAATGTGGGTAAATAAATGCATAAATGAGGTTGCTAGCCTATCGCCCACAACAAACTTCAAGCCTGTTCCCTTAGTACGGTTTTGAAGACACCCACGGGTAGTGCTATTCAAAACGTTATATTATATACTCAGTTTCGCAACCTTACACGCGCAGTCGTACGAGCTAAACACGGTCAACGTTTCGTTGATAGGCCTCCAAGAATCTTGATTTAAACGCGGAAAGGGTCAAGGAACATATTGCGGCTGTCAAAAATCGGCAGGTGATAGTACAAGTCTGCGATAGCCGAGCATTTGTTGGAGTCAGGACCAAACCACTGGATTGAGGTCCATAAACCGAAAGTCCTGTCTACGGAACGTCATTTCTACAGTAGAAAAATACGTGAAGCCATTGAAATCAGAAAACATCGTAATTTCAACCGGGATGACGGTTTTAAGATTTCATCTTCGTGGAATCCTGTTATAAGTAAATGCCAGAGTCGAAAAACATCGTCCGTTATATCACCGGACATTATTAGTGTTGTGTGTCGGCCGGGTGACAACCCTAGTGTACAAGTGGTTAATAAAGACCAAATGCGGGTAGTTCGGAAAATCCGCGCAGCAAGAAGATGTTGATACCCGCTCAAGCCAGTTGTCCCGTGACCATGGATGTTGCAACACATCCGAAACGTCGGGAGACCTCAGTGAGGTACATAAATAATTTAATTATACGCGCTAATTATATCTCCAAGAATCTCTCAAAAACATTAACAAAATCACCGCCGGAAACATTTTCTACTGCATATCTCAGCGTACTGCATCGCAATGCAAGCCTAGCTTACGAAGCGGGCCGATTCAATGGAGACTGACAACATGAGCCGCTATAAAATGGACGGAGCGCTCCGACACTCCCCCGGCTGATTTCGCAACAAGGAATATAGAATGAAGCCAACGTATCGGGAGGTACAGTGATCGATTGAAGCTGTATCGATCCGTGGATGTATTGCGTTCCGCTTATGCTGGAGTCGAATAGTGTTGGAATATGGATCATTATTATTATGTATATGATTTCGTACCTATGTGTCAAGATTAGGTGAATTCTTGAACGCTTTACTCTCTCTTAAGTTTGTATTTGTATGATAATCTATTATTTAATACGGCTTGAAGCAAACTGATGAAAGCTTCTGGTCTGCGAAGCATTGTTAAAAGTGAGCCATTGCTGTCAGGGTACATTTGCAATAAGATTTATTATTTATCGGAGTCCGCTGCATGTGGGTGGCGCAGGACCGGACATTTTGGCACTCTTTGGGGGAGGTCTATGCCCAGAAGTAGCCGTCGTTCGGCTGAAATGATGCTGATGATTTATAAAGCCTACAAACAATTAGGTGGAGAATCACAGTCGAAGCACGGCCCATCACGACGGCTGAAAAAGAGTGGCTGACTAAAAAGAAGAACCCATCATGATACCTCTAAAGTCTTCACTACTCTACGATAACCCAATTTTATAGTCGTCTTTGAATATTCAGGCCCATTAAAAGCCCAAGTACGCCATGCATCCCTGATCCCATAATCCCCTTCTTTCATAACACTCCTTATATTGTTAGCCGGGTTATAATGTAATAATTTACGCACCGCTCCGGCAATCTGTCGGTGCCGACAAAGGAAGTGATTTATGCACATCGTCAGTGCCCACTAATTATCGTTAAATTCGTTAAATTTCGTTAAACAGCCTCTCATATATTAAACTCGGCTTTATGTTCGCAAAACTGTCAAGTGTTAAAGTTCCCAACTAACACAAAGCCCGACATTTTGCTAATGGATTTTCAACAGACTTGCAGAAAGAGGTTTGAAATCGAGTGTCATTTTGGGTCGTACTGAGAAATTACACACACAAATGACATAATAAGCTAAAGCAGTGAAAATAACAGCGACACTTCTTGAAATAATTTGAACAGCGGTCCCCAAACTACAGGCGCAGCTTATGTACTCGTATCTTGGGCAACCAGGATGTTTATTGAAATTAAATTGTAATTAGGCCAAGAAGTGCGCAGGTAAAATACCTACTTTTACATTTTAACTTATCTATTAGGTATATCAGTCAGTCAGTCAAGTTGCTTATTCTTCAAGCTGCTTGTTGGTAAGAGTAATTGATTTAAGGTTTAAGTTGCATAATCTCCTCAGTCTTACGATAATCGAGGCTTAAGAGCCACCTACATGCAAATAACTCGTTTTGCCTGTGCAACAGAAAGATTTTTGATATTACAAGATTTTTGGATTGTGTTTTATACCGATATGCTCTAAGATAACTACCAAATCTCCTTGCCAATTTAATTATAATCGCGTGTTTGTTAAGTTTCAAATTGCGCTTTTTCTTGTTAATCACGCAATTATAATATAATATTAATATAATATTTTGTATTTGCTTAAATGAAAAAAATGAATTTTTATTCTGCAAGTAGGCCGCAAGGCACTTTTACAAGTCAAAACTCTACCAGCGTTTCTGAAAAAGGAGACCACTGGTAAGTGGTAAGAAGACACGCCGAAACAATCACTGGTAAAACGCTTGTATATGAAAATAATCCCAGGATGATCTCATGTGAATATTAGTTGATACCCAATTACTAAAATATCGATTATTACTAAACGTAATTAGGAGGCTCAAAGCTGCGTCAGCCAAAACACAAATCGGTTGGAAATTTCATGTTTTATGTATAAAGGTATAGAATTATGTTTTTGTACATAATGCGTATAAATCTAGCTTTTAGGTTATCTGATGCGCTGTTATGATTATAGTCGATTAACTGGTCACCATTTTACTCAACCCAATTGTATACATAGATATAACTCCCGCGTTACTACCGATGTTTGTAGTTTGTGCCACTGAGATATACTGGGATTTTTGTTATATCTAAGTATTATTACCAATTTTCAAAGTGATCAACTTGATCCCATAAGGGTTACTTTCCATGAGGCACTGAACCCTAAAAGTAGTTGTAATTTGAAAGAAAGTACTTATTTAAACTGAGTAAATTCCTTAAGATTACCTACTAGGTAAATTTTTCCGAAAACTTATGCCTAAAACATGTCGATTCTAAATATTGCGACGAAGCATAAAAATAAATATAAGATTATTGAGGCGAAAAGTTTGGAGAAAGATACCGCTTAATTCGTATCAACTACCGAGGAGTTTGAAGAAGTTTTTGTTATTATTGTTCGATCAAATACGAGGATTTGTTGAATGATATAGCCACGTTCAGATCAAAGATAAGTGCCTACGTAAGGATGCTACACGAACATTGTTACTTCAAAACTAAAGTAAACCTAACCTAACGTATTAAGTTAATAATTTATACGTACTAATACTACTATTATCTCGGGTCCACGCAGACAAAGTCACGGGCGGAAGCTAGTATAATAAATGCATAAGTTTGGTTGTTTGTTACTCAATTACGTTTAAAAAGCTCAATTGATTTGGATGAAATTTAGCACAAAGATTGTTTATAGCCTGGATAAAAATATAGGATAGTTTTTAGGGTTCCGTAGTCGACTAGGAACCCTTATAGTTTCGCTTTGTCTGTCCGTCCGTCCGCGGATAATCTCAGTAACCGTTAGCACTAGAAAGCTGAAATTTGGTACTAATATGTATATCAATCACGCCGACAAAGTGGTAAAATAAAAAGTGAAAAAATTATTTTTAATAGGGTACCTCCCCTATACGTAACGTGGGGAGTGTTTTTTTCATTTTAACCCTAACGTGTGATATATTGTTGGATAGGTATTTAAAAATGAAAAGGGGTTTGCTAAAATCATTTTAGATATTGTTCATATTTTCGGAGATAATCGCTCCAGAAGTAAAAAAAAATTGCCCCCCCCCCCTCTAACTTTTGAACCATAAGTTTTAAAAATATGGAAAAAATCTCAAAAGTAGAACTTTATTAAATTTTTCTAGGAACATTATTTTGAACTTGATAGGTTAAATAGTTTTTGAAAAAAATTACAAACTAATTTCTGAACTAAGTTTGTAATTTAACCGTATAAGCAGGTGTTTATTGTACCTGTAATTTCTACAAAATCATGAACATGAACATGAACATGAACATAGGCACCACACCCAGCCAGGAAGCAAGCCTGACCCGGACTAGCCGGATATACCAGGGGGCGCAAGTTTGGGGCGGAGGGACACGCTCTGGGATGGGAAGGGAAGACCGACCAGCCGCAACCAGTCGGCCACAATCAACCGGCTATGCAGCCTTAAGCCAATATTGGAAAAAAGGAGGGGAAGGCTACTTCGTCGGGGGATGAGCGTTGGTGAAAATGATGCACGTTGCTTTATATAAAGTCTTCTTGTGTTGAAGGTGTTCTCGGCGATCGGTTCTACATTCAGGCGATCATTCTACCTGTTCCTCTTATTCGCAGTCAGTTTCTTCCATTACGTCGATTTCTCGTGCAGTGTTGTTAAAAGTATCTTTGGTTGTTTGCTTCTGTGGTTGTATTGTCATGTTGTCATGAGGTTATAATATGACTCGCAACAACGACACCTTGTATTTTCCAGTACCTATCCATGTGCGGACTTGCAGCTTGACAAGAGTATACGTGATATAGACACTATTACTTTAAATTTTGTCACTACACTACACACTAAACATTGTCTTCACTGATACCACCGTTTTTTAACTGTAGACACAGACACAACATTAATTATTTACATAAACTTAACCAAGATATTAACATTGCTCACTGCACAACAAAACAGAGTGTAACAAACACTGTCACTGGGAGAGTTGACCGGCAGCCAGTATTTAATTTGCCTGTTTTCGTGGTTAGGCGACCTTCCTAGGGAGAAGTCTTCGTCATTTTTTCGTAAGGTTCTACAGTCTTCCGAGGCTTGCATAACAATTCAACGCTTTTTCTCCTCGCGTATGCTCTAGGTATCTTTGCATCCAGTTTAATTGGAGTTTGGTTTCCTTTTCGTTCTGGTGTTTTATTTATTACAAGTTTATGTTTTTAATATCGATCGCCTATTCAAGCCCATCTGGCGTGGCGTGGGTGCATAAGGTCCTAAAATCTGGACATTTCAAGAAAGTGCATTCACGCGTAGTAGGTAGAAGCGGATCTTTTTTGCGTTCCTTTGTTTAGGGTTAGGCAGATGTATCGCTATTCATTGCTCGTCCCCGGCTTTGTTTCTTTTAGAAATCGGACGTTGATTATTACATCATGGGCTAAGTTTCCTTAGTTTTAATATATTTAGCTTGAACCCTGTTTAAGTCTCGTCTAACCCCTATCCACTACTCTTTGCGTTAGGAGGGGCGCCAAGCGTATTACTTGTGTAACTGATCTAGATTTCATTCATCAATGAACCTATTCCGTAGGCCTCACGATTTTAATACTATTAATTATAAGTACCAAATACTACTTACATACATATATTATGATATACTACCTATACGTATGACACCGCCGAAGCGTCCTTATGCCTAGACACGGGCTTATTACGGGGTTCATTAAAGTGTATAAGATAAATTGAGTGTTTGGTAATTGATATACCGTAATCTAACGTAAAATATTACTAAGTTACAAAGGCACTGGAGGCAACGCCGAATAAGTACAATACCAAAATTATATATCTAGTACGTATAATCCCTTACGTTTACCTATGTTATGGACCAGTAGGTTCATTCGGGCGTCTAGCCTGGCCTGTAATTTGAAAATTGCGAGAATGTAATCCGGCCTGCTTCATTAAATAGGTTATGATACCTAAATGTAATATGGAGTGCTCTAACCCCGGGCCTGTGATTGCGGCTAATTGTTGGTTCTGCCGTTGCGTTGCTGCGCGTAATCGCAACCCTTTAGAGCACTGACACGCACTGTTTTTACGCACCTACTACCTAGATTGAACTCGTAATAGCCGCGTAACATACGCGGTACCTGTACGCCGTGCGTGCGCACTGCGCGGAAGCGTGTGCAGTGCGTCGACACATTAACCAGTCGTTATAAATATGTACTAGGAGTTCTGTGTTTTTACGTCCCGTGTACTTTATGTATTCCCTCTAGCGGGCTCATAACTCCACATTCTTGTGATTTTTTGCATTAATACCTACAGTAAGTGAAAGATGGTCTGATCTCACCGGATTTATCTGTTGAGCTGGCGAAGACTTGCACCACCCTCACATCAGTCGCACTCACTGTTATATGGTATATAGACGCACTGCACATTTGTTTAGTCCGGTATATATCGCGAGATGTATATACGCATATCGGAGAGGATAGCGTGGTTAGGCTACGACGGGGACCGCGGCGAGGGTTTACTAGAACATCTGGCGATAGGCGCCTTTTGTTTCGCGGTGCTCTTTATGCAATTTGGAGAAACAATGACAGAGGACGGTAAGGGTCCGTGCGTCCGTTCGGCACGGCGGCTCAAACGAGACTCCACCTGTAATTTCTACAAAATCACAATGAAATTGACGTGCTTTCAAATAAAGTAAAAAAACGGTGAAAATCTGTTTACGCAATAAAGAATTATCCCATAAAAATGGTCGATTTGATTTGGGAATTTGAACTCTTGCTCATACATTCGGTTCACGGAACTGGCTACGGCACCCTACACTGAGCGTGGCCCGACACGCTCTTGGCCGGTTTTTATTTCGGGCCCACGCAGACGAAGTCGCGGGTGGCAGCTTGTAATAAATACTGGCAAATGGGGTAGCATCGGACAGACCGAGTTACTTGAGACGCCGGTTGTCACTAGCAGCTAGTGTGTGTTTGTATGTAGGAATAAGTAATCTCGCTCTCAAAGCTAGAGCTTGCATGTTGAGGGGATAAAGGCTTATACGCACAGACAAACACACCCTAGTCCCTGGTGAAAACCGGTGCCTCATGTAACCCAGGCCTGTCCCATGTTACCCCATTTTGACGTCCCATCTTAGGCTGGATTTGACTAAACAGAAAAGAAGACTAAGCCTGAGGTTAAACGTCAAAATGTTATGGCTTAAAAGTTCGCAGTAAGCTCGATTCTCCATACAAACGTAGTTACGCTCTCATTTAAAACTACGTGTTGGATTGTAACGAAACTTTGCATGTACAATGAAATTGAGGTATGTCCAGGTCTATAATTAGTTTATGTAGCTTCAGATACCATAGTAAAAAATACAGCGAATTTAAGTTTTTATACAAAACTTGTTTTTGCTGTATTTCGTTTGTTTTATAAACTGGAACCATAGAAACAAATTACAGACATTGATATACCTCATGTCATTGTGTATGCAGTTTCGTAACAATCCAAAACGTAGTTTTAAAATGAGAACGAAACTCCGTTTGTATGGGAAGGTGAAATCACTGCGAGCCGAGCTTGCTGCGGACTCAAGACGACTGTAACCCCCAAAATGTCTCGCTCGTTCGTTAATGTCAGATCGGTATTCTGTGTTCTTCCCTTGATCATCTACTAAGTTGTTCTATGTATTATTACTTTACTTTATTGTACTTAAAACATTGCAAAGTGAATTTAGAAACAAAAAGAGAAGTACAAGCGAGCTTAAGAGATCTCGTCCAGCTAACCTTTGAGCAAATCCAAAACGTTTATTTCTATCCAAAACGTTTAATATTATTGTCAAAAAATACTTTTCTACCACTTGTAATTTTTAAAATAGTAGCAATTCTTTATTGGTAACTGCCTATTGGGGCAATTCTAACGGAAAGATTATTAATAAAATATCAAACGATTATTATTATTTTTTCAGTTGTCTTTTTAAGAACTCTCGCTGGGGAGGTGATGTACTTTCGGAGGCTACTCCCTACAATACAAACTTACTCTTCACAGACACTGCCTCCTTATTATTCGTTCGAAGATGTATGTTTAGAACTGATTAGACCGGTTATTTTCTTGAATTAATGGTCGGTGTCCAGTTATTTTTACCGCATTGATAATCAAAAAAAAAATCGAGCCTATTGTTCAACAGTGCCTATTTCGGTCCGGACGAAGTGCTCTAATGATACTCACGGGCTTTTCGTTTTTTTGCTATAAACCTGAACATTAACATATATTATGCTTATGAGTTCTTAAAAACATTAACAAAATCACCGCCGGAAACATTTTCTACTGCATATCTCAGCGTACTGCATCGCAATGCAAGCCTAGCTTACGAAGCGGGCCGATTCAATGGAGACTGACAACATGAGCCGCTATAAAATGGACGGAGCGCTCCGACACTCCCCCGGCTGATTTCGCAACAAGGAATATAGAATGAAGCCAACGTATCGGGAGGTACAGTGATCGATTGAAGCTGTATCGATCCGTGGATGTATTGCGTTCCGCTTATGCTGGAGTCGAATAGTGTTGGAATATGGATCATTATTATTATGTATATGATTTCGTACCTATGTGTCAAGATTAGGTGAATTCTTGAACGCTTTACTCTCTCTTAAGTTTGTATTTGTATGATAATCTATTATTTAATACGGCTTGAAGCAAACTGATGAAAGCTTCTGGTCTGCGAAGCATTGTTAAAAGTGAGCCATTGCTGTCAGGGTACATTTGCAATAAGATTTATTATTTATCGGAGTCCGCTGCATGTGGGTGGCGCAGGACCGGACATTTTGGCACTCTTTGGGGGAGGTCTATGCCCAGAAGTAGCCGTCGTTCGGCTGAAATGATGCTGATGATTTATAAAGCCTACAAACAATTAGGTGGAGAATCACAGTCGAAGCACGGCCCATCACGACGGCTGAAAAAGAGTGGCTGACTAAAAAGAAGAACCCATCATGATACCTCTAAAGTCTTCACTACTCTACGATAACCCAATTTTATAGTCGTCTTTGAATATTCAGGCCCATTAAAAGCCCAAGTACGCCATGCATCCCTGATCCCATAATCCCCTTCTTTCATAACACTCCTTATATTGTTAGCCGGGTTATAATGTAATAATTTACGCACCGCTCCGGCAATCTGTCGGTGCCGACAAAGGAAGTGATTTATGCACATCGTCAGTGCCCACTAATTATCGTTAAATTCGTTAAATTTCGTTAAACAGCCTCTCATATATTAAACTCGGCTTTATGTTCGCAAAACTGTCAAGTGTTAAAGTTCCCAACTAACACAAAGCCCGACATTTTGCTAATGGATTTTCAACAGACTTGCAGAAAGAGGTTTGAAATCGAGTGTCATTTTGGGTCGTACTGAGAAATTACACACACAAATGACATAATAAGCTAAAGCAGTGAAAATAACAGCGACACTTCTTGAAATAATTTGAACAGCGGTCCCCAAACTACAGGCGCAGCTTATGTACTCGTATCTTGGGCAACCAGGATGTTTATTGAAATTAAATTGTAATTAGGCCAAGAAGTGCGCAGGTAAAATACCTACTTTTACATTTTAACTTATCTATTAGGTATATCAGTCAGTCAGTCAAGTTGCTTATTCTTCAAGCTGCTTGTTGGTAAGAGTAATTGATTTAAGGTTTAAGTTGCATAATCTCCTCAGTCTTACGATAATCGAGGCTTAAGAGCCACCTACATGCAAATAACTCGTTTTGCCTGTGCAACAGAAAGATTTTTGATATTACAAGATTTTTGGATTGTGTTTTATACCGATATGCTCTAAGATAACTACCAAATCTCCTTGCCAATTTAATTATAATCGCGTGTTTGTTAAGTTTCAAATTGCGCTTTTTCTTGTTAATCACGCAATTATAATATAATATTAATATAATATTTTGTATTTGCTTAAATGAAAAAAATGAATTTTTATTCTGCAAGTAGGCCGCAAGGCACTTTTACAAGTCAAAACTCTACCAGCGTTTCTGAAAAAGGAGACCACTGGTAAGTGGTAAGAAGACACGCCGAAACAATCACTGGTAAAACGCTTGTATATGAAAATAATCCCAGGATGATCTCATGTGAATATTAGTTGATACCCAATTACTAAAATATCGATTATTACTAAACGTAATTAGGAGGCTCAAAGCTGCGTCAGCCAAAACACAAATCGGTTGGAAATTTCATGTTTTATGTATAAAGGTATAGAATTATGTTTTTGTACATAATGCGTATAAATCTAGCTTTTAGGTTATCTGATGCGCTGTTATGATTATAGTCGATTAACTGGTCACCATTTTACTCAACCCAATTGTATACATAGATATAACTCCCGCGTTACTACCGATGTTTGTAGTTTGTGCCACTGAGATATACTGGGATTTTTGTTATATCTAAGTATTATTACCAATTTTCAAAGTGATCAACTTGATCCCATAAGGGTTACTTTCCATGAGGCACTGAACCCTAAAAGTAGTTGTAATTTGAAAGAAAGTACTTATTTAAACTGAGTAAATTCCTTAAGATTACCTACTAGGTAAATTTTTCCGAAAACTTATGCCTAAAACATGTCGATTCTAAATATTGCGACGAAGCATAAAAATAAATATAAGATTATTGAGGCGAAAAGTTTGGAGAAAGATACCGCTTAATTCGTATCAACTACCGAGGAGTTTGAAGAAGTTTTTGTTATTATTGTTCGATCAAATACGAGGATTTGTTGAATGATATAGCCACGTTCAGATCAAAGATAAGTGCCTACGTAAGGATGCTACACGAACATTGTTACTTCAAAACTAAAGTAAACCTAACCTAACGTATTAAGTTAATAATTTATACGTACTAATACTACTATTATCTCGGGTCCACGCAGACAAAGTCACGGGCGGAAGCTAGTATAATAAATGCATAAGTTTGGTTGTTTGTTACTCAATTACGTTTAAAAAGCTCAATTGATTTGGATGAAATTTAGCACAAAGATTGTTTATAGCCTGGATAAAAATATAGGATAGTTTTTAGGGTTCCGTAGTCGACTAGGAACCCTTATAGTTTCGCTTTGTCTGTCCGTCCGTCCGCGGATAATCTCAGTAACCGTTAGCACTAGAAAGCTGAAATTTGGTACTAATATGTATATCAATCACGCCGACAAAGTGGTAAAATAAAAAGTGAAAAAATTATTTTTAATAGGGTACCTCCCCTATACGTAACGTGGGGAGTGTTTTTTTCATTTTAACCCTAACGTGTGATATATTGTTGGATAGGTATTTAAAAATGAAAAGGGGTTTGCTAAAATCATTTTAGATATTGTTCATATTTTCGGAGATAATCGCTCCAGAAGTAAAAAAAAATTGCCCCCCCCCCCCTCTAACTTTTGAACCATAAGTTTTAAAAATATGGAAAAAATCTCAAAAGTAGAACTTTATTAAATTTTTCTAGGAACATTATTTTGAACTTGATAGGTTAAATAGTTTTTGAAAAAAATTACAAACTAATTTCTGAACTAAGTTTGTAATTTAACCGTATAAGCAGGTGTTTATTGTACCTGTAATTTCTACAAAATCACAATGAAATTGACGTGCTTTCAAATAAAGTAAAAAAACGGTGAAAATCTGTTTACGCAATAAAGAATTATCCCATAAAAATGGTCGATTTGATTTGGGAATTTGAACTCTTGCTCATACATTCGGTTCACGGAACTGGCTACGGCACCCTACACTGAGCGTGGCCCGACACGCTCTTGGCCGGTTTTTATTTCGGGCCCACGCAGACGAAGTCGCGGGTGGCAGCTTGTAATAAATACTGGCAAATGGGGTAGCATCGGACAGACCGAGTTACTTGAGACGCCGGTTGTCACTAGCAGCTAGTGTGTGTTTGTATGTAGGAATAAGTAATCTCGCTCTCAAAGCTAGAGCTTGCATGTTGAGGGGATAAAGGCTTATACGCACAGACAAACACACCCTAGTCCCTGGTGAAAACCGGTGCCTCATGTAACCCAGGCCTGTCCCATGTTACCCCATTTTGACGTCCCATCTTAGGCTGGATTTGACTAAACAGAAAAGAAGACTAAGCCTGAGGTTAAACGTCAAAATGTTATGGCTTAAAAGTTCGCAGTAAGCTCGATTCTCCATACAAACGTAGTTACGCTCTCATTTAAAACTACGTGTTGGATTGTAACGAAACTTTGCATGTACAATGAAATTGAGGTATGTCCAGGTCTATAATTAGTTTATGTAGCTTCAGATACCATAGTAAAAAATACAGCGAATTTAAGTTTTTATACAAAACTTGTTTTTGCTGTATTTCGTTTGTTTTATAAACTGGAACCATAGAAACAAATTACAGACATTGATATACCTCATGTCATTGTGTATGCAGTTTCGTAACAATCCAAAACGTAGTTTTAAAATGAGAACGAAACTCCGTTTGTATGGGAAGGTGAAATCACTGCGAGCCGAGCTTGCTGCGGACTCAAGACGACTGTAACCCCCAAAATGTCTCGCTCGTTCGTTAATGTCAGATCGGTATTCTGTGTTCTTCCCTTGATCATCTACTAAGTTGTTCTATGTATTATTACTTTACTTTATTGTACTTAAAACATTGCAAAGTGAATTTAGAAACAAAAAGAGAAGTACAAGCGAGCTTAAGAGATCTCGTCCAGCTAACCTTTGAGCAAATCCAAAACGTTTATTTCTATCCAAAACGTTTAATATTATTGTCAAAAAATACTTTTCTACCACTTGTAATTTTTAAAATAGTAGCAATTCTTTATTGGTAACTGCCTATTGGGGCAATTCTAACGGAAAGATTATTAATAAAATATCAAACGATTATTATTATTTTTTCAGTTGTCTTTTTAAGAACTCTCGCTGGGGAGGTGATGTACTTTCGGAGGCTACTCCCTACAATACAAACTTACTCTTCACAGACACTGCCTCCTTATTATTCGTTCGAAGATGTATGTTTAGAACTGATTAGACCGGTTATTTTCTTGAATTAATGGTCGGTGTCCAGTTATTTTTACCGCATTGATAATCAAAAAAAAAATCGAGCCTATTGTTCAACAGTGCCTATTTCGGTCCGGACGAAGTGCTCTAATGATACTCACGGGCTTTTCGTTTTTTTGCTATAAACCTGAACATTAACATATATTATGCTTATGAGTTCTTATTGACAGAACTAGATTTAAATCTATATATCAAGCGAAAGACGGCCACTGCTGGGCATTAGAAAAAGAGTGCCACAATGACCGGTCCAGCGCCACCCTCATCCCAAGGACTCCCGCGACCTTTACCAGGTCATTAGTCTACCTTATGGAGAGTTGACCCACGCTGCGCCTGTCGGTACGTGGTCGCTACTCGAGAACCTTAGATTTAACCTCGTCAGAATTATAATCTTCACAATATCAGAAATAACCAATTAAAACTTAGCTATTTCGGAAAAACACTTATAATATTAACGTAATTAGTAACTCACAACCCGCTCCATCAGGGGAAGTTCTACCGGCCTTTTGGGAAATCAATATTATATCAGTTAACAGGTAACGACATTAACATTTCAGGACGCAATGTCACACAACTCGCGCCACAGGCCTGTTCACATCTTTATTTCCTCGTAAAAACTTTTGTAAATATTTCAAGCTCGTTTTAGAGGTCGGGGCCCAAGTTTCAGTCCCAAAGGATACTAATGCCAATGGGGAAATTATCGACGTCCCGCCACCTGGCGGTGAATTCGAAACTAATCGACGAAGTGACTGGATTCCCTTCAAATCTACTTTGTATTTAAATACAACTTTATTTTTCACGGACGGACTTTGGAAACTGTTCTGAATTTAAATTGCTGCTGAATAACAAATTCCCTTGTTTTCAGTTTTCAGGGGCTGGTCAGGTCATTACACTTTTAATTGCCGTGTTCAAAGCCGTAGTTACGACGAACATGCGTCTAAACTTAGGTGACCCACTTATATTACATATAGAAAGACACAAAATTGTATCCTTAGTTATTGATATCACCAAGTCCTAAAGTATGTAATTAACTATCATTAAAATAAATAATCGCACTGATATTATAAATGTGAAAATTTGTTGATGTTGTCAGAGGGACATAATAAGGAGAATCCGAAGGAAATTGTATTTATACATAAACTAAAAACTTCAATAGCGCGATGCAGAACATCACCAATTTTCACGCATATTCTAGCCTTAAGAAAGTTTGATGGAGTACAGGTGACCCGCAGACCAAATTAAGAATAAGAATAAGAAAGATTTATTGCATAATTGTGTACATATTGGTGGGTACAATTTTAAGTCTAATAGATTCAACAGTAACCCCATCGGGCGTGCAATATACTTAGCTTAAAAACTAGAGCGACATAATCTGGACACTACTTTCTACATTAACAAAATTTCGAAGAACTCGTTTAGGCTATCAATAAGCCAATTTTTTAACCGATTCTTAAATATTTTACCGACTAGACATTTAATGCCAGTCGGAAGGTGATTGAATACTCTAATTGCCATCACAAAAGTACTTTTAGCGTATATGGAGGTACTAGCTTTTGGTAATCGAATGTTGTATTTGTACTGCGCTCTAACATTTGCCTTCGTAGATTCCCATGTCGTAAAAAAGTTGGGTTGATTTTTGACAAACAAACATACTTCGAGAATTATTCCTGCCAGCGTCAAAAACCGCTAATATCAGCGACATCTCAAACTGAAATTGTACCAAAATTATGCTCGCTAGATGGTGCTATCAATTTATAATTCAAGCATTAATAATGTTCCTTTTTCATAGAATTTGTAACTAATAAATCATAATCATGAATTATTGTCAATAGCCGTTGTAAAAAACATGTGAAATTCCGTAGGTATAAACACGTTCAAAGACACGCCGCCCGGCAGCCTACTAAACGAGAAAAACTTAAAATGCCTGCAAGAGTCTGTTAAGCGACTCGTGTCCTTGGTTTTTTTTACAAATCCCTCTAATATCACGCAAAAACGGCTTAACGGATTAAAATGAATTTTTAACCTGGATTAACATACGAGTACATAACACTTTTTATTCCGGGAATCATCGTCTAAGGGGGCGAAATTGGGGGCGAAAGTTTGTAAAGAGCTACGATATTAAGGGTCCTACAGAGGAGCGTATTTTGCAAAATGCTTGCTTTTTCATTCAAGATTACGACGTAACTATTATCATTTATTCAAAAACTGATAACGTACTTGAATAATTCAAAATTTTCATTTTCTCTTGAGTTTTCTTGGGTCTTTTTCAATTTTTGTAGTGAGACTGAGAAGTGTCGTTTCGGTTCTCAATTGCAGTAAACAAGAATCATTTGGTACATGAAGGATTTCAATTCACATCACCAAATCTTTTAAGAGGGGCTGACATGATTGATAATCAAAGATTCATTAAAAAAAAAGATAAAATACCTTCCGAGTTTTCTTAATTTTTTTGGTGAAAACAGGATTATTTTATATTTTTTTACTTCAAATTGTACTTATATTTTGCCCCAAAAATAATATTATAGCAAATTATAACTTTATGTTAAGCCATAAAAACAATATTATAACTATAGGACCTACGTTGCCGTAAATTTATATTTTTTTTAAAGACGTACATATCACGCTGCACCGACGCCGCGCGCTGAAATTTTTATTCAAGAAAATGATTAAGAGGTTAAGAAATGATTATTTACGTTGTCAGTCTTAAATAAATATTAATAGTTACATCGTAATCTTGAATGAAAAAAGAAGCATTTTGCAAAATACGCTTCGGCTTCTGCTTATGTAGGCGTCAGGTCTCTTAAACGAGTTCCACGCGGACGAAGTGGCGGGCAGAAACTAGTAAATACATAATTCGTCAAATCTTATAATAGTACAATTCAATCAGAATTTCAGCAGTTTAAATGCTCCAATTAAGATATTCCCAAAATTCCAAGTTCTCGAAGTACCTGAGATGCACGATTCACCAGATTCCCAATTTAGCATATCTTAAATAATTGAGATTAAAGTATTCTTGAATTTTATAGGAATCTGGGAAAGTAATTTGTATTTTTTATAATAATCATTTATTTGGGTAATATTGGCATGCTTCGGTGAAGGTCACCGTGAGGAAACCTGAATACCTTGAGACGAAATTCAAAGATGTATGTGAAGTCTCCAATCCATACTGAGCCAGCGTGGGGACTACTGCCCTTTCCTTCTCATTAATGAGAGGAGGCCTGTGCCCAGCATTGGGGGGTTTATAGGCAGATGATGGGAGATACATGCGTTAATGAATGAATGAACTACGAAACTCCACTTAGCCTAAATAGATGTCATATTTCAAATAGGCGTAGGCTTCTATATATTGTAGGTTTAAGATTTCAACCCCAAATACCTGGTTCATTACAAGAAATAATCCTCATCAGATATATCTGACAATATAAGAGTGGTTTTAATTATATGTCATTACAAATCAGAATCAGAACCGGAAACTTCAAATTCAGACCTTATTTAAACACTTATTTTACATAAGGATATAATTAATCTTGCATCACTCTAATAGGTTAATGTTTTGACGTCTATAAAGTACCTCAGTGTTCTGGAGTATAAGTATGTTTCAGCCGCACAAGCTATGAAGGAAGTATTCTGTGGTCCTTTCGCAGTCTCGTCCAGAGCTCAAGTAAATACTCAAAAGCTGATACGAAAACGAATGCCCTGATACATAAAAATGCACGAGCAACAAAGGTCTGTTTGGGGGATTCTTGAGGCCGCCCTACTTATCAAAGCATTCAAGGGCTGCGTGCTCGGCAGGCACCACAATAATGTAGGCTTGCTTCTTTCACTTGAAATGGCTCGTTGCCTTTGCGTCGAACAAATTTTTAAAAGCTTTTATATCGTCGGTTAAAGTTGTTTTACATGGCTTTGAAGAACGTTTAAGGATAAAGTAAAATGTTGTTAAACTGGCGCCCAACGTGGGGCTCGCGATTATTTTAGCGAAGCATGCTTACTAATAGTATTTTTTATAAGAATTTCGCTGACCTTAGAAAAAAGTTATTCACTTTAAGTAAAATACTTAAAAACATTAAGGTAAATAAACTTGTAGGTTTAGATTATGTACTAATTTAACCATCCTTATCAATAAACCTACCTGCGTTATCAAACACGTTTATTCATTATAACACGGGATATAACTTCAAGTGCACTAGGGATTCCGCGTCTATACGAGATCACACCGTAGTATCAGATTATGTTATGGTATCACGTCATTCACTATAGCACTGACACGGACACTTCACAGGCCGGGTTTCGATCACTGACGCTCGAGGCGGTGACGTGCTGTCCCCACCGAGTCGCGGCGCAAACTGAGCCGGCCGAAGCGCGCAAGACTCACTCATAGAATATTCGTACTCAGTTGGCAGAATTGTTAGACGTTTGCGTCAATATTGAAATTTTGAATTTCGAAAAGTAAGTTTGTTATTAATAAACATTCTCAATAACGCTCGTGCTCAATTATGTCGTTCTACGACTTTGATAAGTTTGTTCATGTTTATCATTGAAATTAACCGAGATTAATTAATTTTCTAAATTGTATTGTTGAAAATAACACAGTGCGTTATTAGACGATAATATATATAAAACCTGAATATCCATCCTAGTTCAAAAATAGTTATATTAGTAAACATTACCTACAGTTTAAAAAAACCGTTGCCACATTAGACTCCCATAATATTTTATGAGCAACAATATTGTTCATTAATACCGACCTTAAACTTCCCTTGAAGTTAACTACCTTGTTATTTTTGTGTCGACCGAAAATTGCTTTCCAGCAATTGGTTTTGGGATCCTAAATAAACTTCTGGGCCCGTCTACTCTATGCGCGGTAACTGACTGTTTGAAGATTGACAAATTAAAATTTTATGAGAGCACCGCGATTCACACTCTTGCTAATGATGCTGTGCGCATTTAAACAAAGCGACATCTCGCGGGGGGCACTCGGCGACATTAGGTGGACTCACACGAGCGGCCATCATGGCATCACGATGACGCACACCTAGCTGGGCCCCATGTTCGATGTTGTCTTTGTGATCTTAAGTGAGCTGTGAAGTATAAAATTTGACTGAAAATAATAATATAGACAGCTTGGTTCATCTTGGGCCATCACAAAATGAACTGAGCTAACAATTACTAGTTATATAAATATAGCGATGATAACGTCGCTATATTTTAAAAAGCAGCGATATTATCGGCGTTCTCGAATTAAATACTTTCGAAAATTTAACCACCTAAGCAAAGAAACGGTAGCCCATATTACATAAGATAATGATTACTTCATATACATTATATAGGTATAACAGAATACGGCGTACGACTTAATCATTTCCCAATAAGTGATATACCGAGCTGGCAAAAAATATTCCTGAATGGCGCCCCAGCAAAACACATTCCACTGAAGTAATTTCTTTGCATTCTCGAAATTGCAATCCGGTAGGTTCGTGAGTTTGTTTGTGTGTCCCACATTATTAGAAAATATTTATTTTGTCATAATCAATGATTGGGCTTAAGTGACATATTTTTTTTCCAGAAATACTAAGAACAACACGGAACAATGCTACATTACTGTTAACTACTCCTGTATTCATATTTTAATTGCACAAAATCTTACAATTTCTTTTATTACCAAGACTGTTTGAAATATATATTGAGGGAAAAGAAACTGATAATATCCATTTGAAACTAAAATACAGGCCAGGCTGTATTCAATGAGATATCGTTTTTTCATTTCCCTTTAAAACGACGGTGGTAAATTATTGTACAGTCACAAAAATAATACAAGCATAAGACTTAGTGTACATAAACAGACCTTTCTATCCGTCCTTTAATTGAATAGGAAATATTCGTGTATAATGGCCTTAGAACTTGGGTTCAATTTGGTTACTTAATTCCGCACCCTAATTTAAATGTTTTTCGCGCGATCACGTCGTCTTGCGCCGAGCCAACGAGTCAGGAGTAATAAACCATCATCATATCAGCCGAAAAATGCGCCACATAGGCCATAGGCCTCGCCAAAGAGTGCCAAAGTGACCGGTCCTGCGCTGCCCGCGTACTGCCGCGACCTTTACCAGGTCATCAGTCCACCTTGTTGGGGGTCAATCCACGCTGCGACTTTCGGTACGTTGTCGCCACTCGAGCACCTTACCACCCCAACGGCCATCGGTTCTACGTGCAATGTGCCCCGCCTTATGCTACCTTAGTTTAGCGATAAACCAGCCTGATTATGGCGGCGGTGTATCTTGCCCAAGATAGGCAATCGCTTGTACAAATGTCGAATAGAGGCTCTGCAAAGCAAACGTGCAAACGAAAATAGGCTTTCTTTGAGTCCTTTTGACTGTCCGCATCTAAACAGCAAACAAAGATAAGCCCGCCTCTCATGATGAATAGGGAATTAGTATATCTCCCCGTCAGCGGCCAGAAGGTGTTTTCAAAAGGAATGTCGAGTCGCAAATGTGAGACAGACATTCAAACGACTGGGAAATAAACACTGGTTAAGATTTTGATAAAAATAGTTAAACGGAGTCTGTATGAAGCTATCAACTCAGATTGTTAGGAAGAAATACCATGGTTAGGCACTCTGAAGGTACGTCATAACTTATCTAGATGGAGTACGTACTTTGCATTTTCACCTGTTGCATTATGGAACCCACAGTATAAAATATCCAGAAACCTGTGTCCATACACAAAGTCCATTATATACCTGTTGAAAGAATTTATGAAATGGAAAATGAGAACGCCGATAGCGTGGAATCTTGCTATGGTGGAGTAGATCTGCTAAGCATATTCGTTCTGCAGGAAAGAGCAGTGAGAGCAATTTCTAACTTAATACCAAGAACATATTAAAAGGACCTATTTAGAAAAGTGGATATCATAACACTGCCGTCTTTATACATTTATGAAATTATTATGAACGCTAGAAAACATTACGCAGATCTCCCCAAAAATAGTGACCGGTACAAATTTAACACCAGCAATAAAAACCAACTCGCAGTGCATCGGTTGCGATTAGCAAAAGCTAGAAGAAATCCTATTAAAGACTAAAGGATTATTTAACAGAAAAGGATGTTTGGAAAGATTTTATATTTAACAATGTACCTTTTGACGGAACCTACCTGGGTTACCTGTCTATCTTGTATTCCTATTTCCTACTAATCATACTAATATTACGAGTAAAATGCGAAAATTTGGATATCTGGATGTTTAGATGTTTCCTACTCAATCACGCATCAACGGATCAACTGATTTGGATGAAATTTTGAACAAAGATAGTTTATAGCCTGGATAAAAATAAAAACATGGGATTGTTTTTATCCCGGGTCCACGAACACGACGCTGTGGGCGGAAGCTAGTGGGAAATAAATTGAATTGAAAATCAGTTAAGTGGTTACGGAGATTACCAACTTCATGCAAACTTACAAAGCAAAAGTCTTACGGACTTTTCGTCTTTGTAATATTAAGTATAGACTAGTTGCCCGCAGAGCTTGGCCCGCGTATAGCAAATAACTTAGGCATACCCGCGGGATAAACCCTAGACATTGCATCAGTGTCCAGAATGGATATTTTATTCTATACGAATGTAAATGATTTTTAATATTGATCAAATTGTTCCGGAGCCTCCTACATACAAACTTACAAAGCTACATTCTAGACGGCTATCATGGGGCCCGCGAGCTGTGGCGCGGTGAGTTAGGCTATATATTCTTCCCTTTCTAATTAGAAACCAGTGGATTCGATAGCTGTAGAACTCGCGAGCCTGTTTAAAAAAATACTTTTCCTTTTTTACTAGATAAATACCTAACTAGACAAATACCTAACTTAGTGAAGTTTTATTTATATTTCAATAAGTGACATTTTAGATGAGATAAAATACTATAAAATTAACTTGATTGTCTCGTAAAATAATGTACTATTTGAGTAGGCTGAGTAAAAAAAGGAAAATAAAGACACAACTTTGGATTTTTTTTCTATCGAGGATAAGTTAGGCAATCATGTATCGACTAAATTAGATAAACAATCATATCATCAAGAATTATATATCTGAAAACCAGACCTTATTGTTTCTTAATCTAGTCATAGCGGCTTTTCAAACCACGCGATAATTTCCTATGCACCCCCTTCAAAGTTATATTGTACAGATTTTAATTCGCAAAACTGTACCGACAGTGTGTTGGCGAGTAATGCGATCTCTCATTTAAATACATTTGCAAGTTATACCTACCTACTTATTTAACATCAAACTAAATCATGCAACCTTACTGATTATAAACCCATGTAGCGTAAGTACCGGCGACGTCTCGCCGTATTGACAGAGATCTGGCCCCGTATCATGGTCGGTCTTATCACGCGATAAGTGACAAGATAAGAGCGTCGTCTCGTTCTATCGAACGGTGTCAGCCGGTGACGAACGCTCTATCTTGTCACTTATCGTGTAATAAGGCTGACCATGATAAGCCTTCTGAAATGCTATAAAGCAATTTTTAAAAGATAGGTAATGATAGGATCCTACTAATATTATAAATGCGAAAGTTTGGATGTTTGTTACTCAATCACGCCTAAACGGCTTAACTGATTTGGATGAAATTTAGCACGAAGATAGTTTATAGCCTGGATTAAAATATGGGATAGTTTTTATCCCGGGCCCACGCAGACGAAGTCGCGGGCGCAAGCTAGTGTTTTATATAAAAGAACTCTTCGGACCAGATCTTGACTTTAACCCTCAGATATTAGTGTTCAAACATTTGATAAGATATACTAACAGACAAATGTATAGTCAGCAAGAGAAGTAGCTACGCGTACGAATAGGTCGCCATACAATACACGTTTTTAGTATATATTATGGGCCTCGTACCCCCGTATCTACTTTTGGCTGCTTGAGAGAACATTCTTCTATTTTGGAATAGTTAAAAATAACAAATAAAACAATTGCCAATTTGACAGAAAATGTATAGTTTGTTCCAAAATTAGTCCCTAAATCCTTTTTATTCCACCTCTGTACTAGCGTACCTACAATTTAAAGCAAATAAATAAAACTGCGGTCTTATTTCAATAATAATTTAGTTTTGTTATGGAGATGAATCCTAAGGAAATTTAAAAATTGTTACCTATTCCTCTTACCAATTTACTCTATTTTAGGACATACATACCTAGTTTTCCTGTTTTTGTACAAATTACAATAACATGTGGCTTAACTGATACCGGGATACTTAATATTTGTGAATACAGCGTAATTTTAACGAAGTTAGTGTATTTAATTGATAAAATAGTTTTTGACCAATTTTAGACTCATTTTTTCATCTCCATTTACAGGTGGACCATTACAAATTGCACCACCGAATACCCACATATGTGCTACAATTCTAGGGGAGCGTTTCTCAAAAAAAATGCCACTACATTTTTTCGGAGATTTTCTGCAACTTTTATGTTATTTCTACTAAAAATCACGATGTCTTTCCATCCCAATAGGAGAAAAAAAGTGTCCCTAAATGTTCATACATTTTTGAACTTTCCTATTGTGTTACCACCATACAAAGTGTATGGTAAATGGTAACACAATAGGAAAAATATCTTTGGGACAGTTTTTTGTCCTACTAGGGTCGAAAGAGCTCCTGATTCTGAGTGGAAATAGTTAACATAAAATTCCTAGAAGTACAATTAATAATAGTGGCATTTTTTTTGAGAAACGCTCAGGGGCCAAATTACATTAGGAACTAGCTGTCAATCAATTCAACGGCTCCTTATGAATATAGGGCATAGAAACGCAATGTTAGGCCCATCTGGCAATTTTGGCTTATTACCTATCAATTCTATCAAATTCACGATTTAAATCGTGAGACGGCGATATCCAACGACAGGTTAATACTCTTTTCAAGAAGCGTCAAATAGCTTTGCTCAAATTACAACCGTATGTCAATGCTGATAAAGTTATTTTTTGCAGAATTTTGATAAAATAAGAATTTCATTTATTTTCCAGAGCTGTGTAAATATTAAAGTCCCAACAGTTTGCCCTTTTCGGGCGTACAATAAGCAAATTATTACATTACAACAGCAACATTATTTAATCTAAACATACAAAATATTCATTCAAATTATTAAAAAAACATATCATTAAGGGCCGGCGCTCACTGCCGGCACGGCACGGCGTGTCATGGCCAAGGATTTTATTACTAATCAAGTTATTTTGAATCTCATTTCAATGAGTTTAGAATTCATGTTACTTTATCCCGCGGCGCGTCGCGTCATGCCGCAGCATCCCGCGGCACGTCGCGTCTTTTCGCGGCATCGTGGAATCGAAATAAAGTAACATGAATTCTAAACTCATTGAAATGAGATTCAAAATAACTTCATTGATAAAAATCCTTTGCGGCAGTGAGCGCCGGCCCTTATAGCCATTCCTTGAGCTTTCTTTTAAGAGAGATTTTTTTACCGACAATCATATCAGATATTGTCTTTATGTAATCCGATGTTTATGCTCTACAGCGGATAGATAATTACGCTGTTCATATTATGTCACATCATTTTGATTCCGTGGCGCATCAGATATTTTTACTCGGTCTGATCCGATATTTATGCTGTTACAGGAAAATTATTTTTATGCCGGCTGTAAATTATCACATATTGTGATGCCGCCTGTGTATCGTCATATAATTTTACCTTCAAACGATGATCAGATATTTTTGCAGCGTTGCCCACAGTCATATATTTATGCTGGTGACTGTACACGTCGTTTCTGTAACGTTGTTGTAAAAAAGATAACGTTCAATAAAACTAAGTCGTCGTTAGTATATTTTGGCTTAATATACACGATGATTTTTAATTCGTGATCAGGAGTAAATTTTTCTAATTCTGTAATTCAATAAATAAACGTTTATTTCAGGCCGTGGCCCATATAGTTGTTAGTAAGTACAGCCTTAAATTAATTAATGTTAGTAGTGGGTACATTCAAATTATTAATGAAGGGAAAGAGAACAGGACCGGCGCATCATTAAACATAAAATAAAATCATACAATTAAAATTAAAATTTGATATTGAAAATAAATTATAAAATCGTTAATGTCGACAGGTGAAATAGTATTAATAGCTACTTGTCAACGAATCCAAATTCTCAGAATTAAAAAATTAAAACAACATAAATTAAATTAATTAGTCCTTAAAGAATTGAATATTTGTCACATCAAATACAGTAAAATCTAAAATCTAGATACCAAACACGATTCGAAGTTACTTAAAACAAACGTTTTTTTTTTCTCAATAAAACTGAATAAGGAATTGCTTTATAATTCAAAATCGTTGTCACCCTAACGGTAGTTTGCGAGACGTATGTATGTTTGACGTATCTACTTAACTTCAAGAAATGTAGGGTGACCAAACATTCAGTGGACTTTAGTGTTAGCATTATCATTAAATTTAATTATCTAAACAGTGATTTCATTGCATGAGACCTCATCCATTGAAATCTGTTTTGGCTGTTTATCAATATTTTTCGACTCCTGATCACGGATTAAGAATCATCGTTTATTACGGATTCCTAAAGATTTTCCTGGTTCTACCCTAAAGGAGCCCGGCGTCGTGACTACCTCAGTAACTGCTAAACTCGGCTGTTCAAATTCAAAAACAAGTTACTAGGTTTTAGCAAATTTTGCAGGAGAGCGGTAACACGATTTTCTGGAGCATGCTCCGAAAGCGTTGTATTTTGTTTGAAAAACGAACACGCGAAATGCTATTTTCATCCGACAAAAGTTAAAAATGGGAAAATTATTCCCTGCCTTGGAACATAATAATAATCCGTACATCAATAATAATAATAATAGTAATAGTACTTTGTACTTTGATCTATTGTGTGACATGTATATTCTTTAACCTGTTATTGTGTACAATAAAGCGCTTACATACATTACATACATACATACATACATAATATATCCACTTTTAATATAATTTTTCATGTATTTTTACGAATCCATAATGATGAGTGTTCCTTTAGAACACCATTTTGTTTAGCATACTCCATGATTTCATTTGACGATAATAGTTGTATATCATCATCATCATCATCATTTTCAGCCTTTAATCGCCCACTGCTGAGCATAAGCCTGTCTTCGAGTACGCCACTTATCCCGGTCCCGTGCTAGTCTCATCCAGAGATGACCCGCGGTCTTGTTTACGTCGTCAACCCATCGTGCCGGTGGACGACCGACGCTTCTTTTTCCTGTTAGTGGCCACCAATCCGTTAACGTTTTGGTCCACCTACCGTCACGCTGCCTGGCAATATGTCCTGCCCAACTCCATTTGAGTTTGGTTATGACTTCTCCGACGTCACGCACCTTAGTGCGACGTCGGATCTCAGTATTCCTCACTCGGTCTTGTAGGTTAATACCGAGCATGGCGCGCTCCATGGCTCTCTGTGCCACCCTTACTTTATGCACAGCCTCCTTTGTGAGCGTCCATGTCTCAGCACCATATGTCATTGTGGGCAGGACACACTGATTATAGAGACGAGTCTTTAGGCATTGTGGAACGTCAACGGATTTGAGGATGTCGTCTAACTTATTGAATGCCGCCCAACCGAGCTGAATTCTCCTGGAGATCTCTTTGTTCCGATGCTCCTTGTCAAAGGATAGAATATGACCAAGATAAACGTATCGCTCGACGATCTCCAGCGACTCGTTTCCAACCGTTATAGTTGAATTTGACTCGCCGGAAACGCTCGTCATGACCTTAGTCTTGGTCATATTCATCCTGAGACCTACCTGCAAGGAAGCATGATAAAGATCTTGGATCATATTTTGGAGCTCATCCAGGGTCTCAGCAAACAAGACAATGTCGTCGGCGAATCTCAAGTGCGACAAGAATACACCATTGATATTAATACCGGACCTATCCCATGCAAGCGTTTTTATGACGTCCTCTAGAACAGCCGTAAAAAGTTTGGGTGAAATGGTATCCCCTTGACGCACTCCCCTCCGAATTAAAATTGGTGCGCTCAGTTTAAGGAGCCGAACCTGCATTGTTGCCGAGCTGTACAGCTCCCGAAGCACGTCCACGTAGCGAGCATCGATTGAGCAGCGATGGAGAGAGTCAAACACGGCCCAGTGCTCGACACTGTCGAAAGCCTTCTCGTAATCGACGAAGGCCATGCACAGGGGTCGATTATACTCCTGACTTTTCTCCATGAGCTGTTTTACCGCATGTATATGGTCAATGGTCGAAAATCCGCTTCGGAAGCCGGCCTGCTCGGGCGGTTGGCACTCGTCGAGATTACGGGTGAGACGGTTGCATAATGCTTTTGCAAAAAGTTTATAAGTGTGGGAAAGAAGGCTTATGGGGCCGGTAGTTGGTAAGCTTCGAAATGTCTCCTTTTTTATGTAAGATGGTGACGATGGCAGTTTTCCATGATTTTGGAGTGCGAGTATCCTGAAGTACCTGGTTAAATAATTTTACAAGGAGGTTAATGATAGGGTCGCCAGCAGCGCGAAGTAAGTCGGATGTGATGCCATCTTCGCCAGGAGATTTGTCGGCTTTCATACTGTACAGAGCTTTTCTAATTTCCGTAGGTAATATTGGGGGTACATTATCTCTATCTTTGTATAGTGTGGGTGGTGCTCTACTGTCATTACATCTGGTGGATTGGTCTGGCTCTGCTGACTGAAATGAGTAAAGGTTGGTGTAGAAATGTTCAACAGTATTTACTATTTTGTCCCGGTCTGTAACTAAATTTCCATCGTCATCTTTTAACTTCACTATTTCTTTTACTCCGCTTCTTAACTTTCTTCTAAATATTTTTTGACCTCGGTATTCTTTGATCGTGTTGATTATAACTTCAGTATTACGTTTTCTTAAGTCTTTTCTAATAGATTTACTAATGATTTTGCTTATGCTTTCTATTTGCTTCTGATCTGCTATCGTGTTATGTTTCATTTGCCTCCGTTCTTCTACCAAAGCCAGTGTCTCTGATGACAACTTCTCTTTCTTTCTCTGGTGCTTACCAAGGTGTTTTTCTGCCGTATCTGTTAAGGTCTTTCCTAACAGACTATTAATATGGTCAACATCAAAGTTTTGCTCACCCAGCCCCTTAAATTGGTTTTGTAGATCTATCCGGAATTCTTCCTGAAGGAAAGCGGTTTCTTCCTTGAAATACCTGTTGGGAGAGGCAATCATTTTTGCTCGCTCTTTCTTCAGGTTAAACCTTAATGTCGTCCTTACCAGCCTGTGGTCGCTTCCGGTTCTGAAGTTTTTAAGAACGGTTACGTCCATGACTACATCTTTACGAGAACTTATGATGTAATCAATTTCGTTATTTATTTTGCCGTCGGGACAAGCCCATGTCCATTTCCTTGAGGCACGCTTTGGGAAAATGTGTTCATAGCGTAAAGGTGACTCCGCTCAAGAAAATTGACTAGGGTTTGTGCTCGGTTGTTACGAAGACCTAAACCAAACTTGCCAACAGATTTTTCGTTCGATAACTGTGGCCCAATAAAGATTGGGCAAAGGCATTAAAATCACCCATTATAGTATAGAACTGGCACGGACATTCGTCAAGGGCTTTTTGTACATCATCATAGAAAGCTTCAACGTCTTCATCAGAATGGTCTGAAGTGGGGGCATACACTTGGATAATCTTGATAGAGTAGCGACTGTTCAGTTTTAATACAACAAAACAGACGCGAGTTGAAATACTCTTTATATTCTTGACTGCCGGAGTGATATTTTTGTGCAGAAGAAATCCTACACCGTCATAACAGGAGTCCTCGTGTCCCCGATAGTAAAATAGGTCGCCGGAATCAAGTCTAATCAGGTCTTCACCTTTTCGTCTAACTTCCGACAAACCTACTACGTCCCACTTGATTTTGTCCAATGCCAGCTGTACTTGAAGCAATCGGTCGTCCGTTCGCATCGTCCTGGCGTTGTAACACGCCAGGGTCAGGGTCGTCGTGTGAGAGATAGAGTGGCAGCCGGATCTCTTCCAGGGATTCTTAGCACCCTCCGCCCCACCGTTACCAGAACTGCTGCCGTAGTTTGGGATAGTGGGACTGCTGTGGACTGAGGGCCGGGTTCTTGGCGTACTTTTCATGAGGGTAATAGCCTTAAAAACGCCACGCTGGCCAGTGCGTCTTGGCGAGTTTTTCTTCCTGCCACGTTTGCCTGGGGTAAGTAGTACAACAGTAGAAGCTTGTTGTACTACTCAACCCAGTTACCGGAGGGGACCACGTGGAGGTGTGGACCAGGAATTGGCACCCAGAATGAATGTGACGTGAAAAGCGAATGCATTACATTCGATTTCCCAATCTATATGCATTCTGGAGACCCTTTACCCCCCCCATTTGTATATATATTGTTGCAATATGCATCTATACAAATGTAAATCAGTAGCTGAATGTAGATATGAAAAGAAAATTGCAATGGTTTTTCTTCTTCTTTTTAGTAATTTCCTCATCGCTGAGAGTCGTGACTACCACAAACGTCTTGCACTACCCTGGTGTCAATGTACCAGGTGGTGCAATGATTTTCACTGGCCTTTGTTTAACTTGTTTTGTTCGTATGCAAGTATGTAGGTAAGTTATCCCCAAAATTTGAAGACTATTTTCAGTCCGTATCTGATTAAACTAAAATTTGGTGTACTCATCTAACTTCGGTGACAACGCAATGTCATGGTCGCACCGAGCTGTTCTCACAATGCAGATGGTGGCTTTAGGAACTCTAAACTACAGAAAAAACCAGTGGTGTTTGAAACCTTCTTTCAAACGAGAATTTGATTATTGTGCGAATAAGTGCCGTCAGCCATAAAAGCTTGTACCAAAAATGTGGATATTTATTTAACATGCTCTGTCCATTGAACGAAACCATAGTGTAAGTAGCGCCGCAAAATGCCCCCACAGAATGGGCGGGGTGTCAAAATGATGCCAGGCAGGCCTTTACTTCGAACATGCGTATTCTTTGGTTTTTTCGTTCGCTAGCTCTGTCAAACTTAACTAAAATTATATTTAAATACACTTAAACAGTCGGTTTTGTTTTAATGTATGAGTCTGACAAAGATTATCTATCCAACACATTCACTCCCAAGAATCGCTACGCGTTACGCTCGTAGCCGATCCCGTAGTTTTCCTGCTAAGTAGCGGAAAGCGACTACAGCGTAAGCGTCCGTTAGGCGAGTTCCTGGCAGTGCATGTGTACTGGCACCGCTAATTAATGGTTCAATGAATATCTTCAAATATTTTTGTGACAGAAACGTATAGAAAACATTGACAGTTTAAGAGGCACGGAACCAATGTACGGTCCTACAACTAACTGACCATTATCACTAAAGCTCATAACGCAGTTACCCAACAGCCTATTTCCAGCCACTATCCTTGCAAAATACTACATCATATCCGGCACAATAAAACCTTTATCTCCGATCGTATTGCAAACACAGCCGTAAAGATAATGGAGACGCCGACGGCGAGAAGTTTATAACTCATATTTTTATATTTTCTATTACTGTAAATCGCTTCAACGTCAGATTTTGGACGAGGCGGGGAAAACGCGGCGTTATTCAAGCTCTTTACAAAGTTACTGACAGAAGAGTTTTACAAATTTTATGGTATAAACCCTAAAGAATGTCTGGGATTATAGGCTACATTTTATCTCGCGGGTTTGCTTGCGTTCTTTGCAATACGCGGGCGAAGTCATTTTTTTTACAAATATTCGTATTTCTGCGAACGAACGTATTTCCCCAACGAACCTCCGGCACAAGCACGCGGCCGTTTTCAACACTCGTATACTCTAACTCCCTGTTACGTTCACGTGAGGTACTTCAATTAAGTCGTAATTAAGCCTTATGTCGCAACTATCGCACTGTCGCGTCTATAGACGTTGTGCACGTGAACGAGTTAGTAAAACTTAAAATGCCTCTGATAAATCTCTTGTCCAGTGCGTATGTGTGTGTTGTGGTGTCTTGTTGTGTCTGTTGTGTTGTGTTGTGGCTAATTGTCTTGTGTTGGTCTTGTTGTCCCTTTCTTACAAACACAAACGTAAAAGTGACAGATACTGACGAACATATTTGAGGGGCATTTTAACTGTAATGCGTTTGGTGAACGCTTAGAAATACGGCAGTAAGATCCTGCCGCGTTTCCGAGCACAGTGGGTGAAGTAATAGGACCTCACGAATTCAGGGCTGTGCCCCGCGTATGCGTCCCGCGGGAGCCCCGCGGCCGTTACGGGGACTCGCGATCAATTCATACACGGGGTGTGATTCAGTGCTGATTGTGCTGCGATAGTGCGGTTTTTGCGAGACTGCGAATTTGTATGTCAGTGGCTGAAGGATGAGTGAAAAAAAAAGACTCATCAAAACATCCGTATCGCATTTTTAATGTTTAACGCACTAGTTCTAACGTTGTTTGACACGCAGGGAAGCCAAAAGTCAATTTGAATATACCGTAAAATGGGGTGAGTAGGGTGAAAACTGACATTCAAACCTCAATAACATTTTTTACTTATACAAACAGAATGGTGTATATAATAATTGTTCCGGACGTTTGTATTTTAGTTTTTATTTTATTTTGGGTAGTTCCATTTCATAATTTTGACGATAAACAGGAAAACTCACCTCACCCCGTAATCCCTCGTAATTGGGGTGAGATGGGTTTTCATACAAAGGTGATTTTGGAAGATTGTTGAATCGTTTTTTTTTTATTATGAGTATTACTATAGCTCCATTTTCAATTGGAATACATTATTTTTGTAGCAGTAGCCTTAAAAAACCATCTCACCCCCCTTTCATACCTTCTCTCCCCATTCATAACCCAACTCTCCCCGCGAGCCCTACTCACCCCATTTTACGCTAGTAAAAAGTATTATTCCATCGGAAAGCTTGGCAATGCGAATAGTGAATCGACAAAACAATAATTATTGAACCTGTTCACAAAATTGAGAATCGGCTGAGAAATGCGATCTTGATGAGAACAGCTGGATATGCGAAAAAAAAATTGGCCAAGCTGAAACGGGAAAGTACCTTCACTTCGCTCGCTCGCTCAGTTAAATGATTGAACTGTATACGTTTATTTATTACTAGCTGTTGCCCGCGACTTCGTCCGCGTAGAACTTGTTACCGTCTTAGAAAAACGATTGCTATTAAATGATTGTAGGCGGAACCTTAATTATCGCTGCCCTTAACAAAGTTCTACCATCTGAAGTGATGATTCCCGAGATAAAAATAATAAAAACTATTCTATATCCTCAAATTAGGGTCTCAAATCATCTGTACGGAAAATTTCATCTAAATCTGTTCAGGGATTAAGCGTAACAGGTAACAGTGCGATGAGTTCATTAAATAGTTTAAATTAAAATCTCTGTAAATATCTTAAAAATCATCAACAGACGTTTCAGCTTAAATTGTATATTTTTCATAATGTATTAAAGAAAGCTACATTACTGAAAATAGTTTTGAAAGCAAACTTAAATTAATGCTAAAAGACGTAGAACTTTCCATCTCCATCCGCCGACCCCATTTTACGGTGTTAGAGAATAATATAATTCTGATTAACCAAAAAAAATATTTTAAATAAACAAAATAATCCGCACCTACTTACTACTACTACTTACCTACCTTTCGGTTCTGGGAGCATCCCAGTTCTAACCTAACCTAACCTACATTTCTGGTAGCTGTTCGGTTCTGTAAGGGTCGTGGTTCTAACTTAACCTAACCTACTTTTCTGCTAGCAGTCGGATTATGTATGACCTATACATACTTCCAACCATTTTTAACCACCGTAGAGGATGAATTTTAAGAAGCGCTGTAATTAGTTTCCTAGTTTTTAACCGAAGTTACAGATCCCCTACTCTAAAATTGTCTTGTTCCCCGTAAAAAACATCCTACTCCTTTTAGCCCATTTAGGGGATGTGTCCCCCTTATGGAATCAATTTAAAACAGTCTAAAACAGAAGTTACAAATCCCTTACTTTAAAAATGTTTTGCTCTCCATACAAACTTTGAACCCCCTTTAACCCCTATAGGGAATGAATCTCAAAAAACTCTGAAATCTGTTTTGTAGTCTTTTAACATACAGGCTAAGAAGAAGTTAAAAAACTCTTATTATAACATTTTCTTGGTTTCCATATAATCTATAACCTTGAATCCCGTTTTAACCCCTTAGGGGTGGAATTTTTTCAAAACGCTGAAAGAACTTTTATTTATTCTGATAAGAAATCTTTATACAAAGTTTCAAGTCTCTAACTAAGAAAATAAAGTTTTCCCCATACAAACCTTGCAAACATTTTTAACCCCCTTAGGGGTGGAATTTTCTTAAACGCTGAAAGTACTTTTTTGTATTCTAATAAGTAATCTGAACAAAGTTTCAAGTCTAGCTAAAAAATCCACTGTTCCCCGTACAAAACCTTCAACCTTTTTTAACCCCCGTAGGGATAACATTTTCTTAAACGCTGAAAATACTTTTTTTGAATTTCAATAAGTTATCTTTTTTGCACCCATAGGGGTGCCACCCATAAGGGGGTTAAAATAGTTTAACCCCCTTATGGGTGGCATTTTCTAAAACACCAATTTATTTTTGTATTCATATAAGTAATCTTTCTACAAAGTTTCAAGTCTCTAGCTCCAAAAATAAAGTTCCCTCCATACAAACCTTGCACCCCTTTTTAAGCCCCTTAGGGGTGAAAATTGCTGAAACGCAGAAATTACTTTTTGTATTCTAAAAAGTAGTTTTTCTAGAAAGTTTCAAGTCTCTAGTTTTAAAAATAATGTTTTCCCCATACACACCTTGCACCCCTATTTAACCCCCTTATGGGTGGAATTTTCTGTAACGCTGAAAGTACTTTCGTGTTTTTTAATAAGTAATCTTTCTACAAAGTTTCAAGTCTAGCTCAAAAAATAAAGTTCCCTCCATACAAATCTTGCACCCCTTTTTAACCCCCTTAGGGGTGAAAATTGCTGAAACGCAGAAATTACTTTTTGTATTCTAATAAGTAGTTTTTCTAGAAAGTTTCAAGTCTCTAGTTTTAAAAATAATGTTTTCCCCCATACACACCTTGCACCCCTTTTTAACCCCCTTAGGGGTGAAATTTTCTAAAACGCAGAAATGACTTATTGTGTATTCTAATAATTAATCTTTTTAGAAAGTTTCAAGTCTCTAGTTCTAAAAATTATGTTTTCCCCATACAAACATTGCACCCCTAAGTAACCCCCTTAGGGGTAGAATATTCTAAAATGCTGAAAGTACTTTCTGTGTTCTTTAATAAGTAATCTTTCTACAAAGTTTCAAGTCTCTAGCTCAAGAAAAAAGTTTCCCCCATACAAACTTTGCACCCCTATTTAACCCCCTTAGGGGAGGTGTTTCCAAAAATCCCGTCTTATCCCTTGCCTACGTCATAAAAGTAAGTCCTGGTGTAATTTTCAAGTTTCTAGTCCCAGTAGTTTAGGCTGTGCGATGATGAATCAGTCAGGAAGTCTTCTTTTATATATATATATATATATATATATAGATGAACCGTCATGCATCATCATCATTTGCAGCCCGTAATCGCCCACTGCTGGGCATAGAACTCTCTTCGAGTACGCCAGCCATCCCTATTCTGAGCTAGTCTTATCAAGAAGTGACCCGCGATCTTCCTAATATCGTAAACAATCGTCATTAGTCTATCATCATCAGTTTATCATCAAGAGTTCTAAAGTGACCGGTCCTGCGCCATTCCCGCATTCAGCGGACTCCCGCGACCTTTATCAGGTCTGATGACAGTGGGGGGCCTGTAACCTGACATTGACTAATAAAATTTCATATTATTGACCATTCACTTGTCAGTCATTTGATGTAGTAATTGATTAACAAGTGGAGTTCCGGGTTCATTAGCCGACTTTCGAGTTTGCTCGATAGTAATAAATATTCACTAGGTACATCTACAGGGTGAATCCTGAGTCGTGAATAGAAATATAGGTAACTTACTGTTTAACTTTAGTTTAGTCATGGGGACGTGACAACAGCAACAGGCTAAAGTATGTAAACTTTGTTTGTTGATTCGTTAATTTAAAAAAATGATTTAAATTTACTGAGTCTCATGGTTACCCTAATTGCTACGTTAAGAGTCCGCAGTAACCTCGGCCGAATTTCACCTTCCAATGTCTGTAATTAGTTTATATGGTTCCAGTGTATAAAACAAACGAAATACAGCAAAAACAAGTTTTGTACGAAAAACTTAAATTTGCTGTATTTTTTTTTACATTGATATCTGAAGCTACATAAACTAATTGCAGACATAGATATACCTCATGTCATTGTATATGCAAAGTTTCGTTACAATGCAACACGTAGTTTTAAAATGAGAGCCTAACTACGTTTGAATGGAGAATCGAGCTTACTGAGGACTCTTAAACTGTCACTTTAATTGAGAATTAAGCACCATAGTTTGCAAGAACAAAAAATAACAGATCGAGACAGTATTTCACGCCGGCTCACCGCCTACAGCTCTATAAGGCGCAGGTCCGTCCACATATGGAATACTGTTGTCATCTGTGGGCAGGGGCTCCTCAGTACCAGCTCCTCCCTCTAGACCGCATTCAACGGAGAGCGATTCGAATTGTCGGCTGCCAGCGTGTTTCCGATCGGCTTGATCCCTTAGCACTACGTAGAGATGTAGCCTCGCTTTGCATTTTCTACCGCATGTACAATGGGGAGTGTTCCGATGAATTGTTCGGATTAATCCCCGCCGCTTCCTTCCGCCATCGCCCTACGCGACAGCTTTTCCATTCTCACCACGTAGATGGTTGGCAGTCCTCAACTGTGCGTTTCTCCCGAAACTTTCTGCCTCGCACAGCCAAACTCTGGAATGAACTGTCGCCTGCGGTATTTCCGGACCGTTATAACCTTCAAGCCTTCAAGAAAAGAGCGTACTCCCATCTTAAAGGCCGGCAACGCACCTACAACTCTTCTGGTGTTGTAAGTGTCCATGGGCGTCGATTATCGCTTACCATCAGGTGATTCGACTGCTCGTTTGCCTCCTATATCATTAAAAAAAAAAAAAAAAAAAAAAAAAGTTGACACACACAATCACAACTAGCCGTAAGTTTGCGATTTATGACAATACTAAAAAAAGTGCGAACATTTCGTGGTTTTTCTAGTGCTGCAAAGTTAGCAGAGGTCTCTCGAAGCTGCAAACTTGGATATACCTCTACGGTCCTAGTAGTGGTACTAACAACATATAAAAAATCACAACTAGCTGTTAGCTTGCGATTCTAATGTTCGATATGACTGACCTATCAATAGGGTGACCATCTAGTCGCATAATAAGGATTGTGATAATTTCGAGTGTCATACAAAGCATAAAGTTATTGCTCATACAAGTCTTTTGTCATTAATGATTCTGCGCATAATACTTTCACTGTCATAATTGTGCTATGTTTTATTTTTTTACAATAATGTTGAATAACATTAAAAGAAAATGACATTATATTGTATTGAAGATCATAATTATTGTAGTGTAATTGATACACTCACTGCTAGCCTCAATTGTATTCATTGGAATACAAGTGAGGCTAGCATTCGTGATCGCAGAGCTGGGAGCGCTTGACACTTGTCATCGAGTTGCTGCGGAGTGAAGTCACGACTGCGCACCTAAGCTAACAGCCTAGACTAGTTTTATTTACTTACCCAGAGAACCAAGGCGAAACATCACATTGGCGACGAGCCTGCCTATGAATAAGTTGTAAGCACCCATATTTTTACACTTAACTGTACCTTCACTTTTAAATAAATAAATATCCCTGCTTATAAAGCACGTCGCGTGAATTGGGTCTAAGCTACATCTCAAGATTCACCGTTCCTTCGCAACACATTATAGTTGAAAACTTTTAATCTTAAAGGAAAAGCCTTAAAGAATGCGACGGAACAAAAGTTTCACAAATCCACACACAGCGTAATTCCTCGAAAAAGTCCCGAAATGTTATTTTAATCAACAAGTCAAAAAGTGGGGCTTTTACTGGTTTTCTTGGGGCGTGAGTGCGAGAGATATCCGCTTTCGTGTTTAAGGCTGTGGCACAAAATATTGCTGTGCTTACTGAGGTTATATCTGTTAATACCCACGGAAATAACCAAAACGTTATACTCTTTATAAAAGTACCGTGAAACATGCCTACTTTGCCCGCTTTTTTGGAAAAACACGAATATCTCATATTTTTTATATGGTAGGACAATTTTTTTTTTGCTGAACGAATCCTTCGTTTTCATACGCGTTCATGAGGAGTTTTTTTTAATTAACACCTATTTCAATTTTTTATCGATTTTGATCGCGGGTTTAGTTATCTGGACTTTTGCCAACATTGACCATGTCGAATTATTGACGCAACTATAGCTCTTGTAACACTTGGCAGTATAATACCAGGGCACCTAGGCAAGTCTGTGGTGAACATGAGAGGTTGAATTTAGGGTCGTGTGTTTGGCTATGACCAGAGCGGTTAGTGTCATCAAAATTTATATTTTATGAGCGCCAGATGAAACCACCGACAAGCTTGAGGATTAGCTAAATAAAATCACAAAAATACTTTCAACAAATGGTTTATTTATACTGTCACAAGGATGATAGTCCGTGAAAAAAGTTTTCTTATTTTAGACTTAAAGGATAACACTAGCAGTAAGATTATCTAGATGTTTTTAAAATTAGTAATTTAAGGTAGTTGAGTTGCTATGGCTGGGTAGACGCAGACATTATAAATATAAGGAATTAATTTACCGGGCGGTAGAGGTGACTCAAACCTCCATCTCCAACATCACAGGACAGCGACCCGCTCCGCAGTAGGTACTTAAAACATGGCGACAAGGTCTAGCCAGGGGCTGGTCCCGCAGTGCAGATCAGGTGGACTGGTACACCTCAACGGCATACATAAGGGTGCTCTTCATTTAAGCGGAGACGTTGAGCATAAAACTTCCATAACAATACAAACTAAAAGAAAAAGAAAAAAAAAACCCTAGGACAAAACAATTGTCACAATTAGTAAAGAGTTGGTATTTGAGAATCTACATTTTAGTATTGAAACAGAAACAAAAGTATGCTTACCACGCGTGGTGGGTTTTTTCAATTAAAATATGTAGGTGGTTTTGGAAAAAGCATCAACACCGTGTGTCTGAAATGGACGAAATTCACACTTTGAATATCAAACAGAATGGGCTAAACACAGTCAGACACGAGTTAATGTGCAATTCGAAACACTCACCTGAGTAGTGAAAATGTGAAGAAAGTCCTGGACTATTATGTCCAGACCATGGTGAAGCTAAATTACGCAAGCTGGGCTGTTGGCTGGAACCAAAATGAAATACCAATTAGCACTAACACGACAGCAGACACTTAGGCCCTTGCTAAAAGCAAACACTTACCCCGAAGCGAATGAATTAGAGACCGGTACGGGAATACGCGGCTTTCACATCCTGGCTAAATTTGGAATGATCGAGGTCCTACAAATCCTCTCGAAAATGCAAATTCACACCACGTTCCGAATCACCGAACTCGGAGGAGGGCAGCGACCAAACAACAGACCGTGGACACTAACAATTTCCTAGTTTTTTAACGAAAACACTGCAAACTGACTCTAGGATGCGAGTAAAAGAAAAGAACGACGTCTGAGTATTTTCTTCCAGCAAACTAACACGAAAAAGATAAATAAACAAAGATTATGTTTGACATAGCAGCCAGTGTGTCATGCCTAAAACGAAACGTTCCTCGAGCGTTTTGTTCATGCAACCCTGGTAACATCGACAAATTTCAAACAAGACTTTTCCATAATTTCAATAGTTTAAATTTAGAACAGATGTGCTGCTAGGTAGACTACGATCTATAGATTTAAAAAATGTATATTTTGCCAAATTACCAATAGCTTTACTCCCAGGAATAAAAAACAAATGTCAACTTGACAGCTACGACTAATGCAACGAAACGCTTGCTTGACGGAAAGTATTTCTGAACTATGGACGAATGTTTACAATGAATTAAAAGTGTTATTTAGTGTACAGTATTAAGTGAAAGTGTCTCGGGTGCATTTCCCTTGGATTGTGAAGCTAAAATGCAATGGAATACTCTCGTGACCGATGGGAAAATCCCCGTACTTAAGGTAATATGTAGATTGTAAAAGTGGGCTCTCGGCTCGGCAACCACGAAGCCTTTTCGCGACTAAACTAGCTTATCCCTAACCTACGAAGTGTTACAGTATCCCCTCTGTTGGCAAAATAATTTTATTTTTGAATTTCTTAAAATTCAGAAATAAAATTATTTGTTGAAGAAGTCGACCTTACCCTTCTCTACTCTGTAAACAACCCCATACACTTAGTTGAACCCCCAACAAGCGTTTGAAATCATAACTCCCTACACAAGCGTTTATCCTACATATTTTGAGTGCTTTACCAGCACTGGCCCTTTAACCACGGGTGCCATCTGTGGGATCCGCAAGACTGCTAACCTCTTTGTCGATTTCCCTTTCAGAATCGAAAACCAAAACACGGAAGTCATGGAAAGAAAAAATAAAAATAGTGTGCCTCAGCACCTTGACAAGACTGGGCTTAATATACGACACGGACAGTAATTACTACTCGCGAGTTCCTGCTAAACTGTTCAGGAACAACAACCTAACATACAGTTAAAAAGAACGAGTTGAAAACTCTATTAATGCTTAGAAACGTATAGATAATTATATGGCCGGAATAACGATCTATACTGTATACTTATGAACTATGCGCGCCCTAAAACTATGTATGCTTAACCGAAACATTAAACACAAGTTTAACCGAATAATTAACAGCAAGTTAACTATTAAGACTACAAATTTTACTCTAAAGTTTAAACGACTATATTTAAACAAAGGTAATCCTAGTACTTACACGAATTTTAACTACGCGAAAACTTATCTAAAAGCATTTACGAGTAAACCTATGAACTATCAGAGGGAAACTTTACTAACTAAGATTTGTTAGCGGAAAGATCTTTCGCTATTTTAACCTAATAACTACTACTTTAAAAACTACAGAGGGTATCAGTAGTTTACTTTATTAACACATACCCGGGGATTTAGGGCTGGCAATGCACCATATAATAGTGATTTCTCAAGCACCTATAGTATAGTTTGGGGACTGAAAGAACAACATCTGATTATTCAGCAACCTTTCAATGAACTACTTTTTTAAATCTTCCTGTAGATATGACTCCTAAGAGTTCAAATCCTTTTGGTTTTTAAGTGAGAATATCACGTGATTTTGAATGAAAAAGTTGATGACAAATCAAATCACCAAGACCACGGCTAGTTCGTACGCAACTAGACTCATGTAGTAAAAGTCAGATACAATTGTCTGAAAAGAGATTAAAGTAGATACAATCGTCTGATAAGAGTTTAACTAACTCTGACTGAGGTCTGGGGAAAACAAGTGAGTTATAAACAACCAATAGGCTTCACTCAGTTGAACTGCACTATTAGAGCAGTTAAAAAAAATTTAGAAACGGAAGCATAACATCAGGATGACGGCGCGGCATCACCGGGTCGAACTAGATCCTTGATGTGGAAATCGCCTAGGTTTTTCCCTTGTAGGGATTTTAAGTTGTATACAAGAGGTCCAAGCTTTTTATGGATAACGCACTTCTCGTACCTAGGAGCTAACTTTGCCGAAAAATGTTTAGCGGCGTTAGATAAGCGAAAACATTTCTTATACACGATTTGTCCTTCTTGGAGTTCCATAGGACGTTTGCGCATATTATAATAACGCGCATTACGCTCGTGGGAAACTCGTAGAGAGTTACGCACCTTTTCGAAGATAGTTTGCATCTCTTTAAGATTTGTAGAGAAAGTGTGACTGTTATCCACTGCTAGAGTGTGTCTATCAATAGGAACATCGGAATTGTAGAAGGATCCATCAAGTATCATTTCGCGACCATGGGTGAGGAAGTAAGGAGTAAATTTAGTTCCTTCATGAACAACCGTGTTTAGGGCACATTGCACCTCGCTTATGTTCTTATCCCAAGTTCTATGATCTGAACGCACATACGAAGCGATGGTCCTAACTAGTTCGCGGTTGACGCGTTCGGTTTGACACGTCTGTGGATGGTAACGCGGGTTATAAAATAGGTGTGGAACATTATATTTACTCACCAGGTCTCGAAAATCTTTAGATGTAAATTGTGCACCGTTATCCGAATAAATGTATTTAGGTACGCCGTGGACTAAAAAGATACCCTTTTCCATGCACTTAACTATAGCCTTAGCGGTTATGTTACGTAATGGGAACAAAGTGACATATTTACTAAAATAGTCTGTACAGACAAACAGATATTGGTTTCTCAGATAAGATGGCGGAAAAGGTCCAAGAATGTCGCAGGATATGGCTTCACCCGGTAACGTAATACGTTTAGGATTTCCCATTAAACCTGGACGAGCCAAATTTAAGGGTTTGTATGTTTTGCAAGTTTCGCAGGAGTCGACATAATCCTTAACATCCTGGAATAAAGTAGGCCAATAATACAACGTAGCGATTCTAGAATGAGTTTTAGCAACGCCAAAGTGACCTGCGGTAACATCGTCGTGAAATTTGGAAAGAATATCTTTACGATCCTCGTAAGGCACTACCACCTTCCAGTCGAACTGAGCTGTTAAGCGATATTTATTCTTAGAGAGTCGAAAGAGTTTATTATTCTCAATTTTGAAATTTGGAAAAAGGGATGGCTTATCGGATACCTTGTCGTACAGGTCCAAATACCAAGGATCCTGCGTAGAGAGAACATCAATAGCAGCAATTTGTATCCGTGATAAACAATCCGGAATAACGTGTTCTTTTCCTTTACGGTGTATTAGATCAAACTCAAATTGACTAAGCTGACATGCCCATCGGTTCAGACGACCTGATGGATTTTTTAAATTAGTAAACCATTTAAGGGATGCATGATCCGTGACTATGTAACACTTCCTACCCTCGACGTATGCCCGGTACTGGTCCAGCGCGTATAAAATCGCAAGAAGCTCCCGTTCCGTGACTGAATAGTTGGATTCTGGCTTAGAAAGTGTGCGACTGCAATACGCGATAGGATGGTCGACACCATCATGCTTCTGAGTCAGTACGGCTCCAATGGCGTACGAAGATGCGTCAGTATGGATATAGAAAGGGGCGTTAAAATCAGGACACCTTAAAATAGGTGCGGATACTAAAGCAGCTTTAAGTTGATCAAAAGATTCACTTGCTTCGTCAGACCACGCAAACTTTACTTTTTTGCTGGTCAAACGCGAAAGAGGACGAGCAATTTTAGAGAAGTTATTGATAAAACGTCTGTACCACCCGCACATACCCAAGAATCTTTTGATGCCTTTTGCATCTTCAGGTACTGGAAAGTTTAAGATCACTTCGATTTTTGAGGGATCAGTCCGCAAACCGTATTTGTCCACCACATATCCAAGATATTTAAGCTCAGATCGGCAAAAGAGTGACTTCTTCATGTTAATTGTTAAATTTGCGGCCTTGAGTTTCTCAAAAACGGCCTTAAGAAGACGAAGATGCTCATTAAAATCGGACGTACATATGATAATATCGTCTATGTAACAGAAAACCTTGTTGTCGAACTCGGCGGTAAATAGGGTATCCATGAGGCGTTGCATAGTGGCAGAGGCCCCTACAAGACCGAAGCACATCCGGTTATAATGGAAAAGGCCCTTTCCGGGTACCGTAAAAGCAGTAACTTCCTTCGACTTATCGTTAAGAGGTATCTGGTGATAGGCGGCACTAAGGTCTAAAGATGTCAGGAACTTAGCGTCTCGCAAGTTGTCTAGAATGTAATTAACATAGGGCAATGGATATGCATCTGATTTAGAGACTGCGTTAATCTTCCGACTATCAAGGCAAAGTCTGAGATCTCCATTGGACTTTTCGACCATGACCACTGGAGAGTTCCAAGGCGAGTGAGATGGCTCGACAATACCTGCCTCAAGCATACGATCCACCTCCTTCTCTAGTGCAGCCTGTTTCACAGGACTGAGCCTATAATATTTTTGCTTAATAGGAGGAGAATCCCCAGTATTAATCACATGTTGAATCAAGGATGTCTTGCCTAAACCGACTTTATCTGTGTCAATTTGATCATAAAGAAATTTGACCTCCTCTAAATGAGTTTTTTCTACTGGAGACAGTGAGTCAGCATTATTTAGACCGGATTCGGCAGGAACTGAAGAGATACTAGCCACACTATCCTCAGTAGGTAAACTAGAAATAATATCCGGAGCCAAATTAAAAGTTTTCCAAAAATTAAGTCCAAGTATAATTGGAGTTGAAATTTCAGGTTGAATGTTAAAGTGAATTATTTGTATATTGCCTTTATAATTAACCGGCAACGACATATACTCGGTACACAGTAATTCCTGACCATTGGCTACCCTGAGTTTTAACGGAACTTTGTGAGTCAGAATAGGTATCCCAATAACCGAGAATATGAGATGGCTGTTCTGGCCAAGTAAACTGCAACAGGCACCACAATCGAGTAATCCTTTAACATTTACGTCTAGAATATTAAGAAGAACGTATAATCTGTTATCCCCCTTTGGAGGTTCAAAATAAATAGTCTTTTCTACGGCGGAGGAAGGGTTAGAATTTAGTTTCAAATTAGTATTAGAAAAGACTAAGCTATCCCGTTTTTTGACTGATCTGAACAAGTAGGACATTCGGGAGTTCGAACGCCTTTTTCTCCACATTTGAAACAGATCACCTCTCTAGATTTCTTACATCGACTGGTGACATGGTTAGTCATACCACAGCGAAAACAAGCCTGCTTAGACGCAGCTGGTCCAACTGAAGCCACGTACGACTTTAAGTTTGGGTATGAGCCTGGAGATTTTTGAAAGTTACTCCGCGATGCGAATTTAGGTTCCGCTCCCAGTTTATGGTTGAAAGCACCAGTAACAGGTTTAGAAGAAGACGGCTCACGGAATTGATCTGCCTTAACCTTAGCCAACTCGATCCGTTTGCACAAAGAAGTCAACTGTGATATCGAGGTAACGTCCTGTAAAGCTAATTCCCTGCTGTAATCGGGTCGGATGTTGCGAGTGAGGATGTCTAATTTTTCTTCTTCAGGCACCTTCTTGTTCAGCCTCTCGAACATTCCTAACACTACTGACACGAAGGACACAATAGACTCATCCCTAGCTTGAGTACGAGAACGAATCTCTTGGAGCAGTTTGAAATCTAGATCCGGAATGTCGAAGTCATCCCGAAGAGCTGTGACTACATCATGGTACGAGGTGAATTGTTCACGCTTAGAACGAAACCACGATAACGCCGGTCCATCTAAAATTTCAGGAAAACCGCGGAAAATACTCGGTTCCGAAATTTGCCTAGCGACACGCAATTCCTCCAAACGCCTTAAAAATAGTCGTGCACATGAGTTGCCGCTGTATTTGAGATTCAGAGAATTGACATTGAACTGCTTTTCAGATTTATAAATTACTTTTTTAATCACCTTGGCAGTAACGTCATGAGAGCTGACGTCACTATCGTCATCGTCGGAATCCGAACCACTGACAGCCTGTAAACGCTCCATTATGGCGTTCAAAGTCACCCTGAGAACCTGAACATCCTCTTTGTCTGTTTGTAACCGCGAAACACGACAAAGAAGGTATTTGCAACGTGACAATAAACGGGATTTAGCAGAAGGTGACGGACCATCTTGCAATGCCTTTTCTATCTCTTCTACTTTGCGCTGAACTATTGAGATTTCTACCGAAGAATCAAAATTTCCAGAAAGACCTAGCTTTACACCTCCCTTCTGAGCAAGATCGGCAGTCTGTACTAGAACCTGTTGTAAGCTACTACGACGAGACTCTGGGTTTACCCTACAGCCTCTAATGACAAGTTCGTGTGAGATTTCGTCTTTTTTCAGGTGTGTAATATTAGCACCGGCTTGTATGAAATCCATTTTGAACAGGTTAACGGTTTGTTTCAATTTAGTCAAAAAATAATTTAAGTTTCAAAACGGTAACAATTTTCTATGAAAATTTTAACTCAAATTCCAACTTTACAACTATAAACATTCTAACATTACAATAATAGCATTTGAGTTGCTATTATGAAAAAGATTTCCTAGTTTAGATTGTTTAAAAATTACACCAAAGGTTTAGGTTATCAAATAACAAGCAGAATGAATGACTCTCCAATAGTCACTCCTTTTAAAACAACAGCTTAGTACTAATATTATATCAATCCAGTAAAAATCACAATATCAGTATATTGAAAAGTTTCAGTGTCAAAAGAACATAACAGTAGGTTTGTATTTAGCAGAACCTAGATAAATAGGTATATTTGTTTAGTATTGTCCAAGATAAAGTTTTTATATTTACCAGGTAATATAAAACCATTTAGGAAAACATCAGTACATTCGAGACATTTTAAGTTTAAGTTATAAGTTATAACCGTTTAAAGTTTTTTTCTTAATTAAAATATTAGTTTAAGTCCATAAGGAATACTTAAAGCTAACACAGAAAAATACCATAGTCACTACTCAGTTTCTTAAAAATAGTACCAAAGCAACCCTTTAATTAGAGAAACAGGTATTCCCTTAATATATGAAATGAATAAATTTAAATAATATTTATTTAGCTAATCTCAATCTGGCCCCACGTTGGGCGCCACTGTAACACTTGGCAGTATAATACCAGGGCACCTAGGCAAGTCTGTGGTGAACATGAGAGGTTGAATTTAGGGTCGTGTGTTTGGCTATGACCAGAGCGGTTAGTGTCATCAAAATTTATATTTTATGAGCGCCAGATGAAACCACCGACAAGCTTGAGGATTAGCTAAATAAAATCACAAAAATACTTTCAACAAATGGTTTATTTATACTGTCACAAGGATGATAGTCCGTGAAAAAAGTTTTCTTATTTTAGACTTAAAGGATAACACTAGCAGTAAGATTATCTAGATGTTTTTAAAATTAGTAATTTAAGGTAGTTGAGTTGCTATGGCTGGGTAGACGCAGACATTATAAATATAAGGAATTAATTTACCGGGCGGTAGAGGTGACTCAAACCTCCATCTCCAACATCACAGGACAGCGACCCGCTCCGCAGTAGGTACTTAAAACATGGCGACAAGGTCTAGCCAGGGGCTGGTCCCGCAGTGCAGATCAGGTGGACTGGTACACCTCAACGGCATACATAAGGGTGCTCTTCATTTAAGCGGAGACGTTGAGCATAAAACTTCCATAACAATACAAACTAAAAGAAAAAGAAAAAAAAAACCCTAGGACAAAACAATTGTCACAATTAGTAAAGAGTTGGTATTTGAGAATCTACATTTTAGTATTGAAACAGAAACAAAAGTATGCTTACCACGCGTGGTGGGTTTTTTCAATTAAAATATGTAGGTGGTTTTGGAAAAAGCATCAACACCGTGTGTCTGAAATGGACGAAATTCACACTTTGAATATCAAACAGAATGGGCTAAACACAGTCAGACACGAGTTAATGTGCAATTCGAAACACTCACCTGAGTAGTGAAAATGTGAAGAAAGTCCTGGACTATTATGTCCAGACCATGGTGAAGCTAAATTACGCAAGCTGGGCTGTTGGCTGGAACCAAAATGAAATACCAATTAGCACTAACACGACAGCAGACACTTAGGCCCTTGCTAAAAGCAAACACTTACCCCGAAGCGAATGAATTAGAGACCGGTACGGGAATACGCGGCTTTCACATCCTGGCTAAATTTGGAATGATCGAGGTCCTACAAATCCTCTCGAAAATGCAAATTCACACCACGTTCCGAATCACCGAACTCGGAGGAGGGCAGCGACCAAACAACAGACCGTGGACACTAACAATTTCCTAGTTTTTTAACGAAAACACTGCAAACTGACTCTAGGATGCGAGTAAAAGAAAAGAACGACGTCTGAGTATTTTCTTCCAGCAAACTAACACGAAAAAGATAAATAAACAAAGATTATGTTTGACATAGCAGCCAGTGTGTCATGCCTAAAACGAAACGTTCCTCGAGCGTTTTGTTCATGCAACCCTGGTAACATCGACAAATTTCAAACAAGACTTTTCCATAATTTCAATAGTTTAAATTTAGAACAGATGTGCTGCTAGGTAGACTACGATCTATAGATTTAAAAAATGTATATTTTGCCAAATTACCAATAGCTTTACTCCCAGGAATAAAAAACAAATGTCAACTTGACAGCTACGACTAATGCAACGAAACGCTTGCTTGACGGAAAGTATTTCTGAACTATGGACGAATGTTTACAATGAATTAAAAGTGTTATTTAGTGTACAGTATTAAGTGAAAGTGTCTCGGGTGCATTTCCCTTGGATTGTGAAGCTAAAATGCAATGGAATACTCTCGTGACCGATGGGAAAATCCCCGTACTTAAGGTAATATGTAGATTGTAAAAGTGGGCTCTCGGCTCGGCAACCACGAAGCCTTTTCGCGACTAAACTAGCTTATCCCTAACCTACGAAGTGTTACACTCTTACGATGTCGAGACAAGACTTAGTTCAAAATTTTTGGGCAAATACGGTGTTCCATTTTAACATCTTGGTCTTAACTACGAAAAATTTTACACAGTACAGATGGGCAATGTTACCTAGGTATTTTTAACTTTGCCGTACAAATTCACACACCTGACATTCCGCAATTTGCTGCGAAGCTGAAGGTGAAGAGATGTATGACTCAAAGTAAAGTCATAAATATAGTTTAGTTTCTACTAAAAATAGTAAGGTTGCCATAAATATGTTGTGTTTTCGTTCATTACCAGATTTGTTTAAAATTTGCTTTTTGGGCAAAATTTTGCCTGGTGGCAAAGTAGGCATGTTTCAGGGTATACTAAACATAGGTTCAAAGGTGTTACAATTATTTACGTTAGTGTATCTCTATGTTTTGCCATAAGGCATACAAATATTTTATGGCAAAATGAAGCAGGAGTAAACGGTTACAATTGGGTAGTTGCATCACGTTGAAATTGATAGCGAAGTATTGCTAAATGGATAGTGAACTATCAAATTATTGTAAAAAAGTAAAAAGTACAAAATATAATTAATAAGTATCATAAAAAGGTCTCTTCTTTGTTTTTTTTAATATGAATTTTTTAAATGTCCAACAGTAAATTGCTTTAATAAGCCTATAAGAATCCTTTATATAAACAAAAAAATGTATGTCAATATGGACCTAAACGCAGTATGTCGCGACGAAAACAGCAATGTACTTGATTTACCATTCAATCTATTAGTACAAACAACAAACTGTGAGTCATAATTTTAGTAAGAAGCGTTTTGAATATTTAGTAGTTCTTAGTTATTTTCTGTATAGTTTGTCAGGAATAAATGTTTGAAGTTCTATAATTGTAGTTGCTCCCATACAATTATTTTTTCCTCTCCAAAAACTGGTTCGAATAACGTCGTAAAAAAAATCTTAGGACACAAACCTATTCCTAATCTGTCAAGTATTCCCTTAGTTTATGGTAAGCTTTTTAACTAAGAATGCAAAAAGCTTTTTTGGAACTCTACCAATCCTTCTAAATTAGCATAAAATTTGTAAAAAATAGCTATTCCAGTCAAGTGAAATTAACATAATTTGTTTCATCATGATTCCGGTGAACCTTAAAAGGTGAAGTCATTCTTGTATTCTGCTGAACATATTACTTACAGAAATAACCATCGATTTATACCTCCCCGTTTCTTTCTGACTCGAGCCTTACCTACCTCAAACCGCGAGCTATGTCTCAAACTTTCCGATTGTTTAACGGAGTTTTTTTTTTGTATTTATTTTGGCGAGCACTTTTGTCGTTTTGTTGCCTTTGCCTTTGTACGTGACTCGCCCTCCAAGTTGCGTCAAAGGTGGTGTTTGGCAAACATTGATACAAAATTGGCTGCGTCAAAAAACCTACAAGTTAGCAAAGGATGTTTGCTGCTTTTTCAGAAACTGATGTTTTGACAGAAGTAGCACGGTGAAGGTCACCTGGCTCAAATTTGGAACTCGTCTGAGATGTTGGTGCCCTACCACGGATTACCGAAGCCAAATAACAATACAAGAGTTACTTAAGGTCACCAAAGTTCCTGAGATTCCTCTGTATCAACGGCGAAAGACCCAAGAACCCACTACCTATAATAAACATAATTTATGCTGGTAAAGATACTTATACAACCCTCTCATACTTATAAATTGAGTATAAACAAACACACAGAAGAATATGTAAAATATGTTATTTCTAGATTATTGACGACAGTAAGGTATAATCTACGGTAGCTTAGTGGTTCAGGCATGCGGCTGTCAAGCGGTGGTCGTGGGTTCGAATCCCGGCTCGTACCAATGGGTTTTTCGGAACTCATGTACGGAATATTTACCGTTAGCTTTTCGGTGAAGGAAAACATCGTGAGGAAACCGGTCTAATCCCAATAAGGTCTAGTTTTCCCTCTGGGTTGGAAGGTCAGATGGCAGTCGCTTTCGTAAAACTAGTGCCTATGCCAAATCTTGGGATTAGGTGTCAAAGCGGACCCCGGGCTCCTTTAGGGGCACAACCGGGAACAACGCTAGGAGGATGATGATGACGACAGTAAGGTGATCTTAATATCCTAAGAAAGCCATATTTTTGAACGAGCTATCCAACGATACCCCACTCTATGGGTTTAACGACAAAAAAAATTACATCCCCACTTTAGGTGTAGGGGAGGTACCCCATTAAAAAAACAAGATTTTAGCTTCTGTTTTGTCGGCGTGATTGATTTATATACCCATGCCGAATTACAGTTTTCTAGTAGTAATGGTTACTGAGCTAAGCCGAATATGGACGGACAGACGGACGGACGGCCAGATGGACATGGCGAAACTATAAGGGTTCCTTGTTGACTACGGAACCCTCAAAACTGTCCTTTTCGTGACAACCAAAACTGCCTTGAGCAATCAGCTGTTCTTATCAGAAACTAGACCCACGACAGCGTGTCCAGCCAAGTACAAAGCCAAAAGAAACTGGCGACGCAGCAGCCGTGTGTTATATTACATGAACCATTTGGAGCCACTTTGACTCCTTAATAACTCAAAATATATTTAACATAGAAATATGTTTTTTTTTATATATGTAATAAAATCCATTAAAGTAACGAGAATTATAAATTTCATATATACAGGTAAAACGGTTATTTAATTTAGTACTCCGTCAAGCCATGAGAACATTTCCACATTTATTTTCCAATTTACCACATGAACTGATTTCCGAGAGCAAATGCGTTGATTATTAGGGAAAAAAACCCCAATCGCTGCATGTGGCCCGATAATATTTGAGGACTTCCGTCGATTCCACAAGGATCACCTTTGGCACTTCATTAGTTGCTATTTCAACGGAATCTTATCAGAATCTGTGACGTACACTTGTACTTTTAAGTACATAATTGAGGAATTCCATAAGTCATCTGTGGTTTTCATCATCAATTCCACTCCGCCATGATTACCGGGTGTAAATACACGAGTTAAAATAGAAAATACCAAAATCACTTCACGCGTGCCTAATATAATTGAAGAGTTCCTTCAATTTCTCATGGATCCCATCATCCTATTGAATTTTTGAAAAACAAACAAAAAAAAAAGAATTTACGAATCGGCTCATCAATAACGGAGTTCTGAGGTAACAAACATTAAACATCATAAAAATAATAATATTGTGCTGGCGGCCAACGCCAGGCGGTGCTCGTCGACATCACCATCCCCCATGATGAGAACCTCGTGAAGGCCGAAATGGACAAAGCCAGCAAGTACCTAGACCTGGCTCACGAGGTAGGAGTCTCGACCATCACCTCAAGAGACTCTCGCTAGATGGCTGGATCAAGGTTCAGATACAGAAGGCGGTATTCCTGGATACTGCGCGGATAGTCAGGAGGTTCCTGTCTCTGGCGCCCTGACCACCGGCAGCTTAGGCCCCGCCTCGCTGCCGGCGGTACCCTAGATTAGGTTTTTATCATGATTTTATGTTTTGTATGTATAGTTTTATATTTTACTTTTTATATAGTTATTGTAAAAACCTAGCGTAAGATAAAAGATGAATAAAGAGAATAATAATAAAAAAATAAAAAATACACAACCGAATTGAGAACCTCCTCCTTTTTTTTGAAGTCGGTTAAAAATCGTATTTTTTGTCACTGACTTAGTTATTAGCTGACGGACAGATCAAAAACCTAATTAACCCACTTCCAGATGACCTACACTCGCGGTCAAATATTTCGGGTCACCCTAAATTAAATAACTGCAATAGGTTTTTTAAAATATTTAATGCTTGTTTTATTTACATAATACGCTATTCTTTACAATACCCAACTGTATTAGCAATTTCCTGGATCCTATCATAAAAATATCAATATCCAAAAATCACGATTTTTGCGATATCTCGCTCCGTTAACGTTGTTTTTTTTCATGGGTTTTTACGAGTCCGATTTAAACCTGGTAACGTTATATTTTTTACTGTTATTAGCAGTTTATATGTAAAATTAAATAAAGATCATGATAGGATTAACTGTACAACCTCTTACGCACTATTTTAGGAAATATGACGGTATTTTACCAACCCGTATTCTTTGTCCGTGAGTGTAGAAAGTTGAAATTTGGCGTCCAGCTGGGTAATTTTGTATAACTGTGTATACAAATAAATAAGACAAAAGTAACGGGGAATTTTAAGTATTATTTATTATTATGAATTTTATTTATGTTAGTTACCTGAGAACTCCATCAGTACTTCTCTTTTTTTTTCTTGAAAGGGACTTCTGAGTGGTGGGACTACTGTCATCAGGTCAGGGTCAGGCTCACGATCAGGGTCTTGATGACGGGGTCTTGGAGAAATCAAGGGTAATATTCTAATATTATAGGGGCACCTAGAGAGATTTGGGTATTTTGTATAGTAACTAGTGCATTATTCTAAATCTTGTGAAAATATTTTAACAGTCGAATTACTTGCACAAAGCAGATAACTTGGGGATATTGATGCTCAAGATTTGACTTGGCTAGTTTTTTCATACAAGATATCTGATATTTGGCTAATCAACTTATCATCTTTATGTTATACGTAAGTAACTGTTCATGTATTGTAAGGTTATATCTTACTCTTCAAAAAATCTGGCTTACTAGTAAAACTAGTCTAGTGTCATTGCGGACTCATGTCTCACATGAGCACACCGTTTAGATAATTATAATTGATTGCCACAGGTAGTCTGGCTCTCAATGCATTGCGCTTCGAGTCTAGCTCACAGAGCCGCTCGGTTTCAAAATCAGATATTTGAGATTTAACAAGCTGTCGCCACTTCGGTCTTATGGCAGCCTCCTTCTCCCACAGCGAGGGCTCAATGCGGCACCTTATCATGCTCCGCTTCAGCACATCTTATACCTGAGGAGTTGTTCACTTGCCCTAATCAAGTTCCGAATAAAAGATGCGCTTCGCCATTCGCTGTTCTGCCATTCGTGAGACGTGTCCGCTCCACCGAAGCTGTCGGCGCATAAGGTAAGCCCCAATGCCACTGACATTGGCTCTCCGCACTCGATCAGACCATCTGACGTTAAATATTGTTCGCAGACATCGGAGGTGGAATCGGTCCAGCATTCGGATGTGTCGGTGGTACATGGTCCATGTTTTAGAGGAGCATAAGATGAACATAGGCATGTATCTATGATTTTTGTAGCCAACTTCAGATCATGTGAACAGAAAACTTTTGTATCCAGCTTGTCGAAATAAAAGGTTCAAAAAACAGTTTTCCGACTTTGGGAAACTAACTGAGACCGACTGTTTTTACTCTTTACACGTGAACTGCAAACACAGAACAAACGTACCTATGTTATTAATTACGAATCGATTGATATCTTATTTATCAAAATCAGTTCATTATCTTCGGTGCAGCATTAGTATACAAACATAAACATGAAATTGTACCGTAGTAAATATTTTCTAAAACATCCTTTCATTAGTTAGTTGAAAATTAATCAATTCAACCGACTTCATTTGCATCCAACTGCAATACGCTTTCAATGACTTTCAGAACTATAAGTTAGGAACTAGTTCAATGTGGGAATGCGTTTCTATACAAATAACATTCAATTTGTCGTCGGAGTTGGACTACCCACGGCGGAAGAGAGGATGGCGTACACATTTTTATTAAGAAGAGTTAAGTATAGGCATATTGCGCTGGTTTTCAGCCTAGATCTAATTAACCACTTACGTTAGTAAAGGAAGGCGCAGCCTAGGATGGATAGGATAGGGATAGACTCATGACCTGGGTAAAGGTCGTGAGAGTCAGCTGGATGCGGGTGGCGCAGTACTGGCCATTGTTGCACCCTTTGGGGGAGGCCTATGTCCAGCAGTGGACGTCTTTTGACTGATGACGACGATGATGGTGATGATATTGATGATCAAGTAAGTCAGTGAAAGGATATATTCTTTTTTTGCAGGTTCCTATAGCATAACTACTAGTACCTATTAAACTGTTTGTTTAGAGTCTGTAGAAATGATATTTTTCTTAAAGAAACAGTTCCTTCAGATGGGCAACACAAATGACCAACGGTTAAAAGAGCTTTTCAAAAGACAGCAGTGCTAAATCAGTCAACGGTCAAGGCATTGGGTTCAAATATTGATGAACATTTATTTATTTATTTAAATTTTATTGCACAATACAAGATCTACAAAACGCGGACTTAATGCCATATGGCATTCTCTACCAGTTAACCACTGAAACTTAAATTTAAATGAAATCTCAATCCAAGATAAACATACTGATATAAAAAATAATTTACACATATATATACATATTACCTACTACTTTTTGTACCTAGTGAAAAATACTATAGTGACAACTATTCTACGCGCTTATCAAAAAGGTACTTGCGTAACTTGCGCTTGAAAATCAATTTGATTTGTGCTAAACATTCATGCTCATCATACAAATATGATGATATGACAGGACCGTTCGTTGTGCAGGCAAGGTGCACTACCCTCTAGGCTAAAGCAGGCATTCAAATTGAAAACTCGCAACAAAATATTATAACCGAATACGATTCCGTTTAAAACTGTTGCAATCCATTTGTTTCAGCGCAAAGTGGAAAATTTAATACGTCGTATGATTTCGTGGGGTAAATCCGGATCTATGCGTTAGTATCCGGATGTACCCGGGCGGTGAAATATAGCGATTCAGCTGCTAATACGATTTTTATAGCAAATATCCGGCTGTAGCAAATAGCGTGTAAGCGTGACGGGGCAGCCTGCGCTGGAGCTGCACCCATATCGATAATAAGTTTCTGTCAAATACTACATTTTTGGTACAAGCTTTTAATGCTAACTGTACTATTCTGTATAACGCCATCAACTACTCGTTGAGATGATTCTAACGAGCCCATTATCAGCGGGGTTACGTCTGTTAAGTCCTGAATTCCCATGGCCACCTTCTGTCTCCATCATCAGATCAGCTCGATGGTACCATAATATTGAATCGTCATGCAAACTACACTTAAATTCAAAATTTCAAATCAATCGGTTGAATATATCTGCTTCAAAATTGAGTTGCAAGATTCCACGTGAACAACTACTTACAGTTAAAGTTTGTAAAAATGTCAAAAGGCTTTTAATTGTAGAACCTTAAAAAAATACCAAAGGCTCTTTTGAATTTCATTCACATTTCACTTTCGTTAGAAAACAAAATTAATAAGAATCAATCGTCAATTTAACTGTCACTGGTTGACGTTGAATACCTACATGGTTACAGTCACTTGTAAGGCGCCATCTAGCCGAACTAAGTAGTGGAACCGATAGTCTGTATTATTTTATGTAATGTGCCTAAAAAACGATAAAAAACTGACTAAAGTAATTTTGGTGTGTGAAATAAACTAAACTATGTTAACATCTTCAAGTCTTTAGAAGTCGACTTGTTACCATTGTTTGTGAGAAAAATGTCAGCAAATTATGCTTAGCGTTTCTTTTCATATAGTTGCTAGGATTGTTAATTATTTTCAGTTTAGTGTATCAAGTCTACATGCAGGCGTGCATATTATTTGTTAAAAAGTATGTATTTTTTTTATAAATAAATGATATTTTAATGCGATAATAAAAGGTAACCTTAATAAATTTCACTAATCAGTAAACAGAGCGAATGGCGTCGAGTTGTGAAGCTCGCTACCAACATCTGAAATGATGAACACAACCACTGTCAAGAGAGAAAACGACGATGAAGAATACAGCAAACATTAGTATACTAGCAATTACATTTAAAAAATTATAAGTTTGTCATAGTATAGCATTTACTCTGCACCAATTTTACATGTATATTTATACAATATTTATACTCTACTAGCTTCCGCCCGCGACTTCGTCCGCGTGGACCCGGGATAAAAACTATCCTATATTTTAATCCAGGCTATAAACTATCTTAGTGCAAAATTTCATTTAAATCGGTTCAGCCGTTTAAGCGTGATTGAGTAACAAACATCCAAACATCTAAACTTTCGCATTTATAATATTAGTAGGATAGTAGGATATAGTAGGATTTTGTTTTGTGAAAAAAGTTTAAATAAGTAAATAAATTAAATAATCGTACGCTATCGATAAAAATCATCGATACGTCCGCCCCGAGGACTGCATCACTGCATGATAAATGGCCGCGGTGATTCGGCGTCCGTCGCACAAAGCCTTGATCTATGTTCGTTTACGGAGAACTTTTCAATTCCACATTGGTTAGTCGGCGCATGAATATGTTTATGTGCTAACCAAATGATTTTTGTATTTCGTGTTAAGAGCTTGTAACCGAGCGGCGAGGCACGCGACGTTCAATCGAGGTCATAGGTTCGAACCCTGCCTCGTACCAGCAGAGTACATAAAGCCTTACAAAGTTATATTTTACTAGCTTCCGCCCGCGACTTCGTCTGCGTGGACTCGGGATAAAAACTATCCTATATTTTAATCCAGGCTATAAACTATCTTAGTGCAAAATTTCATTTAAATCGGTTCAGCTGTTAAGCGTGATTGAGTAACAAACATCCAAACATCTAAACTTTCGCATTTATAATATTAGTAGGATAATAGGATATAGTAGGATTTTGTTTTGTGAAAAAAGTTTAAATAAGTAAATAAATTAAATAATCGTACGCTATCGATAAAAATCATCGATACGTCCGCCCCGGGGACTGCATCACTGCATGATAAATGGCCGCGGTGATTCGGCGTCCGTCGCACAAAGCCTTGATCTATGTTCGTTTACGGAGAACTTTTCAATTCCACATTGGTTAGTCGGCGCATGAATATGTTTATGTGCTAACCAAATTATTTTTGTATTTCGTGTTAAGAGCTTGTAACCGAGCGGCGAGGCACGCGACGTTCAATCGAGGTCATAGGTTCGAACCCTGGCTCGTACCAGCAGAGTACATAAAGCCTTACAAAGTTACATTCCCGTTTTTTTTCCCTTTTGGTATTAGTACCTATATAGATAGTGAAGAGTTTGACATGTTTCATATGAGTAGGAATCGAAACATTTAAAAATATAATAGTTAAGGATTTGAAATTACAATTATTGTTAAAAGAAAGATAGTCTATACCGATACTTAAAAACTAAAAAATGTGAGATTGTAGCATTGATTTTTTTCTTTCGCTAACGAGCTTTTTCCTAAAAAATACACATCGTTAAGAAATTAAATTACTAAATATGATGTGTTGAAACACAGGTGAACTGCATCACTACATCACGAAAGTTGCCCATAGTAATCCTACTAATATTCTAAATGCGAAAGTTTAGATGTTTGAATGTTTGTTACTCAATCACGCTTAAACGGCTGAACCGATTTAAATGAAATTTTGCACGAAGATAGTTTATAGTCTGGATTAAAATATAGGATAGTTTTTATCTCGGGTCCACGCGGACAAAGTCGCGGGCGGAAGCTGGTATATTATATTTTGCGGTTAATTTTGTTGATGTATTGGAACGAATTCAACACAGAAAGATAGTTCTTTGTTGTTCGGTTACCTGGGATCGGAGTAGATGGAGGGCCTACTTTGAGCTACACCGACAAGAGCTTAGCCCTTAAATACTTAAGCTGAAGAAGAGAGTTGGTAACAATGTGTTTTATTTTAAACCGCCTTCAAAAAAGGAGGAGGTTGTCAATTCGTTACAATCTTTTATATTTTACTAGCTTCCGCCCGCGACTTCGTCTGCGTGGACTCGGGATAAAAACTATCCTATATTTGTAATCCAGGCTATAAACTATCTTCGTGCAAAATTTCATTCAAATCGGTTCAGCCATTTAAGCGTGATTGAGTAACAAACATCCAAACATCTAAACTTTCGCATTTATAATATTAGTAGGATGTATGTTCCCCGATTATTCGAAGATGCCTAAACTGATGGTTTTTTTTTGTTTGAAAAGGTATTCGTTCTAGTTGGTCCCACGTTCAGGATTTGATTATGGGATTAGGACTAGGATTTGAATAACCGAGGGAACACTTCAAATAAGCCGAAGTACTGAATTGAAGTCGGTTAAAGCTTTGTTTTTACAGTAAATTATTGCAAAATGCTCTAGTTCACCGTATAAAATAGCTGCCATAGCTAAATGAAGCAATAGTAGGCGCAACGCGTGTCGCCGGTACACTCAGCATCACAAACATATATACATTCTAGGCGGTTCTAGCGCCTTATTGCCTAGGACTAAGGTTGAAAATAGTATACATGTTTATGAAGCTGACTGTACCACAGAGTCACAGCTGAAAGGGTCCTGAAGGACCGAGCCGATCTTCATCCGCTTATCATCAGCGGGCATGTTGAGCGATTATTTTAATCCGGGCTTGTGAATCTCCTTAACGCAGTATACGTATACAGTACCTTGACTTTGTATTCAATACAGAATTTATTTTTGAAACGATATTAAATTTTAAATTAAATGAAATTGCAAAATTTAATGATTGCGTAAATCCAGGTTACAGTTGCAGATAAAGAGAATTGCATTTGTTTTTTATGCACGCCGCACGCCCCCACTCACAGCGGCGCAGGCAAAGGCCGTATAGGTGTACACTAAAAGTATCCATAAAAAAAAATCCTACACAAATCGTCCTAGTCTCAAACTAAGCAAAGCTTGTACTGTGAGTACTTAGGCGACGGTAAACATACTAAAATAGAGAAATAAATACTTAAATACATAGAAAAACAATCATGACTCAGAAAAAAATATTCGTGCTCATCACCCAAAAAATGCCTTTACCGGTATTTGAACCCAGGACCTCTCGCTTCGTAGGCAGGGTCACTAGCAACTATGCTAAACCTGGTCTGGTGGTGGGAATTAATCCATTAAATCAAATAGGTGAATTCTGTGCTTCTCCTCTCCGCTCCATTTCACTGGAAAAGCACTCTAAGCGTACGGCCTGAATCCACGCTCCACACTACGAGCGGGGCGAGGAGAGTCCATATAAATTGCATTTGTTTTATATGCACACTGCTCGGCAGTCGGGTAGCCCCGTAGTGGCGCCTACCCACAGGCCAGTCAAGACCAGCAGCTACAGCCCCTCGGGCTGCTGCAAATAGTACCATTGCAAAATCATAATAATAATAATAATACACGCTGCATGCCCTGCTCACAGCGGCGCGGGCCCCCGGCCCGTACACTTAAAGTATAATTTCATTTCATTTAATGTATATAATTTTAAAGTCATGTACATGCATAATTATGAAGGTGTTACAATTTTAAAAAGTCGGTTCATGACGCCCTGTGGCATACAACAATATCTTAAAGCTAATAAAATTTAAAATAAATATTGTCACCAATTCATTTTTGTTTGTATACAACGATGGTGGCACACAATCGTACTGCCCGCCTGATGATAAGCGGACACCGCAGCCTATAGACGCATGCAACTCCAAAGGAGTAACATGGGCGTTGCCGACCCTTGGATGTTTGAGGATTCGCCGTGTTGACAGCTGAAGAAACAAATTCCCTCGCTCTCAACACAACGCATCTTTGGGAGCTCTGGCGACCTTGCTCACCACCAGGAGCATAATACACAATTCAAAATAGATAAAAAAATTGTCTGAATACATTATATAAATAAGCCTATACTTTTACCGGAAATAAACAATAATGTACTGGCGGTGATATTTTAACTGTGCCAGGATTACCGGTTTGATGGGGCTCCAGAACTCCGCTGCAGCACATTTTAATGCCAACTTTTGCTGTTTGTTATTTTTGATGCTTTCGGTAAGCCTTTCTGTATCGCAATGATAATATTTTTGAAGGGTTCGTGATAATTTGTAATAACATTATTTTGTTTATCAACGCACATAACATTAGTGCTCTAAAATGTGTTCAGAAATGACCAGCATTATTACAACCGATTTTATTATGAGAACTATCTTATCTGTGGTAGTAGGTAAAATCTGTACTATAATGTTATAATTATAACAGTACAAATTTTTGTAACATTATGAGTTTAAATTTGGAACAGCTGTCAAAACTCAAGTGGATAGCTCTATTCTAGTATCCATAGTTATTAAAACAGTTATCGATACGAAACGTCAATTCTTTTAATATTTACGCACAACATTTGATCTCGAGTGACATTGATTATAGGGACTTCATTCGTTTGTCTATGATTTAAAAAAAAAACATTCGTCTTGACGGAGGGTCGAATTGCCGCCATTGCTGTTGTAATTCTTTTGTTGGTTTTTTGCAATTTGAAAGTAGAATTGTGAACTTATCTTAGAGTACCCTACTTATGGTATATGTCTAGATAAAGTAGTGGCCTTAAAACACTCGTGTGATCCTATTATGAAAACATACATACAACCACACTCATATTTTAAGGCCTCTCATAATGAAGCAGTTGCATAAACTACTATTGTGGATACGGTGTTACGTTCGAGTTTTCTTTTATTTGTTGTATGACAAGCTGGTATTGCGTAACCTTCGTACGAGTAGGTACTTACCGTTATTGCGCAACACTTAAGGTAGGTAGATCTAAAATGTTTTTTTTTTGTACGGAAATTATTTTGTGTGTCGTTTAACATTATTCGTTCGGGTTCGAATCTCGGTAAGTGCATTTATTTGTGTAATGGGCTCGAATATTTGTTCCTGAGTCATGGATGTTTTCTATGTATTTAAGTATAACGTCGTCTAGTACCCATAGCACAAGCTTTGCACTTAGGACTAAGTTGATTTTTGTAAGATTGTCCCCTAATATTTATTTATTTACTTTCAAGGTAGACATAGGCTACATTTTATCCCACAGCTCCACCTGAATTTATTGTAATATGCAAATGGACCCGCGCGGGCACCTAGTTATATAAATTTGCACCTGATCGCATCCCGTACCATGCATAATTTAATTCATCGAAGCGTGTTGTTGGTCTTTCTCTCTGAACTTAGAGCTAAGCTTCGGGCACCTGGCTAGTCCATGCTACATTTTAGGCAATGAATAATTATTTTAATATAAGCAACATCTTGCACCAGAGATTCTAAACATTTCATGATAAAGATGCTTGGGTTCTATGTGAGTACCTACAGTCAACAGCAAAATAAACTAACGAAATAGGGTCCCAAAATAATACACTATAATAAATTGTGTTTCAAATTAGACTGATAATACTCCTTAAAATTGACTTTGTGTAATTTTAAGTGCAGTATGTTGTAAAATAATTGAATCTGAATCTGAATGTTATCTATAAAATACTAGTTTTTAGGGTTCCGTACCCAAAGGGTAAAAACGGGACCATATTACTAAGACTTCGCTGTCTGTCCGAATCGTTAAAATTTTCACAGGTGATGTATTTCTGTTGCCGCTATAACAACAAATATTAATAACAAAATAAAATAAATATTTAAGAGGGGCTCCCATACAACAAACGTGGTTTTTTTTGCCGTTTTTATAGATAATGGTACAGAACGCTCCTTGCGCGAGTCCAACTCGCACTTGGCCGGTTTTTGAGACACGACCTCGCAAGATCACCTCGCAATACAAGTCAGATGTTCGGTTAATCTCTGTTATATTCGTCAGACAAATACTCGAAGTGACTATATTAGCGCTTCGTGTCCGTCAAACTTTGAAATAAGTTACAATTATTTTAGCTTGTTTTTTTTAGAAATATATAAAATAAGTCCTTTTTTAATGCCGAGTTTTTAATTCGTTAATTTGAAATTTTGACTTTCTTTATTTCGTCACTACAAATATGTAATTCATTGAAGTTTCCAGTACATAGATAGTTATGACATCATTTAATTTCGCAATAAAACGTTTAGTTAAAAATGTCACTTTGTTATGTGTTATATCTGGGGTGTCATGCTAGAACATGTTTGGAAATATTCATTTTGATAACTTACTTTTGACGTTGACTGTACAAACGCGCACCACGAAGCCAACAAATACCAATTTATAATCTTTTAGAGAGTCTTTTTTAAGAGGAGCGAAAGTCACTTCTTTCATGTTGGTGAAGCCCAACTGGAAAAGTGCCTCCACCTTGCAGTTGATCGCAACCAGAATAACACTACTACGTCTTGCCTTGTAGGACCATAAAAGACAGCTACAATATTAGGTACCACTCTGTGGGTTTGTGGTGTTGTATTCCTGGTGGTGAGTAAGGATACCAGAGCCCCGAAGATGTGCTGTGTTGAGAGTGAAAGATTTATTCATTAATCTACCTGTCAACCAACTAATCCTCAAATCAATTAACCAGTTTAAAGGTGGCGCGCGCACTCAGTGCAAATAGGTATAGTCGAATTTAAATTCTCGCCCATCCACGCCCCGCCTCGCCTCGCCGGTGGAAAACCACCTTCATGCGTCCAGTAGATATTACAGCCACATTATAACAGCTATATCACTCTCAATCAACATCATCATCAAATCAAGAAGCCGAAGGTCCTGGATTCGAATCCCGGTAAGGGCAATATTTGTGTGATGAGCATAAATATTTGTTTCTGAGTCTTGTATGTTTTCTATGTATGTATTGTATTTATATCTATTAAATACATAATAATATATCATCATCTAGTATCCATTATTCAAGATTTATTGAGCTTACCATGGGACTAGTTGGATTGGTGTATTTGTGTATTGTCCCCTAATATATATTTATTTGATTATTTATTATATCAGCCGAAAGTCGTCCACTGCCGGACATAGGCTTTCCCCAAAGAGTGCCACAATGACCGGTCCTGCGCCGCCCACATCCAGCGGACACCCGCGACCTACCAAGTCATCAGTCCGGTATCCTGCCGTTTCGGCAAAATATTTTTCGCCAAATTTCACTTCCCACAAAACTTATGGCAGTAGTTTCATTTCCGAAACGAACAAATGGCACATTTTTGTTTCGCATTTTGTTCATTTGGTCAAAATATCATCTGGCATCATTTTGCTTTGTCAAGTGTTATTAAGACAAAAGTTTATTAAGCAAACACTTTGTTTGGGCTAATATTGTTTTCCAAACAAAACATTTGTTCAAATTTTCATTTCGCACACTTCACATAGATTAACTTTGGCAAATATTTGAAAAATATTGATTGGTGTAATTTTATTTCATGACCAGATCATTCCAATTTTTATTATTTCATAGAATAACTGTTCAGGGACTATTATTTGGTAAATGATTTATTTTTAACCGACTTCAAAAAAAAGGAGGAGGTTCTCAATTCGGTTGTATTTTTTTTTTTTCAATGTTTGTTACCTCAGAACTCCGTCATTCATGAGCCGATTCATTTTTTTTTTTTGTTGGTAAGTATATACTTCCAGGTGGGTCCCATTTTTTTGAAAATTCAATTGGATGATGGGATCCACGAGGAATTGAGGGAACTCCTCAATTATATTAGGCACGTGTGTAGTGATTTTGGTATTTTCTATTACAACTCGTGTATTTACATCCGGAAATCATAAATTGGTGGAGTGGAATTGATGATGAAGACCACAGATGACTTATGGAATTCCTCAATTATGTACTTAAAAGTACAAAAGTATATCACAGATTCTGATAAGATTCCGTTGAAACAGCAACTAATGAAGTGCCAAGGGTGATCCTTGTGGAATTGACGGAAGTCCTCAAATATTATCGGGTCACATACAGCGATTGGGTTTTTTTCTATAATAATCAACGCATTTGCTCTCGGAAATCAGTTCATGAGGTAAATTGGAAAAGAATTGTTCTCGTGGCTTGGCGGAGTACTAAATTGAAGTCGGTTAAAACTTTGTTTTTAAAGTAAATTATGTATGAATTTTAAATGGCAGAATAACAAAACAACGAATTTCATTTGTTCGAAATTTTATTACAACATTACAAAAACAAACAACAACTGATTACAGGGGTTTAACTAGATTAGGATAGCCAGAAAAAGGGGGCTCGGGGGCGATGCCCCCCGCAGTAAAAAAACCAAACAACCGTAACAATTGTATTATAAGTAGGTTAGGTTAGGGTTCACTTGTGTCCCTCAGAGCGGAAATAGGCACCCCGCGAAGCGGCGTGACGTCGACACGCTGGCAGTTTGGTTAGGTTTAGGTTAGGTTAAAATAATTGCCATAGATAACTGTTTAAGCCAACTATTTTAATTTATATAATAATCCTTGTAATAATTTGTATGTTAATTACAAAACTTCCCGCTTAGCAAAATATGTAATCTCACTCAAATACATTGCGCTAGACAATTAGGATATATATCGTAGGGCATGCAATAATTTGGAAAACGAGTGTTATGCCAATTAATACGTTTGACCAAATGAAACTTGACTATATAAAACTTTGCCAAACAATAATTTGCGAAGTAATATTTTACCATAGGAGATAATGCCAAGTGATAAAATGCGAAACAATAATTTGACTAGTGATTTTTTGCCAAATGAACATTTGGGAAACATTTTTTAGGAAGTGACACTTTGGGAAATATTTTTTGCCCATATAATAGCGAACCCATCAGTCCACCTTGTGGGGAGTCTACGTACCTTTCGCCTGCCGGTACGTGGTCGCCACTCGAGAACCTTCCCGCCCAAATGGCCATCGGTTCTAGGAGCAATGTGGCGCCCACTGCCACTTAAGTTTAGCGATTTGGAAAGCTATATTATATGACTGTTAAATAACATAAATCTGACAAGATATCCAGACCCGTGACTTCATAAATTGTGCGAGTTATAGTGGAAAAACCAGCTCCAACCCAAATTGTTAAAAACAAAAGAGCCCATAACGACATTAATGCATCTCGTCCCGAAGGAGTCAGAGGTTCATGATTCCCTCGACTTCCCTCCGAGGGCAGGCGACCATTAGCGTTAAATTATTGCGCGGCCCCGCCACAGTAATCCCGGATAAAGATTTTATTTTTGGTGTAAAATGAAGAGACATCTTTCAGGGGGCGGTGTGAGGGAGAAGCGACAGCAAGTTTGGCTGCGTCACTACTTTTACCGGATTTTTCAGAGAGCTACCTCTACAACGTAATGCAAATCGTATTTTGAGCAGCTGAATAATTGGAAAGTATGCATTCCCCCATCTTACATTTTCTCTCGACTACCAGCCTGATATTTGAAGTCTATTACGGCTTCAAGTTCTATTCTTTATTGATATCTACTGTATTGTATAGACCTAAGCACCTTATTGTATAATATCCTCCTGTATAAGTAACATGCATAGCCTGTCTGTTAGTGTTAATTAAGGGATTAATAAATAAGTAATATCAAGGCCAGTGAACTTTGATGTGTCCAGCGAGATACCCTAAGATGATTGCCATTTTATATTGCTAATCGTTGTGGATAAGTCATCCGTCACTCTCGCATCGTACTTGACCGGACGTGATGGATATCTTATCGGCAGCGACAAGTAATACAATGTCTTTACTAATTCACCATTTATATTAATGCTTTTCCGCTAGTCGCTTATGCCTCTCGACCCACAACGCAAGCGAGGGTTCCTAAGCCGGCCCGTATCAATATGATTTAGCTAAAATTCCTACAAGCCACTTGCCTTAACGAACTTTCTTGTTTCGAATTAATTCCCTCTTATTGTTACGCAAGGATTTTACTTAGTAGTTTTTCGACAACTTTTCGAGTGGATGAGCTTATTTGACTGGGGTCGATGAAAGTGGTTTCAGTTAAGAAGGCTGTCAAGTTTTTTCCATAAACCTGAGCTTGTTGATTCGAAGCGAAGTGGTCGATCGGATACTTTAATTTCACTGATTATATATATTATATTTCCTATCATACTAACTTAGCACATTAGGCCGAAACGAGTGCGAAACCCATTTGACCTGATTTATAATCCTTCACCAAAGTTTTTGCTCATTTGGCCTGATTCATAATCCTTCACCAAACTCACCCAACATTACTCATTTGGCTTGATATATAATTCTTCACCAAAGCTATTTGCTAATGTAGCCTGATTTATAATCCTTACCAAAGCTATTTGCTAATTTGGCCTGATTTATAATTATTCACCAAAGCAATTTGCTAGTTTGACCTGATTTATAATTCTTCACCAAAGCTATTTTCTTATTTGGCCTGATTTATAATTTTTCACCAGTCCAAAGCTATTTGCTCATTTAGCCTGGTTTATAATCCTTAACCAAATCTAGTTATAACATTCCCTAAAAATTAATTTGTCTTTATCTGTCATTTAGACTTTTGTGTTTGTAAAAAAGCCTCTAATTTTTTTTTTTGTAAATTTTATTAATAAGGCTTGATATTTCAATGAAACGTAAAACGCAAGCTCCTAATCGACCTCAAACTCGATATCGATCTTTGAAAACTTTCTTGGTTAAATAAATATTTAACGTTTTATATGTATTCGATTTCCTAAAAATTCTTGGTAATGGCTCAAAATATTATATTTTAGGGTTGTGGTGGTTTCTGGTTTAGATTTGACATTATTTACACTTTTTTTGTCCTTAGCAGTAAAGTAAACGAACTTGGTCCTCGACGTGTATGTCATGGCTACTTTATATCAAAGTGACATGGCTTAAATTCGAATGAAGTAAAATCCTCTTAGCTCGAATTTAGCCCATATTGGTTTGACGTAAAATGTCGATGTGACACTAGAGCTACGTCGAAGACGACGTTTATTTATTTATTTAAACTTTATCGCACTGATCGCACAAATAAGAAGTACAAATGGCGGACTTAATGCCTTAAGGCATTCTCTACCAGTCAACCTCAGGGCTAAACAGAAAAGCTTATAGGTGCATGCAGTTGACCAAGAAAAAACACAAGTGAAAAGGATTTTTCATTGGCTACCTAAGCTAATGAAAATAAATATCCTAATATAATAAATAAATACACTTACTTACATAAATACAAAAATATAATATACATACATACATATTACTTTGCGTACCCAATGCAAAAAACGATGTTACTAAACTAACCAGAGATATCGTTGAGAAAATGCTTGTGAAACATGCGCTTGCAGGTGTGTTGTTCACTGTATCTGTCTTGGAAGACTGTATTCAATATCGTTAAGTATGACAATGTCTGTTACTATTTATTTCCTTTAATTTGAAAACTATAAAAAAAGCAAACATTCAGAGATGGTCCGAGAAATTTGGCTTGTTTATCAACCCGTCCAAATGTCAGGCCATTATCATTGGTAGTTCCCATCAAGTGGCTAAGCTAGATTTCAACTCTATTCCTCATATTAAATTCAATGGCACTACTATCCCTTATAGCCAGAAGGTAAAGAATTTAGGAGTATATTTGGACAACACCCTGAGTTGGAGGACCGAAGTTGCTGAAGTTAACCGAAAGGTGATCGGCTCCCTTCAATCCTCAATAAACTCAAACACTTTTTGCCTATTCAAACCAAAGTTTTATTAGTGCAAAGTTTGATCCTACCCATAATCGACTATGGTGATGTGTGTTATCCGGACTATAACGAGGAACTCCTAAATAAACTAGACCGTCTCCTTTATTCGTTTGTTTTCTGCCTCCGTAAATACGATCATGTCTCCTCCTACCGATCTAAGCTTGGTTGGTTACCCATCCGCCAACGCCGTAATCTCCGTATGCTTTGCTTCCTTTTTTCAATTCTCCAGGACCCGAAATCTCCCGACTATCTCAAAAGTTTGTTCCAGTACCTTGGCGTTAATTGTACCCGTCAGTTTCGCTCTTCAGGCAATCTTTCTCTCGCTATTCCACTTCACCGAACTGGTTTCATGTCCAATTCGTTTACCATTCGAATCGCTCGCCTCTGGAACGGTCTACCAGTTAAAATCCGACAGTCTTCGACCAGATTCGCATTTAAAAGATCGTTACGCAAGTTATTTGCTAGCAGAGCCGTAGATTCTTAGTATTTCGGTCTGTTCTCTATTTTCGTCTGTATATATATATATATAGGTATTTATATTTGTATGTATTTTTATTTAGTAACAAACATCGAAACATTCGCATTTATAATATCAGTAAGATTACTCGTATAATATCAGTAGGATTAGGAACTTTGGTTCCAATCACTGCTGTTTTTGCAAGTCAACACAAGCAGACAAAGAACGCCTTTCCCCATTAGCAAAACCCTCCATTATTAAATGAAAACCTTCTAAATGCCCGTCAGTGGTTTGACTCACATAATTTCTACTTACGCCGCAACAAGGGACGATAAATCTAGGATGTTTTCCCGAAATTAACGTCTTCGCTAAAGAATTCTCGTTTTATATTCGGGCCTTGATTTTCTTAAGCAGATCCAAAAGGGGCGGGGCTCGGTTTAGAGCCATTACCAAGATAAATTACAGCTGTGTTCTTCGTAGCGTAATCCTCTTAAGGTGAGCGCTTTGGGGGAAAATAACAAACAATGTTTTGCCTTAGCGGTGGCTACCTCGGTTCATGGTTGAGATGGATGATAACCTTTGCTTTTAACTTAGATCACATTTTACAGTTCTTGAAGCGTACTTTAGTGGGGCATTTTGCAGCGTTGCGCGAAAAATGCGTTTTTTTGCGACTTTCTGGTATATTGGGCCTTCACTTCTTTTTCGTTGTGTGATATACATAGATGAGTATTTAGTTGACTACTTTAGTGACAAAATATTATTATGGGTGACGGTAAAAATTCACATATGTATCAAAGTTTTTGAGTTTAAAAGAGGTTTTTTATTCTAAAATGTGATTTATTTATTATATTGATACCGTTAACCTAACTACCCTAACGTGGGGTTATCCTTTCACTGTCTACTAAGCACGAATTGTATAATATCAAGTAATTTCCACTTGATGTAGTACATTTGCATTTTACCAATTTGATTAGAAACACAACAACAATGTTTGCTTATAAACAAACGTTATTTAGTACATTTACACCCATAGTAAGCAAGTATATTTTTTTATGTAACATTCTAAACTTTTGGTTCATTTAATTTTGAGGCAAGCGTTACAAAACAAAATTAAGGCCTAAGTACTTAACAAAAACTAAAACAAATGCGAGCGCTACTCAGCTTTAGAGTTCTGAAGTTGACGAATATTAATAATTCAGATGATAAATTTAGCGAAGGTTGGTACAAAGCGGAGTCGCTTCGAATCCGCGAGAGCACAAATCCTTATCGCGGGGGTTTCGGAATACGTGACAAGAGTAAAACGTTAATAACGCCATTGCTGTAGTCGAGCAGAAGGAGAAGATATTGTCTTTCCTTCACACTGAACCTCTTAATTTATTGATCGATGAGGAATTAAATCGATTTAGGCTACATTTTATAGAAGAAAATAGCTTTATTCTCTTGAATTGAAGTAGCCGAGCGGTAAGGCACGCGACTGGCAACCTGGCTGTCGCGGGCTCAAACCCCGGCTCGTGCCACTGGGTCACTGGGTTTTTGGGTCCATGGATGAAAAATTGATTGATATTTAACAGTGGTTTTTCGGTGAAGGAAAACATCGTGAGGAAACCAGTCTAATCTCAATAAGGTCTAGTTTTTCGTCTGGGTTAAAAGGTTGAATGGCAGTCGCTTTCGTAGAACTAGTGCCTACACCATATCTTGGGGACATTGTGCCAAAGCGGACCTCGGGCTCGTTTGAGCATTACCGGGAAAAACGCTAGGAGATTTTGAAACTCGGCTCTCCTGAGCGCGCCTCTCCGTGTTTCCCTGCGACAAATAGATGGTTTGGACGTGATATTGTGACTGCATTCACGGATATACCACGGCGCTGTCACTTGGTCGTGATCGTGTTTTTTTTTTGGACACTCACACGCGCTCTTTGTGTTCTGCGACAAATGGATGCATCCAAATGGATGGACATAGTAACTGTTCCAACGTTAAATTTAGCATTTGTTTCTAATTCTTCATCTTGCGAATTGGTCATATTCCAAATGCAACACTCCAAACAAGTAATTTTCCAATCTCGTCCTATTCCAGATTCATTATATTTCAAACTAGTCATACCATGTACAGTCAACCGCAGATATACATTATACTGGCCAGGTGTTTATAAACACGTATGCGGGTCGATCATCATAAGGAACAAATCATAAATAATCCTCTATTCCCACTAATATAATTTTTCTTCCCTGTAGGAAAACTGTTACGATCGTGAAACACTAGGTAGGTTAGGTTTATTAGGTAGCTTCAAATGCCCGAAGGCCAAACTGTCAAAAATAGGAGCCCCCATGCAGTGAGGTTCCGTCGAAACTGTTAAATTATGTATGACTGCACTGTGACTAGTTAGCAAATCTGGAATTTGACGAGAATAGAATGTGACCAGTTTGGAGAGTATCGCATTTGGAATATGACCAATTCGGAAGATAACGAATTAGGAACGAATCCAAAGGCAAACAATCTTTAAACCCTACAGTTTAAACATTCATGGACCGCCGCCACTCTATTGGGCTTGTTCGAGCGGTCGCGAATACCAAGCATTAGTATAGCAGACTCTGTAATTAGCTATGGTATCTCCAGTTATAGTAGAACATATAATACATACCTTAAACAGATTTATAATATACAAATAAGACTTCTAATAAAGGCTATTGTAGCGCTAAAAGTCAAACATAGCCATAATTATAGTAAGCTATTTCAGTATTGTAGTTTTAAGTGTATTTGACCCACTAGGACACTAAGTTTTATGTCAGACATAAAGCATTCGTCCCTTTCTGGCAAATATGCGAGTGCGAGAGGGACAAATGCTTTATGTCCGACATAAAACTTAGTGTGCTAGGGGGTTTGGTGTTTGTAAAACCTTTCTCTACTGCTACTCTCATACTGCGAGGCGGTGAAGAGATTATTGCGAGGGGGTGTTTACATAATACAGTTAATGGATTTAAAACAACCAGGTTACAGAGTCCCGTCGCAAATTCACTTGCGATTTAAAAATTCACTCGTTATACATAGGTATATGTTTCGCCCGTGAGAAAGTAATGCGAACGAAAGTGGTACGGAGTAATAATGACATAAAGCAAGCAATCAAAGTAAGGATTTTGCAGGGTTCATAAACAAAGTCTGTAGGGAAGCAAAGCGCCTCCATATTCACAAGTCGATAGAGGAGTGTCCCCCATCTAAGTTGTGGAAATTTTTAAAGTCTCTTGGGGTCGGCAAAACTCAGCAATGTTCTTCCAATACCCTTGACATTGACGCTATTAACAAACATTTCAGCGCGTCGCCGGTTATTCTTGACCCATCCATTAAACAATCCACTCTATCACTTCTTGCCAGTATTACACACCCTGACTTATCTCCCTTTGAATTTGGTTTGATTGCACCGCAAGAGACGCTTGCCATTCTCAAATCTGTTAAGACGAAGGCCATCGGTGACGATAGCCTCAGTGTGGATATGCTTATGCTCGTAGCGGATTTTATTGTTCCTACCCTTTCGGATATTATAAATTTCTCCTTGTCCACTGGAACCTTTCCGGCTTCGTGGAAGTGTGCTAACGTAATTCCTCTCCCCAAAATCCCTAATGCTGTATCTTTCACTCAATACCGCCCTATTTCTATTCTCCCAGTTTTGTCAAAGATCATTGAACATTATGTTAATCGTCGTCTCCTTTCACACCTTAACAGAAATTCTTTGTTTAATCCTTTCCAATCCGGATTCCGCCCCGGGCATAGCACGGTCACCGCTTTAGTTAACGTCACCGATGATATTCGTCTCAATATTGAATCCAAAAAGCTTACTGCCCTTGTTCTTCTTGATTTTAGCAGTGCTTTTAATACGGTAGATTTTGATATTCTGCTAGGTATTCTCCGCTCTCTTAACATTTCTGAAACTCCCTTATCCTGGTTTCGCAGCTACCTCTTTGGCAGGCGCCAGCGCGTTATGTTCGATGACAAGATGTCTGAGTGGTGCGAACTCTCCGCTGGCGTTCCCCAGGGAGGTGTGCTTTCTCCATTATTGTTCTCTGTTTTCATAAATAGTATCACCGAATCCCTAACTACATCATATCACCTTTACGCAGATGACCTACAGATTTATGCAGCGGCTACTGTGGATGAGATCTCCTCATTAATCTCGGAAGTCAATCGAAACCTTGAGTCGATACGCTGCTGGGCGTGTAAGTTTGGTTTACAAATTAATGCAAAGAAATCGCAAGCGATTGTTATTGGTAGTCCTTACTATGTAAATAAGCTCTCAGAGGTGGTGGTGCCTGACATCCTTTTTGATGGAATTTCTATTCCTTTTTCCTCTACTGTCAGGAATTTGGGTATCACCATGGATCAGACGCTTTCTTGGTCACCCCATATAGCTGAGGTGAGTCAGAGGATCTTTAGATCCCTTCACTCCCTAAGGCGTCTCCAGAATTTCCTTCCACTTCGTACCAAGTTGACCCTTACTCAATCTCTTTTGCTTCCTCTTCTGGACTATGGTGATATTGCGTTTCTGGACCTCAACGAGGAGCTGCTTGATAGGCTGGAGCGCCTGCAAAATGTATGTATCAGATATATTTTTGGTCTACGCAAGTATGATCATATCTCTGAATTCCGCTCTAAGCTTCGATGGTTACCGATTCGCCGGCGCAGGGACGTGCATATCCTGTCATTACTTTTCAACACACTGTTCAGCCCTACTTCCCCTCCTTATCTTTCTGAGCGGTTTAACTATATGGCAGACGGCAGTGGCCACCGCTTGCGGTCGGGTGCTAACCTTACTCTTGCTGTACCGTCTAGAAAGACGCGAACATACTCCAGATCTTTTACCGCGCACGCTGTTAAGTTGTGGAATGAGTTGCCTTTGTCGCTGAGACAGTCGCTGTCTGTTGCGTCACTTAAGATGAATTTGAAGAAGTTGTGGCTTTCCAATGACTTGTGAATTGGTTGAATATAGTATTTATTTATTTATTGTATATTTGCGATATATATAGTGTGTATTATATTTTATACTGTATATTTATATATGTATTGGCATGTTTTTATTTGTCTAGAATTAATACCTATTAGGTTTTGTTTTCATTTTCTCTGTGTTTTTGTACACGGTATAAGTTTGCCTATCTCGGTCTACCTACCTTCCTCTCAATTGCTCAAAGGTTAGCTGGAAGAGATCCCTTATAGGGATAAGTTCGCCTTTGTACTTTGATCTATTGTGTGACATGTATATTCTTTAACCTGTTATTGTGTACAATAAAGTGCTTACATACATACATACATTCTGCCAGGTAATTCAGTTTACACTGTATTTTTTATTTTGCATTTGCTGCGAGTTTTTAACTTATCTTCGTTTTATAACCTAGTTCTTTACATATGGCTTTATATCTAAATCATTTTATAAAGTGGATTTTTAGACTTGATTTTTTTTTAATTCATTGATCGTTAATATTGGCATTCCCCTTTTATTGAAAAGATTTCTCGTTTTGTTATCATTTGATTTATATAAATCGCAAGCCATTAAAAGATCTAGAACCAATCCATCATTATATTCATTCAAGTGACTAAAGTAATGCATTTATATAATTTATATAAAAATATTACTCAGCAACTATGGCGTTATTTTGTGTGACGTCACATTCCAGCGTAGATTTCCTTTTTGTGTACTAGCCTACTAATATATAAGTATATTTAAGTATTTATTTATCTATATAAGTATGTTTATCGTCGTCTAGTACCCATAGCACAAGCTTTGCTTAGTTTGGGACTAGGTCGATTTGTGTTAGATTGTCCCATATTTATTATTTATTTATTTATTTATTTTAATACTATATCGCTGCCACGTTGCCATAAGAAACGATAAATTTTAAAGCAAACACAACAGTGAATAAAAGGAAAATTTACGGAAAACCTCGAAACGCCACCATCCTACCGAGACTGCGCCAGTAAGGGTGTCGTGGAATGACATTATAAAGGCCATAATTAAGAAGTGCCCTTATCATCCGGGCCGCGTGGCTCAAAGACGACATTAATATGCGCCGTGGTTCGCGACGGGTGACAACAGGTGCGGAAATAGGTAGAAACAGGACCGTGTATATCAGATTTTCATATGAACATGTCATTTCGTATGCCTTAGTTATTATGTACCTTAGTAATAACTCAATTTAATTCATATCGTTTTTCTTGTCAGTATGGAAATGTTTACTTTTATTTATGCATCATATAATATAAGATTTCAACGGTTGGAACACTTAATGTTAAAAAGCTGCCTTTGGGCTAAAGTTAATCGGTACCCCGATGCAGCAGGCATTCCATTTCTTTAGACAGAAAAGGTCAACCCTAGGGTATCACTTATGTTGTCCTAATAAAAAAATCGAGTGTGAGGATAATCATATCCAAGAGACATGACTTAAGCCTTTGGTCATATTGACTTTTGTTACATGTCTCTTACATGTCTGTGGTCTTCATCTAACAATAAAAGATCAAATGTTACTCGAGACCTGTCAAAGCATTTACTGCTGTTTTATTTCACCTCTTCACAGCTTCTAGGCTCTTCACTCTTTGGCTGCCTTCATGTTTGCCTCTAATTGTTTTACGACGCAGTAAAAGCAGCGGCATCGTTCGTTTATCCCGTCATCCTCCGCTCTTGAAGCGGAATTAGGCCGTTTGTGATAGTGTACGAATGTTACGAGTGTCATGAATAGCTGTTGTTACTTAAGGATTGCAACAGTACCGTCAGCATCAAAAGTTTGTACAATGTTAATGTTGACTGATGGCCAAATCGTGAAATCAGTTACTTCTAAGATGACAACAGAAAGATAACGTTATTACAGAAAGCGGTCACCGAAGTCTATGAACGCTTGCAAAATCAGAACTCACAACCGCATTGCCGACCTTTTATTGATTCGCTTGACATTTAATTGACAGATTCGCTGTGTTGACAACAATAGACAAATGCAGAGGGGTGAGGGACTCACGCACACTGTCCACTACTGTCCCTCAGTGCGTACCTAGGCTTTTTTTGTTTGTCACCACCTGTATACCGGATCTGATGCCACGGATATAATTAGACTAAAGTAGATGTCATCACAAGTCCAGGATGTATTAGTCTTCCGATCTTTCTCAATTTAGTCAGGTTAATTTACCTCTATCCTTTTTGGGCATTCGCTAGGGCTGCATCTATTAAATCCTGTACGACTTTCCGATCGCACGTTAAGACAACTCAACTGTCATTTTCCTATTCAAACAGTGACATTTCGATCTACCTGACGCACTTTCATTGCGCGGCTGGTCGATTACGTAACGCATAGTACGTGCGTCAGGTAAATCGAAATGTCACTTTTTAGGGTTCTGTACCCAAAGGGTAAAAACGGGACCCTATTACTAAGGCTCCGCTGTCTGTCTGTCTGTCTGTCGGTCTGTCCGTTTGTCACCAGGCTGTATCTCATGAATCTCGTGCTAGTTAGACAGTTGAAATTTTCATAGATGATGTATTTCTGTTGCCGCTATGACGACAAAAACTAAAAAACCGGCCAAGTGCGAGTTGGAGTGGGGCTCCCATACAACAGATATGTTTTTTTTGCCGTTGTTATAGATAATGGTACGGAACCCTTCGTGCGCGAGTCCGACTCGGACTTGACCAGTTTTTATGCGATGTTCGATCTTAATAGTACTTATTAGTATTATTTAGAGTTCATTTATTCATTTAAAAGTCAATGTAAGTTTTACAGCATACAATAACATCAAAACACTTACACGTTAAATTATTGTACATACCTATATAACAAAACACAATACATGTAAAAAAAGAAAAGATCATCAATTTGGAAACAATCGCAATTATGAATAATAAAATATGTCAAAATAATAAATAATTTTAATTAAAATTGCCTAGGAACTGTTTAGCAATACGACACAATTTAGTAAGGCGATCAGCAAACATCTCAACCTTGAGTTAGTAAAATTACTTATGTTAAATTTTTTGGAAGTGCGGGTCGTCCTAACATAGGCTGTGCAAGCCTAAAGGGAAGCCCCAGAAACTGTAACGTACTTTATACCTAAATGATAACAGAGATATTTTGTAGTTTTTTTTTCTATATTATGTGTTTACACCTACACAACTGATCCTCAGGAGCGTATGGACAACTTTCTTTCAAGGTCAAGTTAGTAAACTTGCCATTTATACTGCCACCACCCGGTACGGCCTTTGCATTGGCACACTACAAACGTATTGCCCGTTATTGACCCCCAGAGACCCATTGGAGGCACCGTAAACGTTTCACCTCACAAATTCGAGGCGAGACAATTTCGCCAATATGAAAAGGTTTCAATTGCTGTGTGGTTTTGTGATACTTTGGCTCAGGTATGTGGTAAAGGTTCTATAGGGGAGACCGGGTCTGGTTGTCTCACGGGTTGGTTGTCACAGCGGTCATAACAGAAAATTGAATGAACGAATAAGTTCATAGACTGATGTCGAACGATCGCACCATACTTCCCTCCCCACGTCTCATCAGACACCGGTCGATGAACTTATAATTTCCAACCCGTGAGACAACCAGACCCGGTCTCCCCTACTGCACTATTTGTATTATTCAATGAGAAAAAAACAGAAACTACAAGAGATACGAAAAGTTTATCTTAAGTCACGACACTGATTTTGGAAAAAATAAAACTATGTATACTATATACTTTCAAAGATTTTCTACATCCAAAAATATAGATTGGATCTTTCGAATGGACATCCATACTAATATTATAATTGCGAAAGTGTGTCCGTCTGTCTGTTACCGCTTAGGTTATAGTTTAAATGGACATAGGATAGTTCTTATCCCGGTAAGCATCCCCTAAAGGGGTGACATGGGGGTGTTTTTTTTATGGAGAAATGATGTAAACGGGTTCGACGCGGACGAAGTCGCGGGCAAAAGCTAGTAGGCTATATTTTACCCCGCGGTTTGCTTGAGTTATGTATTAATACGGGCGGAGCCACCTTGATATCTAGTCAATTATATACATATTTTAACCGTATTGTTAGTGTTTCATCATGTAATTTTCAATTTCATTTTTCAAATTCATATTTGGGTAATTAATAATGTTAAATAAATGAAATGCGACCCATTTAATTTTCGCTCGTCCATAGTGGGCGCGTCTCGTCTGGTTAGGTATAGAGACGAGTATTTTCGTTAGGGTTGGAGTATACTGGGAGTAAGTCAATCTCGAAGGCACGTTTACTATTAAAAAAGCATAATTCATTTCAATTTAAAACAATATATTTTATTGCATTTCAAGTCAACGTCAAAAAAAGTGATCAAAATCAATATTTAAAAACATGTTCTAGCCGAGCCCCAGATATAACTAATTGTACCAGTGTCATTTTTAACCGAACATTTAATTAGTCAAAAGTAAATGATCATAATAACAAAAGGAGACGGAAACAAAGCGGAACAAAAAAAAGTCAACATTTCAAATTCTCGAAATGAGAACTCGACATTCAAAAAGGACTTAATTAAAATGTTTCCAAAAATCGAGCTGAAGAAATAGGAACACATTAAACCCTTGACGGAGGCAGGGGGTGTTATAGATATTTCGCGTGTTTATCTGACAAATATAATCGACACTAACCAAACATATGATTTGTATTCCGAGGTAATCTTGCGAGGTCATGCAGTCCCAAAAACCCGTATTTTATAGATAATCAGTTTAATTTTACATACTCAATAATGACTAACTGTTTGAATGGCATGTCAGTTACTTATGACACATTAAGAGTTAATGAACTTCTGATAAACTACAATAGTCAGGAGTATCTGACTTAATTGATGATGATGATGATACATATTTTTTAGGACCCTATTTCATCACATTCTTTTGCTGTTGACTATACAAAAGATCTTAAAAATAGGTTCAATTCAAATATGAGCTCTGTCGAGCATATCAATTTGTTATAAACTAAGATTAAAACATCTATTCTATATAGTTATCCCAGTCGTAGCCAATGACGGTGACAGTTTTTTCTGATAGACACGTACTTATCGCATAGCCGAATTTAATTTTAAATATTTGGCCGCACTGTGTGCAGTATAATTGCCCCTATAATCATTAAAAGTATACATATAGGAGGGCTTGCTTTTGGGTTTTCCGTAAATGGCGCTTTTCGTTCAAGTTCCCAAAAAAGGTACTGTATGACAATTATTCACGCAACTATTGAATCAAGCTGCCTCGTGTGAAGCCAGGTTTATTCAGCGTGTTTAGATTGACAAACATTCACAAGAAGGTACTCTTTGAGAACTGATTAAAAGGATAATACAAACAAGGACATGAAATTCTTTTTATTTCTCATCACTCATCAAGTCATCATCAGAAATAAACTATGCGTTCACCTTCACTGGTCTATAACATTAAAAAATTCAAAGACAATGCCTTAAAGTCTGAATTATTTTGCATATAATATCATCATCATCATATCAGCCGAAAGACGTACACCTTCTCCCTCAAAGAGTGCCGCAATGACTGGTCCTGCGCCACCCGCATCCAGCGGACACCCGCAACCTTTACTATGTCATCAGACCACCATGTTTGGGGGCTTCCGGTACGTGGTCGCCACTCTAGAACCTTTGTACCCGAACGGTCATCATCACTTCACACTACTTTGCATGTAGAACCGATGTAACAGACATATAGTATACCTAATGAATGTGATTTACTTCACTTTTAATAGGCGCTCGATATGCCAATTTCATTCATTTGATTATATAACTGGACACATGAAGAAGATTCGAGGAAACTATCGGTTCGAGGTGCACCCCCGATTCGCCACGGAGTCTCAGTCTGACTAAAGTAGTAGACACATAAGCCGCCTGGCAGACCCGCTCCTCTAGATTGTATCCTGACTGCTACTGGTGCATTTGTATAGGAACAGCTGAAACAAATATGTACGTACATACGTGTTATTTGCCGCAATCACAAGATACTCGTCGCTACAATAAACTTTTACTTCAAGAAAAATAAGGTATTTTAAAACATTAATTAATAATAATGTTTTCTTTTTTCATTTTAAAACGTCATCCTAAGATGCTTTACTCAAAAACTAGAAACTGTCAACACGGAAGTAATTATTGTTATGGAGCAAATATAAATTAACCTAAAAAACATTTATAAATAAAAACATATTATATGTATAGATTTTTATCTGACGTTTCAGGAGATACTTAAGTTAGTTTTTTTTTGACTTCTGATATTTTGTTCGATTTTGTCTAGGTAATTACAGTACGATTACTGTTAGTTAAGACCTGACAGATGGATTGCCTTCATTAAATTTTCAACTTTAATTTCATATAGATAAAGCATTTTTCAGAATACTGTTACCCACATCTACCGATTTAGTAATAACTATTTTATTTGTATAAGATTAAAGTTGAAAATTAAATGAAGGCAATCCATCTGTCAGGTCTTAACTAACAGTAATCGTACTGTACTGAAATGATAATATACACGTAACAGAAAAAAAGCTAGTATAAATTATTTCCAAAGATTTTTTTTTTATACTAGTCACTAAAATTACTGGACTATTTGTGCACTTCGACGGACTCGGCGTTGTATCAGTCACGTGTGCCGCGTAGATCCGCAGGTCGATTACGTAACTCATTGTGCGTTAGGTTTTTTTTTTGCCGAATACGGGTCACATTATGTAGATAGAAATGATGATGATAGTAGATGGAAATGTCAATTTTTATATGAAAAAGATACATTTATATTGGTCCCTCTGGATTCCAATGCAGCAGAGGTGTGATAACTAGAGAATTGAGATACCTACTATACTTTAGTTTTTTTGTGTATTGATTTCAGAAAATGGAACTGTGGATGGAACCTGTAAAAAGCTACATCTAGTCTAGTCTTATGTGTTTTTGTATTTATTTATTTTATTATCTATGTGTGTTTGTTACGCATAAATGTTTGAGTTTGAGTTTACGTATATTTGAACCACAGCGGGATAGACTGGGAATCGAACCGGGTGTGAATCTGTAACTTAACTTTCTTATGTTAATTTAATACAATGCGCGAGGCTCATGTTTTACAGGAGACCGGTCCGAATTATATTTAAATCTAATTAGAATGTAGAATAAAAAATATTATCTGACGATATTTTAAAACTTCCGTCCACTTCTTTTAGTCTGTCTGCCTTTGATGAAAATAACTTCTGATGAATTCTGACACTTCTGATGAAAAAAAAGAAAACAATAAGATTAAAAATTATTCAGTGATATCAACGAATCAAAACAAGTCGATGTCCATGTATTAGATTGTACAAAAACTGAACCTCCATCGAAATGGATTGGTGTATTGTCGACTTGAAATTCTCAAGACAATTGAACCGACATAGTTGTAATAAAATAAAAGTATCTACGTGACTTCCAGTCCAAGAAACATCTTAACAACACTACCTGAAACATAGGTTTCAATAAGCATTCTATAGCCCATTATTTTAGACGTTTCTAAATTTTCCATCCAATAAGGTAAATATGAACTCCAAAAACAATAGTCACCAAAAACGCAATAGACATATCCGTAGCGCGCAAAAAACCTTTGCTTCCTGACAATTTCGCGAAATTGTACGCGCGCGTACTACCGCTAACTCAAATAGTCTAGTACAGTATCGGTTTCCTATATTGCAAGTATTGGAACGGTTCCGCATATCCTTTAACTGTTATGGCGCCAGTTAGCGCCGAGTCAATAAGAGCGCGCGTTCGAAGCAGACATAAAATTATACAATGCGAGACAAGAATCGAACATCGTGTGATACTTTATAGCGCATAACATTCTGCATAACACTTATGAGGAATAGTGTATTTGAACTCAAATTCGTGCGCACAAAGCTATCGTATCAGAACGAGTACATTAAAAACATTTAATAACATTAAAATGCTAATACCTGGCCCCTATTTCACCAACTTGACAATTGTCACCTGACAACGACAATTCCCCGTACATTGCTGGATCCACAAGTACCCTAGCGACCACCTTAACTTCTAGAACAAGCAATGTATGGCGAATTGTCAGTGTCAGGTGACAATTGTCAACTTGGTGAAATAGGCGCCTAAGGCTCAGGAAAAGAATTCATATTTTGCAGTTTGTGGCCGACATGAACGAGAGGTGCGTTTGTAAATCATGACTTGGTTATTAGGGTTCCGTAGCCAAATGGCAAAATAACGGAACCCTTACGTATTCGTCATGTCTGTATGTCTGTCTGTCCGTCCGTATGTCACAGCCACTTTTTTCCGAAACTATAAGAACTATACTGTTGATACTTGGTAAGTAGATGTATTCTGTGAACCGCATTAAGATTTTCACACAAAAATAGAAAGAAAAACAATAAATTTTGGGGGTTCCTCATACTTAGAACTGAAACTCAATTTTTTTTTTTATTAAATTGAGAAAAAATTAAGGTTTCCAATAGAATTGTTTTCTAAACCGAATAGTTTGCGCGAGAGACACTTCCAAAGTGGTAAAATGTGTAAGTAACTTCTAAAATAAGGAAATGATAAAACTTTAAAAAAATATGATGTACATTACCCTACAAACTTTCACCGAAAATTGGTTTGAACAACATCTAGTAAGTAGTTCTTTTTTAATACGTCATAAATCGTAAACCGCAATTTACCTTTCATTCAACAGATAATGGTACGGAGCCCTTTGTGCGCGAGTCCGACTCGCACTTGGCCGGTTTTTTTCTATTATTTTCATAACTGATAAGACTTGGGCTATCAACCGTTTGCGGCTTGACGTTGACCTTTGTGACACCCTGTATAAGCTCTGCCTGTATATGGAGCTCTATAGAACCTACAGAGCAACGACAACCACGAAGTTGAGGGTTTTCAAGGACGAAACCAGACGTGAAGTAATCTTCTCTCTGCACTAGTAAATACTTTTAGATTACGTATTACCAAGACCCGCGTTCACCTTTGTTCGGAGTTTCACTGCTCGTTCGACTCTGGAACGCTCCGCCATTTTTAATATTCCCGTAAAATATGGCCGCGAATTATGGCGTTCCGAAGCCGGATTTAATTTGAGTGTTTTTAAATTTGTTGTGTCGATTTATGAGTTCGCTAGTCGCGGACTGCCACCAATTTGCGTCGTTTATTTTCACTGTTTTTAATGGTAATAATTTGGTATGTTGTTTTTATTTCGACCATTCAGTGGCGCATTCCGACTTTTTTTTCTTACGACGGTGGCAAACCATCATACGGTGTCTGATGGTTTGCCACCTCTGACCGTATACCGTAGCCCATGGTCGCTTGCGATTCCAGAAGAATCACAAGCGCGTTGCCCACCCTTTATTGGTTTGAGGATCCGTTGTGTTGTCAGCTAGAGAAGAACGCGGGTCCCTCACTCTCAGCACCGCACATCCTAGAGAGTTCTGGTGATCTGACTGACCACCAGGAACACAACACCACATGGGTACCTGCAGACCACAGACGAAGAAGTGGCATTATTATGGCTGCGGTGTTCTGTAAGGTGGAGGTACTTCCCCAGTTGGCCTGCTCCGAAATAGAGCGCAATGATATTCTGCTGTACCCTACTTCTCTTTAGACTTGTAACCAGGGGTCGATTAGACACTAAATGGCAGTCACTTTCGTAAAACTAGTGCCTATGCCAAATCTTGGGATAAGGTGTCAAAGCGGAACCCAGGCTAAGGATCCCGGGGTCTGCTTTGACACCTTGGGCGCTTTTTGGGTTGTGCCCTAAAGGTAGGGCACAACCCGGAATAACGCTGAAGACCCTGTCAACACCAAAATGCCCTCGAGGATTTGGGATAGCGTGCACACTGTCTATTTGTATCGGAGTAAACCAGAGCGAGTGTTACTGGGCGGCCCGATTTTTGAAGATATTATACATAAATATTGAAATAAAAAAAGTGTGGATTATTTGTGAAATATGACTGGTTAGCGGTTTAGGTATAAATATGTTGACTTCATGTTTTTAATTGCAGACCCATACGTCACTAAAATAAAGACAGAACCGTTTAATGATGATTTTAAGACCAATCTTTGCAATTATTTAATATCGAGCCGATTTCGTCCAATTATGTATCGAGCCCGTCCACGGTCTTTGAAATATGATGAATATTAACATTTTTTTTGATGTGCTAAAACAAATAGGTTTTCTTAAAAAAACATCAATTTCAACAAAATTAGGTCTTGTCAGCCCCTTAAGCTGGTGTTGCCAAATAAATTGAATCTAAATTCACTAGGAATTTATGGCATTTAAAATTATAGATAGGTATACAAAATAAATCGTGTCTGCCTGACGCATGGAGCTATGATACTCAGCTGCATAGGAGCTTTTCCGTTCCTCGCTGTGGCATCACGTGTAGCCTGTCCTGAGTATCATAGGTCCATGGCCTGACGTTAGTGTACTCGTAAGTCCTGCAAAAATTCTATAAAAAAAAACCTTTCCGAAAAAGTACTTCCCTAAAGGGGTGAATATAGGGATTGAAGTGTTGATGGTATTAACGAGCTTTTCGTGAAAGAAGACAGACAAAAGCTAATTGCAACAAAAATTAAATAAATTGGGGCTTAAAAATTGTCTCTATATAATATTATTGCATAAGATAAAGTCTGCATTTAGAAAAAAATGCTTTAATTTGGTTTAAAAGTGTGTGCCGTGACAGGTAGAATAATCATTATTTTACTCCAATTCCTATTTTCCACACACGGATACGGTTTTGAAAAGTAGGAAACGTATTCCAAGCCCCGTTCAGCAATGCAATACAATTTCTAGAAGCATTTTTCACTGGCAACCCCACGCTCACAGCGGTATAGAACGTTTCCGCAAAAACGTAAGTTGCCAGGAAATTGACGCTTCATTCCCAGATAATTATATTGCTTTATTGCGAGCGTGTTGGTCGAAATGGGATTTGTTTATTGCTAAAACAAAATAACTATGAGTCATTAATATTTTCTTTAAATTGACTAGGTAATTAGTTAAGGGCCCCTTCGGGGCCCAACTTAGAAAGATAGGTAGAAAAAAAACATTTAATTGACACAAAAAAGTAAGTATTGTACCTTCTGTTGCTTAAAAATCTCGAGTTATTTTTTTTTTATATTAAGTAATGATAATATGTTTCTTATCTGGTTAAATATAGACGTAGCTAATATAGAAGAGCCAAGACAGGTTGTGAATAGCATAATAGCGTACAATATCTTTGTGGGTAGGCCATGACGTCGCTGGTACTGCTACGCTACGTGGCCGGATAACTAGTTAGTTTGCATGATTTAAGCCCTTTTTTAGGGTTCCGTAGTCAAGAAGGAACCCTTATAGTTTCGCTATATCCGTCTGTCTGTCTGTCTGTCGGTCTTCGGTTTAGCTCATTAACCATTACAACTAGAAAACTAATTCGGCATGGGCATTATTGAGGATGCAATAAATAGAGTATTTAACAGTCATAAATATATTATTGTTTGTAGACTTCAATATAAATTTACTAGATGATTCAAACACGTCCTCCTGTTTATAACATTTGTTTAGATCTTTCAATTTGGTAAATCTTTTTTGTGAACCTACCAGAATTACAGAAACTTCGGCTACATGTATAGATAATATTTTTTGTACTAAAAACCCAGTAGGATAAAATGTTTTTAACAAATTGGGCTCCGACCACTGCTAAGGATAAATTACCTTCAGACATCATATTCCGACCAGTCACAGAAAGGAGGCTACAAACTTTTAAAAATAATGGCCAATGTAAACTCGATTTTTTAAGAGTACAAATTGAGGACCCCAATGATTTCTATACTAAATTATTTGTCTGTATTGAAAATGAGTTTAACGCACGTTTTAAAGTAAAAAAAACTGTAAGACAGAACAGTGCGAGATTCAGTGATTGGGCAACGCCAGGGATTCACAAATTGAGAAATAATTTGTATGAGTTATACGCATTAAGAGCATCATACTGGGATGTTGACCTTAGCGAGTAAGTAAAATCCTATAGTAAACTATTGAAGCAAATATGTATCCTAGCCAAATCCCAGCACTTTGCACGTACTTAGAAATTCAAAAGACAAAATTAAGACCGTCTTGAAAATTATCGGCAGTGAAACTGGTAAGGTAAAGTCACGTGACCCTAAATTTAGTCTGCTAGTATGTGATAAAGTTATAGAATCTGACTTAGAAGTTGCAAATGAATTTGAACGTTTTTTTAGAAATATCCCCCTTGAAACAACCAGATCATTGAATTCCTCTCCTCCCATGGCTGAGTCACTGTTAAAAACAATTGTGCCTGAATGTTCTAAGATTTTTTGTTTTAAATACGTCACCCCTCAAATGGTTACGAAGGCATTCAGGTCTTTACACTTAAAAAAGACTGAAGATCTTTGGGGCTTATCTGTAAACGTTTTGCAGTCTATTATGGATCCCATTGCACTGTATTTAGCTTCATTGTTCAATAGATGTGTCGATGCAGGGGTCTTCCCTGATTTAATGAAGCATAGTCGCGTCATTTCTTTGTTTAAGTCCGGGTCAAAATCAGACCCCACAAATTTTCGAATCAAATTTTGCCTGCCATAAACAAAGTATTTGAAAAAAATATCCTCGATCAATTACTATCCCATTTTAATATTAATAATTTACTTCATGGAGATCAATTCGGGTTCACGAGGGGCAGGTCTACTATTGATGCAGGCACGACCTTAATTAAATATATTTTTGAAGCATGGGAGCAATCACTAGATGCAATAGGCGTGTTCTGTGATCTGTTTAAAGCCTTCGATTGCGTGGATCACGACACTCTAATTCGAAAGCTGAACCATTATGGCATGAAAGAGAAAGCACTTGATCTCATCCGATCGTATTTGAATGACAGAACTCAAAGAGTAGACATAAATAGAACCAAATCAGCTGGGTCTCTTATTTATATGGGAGTCCCCCAGGGGTCTATTCTGGGACCATTCTTATTTCTTGTCTACATAAACGATTTGCCTTATGTACTGAATGGAAAACATAAATTAGTTCTTTTTGCATACATCGATGATATTTAAAGTCAAAAGAAACCAAGACAGTTTTAGTGAAATAAATAATGTACTGTCGTCTATTGTTAACTGGTTTACCATTAATAATTTGCTCCTTAATGCAAAAAAAACAAAGTGTATTCGATTCTCATTGCCTAATGTACAGCATAAAAATAACACACAAATTATTCTAAAAGACGAAGTTATTGAATTGGAGGATAAAACTGTTTTTCTTGGCATTACCTTAGATTCAAAATTGCTATGGAGTCCACACATTTCTACTCTGGCAGGGAGACTGAGTTAAGCTGCTTACGCAGTAAAAAGGATTCGCCAACTTGCAGACATTGAGACGGCAAGATTGGTATATTTTGCCTATTTTCATAGTATCATGACCTACGGTATTCTATTGTGGGGCAAAGCTGCTGACATTGATTCAATTTTTATTTTACAAAAACGTGCTATACGCAATATTTATAATTTAGGGTCACGCGTTTCTCTGAAAGATAGGTTTAAAGAAATCAATGTTCTCACCGTTGCCTCACAATATATCTATGAAAATAGAATGTATATTAGTAAAAATCTTGACATGCATAAATTAAATAGTGATGTTCATAATTATAATACTAGAAATAAGAATAAATTAGCCATTCCCGGATACCGTCTCTGCAAAGTGAATAGGTCGTTTATGGGGAACTGTGTACGATTTTACAATAAGTTACCTTCTGATATACTGAAATTGTCAATTAATAGATTTAAGTTCAGCGTTAAACGCCATCTTATAGAGAAATCTTATTATACTATAAAATTATTTATAGATGACAAAGAAGCATTTATATGTAAAAAAGCTTAGTTAAGTTGAGTAGTTAAGTTAAAAAATGACGTGACGTGAAATGACCGCACGTCGATGTAACGAAGACAGACAGGCAACTACGGAACCCTACACTGCACGTGGCCCGACACGCACTTGGCCGATTTTCTTTTAATTTTTTCTCACATACTTTTTTGGAGATTCCTCCACTCTGTACGCACGGTCGCCGGCGCGTCCCGAAGGGACCCACCAGATGCCTACCAACTGGTCAGGACGCTGTGTCAAAAGCTTGTCCAGACCACTGGGGACCACAGAGCTGGCTCGTTCCTCACTCAACTGATCAGCATAGCGATCCAGAGGGGGAACGCAGCCAGCCTAATGGGGACACCTGCAGGCGCCTGATCGGGGAGACATCCATTGAGTAGTTTTAGTTTAGTTATAATTTTTATTTAATGTAACATGCAAAATATTCACAATTTTATAGTGTAATAAATCCCGTTTAATGTTAAATAAGTACGTATAACTTTTAAATATATTTAAACGAGAGAGCGCGTCACTTGCCAACAAACTGTGTGTACATTACCATTTTTTTTATAAATAAATAAAATTATGTTGGCAACCGAGCTTCATGATTTCAGCATAATAGGGTATTTTTATCTAGCAAAATTTAAGGATCAAAATATATTTTTTGTATATTTTTTTCCATTACAAATACGAATATAACACTATTTTGTTACAAAAACATAGAAAAAGATATATCGCAGTTTTATTATCTGTTTGTTACGTGACAGGAAACGCCGACCGCTAATTTGTCTTCAAAAAATCAGAATGCGTAGATATGCATATTTGACGTTTCTATGTTTCTGCACATACTATTTTATTACTAGTCTGTGATCTGTTTGGTGTTGCAGTTATGACGTCACGACAATGGCAGCTGCCTTTTTGGCGCGAATATATAACATTAAAATTTCAACCATTATTTATTTGCATAAAGGTATATTATTTTGAGGAAATAAAAATAACTACCATTTATGGCTATTTAATCTATACGAACATTGTGTAATATATTTTTAAAAAAGTAGAACAGCCTATTAAAACATGTACCTACGTATATTGTTTGTCATAGAATCCTCGCCCAGGCTTTCATTAAGCCAGATTCATTAAGTTATCGCTGCGGTTTGTTGAACTTCAGTAGTTTTGGTCCGACGGGTCCAGAGTAGAGTTCAACGTGTGTTCGTGGGTCCCATTTAGGGAGAAAGGCTCCTCAGTGTTACACATGTTTTGCATTATGAACCCCCCGAGCCAAAAGAGGGATGTTATAAATTTGACGTGTTAGCTCTTAGACGAATGGACCGATTTTAATGCGGTTTTTATTGTCCGAAAGCGGACGTAATCGAAATGATTATAATAAGTAGCTAAATTTCAACAAAATTGGTGCAGCCGGTTTTGAGATATTGAAGTTAAAATTTCGGGGATTTTCAACTTTTCTAGGTCGTAAATTATTTAAATCAATTTATATTTTTTTGTTTTGCGCACTCGCTCTAATAGATCGACCTTGACTGAGTGGCGGCGGTAGCGGCAGCGATGCATTCGTAGGAGCGAGTCATCGGAGCGCAGTGTCTCGTCTCAATATTGAGTGCTGCGTGTATGCAATAGGGGCTACGGCGTAGCACGTAGACCCATCCATGCATGCTACGGCAAGCCCGTAGACGTTAAACTAGTGTTGAAAAGAGTAGCCTTTTAAATTCGAATAAGAGAGAGTTATTATTTGACTAAACGCATTCACCGCCAAAAAATCGCTTCGCGCTACGCTCGTAGCCGATCTCGCGAATTTTCTCGTATGTAGCGTAAAGCAACTACAACATAGGCGCCCGCTAGGCGGCTTCCTGACAGTCCAAGCATTTTGGTAGCATTTTATCCTATCTACAGAGGCAAATATGGATAAAATGTACCAATTCGCCCGCTAGCGACTTTCTTACAGTCAAAGAATTTTGATAGCATTTTATCCTATCTACAGAGGCAAATATGGATAAAATTTACCAATTCATATATTATGACCTGAAGACATAAACGCCTCTGTTACACGGGGGCATGGTTAACGAGAATCTAAGTCATATTAAGTCGAATTATATAAGACTCCAGTGAGAAATTAAAGAACTAATCAATGCGATCATATGAGTAGTCCATCTACGCGCTACGCCGTAGCGTACACGGCTGGGTCTGAGCGCTACGCCGAAGCCGAACACGTAGCACTCAATATTTTGTTTCAATAGCAATAACAAAATATCATTGTGATATCGTATTAACACGTTCAGTGCCAATATTTTAAGCAGATACCGCAGGTTTCCCGCTTTAAAGAGGAAAGCTTGTACGACCAGAACATACCTTAGTTCCTGGCACTCAAAGTATGTCTAATTCGTTAAAAACTTAACCCAATCACTGCTAAGAATCACTATACGCGCTACGCACTTAGCCGATCCCGTGATTTTTCTCGTATTTAGTGGAAAGCGACTACGGCGTCGAGTCGTGAAATTGTTGAGTGTGTTTTTCCACAACACCGAGGTGAAATTCACTCAACCAATAAAAAAAACATTACTTTCCCACTTATAAGCAGTACAATGAGACAAGTAATAAGAAAAGAGTTCCATTATCTACACAAAGAGATACATTACTTTCTTACAACGCAATAATAACAGGTGAGTTTTGTAGAAGTGGCGATAGGGGTCGTATCGCTTATTACTGCGGGGCAGGGTTGCTACTCGACTATTTTTTACTTTTTTTTTTCAGTGGTTTGTTATGTCGTAATCAATAATCAGTAAAACTAGTTAATAAAAATTGTTTATAATTTTTCCCACAAAACATGAAAATTTCTACTATAAATTATTTCAGTATTAGTGTTGAAATTTATGAATTATATCTGCATCACCTACTATAAATATATATGAATCGTACTCGTTAGATTTTATTTCCGCTACCCCAAGGTTATCTGGAAGAGATCGCTATCTAGCGATTTCATCGATCCTTGTTTACCTCTACTGACATTGATTATGTCATGTACAGTATATTTATTGAAAAGGTTTTTTTTTATGGAGGCGTGCAATAGTAGTATGCTTACGGTATGCCAAATGTACGCTAAGAGATGTTTTACGAACGAGAGTATATATATTAGAGGCCGTCGCCGAAATTGGATGGCTTGGCTCGAGTTTGTAAAATTCTTAGCGTACGTGTCGAACATAATGTATTTCATCACATTTGCGAGAAAAAAAAAACATTTGAAAAAAAAAATCTAAACGCAATAAAAATACAAAATGACAATCGGCCATTGTGTTGAATTTGACGTAAGCGTATACCTTCGGTATACAACCACAATTCAAAATCACTGTTAAAAATATTTTACAGACATTAACAAAACACATTTTAATTTTAAATCTTCAAACAATTCAGTTATACATGTTTCAGTAGTGTTTATTACGTTTAGATTTTTTTATAAATAGGTCTTCAAATATGGTATTTGAGTTATAACCTCCTTGCCTTATAACTATAGTATAAGTGAAAAATACAATGCAAGAAAAAATCATTACGCCCGTGGGCGTAATATAGGCTATTGTAGCTCTGTATGCCTGCGCATTACGAAGCCCTTCAAGAGCAAATGACTGATGAAATAGTATATAAAGTACCTAGGGCGGTGAATTCGTGAATGCCCCAGATCGCAATTTGACGTCTTCTGGGTGTAAAGTGAGATTTGCCGCTGCGCCCGTTGGCGTTAAATCTCACTTACCGCCCAGAGTGGCATAAAGCGTATTTATATACTTAGTATTATAACTGAACTGATAACACGCCCCGTGAGTGACAACCCTAATAGTAACATCGCTGCGTTATATTGCGTAGCCTCGTAGCGCAGAGTAACGGGCAGCGCGTGAGCAATTTCTTACCCTTATTGTTGTGCGTACACGGGATCTAAATGCTTTTATGTTTTATTGTAATTTGCGAACGTTACTCGAACGTTACTCTACGTTTGTTATTGAATGAACGCTCTTGGATTTTTCTATCTACTAATAGTAGACCCCCCCACAAGGTGGACCGATGACCTGGTAAAGGTCGCCGGAGTCCGCTGGATGCGGGTAGCAAAGAACCACCAAGTGTGTCAATTTTATAAAAAGAAATTATACGTGTATAGATAATTAATAAAATCCCCGTCATCTGAATACGGAGCTAGATAAAACGAAGTGTTATCTCTAGTCCAGCAACCGACCATGCCGGCCCTGGCGTATGGCCGAATATACACGCAACTAGTTTTTACCAGGTCATTTAAGATTTACGAGTATAACTAAGGTAAACGCAGCTATTAACGACCCATCGAAAATTGGAAGGTATTACCGACCTATTATAGTTATTCGTTATTTTTACGTTTCCAGAACTATCCTAGCTATAAGTAGGGAAAGCTATACACGCGCTTGTTCCTTGAGCATCGTACACTTTTACTTTATTTAGTGTGTGTAGCAGTGGGCAAAAGAGATAAAACACGTCAGTTCCTGCGGGGGAAGCGCGGACGCGACCTGCGCCATACTGGCTCTTGTTCCTCCAAGTAAGTACGTGACTTTTCTGCTTGTCTTATAAGAATTTGTGAATACTATACTTTATCGTGTATTATTAATTATATCCGTTTAAGTGTCAGCTTTTGATTTCTTACCACATTTTATTGAAAAAATAACCATTTTAACCGCTAAAACTATAAATTAAAAAAGGACGGTGATAGTGATAGCTTCGCCAGTTTTTGTTGTGGCAGCTATCAACGACCCCCGAGTCGGTAATGGCCGCAAAGTAATGTTTAATTTTTCTCTCTTTTGTGTTATTATATTATATCATAACACAAGTTTTTTTTACCAGTTTGAAGCTAAACAATCAGTCTTTGTAAAAATCAATTAGCGACACATAAATTTTTGTCCAGTTTTCTAATTTTAGCGTTGTCAATTTAGCCAAAATTACGATAATTTAGGTAGATCGATATTTTATAGTAATCTTCGTAAATGATTGTTTCTCGTTTAAACCGTATTGTTTTGTTCATATTTTTTGTGATATTAATCACTAACAATCGATTTTGTAGTCAGACGGTCAATTGAATAAAAAAAACCTACTTTTTATGAGTCGGTAATTAATTTTATGTTTGTCGTTACATATTTTAATACCAACCCAAACCCGAGCAAAGGAGTCGGTAATAGCAACCATGACAAACGATTACATTATATATATGTAATTTGTGTACCTACTAATAATAGACATATAAGGATGTAATACTAACAACTTGGGATCTCAGTTATCTGAATAAAGAATTTATATTGTTATATAGTTTATGGTTGCCATTACCGTCTCCTATGGGTCGGTAATAAAATATGTAAGAACAATGTATTACCGACTCATAAAATATGGGCAATTTAGTCATAGTTTTAGGACATACCCTGGTAACGATCGGTAATAGCTGCATAAAAATCGTTAATAGATTCATAGCCGTTATTTTAGGACGGTAATAGCAACAATCGACTTCGTCACATCTTATTTTTTTAAATACGATAATACTTTATTTATAGAAATTTGACTGAGCAAATATAATCTTTATACTTAAGACTAACATATAAAATTAAAAGACTAAATGTGATGGCAACCAGTATACTTAAAAAGTAAGGTCGATTTTAAAATTGCCTTAAGGCGGTTGTTAATACCTGCGTTTACATAATGTGTTATTTATTTTCGTTATATTCTTTAACTACATAAATCAATACTTAAATTGCTACTGAGAAACCAAAATAGAATAAAAAAATTACTTACGTAACGTGCTGCTCCCGCCGAGAAACGCCGCCATTTTCAAACCCACCGTGTGGCCACCTGATGCAACAAGTTCAGTCTTTTGACTATTGGAGCGCGGCGCTAGTGTCTGTCGCACGATCAATCGATATCGGCTCGGTAACGAATAAAAGGTTTGCGCGCGCACAGGATTTTTTCAAAGTCAGTTGCACGATTGTATTTAGTCGGGCAGAAAGGGATAGTTACCTACATTAACACGCGCGCGCCATCTTAACGGTGCGGTTGCGTCTGCAGAATTTGTACGAAAGTTGGCTTTTCCAAGTACACATTAAGTTGGTCGATTTTTAAAGGCCAATATCAACCAAACGAATCACCGAGTTGAAAAACGGTCTTTAGAAATCCATTATTTTTTGAACAAGCTATCTAACGATAACCCCACACCATGGCTGTAAAGAGAAAAAATAATTATCCCACTTCATGTATAGGGGATACCTCACCTATACGTGAAGTGGTCATGTAATTTTTTTTTACATTTTTTTGAGGGTACCTACCCTAAAAAAATGTTTTCAAGATTTCAATATATTGTTTTAATTGTCAGCGTGATTGATTTATATACCCATGCCAAATTACAGCTTTCTAGTAGTAAATGTCACTGAGCTAAGCCGCAGCCGGACAGACGGACAGGCGGACATGGCGAAATTATTGACTACGGAACCTGGAACACTGAAATGGAACATGGAACCTTCTCCTTTCTTGAAGTCGGATATAATAATTAATAATATAAATTCAAAACTTATATTAGCAAGTAGCTACTCATTAACAGAAAATAAATGTCATATAATACTTTTTTCACGTGACGCTGATACTTGTTATAGTTTCTGTTTAGCCCAATGGTTGACTGGTAGATAATGCCTTAAGGCATTAAGTCCGCCAATTGTACCTTTATTTTTACATTTGTGCAATAAGGTTTAAATAAATAAATAAATACCTGTCCTACAAATATCAACTACCTTCCATCTGAAAATGTACGTTATTAGAAACAGAAACAGAACTACAGTTTTTAATGCAATTTTGTGTGGAACTGGTGTTATGACGTTGCGGAGACCCTTAGCACCTTTAGAAATTAAAGTCATAAACGTTGTCTTGATAGTTTATCAATAAAAATCAAAGTTACATGAAAACAGTCCTTGCATTTACAAAATACTCCTTCATTCTCCTCGAAACTTCCCAGAACCGCCACGCGGCGCTGATCGTCGCTAACCATCCGGCCGACTAAATTACTCTTATTCAACATCCCGATCAGACGGTGTAATTTAGTTAACAAACCGAGTTTTAAATATTATTCAATTAATTAATAATCACTGCTAACAGTTTGACACTTCTTAACTTAATTTGAAACTTAATAAGTACCCTGTTTGACTGAAACAAAACAACCAGTCTAGATAATAATTATATCACACCAAAATCTGACTATTAAGCTACTTTTAAAATGAGGACTGAGTAATGATGCTAAAAATTACGTACAGAAATATTAAAATAGGATAAAATAATTAATGTTAGTATTTAGGGTCTTCGTTCCGCTGTGGGAACGCCGGTCGTTGTAACACTGGAGTGCTTATAGTTACAATAATATAAAAGTACTTTCACTTAATCAGCGTTAAAATTGACGACCGGAATGAGCTAAAGCGATTGGTTAATTGCATTCCACAATTAAGAGCGGTCCCAAAGAAAATATGACAAAGGTGCCTCGTTAAGGCAAATGGTCGTTTTGCGACCTTTCTACTCAATTTGATAAAAAAAACGCGCTTTCCGTGGCGATTGATTTCTTGTACAACACCATTCCCCAAATGCGCTCGTGTCCACCTTTAATAGAAAGAGTTTAAGGTTTAAATTGTATTGTTATAATGTATTTGGTTTTTGGTAGACTTAACGATGGACCTCTTCATTTGAAATGGCATTACGATAAAAGAAAAGGCTTTCTTGACTATAAAAATCCTTAAAATATCACTGCTATTGTCCCTTGGAGTACTTCAAAGAATTACGTTGGATTTGAGAAGTTGTTTTAACGAGGCAAATTGAAAATGTTTTGCAGCAGCGCGTAATGAGACTGTATTTTGTTTCAACGTTAATTTTCGTGGTTATAAATCCTTGTTTAAAAATTTAAGAATTTGGTGCAAGGTGTATTAAGATACACCTTGTGCCGTTTCACTGAAAACCATTAGCCTCCCACTGAGATCAATTTAATTAATAAAAACATTACTATAACCAATTTAAAAAAAAAACCGTTTATTTTAATCCAGGCTATAAACTATCTTCGTCAAAATTTCATCCAAATCTTAATTCAGGTAAACTTTCTTCGTGCAAAACTTCATCCAAATCGGTTGAGCGTAGGATAGTAGGATTATATTATATGCATGTTTTAGCTATTTTGCTATAAGAAAAGTAGAAAAGTAGGGCACAGCAAAATGTCATCCAACTCGATATTTTGAGCAACTCAACTGGGGAAGTACCTCCGCTAAAAAAAGCAGCCATAATTACACTTCCTATAAGTACGGTAATGCGTAGTACTGGATGGGGTTCTGGGGAAAAGCTTAATATACTTATATTTATATATAATAAAGCAAACTATATGTTTGCTCGCCACCGACGTAGTATTAAAAGAAACTGGACGCTTTTTGACCATAAAAAACATGACTTCACTTGTTCTAATTTCCTTCCAAACTTGATACGAGCAAAGCGTCCTTAGCGTTTCATAAAACGTTACTGATTTGATTTGACTATCATTCAACATGCTCGACATTGTGATACGCCGGAAAACGAAACACATGGGAGCCCCGCTTTATATTCACAACATTATCACAGCTATCACAGGACCAACGATACGAGGAATAAAAGCTGCCTTCATATTAGCATGATATTAGCATAGCATTAGTGTTGCTGTGTATTATACTATATTTTACGGTGTTATGAAGCATCGTTTGGCTGCAATCGCGAATGATAGGCCATAGAGTTCACGTCGGTATTCGATACGGGATTGTGATTCATTGCTGCATTTTGCACAAGTAAATCCATGAATGAATACTATTTTAATTAATCACTAAATTTTCAAAATGAAATTTATAAACTAATCTAATGTAATCAACAAGTGATATTTCGATCTACCAGACGTACACGCACAGTACGTGATCGACTAGGTGAGGTGATCACATAACTTTTAGAACGCACGTCAGGACAACTCAACTGTTATTTTCCCATACAAAAAGTGGAATTTCCCAAAAACACGCGAGTCGCCTGTCATGATCGATCGTTCCGTGATCGACGTGCAGTATAGCGGTGCCATCAAAGCAATGTTCAATCATTCAAAATCAAAATTGAAATATTTATTAAGCAAGTATCTCTCAAGGACTTTACAATTCTTATGTTCATAACATCATATAGAAATCATCTAGAAAAAACAGCTCAAAAGACAAATATGTGATATTGAGAAAGAGTAAAAACTAATATTAATGAACTAATCATCACGTACAACATCGGGGTTTTTTTTTTCATTTTTTATTAACCTTTAGAATCACACATATATTTTTAAAGCGGTGCGATAAATTTCCACTCTCAAAACATAAACTTTCTAAAGCGTTACAAAATATTTCCTCTCACACATTGAAACATGTTCTTTTTATTTTAAGATTGGTTGTGGCTCGACTTAGTTTATATTCATTTGACGACGGACATGACTTATTATTTGTATTTAAACAGTTGAGCATCGCTAAGTACTCCACAAACAGTTAGTTAAAACGAGAGTACTTAAGTTGAATCTACAATATGTCAAATTATATTCGAGACAACGAATTGATTTGGAATAGGTTTCCTATTTCTCGCTCCAATGGTGGAACGAACGGGATCAACAAATACCAAAATGGTTCTAATTCAATATGTTTAGTCTAACAGATCCTCTAGGGCAGTTTAAATGAGTAATGTCAGTATGGCCACGGTGATAGTCGCTATATGCAGACCGTTTAACTCGTTCCTCGCCTGCGCGGCGCGCGGGAGCGGAGGTAGGACGATAACCGGGCGCGGGAGGCGTGCGGGCACCGCGCCCCGCTATCGTCCTACCTCCACTCCCGCGCGCCGCGCAAGTGAGGAACGAGTGAAACGGTCTGCCTATAACCATATTGCCAAACCACATTTCGATGATAATCCCCAGCCCACATTAGAGGTCTATCCTCTGGCGTTTCATATCCCAGTTAAATTCCTATGTGTTTGACCAGCTGTGCTTGACCAATAAAGACGGGCCATTGGCCAGTGTTGCCTGCTTAGACTGGTAAATTTGTAATTTAACGAGCGAGCAAAGCGAACGAAGCTCTCCGTTTTAGTTTGGGTTAATATCTTATCACCTATCTGTTGTTATAACAAGCCTTATACATATATAAAAAAACGCCCCGTGTGGTGTCGGGTTAGAATTTCACCACCCCCTTTCTTCCCGTGGGTGTCGTAAAAGTCGACTAAGGGACCAGGGTTGAAGTGTGTTGTGGGCGATGGGCTAGCAACCTATCACTGCAATATCACATTTTGTCGATCTTTTATACCCACATTTATGCTAAAAGTGGCGCTGGCATATACGTTTCATGTACTCTGCCTACCCCTTTTGGGAATAAAGGCGTGAATGTATGTATGTATGTATGTATGCAAAAAAAACGATTTGATGTTTTGCTAGTAGCTGGATCTCTGAAGTGTATGAAGTTCTGCGAGGCGATGGATAAATGGCAGTCGTCTGTTGCTAGTTAAGTTTTTTTCTGTTTTCTGTTATGTCTATCGTTTTATTCTTGTTGTTGTTTGCTTTTCGTAATTAATCTTAATATTTGTTGTAATTTATAAATTCCACAGTGCCGTAGATTTACTGTTATGCTGTGTGTATTCTGATTTAAATAAATAGATAAAATATTATTTCGTATGTCTGGATGTCCAGATGTCCGGTTTGTTCTCTTTTACACGTCGCATGTCGCATTTCTGATCCGATTCTGATGAGATTTTGTGAACAGTTTCAATAATTACACAGATTTTTTTGTCAATTCAATTTCTTGAACACAGCTACTAGTCTGTGTAAAACTTTGCAATATTTATATGTTATATAACTCATTTATTCTATAGTCTACGCAAACCAAACCAATCTAAGTTTCTCGAGTTACGGATTAAGTTAATTTGCAGCGACTCGTTTGGACTCGTTAAGACTCGTGACTATGCGACGCTTAATTACAAGGGTACTTTTCTTCGTATACATAAAACTATGATCTGCGTACCCATAGTTTTGAGTCATATACATAGTTATTTGTGTCACAAGGGAGCAAAATAGTATATTTACGGCGAGGGCGGTGTATTGAATCCTGAATGTAGGGAGGGATCCTACAATACATTCTAACGTCGTCACGTTTCTCGTCGTAGAGCAAAACTTACTTTTCCGAATGAAAGGTGTGAAAAGATATTTACCGTTAGCTTTTCGGTGAAGGAAAAAATATCATGAGTTATAAAGAACTAACATAATATAATTATACTTCACAATAAAATGTGTGTAGACACTAAATATAATTTACTTTAAAAACAAAGTTTTAACCGACTTCAATTTAGTACTCCGCCAAGCGACGAGAACATTTCTTTTCCAATTTACCTCATGAACTGATTTCCGAGAGCAAATGCGTTGATTATTATAGAAAAAACCCAATTGCTGTATATGACCCGATAATATTTGAGGACTTCCGTCAATTCCACAAGGATCACCCTTGGCACTTCATTAGTTGCTATTTCAACGGAATCTTATCAGAATCTGTGATATACCTTTGTACTTTTAAGTATATAATTGAGGAATTCCATAAGTCATCTGTGGTCTTCATCATCAATTCCACTCCACCAATTTATGATTTCCGGATGTAAATACACGAGTTATAATAGAAAATACCAAAATCACTACACGCGTGCCTAATATAGTTGAGGAGTTCCCTCAATTCCTCATGGATCCCATCATCCAATTGAATTTTCAAAAAAATGGGACCCACTCGGAACCATATACTTACCAACAAAAAAAAATTATGAATCGGCTCATCAATGACGGAGTTCTGAGGTAACAAACATTGAAAAAAAAAAAAAAAACAACCGAATTGAGAACCTCCTCCTTTTTTTTGAAGTCGGTTAAAAATAACCAATAATGTTGTAAATTCTCGAAAAAGTATTAAAAATGTAGTCAAATGGAGAAAAAAACATCGCAAGAGATTAAATAATCACAAAGTTATAAGTGTCCAAATGTTCTGTCCCTTTTCCGCATAACGAAACTTCATATGACACGATTTACATTTCCTATGACGCTCGCAGATTGTGACGTTACTAACTGCGAGCGTTTTCTCTCTCTAACAAGCAATAAACACATTCATTGCCCAGAATCGCTACGCGCTACGCTCGTAGCCGATCCCGTGGTTTTCCTCGTATGTAGCGGAAAGCGACTATGGCTGTCTGACGCATGTGTCGTCATGGGCCCTGAATGGAACGGTTGAAAATTTTCGTCACTAGGCACATTTTTTTGCCTTCTTTCTTTTGGAGGTATAATATTTTTTAAAGTCTACACCCATACTACGCAAGCACTATACTTGAAGCCATAATTAGATTCCAAAAAAATAACCTTAAAATTGTCATTAAAATGAAAAAAAACCCGAAACTGGCAAACTTACACTGTTCCAAATGATGGACGTAGCTACTTCTTGACAATTTTGAGGTTATTTTTTTGGAATCTAATTATGGTTTCAAGTGTAGCTTTTGCTTGCGACTGCCATCGGACCTTCCAACACAGTCACTTCCGAGACCTAGGGGGCTACATGACTGTAAGCATTTATTCGTGACAGCATGTTCATGTATATTGATTCAAACTTTCATGATTCTCATATTATTGTTACCGAACGGGAGTTAATCGCGTATAATTACAACCTAATTACATAACATTAGGTTGTAATAAAACAACAACAACATGGACAGTGATCAGCATATAAAACCAATAAATACTAGTATAATGACACTAAACGGTTACATTTCCAATTAGGTTGCATCGCCATTAGGCCAGCACCATGTTCGCATCCTGGACCAAATGGGTTTAACTGCTGAAACGACCTACTGACCGCTCGCTGTGTGATATCCGAACATGAGACATACCAGATTCCCATCATCCTTCTCCTTTCAGCACGGTGCCACTGCTGCCTGGGGCAAGACGCTTTTATATTAAATGGCGGCAATTACTCGCAAAGTCACAGAATCGTCACCGAATATTACAGCAATTTTATAGAAAAGCCCCTCCTAAAAGAATTCCCACTACTTCCCTGTGTAATCGGGAATAATTCATTTTTAATAATTACTTATTGAATATATTCGCTATACCACTATTCGCCGCCTGCGGAACCCGGTAGTAGCCTACCACTCAGCTCTACTTAAAAATGCATAATATTTTCACAATAACGTCCAAAGAAAATACAATCCAAGAAGTATTTCATTTCGTCTTCACTTGCTACGTTAATGAAATTGAAAATATTCCTCAAAGTTAATTAATTGAATCCTCGCTCAAGCTCAAAAGCAAGTTTGCCCTGCGTCTGTGTCAACAGAATTATTTATTCAATTGGTAACAAAATAGCAGTGAAATTGAGTTGAGTATTTTCCTTTTCCGAAAGCAAAACATCTTAAGCGACTTCACATTCCTTTTAAGATACGCTTGTTATGAGACTTGGGTAATTCCCGTACTGGAATCAGTTGTACCTATTTCACATAGACGCGGGTGAATGGTGTTTTATGAGAGTTAAAGCGGTATCTTTTTTCAGCTCGGAAGAATACATTTTTAATTGATAAGTAATAGTCATACGAGTACCTTAAGTAATAGTCAGGAAAATGCCAGCCCATCTTATCTTATCTTATCTTATCTTATCTAGGTGAGGGCTCTTTCGGATACACTTCGACCCATTGGGATCTTTTGTGCATTTGCCCTCTCCTTTATGCCTGCTCCTAAGCTCACTCCATTATTTCTACAAAGCGGATGATGCACAGCTCAGCGGGAGCACCTTGAACTCCCTTGGTTGCGGATAGTCGCTACCAAAGTAATTCATTATTTGTCTGCCAAGGGCATGACATTTACACAGGAAGTGTTCCATAGTCTCATCCTCCTCGCCACACATTCTACAGTGTAAAATATCCGATAATCTTGGCCAAGAGATTCTTGACCCCGAACCCGAAGTGACCTGTGAATACCCCAGATATAACGCTTGAGTTGCTTTCTGCTGGACTTCCGAAGTTTTTGAAGTGAAAACTTCTTTAGCGGCGCTGTGCACTTTTTGTGATGGGGAAAAATTGTTAAACTCGCCACAGGTCACCGTGAGATTCGTAAGACGTGAGATTCGAGACAGGTCACGTGACCGTAAGACGGACAGGTGATCTGATCGAAAAATGTCCAACGGAACACATGCGATCACTCGGAGGCTCTCCCTCTGTCACAGCCAGTTTTCTCGAAGACTGTTTGACATAGGAAGCTGAATTTTTTATAGATATATAAATTTATGGCCTAATTACATAAATAAAGTCAAAAAGGTGTAAACCCCAATAAAGGGGGCAGTTTGAGGGGTAATAAGGGGTTTCGCAATTGTTTTTTGGATTGTAAGTAATGTGTGGGGTATCATTCGAAAGCTCGTAAAATTTTGAGACGGTATACACATTTTGAGTTCTTTTTACGATAGCTCTTACTAGAGTAAAAAATTACCAAAGTAACTTTTTTCATACAGTGCTGTCCCCAGCTCTAGTTCAAAAACTATAGCCAACTAAGACTTGGAAATACACATGCATAACGGAAATTGTGTGTAGACGGCGGGAAAATTATCAACATGACGCTAGCTTAAATAGTTTAAATTATATTTACAAATTAAAGTAAATAAAATCGGTATAGCGTCTCATTTTACGCTGGTTCTTCAGTATAGCCGTGCCTGGTGACGTACATTGCACTTCGCAGTCTGTTAAATGAATATTTATATAATGAAAACACAGGATTGTATTTCGTGTTTTTTCTTTATTTGCATCTAGTAAAAATAAGATTTATTGTTGCATAATCTATAGCAATTCAAATAAAGTACTCCGTACTTTATGAATGTTTGTTTATAGTGTTCTATATTTAAAGCTGATACATAGACTAAAGGTTAATAAACCAAATAGAGGCGTCATAGTTTTCACATTATTTAGTGTTCTCATATTCAGTTTTGTGCTATGTTTTTGGTTGTATATGTGCGCGTGAGCGTGCGCTAAACTTATTTGGCTTGGTTGAAAACCGGCTTTACTAGGTTTTTCGTAGTGCTCTGTCTATTTTTTTCTTGGTGTGAGGTTATCGCTCGCGGTTTCCACAAATTTAAAGTTATCAACACAACACAGTACCTACAGTAAAGTGTAAAGTAAGTGGGTAGACCCCCTACAAGGTGGACCGATGACCTTGCCCCGTATCATGGTCGGCCTTATCATGCAATAAGTGACAAGATAAGACCGTCGTCTCGTTCTATCAACCGGTGTCAGCCAGTGACGGACGCTCTATCTCGTCACTTATCGCGTAATAAGGCAGACCATGATACGGGGCCTGGTAAAGGTCGCGGGAGTCCGCTGAATGCGGGTGCCGCAGAACTGGTCATAGTGGCACTCTTTGGGGGAGGCCTATGTCCTGCAGTGGACGTCTTTCGGCTGACATATGGATGACGCATCAATATCGATGAATATTTTGGATTTTGTAATGAAACGATTCAGTTGAGAACTAAAAAAACCAACTCCTATTGAATCTTCTTAGAACGAGGTTCATTATTTGATTTAAAATTGGAATACCGAGCAGTAGTGATAAATCGTATTGTTGCCTTATACCATTCAAGTTTGAGAGCTTGCTGCGAAAATTATGAACCCAATACCTAAAAAAAGGCGAGGACCTAAAACATTAAAATTACTCGTTTATCGTATGTACTGGGAAATGAATATATTGAAGACGAATGCGTAACTGCATTTCACAGGATACTTATAGAACATTCAAGCTATCTAGTCCGCGCGACGTGCTTTTAATGCACGCTCTGTACTTGATTGAGCCTGTGCCTCGGAGAGAAGACCATTTACAAGTTATTTTTCGAGAAGCTCCCGGGAACCGACCATTTAATGACGTTGGACACTGGATAGTTTATACACCGATTTGTCGCCAGTGCAGGAGCAGTTTCTGTCGAAACTTTTTCCTTATAATCCCCGTAAATCTTTTCCAGTCGTGCAGCAACAAACGAACACATGCGATTTTGGAGTTTTTGCAATAATAGAAATATAATTTTTGTTGAACTCCATTCAATAAATCAAGCAGTTTAGTTAGTACTAGTTAGCTTCAAAATCAGGAGATAAAGTATAAATCATTTAAAATAACTGAATGTACGGAACACTAATTGCTGAGTTCCGACTCGCACTTGGCCGATTATTTTTTCTTTGACAGGCTCGCAGTAGCGACAGCACAGCTCATACCGTCACTAGTTTTGTATTAAGCAGTAATATCCGCCTGAGTCTTCGAGGTAGATCACAGCCTCCCTAGGGCGTAACATGAGGTGGTTGGAACAGCTGAGCTTGGTTCCAACCGCTCAGTTAGAGCAAGTTGGACGCTTATGCCAGGAGGCCGCTAGTTCAAATCCGGCTCAGAGTATTACATTATCAATAATTCCATTTGAATGGAAATGTATAATTTTCGTTATGAGACGATACTGGTGAATACAAAATATTGGTATGGAATTTGGTGAATGCACTCGCTTCTACGCTCGGCAAGTCTCGTGTCACAAAGTTATCGTAACAAATACCATACCAATAGAATATCAACACGTCAATCCAAATGTACTTCGTGGTTGGTGGGCGAGTGCAATTAATGCCTGTCTCCGTGCAAACAGCTCGTTTTATCTCAGTACTAATTAAGATTTTATTGGTATTCAACAAAGGAATCGTTCTGTTTTAGACACCGGACGGTATTAAATCGCTCAAGGCGGTACTGGCAGCTACCATACAACAAACCGGAGGCAGTCATTATGGCTTTTCAATTACAACTTTGTAGTAGGGTAGCACTATTTTGATAAACTTTGAGGTGCCATTGGCGATCTGTTAAACACTTTAAAGTGCAGTCATGGACAGCTGGACTTTAACAGAATATCCTAAATTATAATCAAATTATTGAGATATTACTAATTATCATACATGTTAACAGTAAAAGATTGTCAAGGGAATTACAGTTCATTAAAACCGGAGTGGGGTGCGAATAAAAATAATCGATACGGGTCAACGTCGCAATATGGATACAATGAATATAGTTTTTTTTTTTTGCCTCTGCAACATCAGGTATAATAAATGCAACCTTTTCTGCAACAAGCGGCTTACATCGTCGACAATAAGACGCAATAAGTTCCAGTTACGAGTGAAACACCGTCCAGTGCCTTTTAATGAACAGTTACGGCTAGTCGTTAGACGAAGTAATTTGAATCAAATAAAACAAGAAAAAATATTTCTAAACGGGGTTTAGATATCCTTGTACATGTACGGTAAAGGATTGCGATGAAGGTCATGAAACGACCCAAAAAATACCTCCAAAAGAATTCGGGGCCTAATTTTAATTCAATTCAATTCAATTTAATTATTTATTTATTACATTAGTTACACGTCATTCATTTAACAATTCAGAGTTTACAGAGGAAATCTTTGAAATACATATATAAATGCCGAAGTAGTATTGGTGTATTTGTTATACGTGAACATGCTTAACAGCCTCAGAAAAGTCATGTAAGAATTTCAGTCTGTGTGTAGCATTACCAAGCTGTTAAAAAGGACATCGGTAAGGTCTAATTACGAACGACTCTGTTATGTAGGATTTTCATTTCAATGGTCCATTTCAAAGCAACCAACCAAGCAACAGACTACTGCCCGGTGAAAAGCAGTTTTATAAAGTGCTAAACTTTCAAATTCAATTACAGAAGGAGTTCATTTATTCGAATTGTGATAATAACGCGGCATAACCGTTTGCGGGTGAATCGGTAAGGCCGGTGTCACACGCCGTCATGCCGTGACAGACCGCAAACGCGTTATCCACATCAAAAACATGCGCGGCCAAAACAATTTGTTCCATTGGATTCGCTTTCGCCGCAGTTATACGTGACGTTCAAATTATTTGGTGAAATGTGGATGGATATAACTACATTTTATTTTAAAATACTGTTGGACTGATTTTAATACACTATATTTGTTGCTTTCATTATCGTTGGGATATCCACTACTTATAGAAATACTAACTTACGCCCGCGACTTCGTCTGCGTGGGCCCGGGATAAAATCTATCCAATATGTTAATCCAGGCTATAAACTATCTTTGTGCAAAATTTCACCCATATCGGTTAGGCCGTTTAGGCGTGATTGAGTAACAAACATACAAATATCTAAACATCCAAACATCCAAACTTTCGCATTTATAATATTAGTAGGATGATATTAGCTATCCGAATCACTAAACTTAAGTGGCAATGGCCACATATTAAACGTAGAACCGATCGGCCGATGAGTCGGAAAGGTTCTCGAGTGGCGACCACGTACCGGAAGGCGCAGCGCGGATAGACGGGAGTCCGCTGGATGCGGGTGCCGCAGGGCCGGTCATTGTGGCACTCTTTTGGGGAGGCATATGTCCAGCAGTGGCCGTTTTTCGCCTGATATGATGATGACGATGAATATAATATTTTGTTCCACTAAATTTTGTTCTTCAAAAGAACTTTATAAAGAGAAAACACAACCGAGAAAATAGATAGGCAGCTTTTGAAGGTTGATTAGATAGTAAATCTAGTCGACTTCATTTAAAAATTCAAAGCTTTATCATATCATTATTATCATAACAAAACAATTTGAAAGTCGTGAATATTGATTGGAAACTAAAAAATGTACTCGTGATGTCAAAATCGCCCAATTCAATTTAGACATCACTGCTTATGTTATCTTGACACGTGAAATAATCTGAAGCGAAATTGCCTCTACAATTTAAAATCTATCCCAAGACAATATAAGATATATCCTAAACTCGTATCCTCTCACAAACTCATAAATCTGTTCCACGAAAACTGAAAACCTGATCCTATTCACAAATACTTCCACCCCCGTGTACACAGGCGCTACACATGTATAAATATTAAAGATGCACGAGCTATCAGTGGTGAAACAAGTTTCAGGGCAAAAGGAGCTGACTGCAAGTTTCTGTGAACTTTAACAGCCGAGGCAAGCGAAAAGAAACTCTACACCCTAGATCAAACGGCGTTGTCAAGCGCTTACACAGAATATAAAGTATATGCAAGGCGCAGCGCCCACTCAAAAATGCAATAAACGCACCTCACAGACCGCGCGCATTCTTCCGCTTGCCAACCTCTGCATTCAATTTTGTATTAGACGAATAATGCTGCTAAAGTGCATTATGGTGGGCCTTAATGTGATTTCCGGATTGCTGGAGTCAAAATAAGAATATCTTATTTTTTGATTTTGCTACAATTATTTCCTCGATAATTGTTTATATTGCGAGCCATTTTAAATAATATTTAGGATACCGTTACTCAGTAATCATTTTAGAACACTGGCTAGATTCAATTAAACTGAATAAAATAATTTACGTGCATGCATACATTTCGCTAACGAATCATCGTATTTCCTTTAAATAACAAGTATACAATGTAATTAGTAACTCCAGGAAACAATTAGTTAGAAGCCAACCGCTACTAGAACACTCGTTTGCTGTAATATAATGAAAAACATTGTGCACGACTATTGTCTTCTTGCCTTTAAAGGCACTATAAGCGAGGGTGAAATATCACTTCTTATTTATTTTTATTAGTCTTCTGCAAATGCATTTTTTTTTTTTTTTTTTTTAAATTTATTAAATCAATATGTTTAATTTTACAAAATCTTCTTTCCTTAGCCACTATTGGAAACCTTGGTAGGTTTATATAATAGCTGGCGAGATCGCACGGATCGATCCGCACTAGTAATATATTAACATTACACTAGTATTAATTAGTGTTATGTACTTATACCTATTATCTATGTTGTAAACAGTGATAATGTCACAAACAACAACGTAGTTTACATTGTAAATCGGGTTTCACATTCTAGGTAGTACTTTTTTAGTAACGATTGAAATTTCCCCGGGTTATCAATTGTATCTAGTAAGTCATTACATATATGCTTGGGTAGGTTGTTAAGTATATCAGGTATTAAACAGGTGTTGGTTCTTCTCCCGTAGTTATTGTTTACACTAGGCAGAACATATGAGCGCATGTAATCTAAGTTACGTAGGTGACCGGGGCGCGTTTTTTTTACTAAGTAGGGTATAGCCTCACGTCCTTCCGTCAGTGTCGAGAAACAAAACCTGTTGAACACACTAATTACTTTGCAGTATTTGAATAGGTCCGAATGGTTGTCTTTAAGACTATCTTTATTTTTAATTTTCTGATTCCAAAATTGCATTTTGCTGTGAATATTGTTTGTGAAATACATGGGCGCTAAGGTTGGTAAAAGAATTTGCATATTCAGAGGGATTCATAGGAAAGGCATTTGAATTCGCAGTTATCATAATATTTATCGAAAACGGAACCTTAAAAAAACACTTGAAATAAGCTCAAGATGAGAGGTTATGTCACTTTCAGGGATATATTCTACAGAATAAGATTAGATATTACGTTTTCACTTCTCATATTTATAAAGTTCGTCGAAATATTTTTCCTCGAATTGTAAATTTGTCTTAAATAAAATGGTTGCAATTGTTGTACAATCTACTATGTAATGGTGAGGTAATTATTCATTCTATAACCAAAATTATATCGGTGATGATTACCTATAAAGAAATGGATCAGTCATTTAGTAAATTCAACACTAAACTGCTAGCACAGCAAAATCACTAATCGATAAGTCACTTATTTATTTTTAAGTTTCGTTTTAAGATTATTCTGAATGTTAAAAGTTACTCCAAGTAACACAAATTAGTGGAAAAAAAAATATTTTCTTAAATTTCATTTACAAAATTGCTAACGCAAACATTATAAATGCTACTAAATCTTTCAGCGATTAAACTGGCCGAAACACGGTCGAAAAAAGGTAAGTAGATACAAAACGAATGATAAATTGTTAAAATTCAACGACTGTGTAACAATTCCGTAAGTCAATTTTTCCGATACGTCCGGGACCGTGGGGAAATTATCAAGATACTGATGGTCGGTAAGATGGCGCCACGGGACGGCCGGTTCGGTACAATTCACTTTTAAATTCGTTTTTACCGGTCCTTATCGCTATAGCATTGAATGTGACCTATATTAAATTGGCACAAAAAGTTATCTCGTTTTTTATTTCAATTCAAAAGAAGCGCTTGTAAATTGCCGTTTTTGCCAAGTTTAATTTAAATGTTCAAGTTTTTACTCTTATTTGATATTGAGTTTTATATTCTCTGCCAATTTTAAGAGAAAAAATTGACAGTATATTTCAACTGGTCTGATTTCATCCCTTTATTCTGATCTCTTTCACATTAAGTAAAGGAAAGATTCGGTATATTTTTGAGCATCGCGCTTAATGTTATCCTTCTGGGAGTACTCACAGAGTAATCATTATGTATGATTACTATATTAAGGATAACACTGCACCTAAAATTCAAAATCAATTATTTATTCTGCAAGTAGGCCACAAAAGCACTTTACATGAAAACTATAAAAGAAAGTTTTTTGTAAAAATAAAACAATAATGATCATATACAATAATCATTTCAAAATTGCATATTTACGACCGATAAACGGTTAACAAACTAAATGTCACTAAATGACAACTTAACAAAATTGCAAAATGTTATCCATTACATTCTATATAAGGTCTGTATGTGAATGAACAAGAAGTGAATGGTATTAATTTAGTATCCCAGAGATGTCTAAGGTCTCTGAGCGTCCAAATACATAATATAATAATTATTCAAATGTTTTTCTAGATGTATATGGTCTTTAAGCGTCAAAACAAAAAAGTGAAGGTCGTGAATATATTAGTACATATCTTCTACTTTTAGGGAATATTTAAACTTCCTACTTTGAAACATAATTGAATAATTTTTATTTTTATTCGTTCACAATTTGTATTCCTATAATTTAGCATGAAAAAACCTCATTTGTTATTCATATTACACATGAAAATGTGAAATGATTACCATCGAGATATCATTAACATTATTTAATGCAAATCGAATCGTAATATTTGGCACAACGCTGCAATGTCATACAGTATCGAGGTATATATATACTTATTAAGAAAAGTTGATCAATTAGAATTAGATTAGATTAGATTATTAGTTATTCAATATTATTGTATAATTATAGACTCCTTTACTCAAAAAATCTTTATAAATTAAGATTACTAGTTAAGCCTTAAAAAAGAATTGTATGCTTATGTGAAATAAACAGATAAAAAAAAAACCCAAAAGGGCTTTGTATAGTGTTTATGTTTTACGTATTTCGTGCGCTAGAAAGAGGACCACTTTTCTGCGGGTGTCGCATGGTTGCCGTTTTATCGCTTATCGCTGTCGATAGGGCATCCAAAAAATTATTAGCAAGTTATCGTTTGTCAAAAAACGCTTTATCAAATAATTACTTGCCAAACGTGTTATTGCTTCATTGTTCATTTTACTAAACGTTTACTTGACAAACACTCAATATTCAATAAGTACATAACGTCAAATGTATTCAATAATAAAGTGTCAATTGTACATTTTTCATTACACAAAATAATATATTTGGCAATTTTATACACTTACCTAAATATCACTCACACAGTAAAAATAGGTGAAATATTAAAAAAAAATCGGTTCTGGCGCTTCGCCCTTCGCTCGCTCGGCTCGAGCGCTGTATGGTCGCAATTCTACCGAAGCTGCTTTAAAGTAGAATTTGACATCGTAAATAATAACCTAACCTAACCTAGTTTCCTAGCAGTAAGTAGTTCGTTTCTGTTGAAGTAAAATTACTTGCCTACTGACTGTATCTAAATTAGAATATGTAATAGTTGAGAATTCGACACATTTTTGCAACTGTTCCTTTTAACAAAAGAAACAAATGTCAAATAATACATTAGTGTAAACATTTTTAGACCAATAGTAGTTTTTAAAGGTAAGTAACTTAACTTACTTGCTAAAATTTCATTTGTCCTAACGATCATTTATAAACTGTAAATTTGCCAAAATCAGTCATTTGTAGAAAGTTGAGTTGTAAAAAAAATTGACAAAACACAATTTTGCTAATAGTTGGTTGTTAAGTGTAAAGCGAAATGTTTTTTGTTCAAACGACAGGACACCCATAAGCATAAGCGATACGTAATAAAATGGCAACCATGCTACACCCGCTGCTGATTTCTTTATGTCGTAATTTAACATATTACAAACGTTTATACCATTATATTCAATATACTTCTTTTAAAATTTACTTAATATTCGATTTTGGTAGCTGAATGTCAAAATTGTCGCTGCATAATCTAAGAAGTGGTCTATTGTTACTATTACATACAAAACTGGACTTATTTTTGTAAACAAAAATGCATAATAAATATATGTAAAGTACGATCAGTATTCTGTTCGAGATGCTTTGCTTTTTTGACATGCCAAGAGCTTTTTTTTGTAGTATGAAAATATGGTTCACATGAACACTATTACCCCAAACCTCAAGGCCGTACTTTACTATGCTTTCAAAATATGCAAAATAAACTGTCTTAAGTACCGAAGAATTCAACATTTTAGACAGATTATTTAAGGCGTAACAGGCATATTGCTGGCGCCTAATATTTATTTATTCATCATCGTCTTCTTTCTCTGTTCCCTTTATCCTTTTATTTATTTATGTATGAGTAAAATATCTTTAAAATAACTTGTTTAATAAGTAACCTATTATTTCAGCTTTATTTGGCAAAAAAAAGCTTAACAGTCGTGAATATAATTTACTTAAATTGCAGTTTTCCAAAGGCCACAAACTATGTAAGTGGTATGCATGCTGAAAGTACTGAATAGGTACCTACGCTCTCCTGCGACAGCTGCCAGCATACCGATACCATAGCGACTCCGCACGAATTAGATTTCACTAAAGCATCCGTACCGTTAGTAACTAAAACTTATGTTTACCAACACCCTGTAAACAAACATTGTGGAAAGCAATAAATGATTGAGTATTGAGTATTGAGTACGTTAACATTAACCCGAATACCACCCCTTCTAATTCAATAATACTAAGAGAGTAAGAACGTTTTGGCATGAATTTACGGAAAAGATTTCTGAAAGATTTACCATCTATCTCGATTTCTCGATGCCCTCCTTGGTATTACTTGACCTCTAGATTGATTACAACTGTATGTGTTCGGAGGCCAAACTATATTGGTTCATCCAAAGCAAAAGGCGTTGTGAATGGGCAGCAATTAAGCTTTACGGTATTTGATATAGAAAAAACGGTCGATCGCTGCTCAATAATGGGGAAAACAGTCGTGTCTGAATAAATGATTAGACAGACCTACTCGTAAAAAATACAAACAAATTTGAACCTTATTTTGAAGAGATACTTAAGTTCGACAATAGTTTTAGGATGTTTCTGTTTAAAAATACAAAATATAGCTATCGAATAACAAAAGAATGCTGAATTCTCAGAATCCGACGCCAAAAGTCAACTAAGCTAATAGGTTTCTTATAAAAGTCATCTTTTGATTTTTTATCTTTTTATAAGCATTTTAACTAATTTTATTATGAAAATAAAATGTCAAGTGTAGATATTATTTTATAAACGAACTGGCTTTTACAGTTTTTTAATACCAAAGATTTTTCAAGTATTCATTTTCTAAATGAAAACCCAAAACGGCTGAGGATGGCAATACAATATTTTACTTTCAACTGTGCATTATTTGTAAACTCTTGACTACTTTTAAATTGTAAAATAAAAACACGTTTATTTTGGTTTCTAGAGCTATAAACGTTAAAGAAATGACAAGCAAACAAAAACTGATGATGTAAATAAAATTGAATCAACCTCGACTATACTTTGCGAATCGGACTCGAAAAGGTGATCTGTAACAAAATGGAAACAAAGCCCACGGCAGCCCCTATTAGGGATAACAAGTGTTCTGTCTGTCTTTATTTATCAGGCGTACAATTAAGCCGACCCAGCGCCATTCACAACAGCTTCTACTAACTACGCACCAGTATAACTTGGGCTGTCTGGTGATAAGATGGTATTCGTTGTGACATGTTTCGAACTGATGGTCTGTGCCGCCTAGAAAACAGTGGGGCGCTTTTGTTCAGCTATTTTGTTAAGTCCTTTTATTGGAATCTAAAAAAATGTTCTTCATAAAATTTTACACCATAATAATCATAAGTGATAATTATTCTTATTCATAACGATCGCTACTACCATTCGAATTCATAATGACAATAATCAAAAATGTATCATATCTTAATATTTAGTTTCATAATTTTTTTCATCATAACACTAACCCGTCCGTTTTAATTAAATTCATAATTACACTACTCATAATTTTTTAAATACTAATATTCATTTTCATAAAAAAATTCAAAATAAATGTCACATATTTTTATTACCCTATTGACTTTCATAAATGTATTCAGCATACCTAGTTGTTATTATAATAGTCGCTTAGCGTTATCGAAGGAAATAAACATGTTTGTTTTTGTCGTGAGGCGTGAGGCAAAGCAAGCCGCCTGTCTGTGCTGTCTGTGTGCTAAGGCAGATCTGTGTAGGTATAGGTACGACGAAGAGCGAAGCGAGCTTGCCGTGGCAGCGGCCGGCGAAGTGCCAGAATCGATTTTTAGGGTTCCGTAGTCAACAAGGAACCCTTATAGTTTCGCCATGTCCGTCCGGTTGTCTGGCTTAGCTCAGTAACCCTTACTGCTAGAAAACTGTAATTCGGCATGGGTATAAAAATCAATCACGCCGTCAAAACAGTAGATTAAAAGCTCCTACACTGCGCGTGGCCCGTCACGCACTTGGGTGTTTTTTTTTAACACTTTACTTAGGGAAAGCGTTTATTCATTAGGAAAAAGAAAATAATTAGTTGAAGTATGTTCTTTTATTTTCTAAATTATATCGAGCGATTCTCGATATAAAATACGCAAGTGAACCGTTTTCATTATATTTTAGTATGTCTGAATCTCACGGGAATTTTCAATATATATATTTTTTACTCAACACTGTGGCCACGTTTCACCTAGCAACATGTTCCATTTTACAAGTCTACATTGTGTCAATAGTGTCGGGCCATTCGTCCTGTTTTGCGTGTTTCGACTTGTTGTAATTTGTAGTTTCGTAAAACGGGCCATGGAAAGGCCGCTGCGTGTTTGTAATAAGTCTCTAACCTCGCGGCAGCGAGTACTGGGGGGCTAGTACGCTAAGTTTTATGTCGGCCATAAAGCATTCGTCCCATTCTGGCAAATATGCGAGTGCAAGAGGGACGAATGGTTTACGTCGGACATAAAACCTTGTGTGCTAGGGGGGGCAGCAGTGACTCGCAATGTTGGGAAGAAAGTTTCTTTTATAAACTGTTAATTTCATTCTTAAAAAATACTTAATAGTTATATATAAGAGCTTCCTTTATGTTTGAGACTGAAGTAGAGTTAAGATCCAAGTCATGTTGGTATTGTTGTGTGTTAAACATACGCGTTAAAGGACAATGTCGTCTAAGATTAGTTTGACAGATCGGTACATTGAATTAGCTTGAGATTGCACGATCTGCAGTTGGGTTGCTAATATGCATTATGACATTCCTTTTATCTCATCTCAATACGAAATATATATATATACGAGAGATATACGACGTCTCTATATATTCCTCACCACAGAGGCCAGACGTTAACTGGTTCGCCTGAAATTGTAATTGTTGCGAATATAGGTCCTGTATTGGATTCCACTTGGACCGTCATTTACGCAAATACCGCTCAAACTCGGGGTCGCTCTTTGCAGGTGTAATTTGCTCAACCGATTTGCAAAAAGGGGCTAATGGATTTTTCAAGAGATGAAGGGCTTAACAGGTATCGTGTTCTAATAAGAAAAAAAAAAAAAATATATGACGCGTTTTTTTACCTTAGTATGGCCGACTGGGGCGACAAGCTCCATCGAAATGTAAAAAAAACATCGCGTCAAAAAAAACAGTAATCCCATTTATAATCATATGTTCCCATTTGGATCCACCGTGTAGCATTTGAAAAAGTACAGTCAAGTGCAAAAATAAGTATCGATAACATCCTCTCATAAATAAGTACCACAACCTTAATCCGCTGACATAAGAGTTATGGGACATATTTTGTGAGTAAGTTGTATGCACCCATATTTTTACACATGACTTTACGCACGATGAACTCTGAAATGTGATAGGTACAAACATTTTGTCAGATACGACCCACAGATAAGATTACTTTTATAAATATAAGTACACGAAGAAAATTCAATACCCTCAACACCGTCATTTCTGACAAATATAATCCTGAGTTTACTTTTCAATACACACTAATCGGGTCGCACGTCGCGCAGAATACTGAGCAGCCTCAGTCCAACACTGTCGAACGATATACCGTATGATAACAGGAACAGCACGGCGCTTATATCATTTAGCTCTAAAGGGCGGTAATCAAATAGGAGTTGGGTCTGACATCGATTCCGACTACCATCGAAGATGGAGAACAAATTTTAAGTGTTGGAAGGATGTAATTTTTATAAGCTTGAGCTGTTTTTGCAACAGCGCTTTGTTGTAAATAATAATCTACAATATTTGATACCTTAACACTTTCACTGACTGGAACCCGCCTAGCGGGCGCCTACGCCGTAGTCGCTTTCCGCTACATACGAGAAATCCCACGGTATCGACTACGAGAGTAGCGCGAAGCGATTCTTAGCAGTAAATTGTGTCAAAGTTATGCAATTAAAGTAAAGGTAGTCCAAGAAAACGTTAAAAAAAACAACGGGTTGCACTCCGGGAGTGCGCGCAGAAGTGAAAACTTGAATATTAACGTTGTGCTATTTTGATATTTTGGAATGGTTAGGGAATATTTTTGAACGAATTGCTTTAATTATCAGTATAAAAGTTCTATCATTTATATGGTAAAATACAATATTAATTTATTGCGCTATCGTACACCAACATGACAATTACGATCAGGTCACGTGACCGTCTTACGACTTTTCAATCTGACGAATCTGTCGGTCACGTGACCTGTCGCGTGTTTAATATTTTTTCCCCATCATAAAATGTGCACAGCGCCGCTAAAAAAGTTTTCACTTCAAAAATAATCTTTCATACAAAATATGTTATAACGAATCCACAAATAGTTGAGTTCAACAGTGAATATCTCAACGGAGACCAGGTAACGTTTCAAACGTATACGTCAAGACAACTCCACTGTCATTTCTCCATACTAAAAGTGACATTTAGATCTCCCTGACGAGCGTACAATGCGTTACGTGATCGACCTGCAGGACTGTTCTATCTCAAAAGGACACTTAGTGTGAAGTCATTTTTTCGTGTTCATTTGTTTTGTAAACTCGAAAGAGTGGCCTCTACTCGCCTGATTTAAATGCAATATACAGGGTGTCCCGGAACTCAACGATAACCTGGTACCGGGTGAGAGGCCAAGGTATACCAGTTATGAAAAAAAAAAGAAAAAAATCCATGTTACTTAGTCGAGCGGTAATAGACATTTTCCGAAAAAGTTAAAAATTTGACATCCTTGGTCGCATTTTAAGTACTGTCACAATTTTCACAATTTTACAGTGATTTTTTTAATAATGTAATCTCAAATAACAGTGCTATTATTCGCAACTACAAATCAAAGTAATAAACATTTTTAACTAATTAAAAAAAAACGTTTTGACGAGTTTATAAAATTATTGTCAGTCAACTTTGACACTACATATTGGAAAAAAAATGTACCATACTACCCTTGGCAAGTTATTTTAAAAGATGGCTTATTTAGTCTTGATTTCAAAATGGTACAACGCTTGCCACTTTTCTTGCGAATAAAAGTGCTATTTCCAAGTTTTGCGAAGGGACCTCAAGGAAAACTTAATCAAAATAAAACAATCAATTATCCTTACAATTTGATATCCTCCTAAAACTAAAGTAGATGCTCAAATTGTTTCTCTTCAGCACGAATACAAGCTCTGCATCGCCTCAGGAATTACCTCTTTATCAGTCGTGCAAATCTACTCGCATTTATTTCTTCTGATGCTGCATAAATTTTTTGGCTCAATTCTAATAGATTTTGTATTGGTTTTGAGTGGACCCTCACCCGGTGCCAGGTTATCGTTGAGTTCCGGGACACCCTGTATAACTTTAGAGCCCAGGGTTTGTCCTATTAAGCACATAACTATTGATGCACTGTATGCTTGTAAGTGTAGCTAGCAGAGTTTGCAGGAATAACCTTGAAAGAGCTGATTAATTTCGTTGAATTACAAAAAACAATGTTTGCTTGTTGAAGCTGCGTGAGGAGATTTTTAAGGTAATTCGATTATGGAAAGAATTAAATAAATAAATAATAGTTTCAGAAATGTTTACACAAATCGGCCTAGTCCCAAACTTTGCAAACTTTGTACTGTGAGTACTAGACGCCGATAAACATACAATATATAATAACAAAATACTTAAATACATAGAAAACATCCATATCTTGATTTCATTTTTTTAATTTCAAGATAGTAAAGGATAATGTTTTATTCATTATTTCGACCACCTATTTTTGGACCATGGTGCATGAAAAATTGTTTAGTTAAAGAAAATAGAAAAACGTGCACCTCTCCTGCCTCCACTTTGGACAGCAAATAGTTTTTAGTAGGTACACAATTAGCGGAAAAGTCATTTTTTTATTAAAATTTTCGTGAGTGTTTTATTTATTATATTATTAGTATAATTAAACAGATATTTTTGGACCCTTCGGGAGCTCTTCTCTGGGATGAGTGTTGTAGCGGCGGTAAATTTGATACAAAGTGTACCCGCCTTGATTGCAGCTGGCTAAACAAATAGATTAAAATTAACCCAAATAACTAAGCAAATAAAAAGCATCATTGAATAGATGTATGTAATGCTATGCGCGGACAATGGTGCTTCGGGTTTCCCCTGCGCCGTGATTCAAGATCTGCCTTGACTCGCCGCCCCTAGTATAATACGACCTATCATCATATCAGCCGAAAGATGTCCACTGCTGCTATACATAGGCCGCCCCCAAAGAGCGCCATAATAGCGGACTCCCGCGACCTTTACCAGGTCATCAGTCCACCTTGTGGGTGATGTCCCACGCTGCGTCTTCTGGTAAGTGGTCGCCACTCTAGAACCTTTCCGCCCCAACGTCCATCGGTTCTTGGTGCAATGTGGCCCGATCACTGCCCCTTAAGTTTAGCAATTGCGAGGGTTATATCAATTACCTTAATTCTGTTGTGGATAGCCTTATTGCTGAAGCGATCACGCACAGACACTCCCAGCGTAGCGCTCTGCATTGCCCGTTGGGTGGCTTTCAGCCTTCTTACTCGTGTGAGGCTCATAGTAAGTGACCTCGTTCCAGTGAATAAGACCTATAGATTCTTTAAAACTAAGCATAAATGAAGGGCAGACTTATGCTGGTTCGCTTGAAGCGAATCGGCAAGCTTTGTGCACACTATCCCTGCATGTTTTATTCCACAAGGCTCCTAACTTTTAACTTGCTCTTCCCTCGACGACCAAGTTTGTCGCGCGGCAGAATTTTTCACAAACTATTAATTTTTACCGCATCCCGGGAATTTCTTTTGACGCTCAAGTTGTATTTTGAACATTTTCTGCATATTCATATGGTTCTAGTTTAATATGATACTTTTTGGGTATTTGTATTGCAATGCGCAATGGCGAATTAACAAAGCATTTCGAATTACAATCACGAGTCTAGACGCATTGTTCAATTTAACCTTGCATTAGGTTACGCATTTTGTGAATAGTTTTTATCTTGGTAACCAAATACGTATTAACGTTATTAGCTAACAAATAATATATTTTCTCAATTCAATAAAATATGTCAAGATGTCATAGTAAAATTAAAATATCTTTACTGTTTGTCCTTATGCAGGTTCGAATATTTTAATTGTAGTCAGTCTGCAGCTATCAATTTCATCATGGTGTCCCAATGGATGTTTTTACTAAGGATCAGAGTAGTATGTCATTTTCTTCCGAACTTGTCTTTACCACACGTATCATTCCTATTCATAATTATAGTCCCTCACACTAGTCCATCCATCTTTTCCTTAGTCTCCATTTTTCATTCAGTTTCAATTTGTTATTTTTGGGAAACGATGAACCTCTTTGTCAAATAGCACATTTTCCCCTAATTGGCAAATTGTCTCAATTTAGGTACTCAAACAAAAATCCCAAAATGGATAAGCCGTATCCACACGGTTGTGCAAGCTATAAGAAGCGGGAAGCATCAAGGTAAAAAATAAAATAATAAATGAATCGTCTGCAAGAAGGCCGCAATTGCACTTTTTCAAGTCAAAATTATACCAGTGTTTCTGATAAAGAAGGCCACTGTCAAGAAGAAACGCCGAAACAAACTCAACAGTCAGTAATTTTTTTGCCAAAAACTGATACAATAATAGTACTTAACCTACTTAAAATAAATACACCTGAATATAAATACAAAGAAAAAATTAATAATAATCAGGCTTAGGACTTTTGGATGCTCGCCGTGGTTCTAGAATCCAGGGAGTCGCCATTATGTTAAAATATTTTTTTCGAAGTCAAAGTGTAAAAATGGAACATTATATTAGATGTCATGATTTATGGGGATACATGAGTAATAAACACGTTATTATGACCGCAATTATTTTTATCATAATTCATAACTACTACACAAGTCACAGTTCACAGGTGACGCGATAAGCATAATTATAATTATATGATTTACTTGTGCATCCTCTTTGATACTTGTGTTGTGATTGTGACAGACTACTGACAACTATTTTTCAAATAAAAAGTAAAAGAAAAACACTTGAGTTTGACATTTTCGATTAGACGGTTTAAGCAATTTCTGATATAATTTAAAATAATAGTTTTACGACTTGTGAAATTGAGTGCTTTGATTTTGACTTCGAAAAAAAACTTATTTCAAATTTTAACATATGGCGACTTCCTAGGTCCTAAGCCTAATAATAATCTTTTATTTCATTGTGTTAAAAAAAGATCTTATTATTCACTATGCCGAGCAGTCTGGCGGCACCTTTAAATGTAACGATGATTCCTTACTCAGTAAGTGTTTTTAAAAGCGAAGACATTCTGACACATTTGTTTCGCAATACAATTTCGTTTCAATAGGTATGTTTTGCAGTCGTTCGAAAGCGAGGAAATCGATTCAGAATGCGAATTAAATATGTCTCAGTTTGACTTTCCAACGACACAACGCGTCGCTTCTTAGACGCAATTTCAAGTTTCGAAATCGAATTTCTCAACCTACCTTTTTCGAGTGTAATGATTTTTGGTAACATGTTTAGGGTTTGAATCCTATTAAATGAAATAATTCAAAGTTCAAAGTTCTAAATTTTTAGGGTTCCGTAGTCATCAAGGAACCCTTATAGTTTCACCATATCCGTCTGTCTGTCTGTCTGTCCGTCTTCGGCTTAGCTCAGTAAGAGTCGTAGCCGAATTACAGTTTTCTAGTAGTAATGGCAGTAGTAACTAGAAAACTGTAATTCGGCATGGATATAAAAATCAATCACGCCGACAAAACAGTACTTACAATAAAATGTTGAAAAAAAATGTTTTTAGGGTACCTCCTCTACACTTAAAGCGGGGATGTCAGACAGACAGGCAATACAGAACCCTACACTGCGCGTGGCCCGACACGCACTTGGCCGATTTTTTATTTGTTAGTATTATGTTAATCTGATTACAATGGTGGTAAATAATTAATTATATGTTTAGTGTTAAAATATTTGTATACCTACTACTATAAGGTATCAAACATTGTTGAGACCAACTGTATACTGTAAAAACATCTTCATATATGTACACACTGTTTGGCAAATAAATCATTATTTATTTATTTATTTATTTATTTATAGTCCTGCCTGATGGCGTACAAATTCTTTAATAAAACAATGTCTTCTACATACTAACATGCAAAAATAAATTTACATCTCTATTGTTAATGCCAGAAATTATGTCTTATTGGATTATTACAGCAAATAGAATAAAACTCTCAAAAGTTTGTTTCATATCGAATTATTAAATTTATATAGCAAAAAGTCAGAAATAGAATAAATACAAATTTCAATCAAAAATATCAAGAGCTTATATTTAATATGGGGTAACATTCTAAAGTCGACAGGCAATTTATTGTAAATCTTACTAGCTAAGCAGAATACACTTTTGCGCATTAGGGCAGTATTTGCGGAAACAGGAAAGAGATTCTGGGGGTACCTAGTATTTCTAATAAATACCTCAGAGATCGTCTTTAATAGTGAGAGGTTTGTTTTTATTAAATATACATGGCAATTTTGAAAATCTGACAAAATATTTAAGTCTTTAAAAAGCGACACACAACTATCAGTCATAATGAGTCCTCGAATAGCCCTCACGCATCTCATCTGCGCTATGAATACGGCTTCCCTGTTTTATGAATTACCCCAAAAGAGGATTCCATAGCGTAAGGTAGATCTAACTTACATCGTAATCAAATTTACATCTGTCGCGCGCACTGATTTCCACGCTCGCGGAACGTCTCAGATCGAGAGAGCACCACAAATATGAATTTGATTCAAAAATATTACGTTGAGTGAGATATACCTCCAGCTCTGAATAGAGATAATAGTGGAAACTCAGCTGAAAGTCTGTTTCAAACTGAAGCTAAAATAAACATAACGGACTCAGCTAACATCCTCCGACAATGTTAGAATCGTTAAAGTCCAGCAGTTTCCAAATCTTTTGTCGTCAAATTACTCCTTAAGCTAGTCGATCGGGAACTTGGATAAAGGGGCAGTGGCAAAACGACCAAGTTGGGGCAAGTCCGGACAAGTTGGGGCAAGTTTGTGCCGCTGTTGATTCTGCAGCGCAACTTTAATTGCCCCGCCGCTAAGTAGGCGTTACAGCCAATTGATACGAGTTGATGCGATTTTGTACATGTCTCAAGTGTAGTAATACATCAGGAAGAGGCTTAATGAAAGGATAACTGAAGGTGCAGTTGGTTCGTGGAAGTTTTATGGGACAAGCTTATTCTGGTATTAACTATTTACCCGTTTCTTAGGACCACTGATTTAACCTAGTGGGCACCCTGCATACGAAGCTGAGGGTCCTGGATTACAATCCCGAAATTACATTCAAATTACGGAATATAATGATGTTTTCTGAAAATTGTCCCCTAATTTTGTATTTTCTCGTCAGATTGGCTTTAAAAGGTCTAATTTCAGTATAATAAAATTTATGTTGATCTTTTACGACTATGTTATTGAGTTAAATTGTGATTTTCAGCAAATATTTTTAGGGGTGTCTTCTTTTTTTAATTATTTATTTATTCAACCAACTTATATTTACAGCATATTGCCAAACATGAAGGATATAGGTTATAGTATTAGTATTGTTAGTTACGCCGCGTGGAGTAGGAAGTTTCGCGCTACATATGATCTGATCTTTTAAACGCTGAAAGCTATATATGAGCTAGGGAGTCTTGGCAATCACTTTACATGTAATGTTTTTGGTAGGTGTAATTTCCTTACTCTATAATGCATATATAAATGTTTTCTTTCTTTCTTTGTTTCATATTAATGTCCGTAGTCTGCTAGAAAGAAACAGTATCATATAGAATCCCCATCAACGCTGAAAATATAGCCTTCATAGTAATATGAGCTAGGGAGTCTTGGCAATCACTTTACATGTAAAGTTTTTGGTGGGATCTAATTCCTTTTTGTAAGGTAATTTCTAAATAAGTGTAAGGGAAACCCATACAAACTTCCATCCCCTAATTTTAAGGGTGGGGGGTTATTTACTAAAAATCCTGAAATATGTATTTTATTATCTATAACAAGGAGTCCCTATATCAATTTTTAGACCCCTAGCATTTAAATTCACGGAAGTCTCATACAAAATTCCAACCCCTGGTTGAAAAAGTTCATTTTTTTGGATTTTTGTTGATCGTGTAGCTACTCTTTGGTATGTGTGGATGAATTGCAAAAAAATTGTACGTGGAACACAATGGAATATTCACAAATTTGTTACACAAAAACCAAGAAAGTTACTCAAAGGAAATTATAAAGCCGCTTTCATATTAGTAGAAAAAAGTACTTATTTCAAGAAATAATAAATGAATACCTACCACAATTTTGACATCATAGGTTCGCGCTGCTTTCTTATTTAATAGTTTTTTTTTTATTAATTTCAAGAAATTAAATATCCCATAGAAAAAGAGGCAGTCTCGAAACTCTTCCATAGTAAAAAGTTTTTTTTTAATACGACGGTTGCAAACAAGCGTACGGCCCGCCTGATGGTAAGCGGACACCGCAGCCTATAGATGCACGCCTTTGGAGTAACATGGGCGTTGCCGACCCTTGATATGTTTGAGGATTCGCCGTGTTGACAGCTAAAGGAACAAATTCCCTCGCTCTCAACACAACGCTCTCGGGAGCTCTGGCGACTTTGCTCACCTCCAGGAACACAACACTACTACAGAGCATTATGGCTGTGGTCTTCTGCAAGGCGGAGGTACTTCCCCAGTTGGGCTGCTCCACATTCGAGCGGGATGACATTGACATTGAGTTGTGAGATATTTCGAAGTACCAAGTATCAGGCATTCTTGTTAACCTTTATTTGCTAGATAAATAAAATTCTGCAACTTAGCAATCACACAAGTTTACTGCATTTATGGATTTTTGCATACCTAAAACTATATGTACCTATAGCATTGTGTGATTGCCAAGTCACAAAATTTTATTTAGCTAGCAAATAAAGACGATTAAGAATGCCTGAGACTTGGCTCACTACTTTTTACGGAGGAAGAGTTTTGAGACGGCTTTTTTTAAATGGACTGTTTTTTATAGGATCTCACGTCTTTTTGAAGGTTATTGTGTTATCAATACATATAAATTATGAACGGAGTCCCATTCTTGCTTTTTTTTTGGCCCATTTACTACAAATGTAACTTTGTAATCCTATATATTTGTATGAGATTACAAAGTTATTTATGTAGTTGGTGTATCTAGAAAACTGGACCGAAATTGCAAAATATTTTAGTTTTCCCTTGATTTATATGCTAAACACTAATTGTATTCTAAATTTGAAGCTTCTACGTCTGCTAGAAATGCCTTAGAGTTTTGATGATCATTCAGTGAGTGAGTGACAAAATTAGGAAACTTTGACTAATTATAATTCTTAAACTACTGGTTCAAATTGAATGAAATTTGAATATACCGTGTTTATACAATGCCAGCTTGGTTACTGAAAATTCAGGCTTCTAGTTTTATCCACAACGAAGTTATAGGGGGTCGAAAATGGCCTGAACTGAAAAGGCGACGAAATTCGACTTAGCTTTATTTTATATTGGGTAACGTAAGGATTCTAACGATACCTCACATACCTAAATCGAATGAGGCGTTTATTTTTTCTGGTGGCATAAAGAAACTCGAAAGAACCCTGAAAACATTGCACTTCTTTTATTATTCCAATATGAAAAAAAAAAAAAATGTATTAAATGAAAAACTCCATTTAATTAATTTATTAGTCCATTTATCATCAGTTTAAAGCATTCTGCATCACTACTAGTTATAAATTGCAAAACCGCCCTATCACCACATCGAGCCGCCTTCTGCGCTATCAGCTAAGGGCGCCGCTCCCAAAGCCGCCGCCGCGGTGCCCGCGACACCCACGTCGCTGCTGGGAGCAGCCACGCCAAGTCCCTCGCCGTCCAACAAAGAAGCAGCACTGACGCGCCGACCCCCGCCCACCCAACTAATGCGCGGGCCCAGCCGCCACTACCAACACCGATGGTGGCAATGCCGGCGACGCCAACGCCAACACCGACTTACGCTGCATCAGCCGCCGCCCCTCGTCAAAGCTCAGGGACGGCCGCTCAACAGAAGCCGCCGCAAACCACAGGGGCCAGAGCCTCACTACCCCACGATCGTGGCCCCAGTGCTCCCGAACTGGGTCAGGGTCGTGGATGGCATCGCCAAAGAGATATCATACATCTCGGACTGCAGGAAGTACCTAAAGGTTTTGATGATCAACGTGAGTGAGTGAGTCAGTGACGAAATCGGCGTTTTTTAGATATCAATAAAATCGAAAGTATAAGAGCTATGCAATTGCAACTTTATATATTTAATAAGTCTACTATTGACATCATATCCTGAGAATTTTGTTTATCTGCCCTTGCGCTTCGCTTGGCTCCCGCCTTGCTTGTGCCCCCAGATGGTGTTTGTTGAACAATTTCATTGGTTTTATCTAAGCAATACTAAAATCACAGTATATGAAAGTTGCGCACTAACCCAAACAATACAAAACGGGCCCAAAGTCTACACTTACACAACAAACAAATGGAAGTATGTTTTGTGTAACAAATATAATAACACAAAGGTGAGTCGGTATCGGGTATTCTTAATTAGGCCGGTCTCAAACTCTCCACCGCAGGACACTGTAGCAAGATACAGCGGAACCGTAGGTTATTTAATTCTTCCCCAAACATCAAGGTTTTCAGGGGGGGTAATTTCGGTAGACACTCGTAGGCTGGTCGATTGCGTAACGTTTCATACGTACAGTCAGCAAAGTAATATGTGTAGAATGGAAGTTAATATGGTGTTTGTAACCCTGACGTTTCTAAGCAGAACACTACGTATTTTTCTGCTGAGAAACGTCGCTAATGTTAGCGACTACCACCTGGCCTTCCAAGCTCGAGGGAAAATAGATCATCTAACATTAATTCGTGACATAAATAACACATAAAAAATCAACATATTACGGTTTGTCACGACATGGACCTAGCTCAGCATGTTGCTAGCTTTACAGGCAGCGCTGGTCTTCCGCAGGGTCCATTCAGTGAGAGCACGGTGGGCAACAAAGACAGATGCACAATTATTCAAAATTCTTCAATTCAATTCAATTCTTCAATTATTCAAATATTTATTCTGTAAGTAGGCCTCAAGGGCTCTTTACTTAGCTTACAAATTCGATTAATTAACATGAAATGACATTTAATACATAGCAACAATGAAAACACATTGATTGAAAACACATCATTACCATGAACAACCCAAAACAAATCTAAAAACAAACAAAAGCTAAGATCAGCAAACTAAGGTCGATCACGTAACGTATTGTACGTACGTTAGGTAGATCTAAATGTACATTTTTAGGGTTCCGTAGTCAACAAGGATTTTAATTTCATTTCAATTGAGAAGTTGTTTCATAAAAGTTAAGTAAGTTACTTAAGTAATTCGAATTTTAAAGTAAATTAGTAATAGTATATTTTCTCGTCTCGCGTCGCGCCTCAGCATCAGTGCTGGTTATACATTGGTGTGTTATAAACAATCATATTTACGATTATTTACGAGGGTAAGCTTTAATAAAAACCCCAAAAGCCCCTTTTAAGTCCGCATTCTGTGTCAGACGGGAACTACGGAACCCTACCCTGCGCGTGGCCCTACACGCACTTGGCCGCTTTTTATATGGAAAAATGACGGACTGTCCTAACGCACGTTGGAAACTTTGCCTGTTTCCTAAGGATAAAAATCTAGTGACATTTCATACATTCGTTTTTTTAAACACGGTGGTAGGAGCCAGTGTTCGACACCATGACCTCCAGATTGTAAGTCGTGTGCCTTACGGCTTGGTTACAGCAGCTCTAAAGTCTGTCAGATTTAACCGCTGAATATGCTCGCAATAATATTGCCGTAAACCCAGACATTGCGTCAGCAATATGCATCGTCGAATACATCGCTTATCTAAATAATATATAATATCGCAAATCATATTATTTTAGCCTTGCATTATATCCTTGCAAACCAGCTTTGGAGTGAGGGTATTAGATACAAACACTCAGACTAACTACCTACTAACTATATTTTGTGTTATGGAAACAAACAGCTTAATTATTCATTAGGAAATTAAATGGATTGATACACGAGCCAAAACCGTTTCCACTAACGGAATAGAAAACAAAATGATTTAGCAAGCTATTCGTCCCTCTTGGCTCGCGGTTAACGCTTGTATGTTACTTTTCTCTTAAAATACAAGCATAAGAACTAAATCAGGTTGTCAAAATTATTAAAAAAAATACCTATATAAGAAAACTATTTAAAATTGTATTCAATACCGTAGCTACGATAATATTTGACCTTACTTGCCATAGTAACAACGCCACACGGCTACAGTTCATGGCGTACATAAATGGCGTTATTAAGACTGTGTGGATCTATTTCCACTGTTAGGCTGCTCCTATGAAAACCGTGTAGGCTTGAACAAGAATAGGCCTACAGTCTCCCCCGCCTGTCGTAGAAGGTGACTACAGGGTGTCATCGGGGTCGCAGTGTATCTGGCGGGGGCCGGGGCACTAGCCTTAAAACCCCAGGGAAGGCGACGAACATATTTTCCACCCTAGGACGAGCCACATGTGGCGAGGCGCGAGGGGGGTCTCCAGTGCCTTCAGAATGAGATCATGGAGTCCTCCGGGTGAGAGCGCAGATGCCGGTCGCCGTGGCGTTTTTAGTGGATAGAAATACCACACAAAACAGTCATCACCGTTGATTGGGTACCTGAATAAAAAAAGGCTGTATATGAGCAAGACGACAATCCGAATAGGGTAGATATTATATCTGTAACTAAAATAAAACATGGCCTACTGTAACCTTCAATCCCTGCAGGGTACAGTTTAATATTTCATTGGGGACATTAATTAAAGCCCTCGTGTAAATATTTAACATCGTCTCTTTGACGGCGGGTTAACGGCGTTTTTCATTTGCCTCGGATAGAGCAGAGTTGTTCCTTATTTCCAGGAACCACGCTGTTTGTTGGTTTGAGCGTTTTTGATTCTGGGATTTTAACGTGTGTTGTAGTCGTACAACAGTCGACGTCGATTCAACACATGACAACATTTATCGAGATTGCTACTGGACCTATAGGTTAACGCATTCACTGCCAAGAATCGCTATACGCCACGCTGATCCCGTGGTTTTCCCGCTATGTAGCGGAAAGCGCCTACAGCGACGGTGAATGTTTTAATTAGGAAAGCACACCCTGTCCACGAAATGCGAAATAGATGAAGGTTCAAATACTTCTCGGTGGTTAGTTGTTTGATTGGTTTTCATTTTTGTTCCAGTAATTTACATGGAAATAGTTTGAAAGCATCGAAAATGGAGATAAACTGAAATCATCTCTAAAAATGGTTAAGTTAAAGTCAACGTTTGTATAAAAGCACAACTAACGCGTTCAACGCGGACGGAGCTATGGTCTAAGCTAGTTAAAAAAAAACCTTAAAGTCATCTTGTAAAGAAGTTAATTTATGTTTGTGAGCAAACAACTAACAAAAAACTGCCTGCACCTATAAGCTTTTCTGTTTAGCCCTGTGGTTGATTGGTAGATAATGCCTTAAGGCATTAAGTCCGCCATTTGTACTTCTTATTTGTGCAATAAAGTTTAAATAAATAAATAAACAACTTTAAAAGATGCCGACATTTTGTGACCATTCAGTTCTTAATTGGGCATCTACTTTACAGGACTTTTGTGACACTTGAAAAACTTTAAATATTAATATTAAATATTAGGGGACAATCTTACAATATCGACCTAGTCCCAACCTAAGCAAAGCTTGTACTATGAGTACTAGACGACGATAAACATACTTATATAGATAAATAAATACTCAATTACATAGAAAACATCCATGACTCAGAACAAATATTCGTGCTCATCACACAAATAAATGCCCTTACCGGGATTCGAACCCGGGACCTCTTGCTTCGTAGGCAGCGTCACTACCCTACTACTTCCAACTAGACTAAAGCGGTCGTCAAAACCGACCATGGCCGACGGAACTGAAAATTGACAGAACCTACTATACCTAAGTGCTGACCTAAGTTATTTGGAAGGCCAATACTTACAAACTAAATTTTATTTTGAAGTCTTAGAAAAGTGTCGGCTGTCCCAAATCAAAACCTAGTAAGTGCATTTAGCGAAATTTGACAGGAGAGGCAATTAAACACTGTTAAATATTTCAGACGCAGATAACTTTTTCACACAAGATTTGTTTACATATATAGAAGTATAACTTGCTTTACAAGACAAATTAGTCAAACTAAATTTATATGTATTTTTACAAGCTTTATGTGCTTTACTAACGAATTTTTATATAGTACTATCGACACCACAGCTAACTGACCATCGGTGCACCTTAAGTGCATTGTAATAAGGTTCTATATAAACACAGGATGGTCAGTTAACAGTGTTGTCGTTTGTACTATAAAAATAAGACTAATGGTGTTATGTCAATTACATTATAAAAAGCTAGCAAGAGGTAGTTCAAAAAGTCATTTCGCACTTTCAACATATAGCATAATATCTACCTTAAGGTACGTCTCAGTTAGGTACGACGACGAGCTAAGCGAGTGTTAGGCAGAACTGCGACCATACAGCGCGCGAGCGAAGGGAGCGTTCCGCGGCAGCGGCCGGCGAAGCGCCAGAACTGATTTTTTTAGTAATACTTATATTACATATCATGTAAGTACCTACCAACAAAAACCTAGAGGATTTTTCTACTATGATGACTAAGCAAAAAAAAATACACTACTTATACTTATACAGTCAGTAAGTTAGACTCAATGTCTCGTGTGGGTATTGATTGTTATATTATATTAATCGAATGAGATCGTTACACAAATTGATGTTCTATCCACAGTGCATTATATACGATGCCATGCAATATTTTGGGAAGAGTAAGTTATGCGAAACGATACATGGTAAAATGAAACATAACCAAATAATTATTTGTTAAAGAATAATTTACCAAAAATTTGGTAACTGTAAAATTGCGATAAGTTGTTTGGACTAATGATTCTTTGCCAAATGATAATTTTAGAAATATAGTTTGGGATTTGATACTTTGGGAAAAGCTTTTTGCCCATACATTAGTAATCCACTGTCTTCTTTTCTTTCACCCACTTCAGGGGTGATTTCCGGGATAAAAAATACAATTTATAATAATCTACGCAGCAACGCAAAGTACGACCAACTACAAACTTCTTTTTTTTTTTGGCGTTCTGACCAACTATGTCGGCTCAAATTTGACAGTATCAAGTCGAACGAAACTACAAACTTCAAGTTGAAACTCGTTCCTGATCCCAAATCGTAACTCATTACTTACTTGCTAGGTTTTATTTATTGTAATATTTGAATTCCTTGTTCTAAACTTCGGCATTTTTTTTAAACAATAACCTAAGTAAGGGGAAATTTCGTATTTGAAAACCTAGTAAGTTCCGTTTACAAATTCAAAAACCTAGTATAGGCCACATTTAATAGGTTTTTGGACTTGGGAATGTTAGGTACTAGTATTTTGAATTTGATATTTGCAAGTAAGATATGCACTTGCTAGGTTTGCTAGGTTTCTTAACTTTGATTTTAATTGTGATAGGAATACAGGTGTTTTTGCATTCGACGCAGCTCAAAATTTAAGGCAGGTTTATTAGAAAAAAGTATTTTACCAAAAAATGTCCCTTGCTAAGTTTTGATTTGGGACAGCCGGTGTATTGCCTAGTTAAGTACCTACCTCTTTTATATCAATACAATACTTATAAGATACTGCGCTTCCTACTTAACCACTCACTTGCTTGTGGCAACCACAGTTGCCAATTTCGCGCACCTCTAAACTGATGGTGGCAACTGTGGTTGCCAAGTGAAGTATGGACTTCTTTGATAAAGAAGAATTTAAAGCAATTTAGGCTACCTTTTTTAAAATCCCAAAGCAAGTGAGTGGATAAGCGCGTAGACAAGTTGGTAGCGCAATACCATGCACTGATGATATTCAGTTGGGATTGGTACCTACATTTCAAAGATTAACATAATTATATAAGTAAAATGGAGAAAAACGCAACGCATAGGTTACATAATCATAAATTAATAAGCTTATTATTAGCTTCGTATTTATTTGAGATATCTGAATGGGATTTTCGTGACTAGGCATAGTTTTGTGCCTTCTTTCTTTTGGAGTAATATTAAATTTTGTGCCTAGACCCGTTTTGAGAAATTCGCCGCTACGTGTGGAACCCACAGCTCAATTGGCAATGAGCATTGCACGGAATGCAAAATTCAACTCACATATATTATTTATACGCGTATCTTTATCTCAAGGCAGGCCACAGGACTTATTTCAACAGAACAGGGCTGAAATGCGTATAAATATTTTATCACCTACTTCGACGTGCCCAATGGGTCGATTTGGAAAGGAATAGATAGGTTGTGCTAGGTAGGTTTGGAAGGTTATAGGAGGAAAATAAGCAGCAGTGTCAATGTGTAACTCTTGAAGATGACAAGACTCTATAGTGAGTTTAAATGATGATTTATTTGCACATACGTTTATCAAAAACTAAACCGAACGCGGTTTTTCAATTAGTACTCTGTTAGTTATTGCGCAGTTTTTGAAAAAGTAGTTAACCGTACAAGGGAATGTTTTCTCGATTCCTTTCGTTTCATATTTTCCAGTAAAATCGGTTATAACGATTACTGAAAGGCTTGAATGACCAGAGTAGTAGGTAGTCATCACACAAATATTTACCCTTACCGGGGTTCGAACCCAAGGTTGAATTAATAGGCCACCTCGTCATCAACTCATTTAAATTAACACAATTTTGTAAAGCTCATTACAATCAGCTGTAAATGGCGAACTAAACATCCCTTTCGTTTTCCCTTTATAAATTAGCCTTTTAGCATAAAAAATCAGAGCCGTAGCCTTATCTGTGTCTGCGATACTATTTCACAATGATTAATCAACAGCGGTGTTGTTTGCCTTTCGCCTTCCGCTCCTCACCACCACTTCACAAGCAGAAACGACTGTTAGTAAAACTTATATGTGCATTGCTGGCTGACGCTGTGAGCTGTTCAGTGGCAAACGCGTTAAAGCAGCAATGGTTGTATATATTTTACTGGGTCTCAAGTAGTTGTTTGTTGTTTGGTACAATCGCAACCCCGCCTATTGTTATCGGGTTGAAATCAAGCCTGGTTTTTGTGTCGGCACCCCTTTTGCACCTTTCGCTTTATGCGCGGTGTAAAACTACATCTAGTTGGCCAGTTTTGTGAAACAATGGCACGTTGTTTAGATAGCTCCAGCGTGGGTACGTTATGAGTATGGATAGATGGGAATCGTTGATTACCTTTGTCGAATTTTGCTGACCGTTTTTTTGGTATTTTTGTGAAAATGAAGTCGATGGTTTATATTCTAGTAGTTATATAGGTTCTCCCAAAAATAACGCAAGATTTTCCATACATTATGTATGGAAAATCTTGCGTTCTTTTTGGGACACCCTTTACAACGCTATCTGGCACATATATATGTATTTCAATAATTTCAATAATATGTCATATATATACGGGCTGAAATATTATTAACCTCCCAAAATTTGAACGGTGAATAATATTTCAACCTGTATATTTCTTCAATCATATTTTTTTTTAATATTAGAGTGTCGTGTTTCGGCGGTTCCGGGGCAACCTACCGAATTCTACACCGGAATTGACGACGCAACGGAGCCACACTGTTTCGTCGCCTAAATAATACTTAGTTTTTCCCCTTACTGCCTCGGAAAGCCGTCTTTTATCCTTTAAAACCAGTGGGCAAAAACGCATTTTATCCACTAGTGGGGAAAGTAATTCGACCTTGGAGCGTGTTTAAGTAGCTTTTGACAGATAACAAAACGTAAAACGCTCGTAATACAACATTTTCACAGATGATGTATTTCTGTTGCCGCTATAACAACAAATACTAAAAAACAGAATAAAATAAATATTTAAGAACTTCCCGTGTGGTGTCGAGTTAGAATTTCACCACCCCCTTTCTTCCCGTGGGTGACGTAAAAGTCGACTAAGGGACCAGGGTTGAAGTGTGTTGTGGGCGATGGGCTAGCAAACTATCACTGCAATATCACATTTTCTTACCCACATCTATGCTAAAAGTGGCGCTGGAACATACGTTTCATGTGCTCTGCCTACCCCTTTTGGGAATAAAGGCGTGAATTTATGTATGTATGTAGAGGATTGCTTGTTGCCTTCATCACTCATCAGGCGCTGGGTCTCAAAATGTATGGGAAAACGATAATTCGACTCGCACTTGACCAAAATTCTACTTGATATTACTCACGTTATTATTACTGTTAAAAAAATTTAAAAAATGTTATTATTTAAATTTTTAAAGTTGTTTTGCATGTTGCACTTTCCTCGCTACAGTGAGGTGAAAAGTTTTGTGTTACACACGGGTGCAAATGTATTTTACTTCTCTTGTGTTGAAACACTCGTTACGCTCAGCTTTCTAATTAAGAACCACTCGCTTGGCTCGTGGTTTAACTATAGAATCCTTTCGCTTGCTCGTGTTTCAATTCCACACTCGCGGGTAAAATATAACTTTGCACCCTTGTATAACAAATAACTATTATAGTTGTATTGTATGTATATTCGTCTTTAAAGGTATTTGAAACTATGGGCCTTAGTTGGCTGAAATCAATGATTATTATTATATTATTACTAAGGTTTTTTTAAGATTTACGTGTAACTACGTAATAATTTCTGAAAAAAGTAACCATAAAAAGCTCTCTATCTTTATGTCTATTATAATAATTAAGAGCGTTAAATTATCGACTTAACGTTAATGTTGACTGGTTAGATATTGTTTTATCGCATTAATTCTGTCTTTTGTATAGTTTTAGTGTGCAATAAAGTTTTAATAAGAAATGTAAGAGATATACCTGCCTACTTAGCTTGTAGTGCTGCTTTGCACACAGACAATCTTTGATATAGTGAGCATCTTTTTTCATCGGTCCAACAAAGCCCATTGTTTAGCCACGTGCCGCAAACGCTTCGAAATGAAAATACCATGTTTAATTAACTTTACTGTAATAGTGACTCTATTGTTAAATCATCAAGGTTCAAATTAAAACAAAAGGTATATCGGTAATACGAGAGCAATATTCCTTTGCTACTCTGAAAAAAATAACCATCTCTTTCCCGTATGTATGGTAATATGGGGGGTGAGAATATAAATATGGCTCGTCAGCCGGGTCGTGTTCCGGACGTCTCATTTGCTCAGTGGACGCATCTCCTGCCAGCATCTCCTGATGATGCCTAGTAGAGAGACGAAACACGTGTCGAGGTTTTATTATTACCTACAATACAATACAATACAAATATTCTTTTCTCAAACATGCAATGAAATATTGACGTTGTGTTCTGCATAATGGGCTTCGAAGTGTCACGTTTCGGGCGCAGCGAGACGAGAGACCCGTAATGGCATTTCATACAAAATTGGAGGCCCAGGCCGGCAAGATGGTCTTTTTTAATTTCCATTCCACTATTTGTGGTACAAGATCACGGCGTTCAGCCATGAAAATTAAAGTTTGATTTCTTGGAGTTTTTTTAAATTATTTCATATGTTTGAGAAAAGCACTATACATACTCGTACCTCGGCGTGAAAAGGGGTTGCCGGCCTCATAACTATCCGACCTCGCTACGCTCGGCCGTCTATATGTACTCGGCCGGCAACCCCTTGCTTCCCGGCCTCTATAGTAATGTACTACTATTGCTCACCAGAAATACCACATTATTACCACATTACCACCACATTATTGTCTGTATGTAACGCCTGATTCAATTAATTATATCGGTATTAACCACTTTTTATTAGTACCTAGTTGAAGCATACTTAGTACACTCGAGGTCAAAGATACGTTTACACTTTTGCACCTCATTACAAGGCAATAGGTGCAAGTGTAAACATATCTTTGACCTCGACTGTACAACATAAACAATTGGCGGTTACAATTTACAATGAAAGACAACGGCTTTGTACACAGTGAAGTGAATTCATTATAGAAAAAGGATACGCACCATTTATATGACAAAGGGTTGAGTTTCACAGCACAATGCTGAGCCCAGGTCTTTCTGTTATACATTTTTCTTAGGAATCCTTGTATCCCCGTTGTGTGCTAATAAATACTTCCTTATTCTTACAAAATATGAGTAAGTAAAATTCGATGCATTTAGCAAAACCAAAGATTTGGGCTATTCCACTATCCAGTGCCAACATAAATCTAGAAGTAAGGTTAGGTGAATGTCGCTCAATTAAAAAAAAAACGCGCAATTTATTATCAATCCATATACAGGCGTCATATGATGTAAAGGAAAGGTTTTAGAACATTATTCTCTGCCGAGACCAAGGCCACCACTCTAAAACGCAATGCGTTATTACTATTAGCATTTCGTTTTTGTGAAAAAAATCACACAGCATAAAACAAAGGAGCCGCTCAGATTCAGATTCAGATTTTTAAACTAAACCACCACTAAATAAGATATTCAACAGGTTTTCAATAATCGATTTTTTAGTACATTATGCTAATCGCAGCCGGCCGCTGCAGGAGACCATCACGAATGCTGACTTCTGGCCGAAGGGTGTTATATTTCGCCGGTTCCGGGGCAACCTGCCGAACCGCCGAAGCAGCGGAGCCTCACCGTTATGTCGCCTAAATAATATCTTTAATATTAATCTCTATAACTGTATGTATGATAGTCTTGTTATTTGTTACTATTAGATGCCTGAATTAAATGAATTGTTAATCTCTTTATTCATATTTCGTCTTAAGTTAGGTTTGTACAATAATTTTATAAAAAGTAAAATATAAAACTATACATAGAAAACATAAAATCATTATCTAAACCTAACCTAGGGTGCAGCCGGCAGCGAGGCGGGGCCTAAGCTACCGGCGGTCCGGGCAACAGAGACAGGAACCTCCTGACTATCCGCGCAGTATCCAGGAGTACCGCCTTCTGTATCTGACCCTTGATCCAGCCATCTAGCGAGAGTCTCTTTAGGTGATGGTCGAGACTCTTCGCTATTAAACCGTTCGCCGAAACGACTATCGGGACGATGATCGTCGAATCAACATCCCACACAGCGGTTACCTCGTGAGCCAGGTCTAGGTACTTGCTGGCTTTGTCCTGCGTGACCTGTGTGAACCTTCACGAGGTTCTCGTCATGGGGGATGGTGATGTCGACGAGCACTGCCTGGCGTTTCGATCGATCTGTCAGCACGATACCAGGCCTATTGGCAAGAATAGTCCTGTCCGTGATGACAGATCGATCCCAATAGAGCGTGGCACGACCATTTTCGAGAACTGGCGCAGGTGTGTACTTATAGTAAGGCACTTTGGAGACCACAAGACCGTATAGCAGAGCAAGTTGCTGGTGAATTATTATTATTATTATTATTATTAATTATCGTCTTATTCTAATCTCCGCGTTAGTTTTGACAACAAGCTGACAGTCACCCTAAAGACCCCCCCCCCCCCCCATTTGAATGAGCGAGCGAAGCGAACGAAGATGTCTGTTTCAGATTCGACCGAAATTCCTTCGTAGTTCCTATCTGTCCAGCTGTTCTCCTTTATAGTTTGCATTTCTCAACCGATTCCTGTGGAATTTTGTGAGCAGGTTCGATCAGTATATAGTTTTCTTGCCAAATAAGCTCTTGTAAGGTTAAAAACAATCATCGCTTCGGCTGTTTTTCCCTATCGTCTCTAAGATACGATATTGTATAGATAGCTGTAAAATATCGGTTTTGTAGACAGTGGACCTTATGTGCGTAATTACTATTACATTATTTGTTCTGCGTCAATACATAAATAAGTAGCTCTGAAGAAGGTATCGTCATGCAGTATACACGGGCCAACAACCAGTTGTACCGAGTGAACCCTCTGTAATAGTTATCTACGCGTACTCCTGAGCTCTTTCTAAACTCACACTAAAATACTTAGCCGGCAAAATTGCCGTGCCTTCGTTATTTTCTGCCGGAAAACACGACGAGAATTTATAATAAGGAAAATGAATTTGTGGGGGAAAATGCCGGTCGCGATGTCTATGGCGCCCTTAACATTAAGGGCCCGATTTATGTCACCGCGGATATTGTTATTGATAATGGCATATATTCCAGGTTGGCGACTGGGCTTTTGCGTGACTTGTTCTCAAGCGTGTCGGGTATAACTAAAATGGGCTGTGAACCGACTAAGACCATTTTATTGTTGTCATACACAAGCAATGTAAACGAAAACAAACCTTTAATCTAAACAAAAACAAAAGAAGTTGAAATCGCAATACGCTACCAAATATGATCAGTTCACACCTCATTTTGTTACAACCTGTATAACTCTCGTTAGCCTGTAAAGTTGCACAGCTACGTTGTGAGTTCTAACACGTTTGATATTGAGCGAAATGTCTGGAATAAGCTGGGTTGAAAAATCGAAATGTGAACACAGAAAACCCTTCAAAACACAGGAACAAAGTGGTCTGTAAGCAGTGTCACTTCCAACTTACAATTTATAATTAACCTCCTTATTGATAAAACTTAACAAAGCTCTGTTACTACTAGATACTAGTGGCTATGTAAGCTGTAAAATGCTGAGCTGGGTCCATTTCGTGACAAAACATAAATGTATTATTTAATTTTTGATTGATTTTTTGTTTGTCACGAATAAATGTTTGATTTTGAATTTGAGTGTTGAATTTAACTCGCGAATCTTAAGTTCCAAAATTGTATCGATGATAAAAAACTATAATTATCAAACCTGCTCGTTACGATTCTCGTGAAAAATTCACGAGAATCGGTTGAGAAATGCGACCTGTAGTGGGGACCAGCCGGACAACCGAACAAATTTAGACCCAAGCTTAAAACGGGTAACTTCGTTAACTAACGTTCGGTTCAAAAATATTTTTCCCTTTCTCACAAGCAAAAATGACAAAGTGACGGATTTTCAGCTAAAATAGGGGTTCTCTTATTTATCGCCAAATATTGTATGGCCGATTATCACTTCCCAACTGACGTTTCGCGTAATTTTATTTCGCCGAACGTTCATTTCCCAACTTAACAAACTTATTTGTTTTATTTGCCAACTTAACAGTTACCAACTCAACATGTGGTCTGTTTTATAATGTCATTTTTCAAAAGGCCTCCTTTCATGTTGTATAATGTTTTAGTTGGCATAACATACATTTGGTTGTTTATTGTTTACCAAATGTTTTATTGAGTGTTTGTGTTGCGAACAAGTATACGCTCTTTTATAAAAAAAAAATAACCTCGAAGACGAAAGCGGGAGCAAAGCTTTCGTCTTCTAACCTATCCGCGATCCGAGTCGGTTTTGCCACTAAGCCCCTGCTGTTCCTGTTGCCGTTGTTCTTTGAAAAATTTGAGCGGTTCGTTTCTGTTGTTGATGTAAAATTACTTGTTATCATCCCTAGTTAGTTTGTTTTGAATTTTATGAATTTTGTAAAGTCCCTGTTGTCGCATTTCTATTTATAAAAATATTTCCAACCAAAGAATATGCTAGTTCATCTTTTCTTATTTGTATCTTGCCTAATGTATGAAAAGGGAACTGTTGCATCAACTAAACGTTATTCGTCCAAGAGTTGTTCGACCAAGTGAAAGATTTGACAAATTATGAGTCTGCCATAAGTGTAAAGGCGTTATAATAATCCGCTTTATAATAATTCTGCGAATTAAAAAGTTGTCATATAAAATTTTGGTAATCGTTAGTTGTCAAAGTGAATCGTCGGCGAAACGTTAGTTGGCAAATGAAATTCGGCCAAAAAATGTTCTGCGAAAAGGCAGAACACCTTGATTAACGTTTATGGAAAGGGCCTAAATTATAAATTAATTATATAAGAAAGACGCAAATTAGGCTTAAAATTAGAAACGGAACGATGAGCATTATATCAAATATTTCAAATAATTAAATCCAGACTAGATGTAATTCATTTATACTCAGCGTTACAGACTTAATCCTTCAAAACCTTTGTCTAATTTAATTACATTTCAAACACAGTAAAATATTTTGAAACTAGACAGATTAGACGGCTTACTGAAATTATAGGAGTAGTATTAACTCTTTATTACACATACAATATCAATTAACAAAGAGTCCCTTTGAGGGATCTCTTTAATTAATTTATTTTAAAGAAAGAAAAATATTTATAATAAAGTTACATAGCCCTTGTCTTCGGCTCGGGCGTTAAATACCTGCGATCTGAGACATTCTTTATTTTACCGCCCTAGGTAAGTAACGTACTATTTATTTCCGGCCTTATACTTGTAGCGTCCACTCGCCAAAAAAATATCCATGCCAACTTACAGCTTTAGCTGTGTAATAATAAGTGTCACTAAGTTAGGACACGGACAGACGGACATCACACATGACTCTTTGACTACAGAACCCTAAAAACGACTAACTTGCTATGTTTCTGGTGGTAAGTAAGGTCACCAGAATTCCAGAAGTTATATTTTGTTGAGAGTGGGTCCCGCATTTGTCTCTAAGCTATCAACACAAACGAATCATCAAAACAATAAACGGTCGTGTTTTTTTATCTTACACAAATCAACCTGGTCCCAAACTAAACAAAGCTTGTACTATGGGTACTAGACGACGATATACATACTTATATAGATAAATAAATACTTAACACATTCATAACATAGAACACATCCATGACTCAGGAACAAATATTCATGCTCATCACACAAATAAATGCCCTTACCGGGATTCGAACCCGGGGCCTCTAGCTTCGTAGGCAGGGTCACTACCAACTAGGCTACAGAGGTCGTCAAAAATCTTCTGAACTAACAAGCGTTTAGCACATCCTCCTCGAGGATCCTCCGGATCGAACGATGTAGCTACACCATCGCATATTCCAGATAATATAAATCGCTACTTCAATACTCCAAATGGCTTTACAACCTAACTTGCAATCAGGGCATCGCTCGTAAAGTTTCCCGTGATAAATGATATCGTTCACGTCGACAGGAGATACTGATGCGCAGCTGTTAATAATTAGCGAGATAGATCGCGCGATGCGATTATCGCAGCGATCCTGCGATCGGCGGTCGCACGCGAGCGTTTGGATGCTATTCACAACGCTTCAACAGTGCACCAGCGCCACTAATATTTAAGAATCAACTAAAGAAAATTTTAATAGACAAATGTTATCATACAATGGATGAATTTTTCAATGATAATAGTCTGGAATGCGTAAAATGAATGAATTTGTTTTCTCTTATTTGATGTTTATTTTTTTTGTAACTTTGAATGATCGATTATTTTATTATTACTTTAATTATAGTGATACAATAATGTAATGCATTAGCTATGAAATGTAACTTTGACATTCTTTGACATTTTAAATCTCTATTTTTAACCGACTTCAAAAAAAGGAGGAGGTTCTCAATTCGGTTGTTTTTTTTTTTCCAATGTTTGTTACCTCAGAACTCCGTCATTGATGAGCCGATTCGTAAAATTATTTTTTTATTTGTAAGTATATGCTTCCAGGTGGGTCCCATTTTTTCAAAAATTCAATTGGATGATGGGATCCATGAGGAATTGAGGGAACTCCTCAATTATATTAGGCACGCGTGTAGTGATTTTGGTATTTTGTATTATAACTCGTGTATTTACACCCGGAAATCATAAATTTGGTGGATTGGAATTGATGATGAAGACCACAGATGACTTATGGAATTCCTCAATTATGTACATAAAATTGAAAAAGTATATCACAGATTCTGATAAGATTCCGTTGAAATAGCAACTAATGAAGTGCCAAAGGTGATCCTTGTTGAATCGACGGAAGTCCTCAAATATTATCGGCCCACATACAGCGATTGGGTGTTTTTCTCTAATAATTAACGCATTTGCTCTCGGAAATCAGTTCATGTGGCAAATTGGAAAAGAAATGTGGAAATGTTCTCGTGGCTTGGCGGAGTACTAAATTGAAGTCGGTTAAAACTTTGTTTTTAAAGTAAATTATGTATCCTATATTGTCCACCCTAGCAGGGTATCATGTACCTTCTTGACCAAATGTAACATCTTTCAATGTGTAAATGAACGTGATCACAATGGAATAAATAAACTAAACTAAACTAATCTGTACCTTGTTTTTAGCTCACTTCAACGCTCACCCTCAATGAGTAGTAGCGCGATTCGTAGTAACTAAGCGTAGATAGAGTTCTGATGGGCTGTTATTCGCTAAGCGTTAATGCGGCTCACCCCGCCGTTCACCCGTCACGAAACTAGACCTCTACCTACGCTTGGTTACTACGCATCGCGGTGTCAAGATATATTTGTGGGTGAGCGTTAAGGTGAGCTTAAAACAAGTTACAGAATAGGGGGGCTGGTTTCATTAGGCGTGACGGGTGGGGTGAAGTGTACGAGCGCGTAAAGAATAACTAAAATACGTTAACTAAAATAAAATAGTCTAGGATAACTAAAATGTCGGATTATTAGGGGTGTAATTTCGTACCCTCGAAATAAAAATAAATAAATAAAAGACTACGCATATTTTGTCGAACGCTCCATTTGTAAAACTAAACTCCTACATACATACAAAATGGTAAACGTACTCCATAAAGAAATGCCAGTAAAACGGGATTTGTGGAATTAATGAAACATACATTATATTCACGCCTTTCTTCCCAAAAGGGTTAGGCAGACCACATAAAACTTATGTTCCAATGCCATATTTAGTGTAAATGTGGGTATAAAAGATCGACAAACTGTCACAACATTTACTTTGATCAATTCAAACGAAGCCGGCCCGTTATACGTTGGACTATAGTCGATATGAAGAATTAAATCCCAGCGTCAAATTATACTTGGATGAGCCGTGAGTTGTGGTGAAATGAGTTGTGAATAAAAGAGCTGCTTTCGTTGGATGCCACGTGATAGTCATTTGTTTTACGAAGTTGAAGGTAATCTATCTCTGTGATGTAACAATCGAAAGCAGGCACCATACACGTGCAATTATCTATTCTGTTCCACCCTACGACTATTAAGTAAGAGAGAGATAGGTAGACCGCTATCTAAACTACAAAATCCGTGTGTGATTTGATAGTAGTCTTCAACCAATTATCATGAAAACTTATGATAGAATAAACAAAGAAATACACAGGAAAAGGAGAAAGGAGGAGATAAAGCCATAGTAACTATAACTATATTTAAAGATATTTTGTCACAGAGCGACTCAAATAGTGGATGTATTTTCATTGCATGCAGTTTAATCCCTAACGCTTTTGTTAGATTAACATTTCGCGATAGTTTTAAGCAAAAATGTTTATTTTCCATATTTTAGTCTAAGTAGCGTATTGAATAAATATATTTTTCTTTCTTTCTTTCTTTTCTTTTGATATGGGCTCACCGATCTATGAATGATCGCGCGTTCTGAAAAGCAATTGATCGCCCGATTTCGGCGTTATAGATAGGTCCAGGGTCACGGCCACCGATATTTGCATGATTGCGCGTTTAAAAAATGTATCGATCTCGCAATTTTGGCGGTGTGGCTCAGTGATATGGGCTTATCGATTCTTTGTGTGATCGCGCGATTCAAGCGATATTAACTCGCAGTTTTTAAAAGCGATCGATCGTGTGATTTCAGTGTTATAGGCTTACAGATCTATGAGTTCGTGCGATTGGTTACCAGTTTAGAAGGTATTATAAGGTATATGTTGACTTACCTTCAACCGTTGTAAAAAATGCAGCACAGAGTTAGCTCCAGTAACATCAAAAATCCCAGCCAATACAATACAACCAATAGCTCTTGTCCCGATTATGTAAAAAAAAAATCTAGAAGACAGTGACAAACCGCATATATAAATTCTTGGAAAAAAATTGTATGGTAGATGAAAACCAAAACGGTTTCCAAAAACCCGCAGTACAGCACATCTAAACTATATTAAGGAAACGCAATATGGGATAGGTCTACACCTAGATATACCAAAGCGTATGACAGAGTGTCACAAAAGTTCCTTTTCGGTAAATTGTACGTAGTTGGTATCCGCGGCGACAAAACAGAGTACAAGTTGTAGAGATGCCGTACTACGTTGAAAAAACTGGAGAATTTAAGAGCATCCGATCAGGAACTAGCAATTCACTGCTCAATTTCATAGGGAAGCGAAATAAATAAAGGAACTGCCAAAAAGCTTAAAACATTATAACGTTCTTTTTGCGGATGACGTATAACTTCTTTTTAGATGTCCAAATATAAACAAGGTATCAATAGTTAGATTAAACAAGCCTTACCAGAAACAAAACTGTGTAATTCATCATATCTAGAACTTAATAGAAAAAACCGGCCAAGGGCGTGTCGGCCCACGCTCAGTGTAGGGTTCCGTAGTTTTTCGTCCGTCACAGTAAGTGTCCCCACTTAAGCGCTAAAAAATGGGCTATTTGTTACATTGAGTTGACATATTAAGTACAAAACCCTAAAACCCTAAATCCGTTTTTTTACTTTATTTGAAAGCACGTCATTTCAGAGTTTTCAGAGTATGAGAGATGAAAAGAGTATTTGTATTGAATTGTATTATACATTTTAATCGTTATTTGTTATTCGGCACAAGTGCTTGTGTTGAAAGCCGAGCTAGCGAAGCGGGTTAGTTCAACGTGAGCGTTCCGTGTACAGCGACATCTATCGGCAAATTAAGTAAACTATTGCGCGCGAGCTTAAAGTATGGAAGATTTATTTATTTATTTATTTATTGACAAATACATTTACGTGACATTACAGTAATAACCAATGCGTCACGAAACTAAAAACAACAAATAATACTATTTAGGCGACGAAACGGCGTGGCCCCGTTGCATCGTCATCTCCGGTGTAGGATTCGGCAGATTGCCCCAGAACCGTCGAAACACGACACCTTTCGGCCAGAAGTCAGCACATGCGATGATCTCCTGCAGCGGTCGCGGCACGCGCACCACAAACGAGCTGAAGTGCACATAGTGGCGCGAACGCAGCTGGAACACCCTCAGCGAGAAGCCAGTCTTCTGACGAACGTACTCCACCACATCATCAGCCGTTGAAGATGATTTTTATGGGATAATTCTTTATTGCGTGAACCGATTTTCACCGTTTTTTTACTTTATTTAAAAGCACGTCATTTCATTGTGATTTTGTAGAAATAACAGATACAATAAACTCCTGCTTATATGGTTAAATTACAAACTTAGTTCAGAAATTATTTTGTAATTTTTATCAAAAACTATTCAACCTATCAAGTTCAAAATCTTTTTTCTAGAAAGTTTTTATCAAGTTCTACTTTTGAGATTTTTTCATATTTTTAAAACTTATGGTGGAAAATTTAGAGGGGACACATCTTTTTTTACTTCTGGAGCGATTATCTCCGAAAATATTAACATAATCAAAAAATGATTTTAGCAAACCCCTATTAATTTTTAAAAACCTATCCAACAATATATCACACGTTAGGGTGGAAATGAAAAAAAGAAACACTCCCCACGTTACGTATAGGGGAGGTACCCTAATAAAAAAAAACACTTTTTATTTTACCACTGTCGGCGTGATTGATATACATATTAGTACCAAATTTCAGCTTTCTAGTGCTAACGGTTACTGAGATTATCCGCGGACGGACGGACAGACAAAGCGAAACTATAAGGGTTCCTAGTCGACTACGGAACCCTAAAAAGACAAATCTAATACAATTAGTGGGGCAGTGTGCTCGAACAAATTGTCGTAAATGTGGACACGCTGGACAAAAGCACCAGTGTTTACGCACTTTGTAAAAAAAAGTACACGAATGCTGAATATGCGCGGTCCATGTATAACGCACGGCGTGATTATACGAGTATGAGGACACAGTTTAATAGTACATTACTGCAGAGGCCGTGAAGTAACTCGTATCCGGCCTCGTCTACGACTCGGCCGTCTACCCCAACCTCGTCCGGCAATCCCTGATCCGGCCGAGGATTGTATAGTGCTTTTCTCAAACGATGTGAGGAAATATTAAAATTAAAATAATTACAATCGGAACGAAAGATCAGAAAACAATAGGTATTGAGTAATTTGCCGCCTTTTTATTTTTTAAACGTGCCATTTGAAGAAGCCGTTCGAGCACCATGTTTAACCGCACATAAGTATAGTACCTACCATCGATTTTGATTTTTTTTATGTCGCAAGTTATGCTTGCAGAGTCTATTTGTGGTTGGCAGTATGTAATTTTTCCTTTGTCAGTTTAATAATAGTAAGCAAATTTAAAAGTTAGAGTAGCGGACAATAATGGTTTTACTTAGGGTTTCCATACATTACTTCTTGGCGTGAGGCCAAGAAGAAATGTAGGGAGCCCTAAACAAGAAACTTCATGTCTTCATTTCGTGATATTAACGCATACATTTCCGAGCATGTTTGAGAAAATAAATACATAATAATAATAATAAATGACTGTAAATATTCGCCTGCCAGAAAGCTGTAGAAACCATTTTGTTCAACAGAATACGTTAACATTGCCATGTATCTACATATTAGTGGTAAGAATGTTTGTAAGAAAGTATCTGTCCTTGTTTGTTTTTGTGAAAAGCGCACTAAGTCAAAATCAGTTCAATCATCTGTTCTGTTCCAGAGCCTACATTGAACATTATAGATTTTTGTGTTAAAATTTATAATAAAATACCAGAAGACATAAAAGCGGAGGACATATCCTATCCTATTCTGTAAAAAACTAAAAAATCCTTATCAGAAAAGCATACTAGTCAATCCAGAGTTTGTGACTGTGACTCTATCAAATCTTTGACATTTTTAATTTTATTTATAATAACGGGTGTAGACACTAAATAAAATAATCAATAGTATCATATTTTCTCGAAAAAGGATTAAAAATGTATTCAAATGGAGAAAAAATCAACGCAAAAGGTTAAATAATCACGAAGTTATAAGTGTCCAAGGTTTTAAGAAGGGGTACGTTCTGTCCCTTTTTCGCAAAACGCAACTTCATATATGAAAGGATGACGCTGGAAGAATGTGACGTCACTAAAGACGGCAACGTGCCGCGCCGCATCGTGGCGGCAGTATCCTGTAATATGACGTCACACACTGTTTGCACTTTCTCTCTCTGACAAGCAGTTATTAAAACAGTTGCAAGTTGTAGCTTCGTAATTCTTTGAGATATCTGAATGGGATTTTGTCATGGCTTATTTTTTTCCTTCTTTCATTAGGAGTAACAATAATTTTCGAGTCTGCACCCCTATTACAATGAATCAAAACATTCAACGACCTCCGAAATAAATGTACTTAAGGGGCTCCCATACGCCAATGACATTCGATCTGAATCCCTTAGTTTCCTAATGTTTTTTGTAGCTTAATAAATTAACAACAACGGCTATAAGCAATATAGTATCCCATATTTACTTCAAAGTTTATTGTTTTCGAGATATTTGGCATCAAAGTTGAACAATTTTAGGCCAATAAACTGGTTTTCTGGCAATAACTTTTGTGTTAATAAGTTTAAAATTAAAACCCTAGACGCGTTTTTAGAGACGTCATAGACGAACCCAAATATGTTGATTTCGTATATGATAGATCTTTCACGTCAATAGAGATACGAAATAAGTGTTTTTTTAGACAAAGTTTATTAAGTTTATATTTAAATTAAGTATTCATTTCTTTCAAAATCCGGTAGACAAAAATGGAGATAAAAGATTGAAGAACCAGCCGTTTGACTTATAATTCTATCTGTAGTGCAAAAGTAGGAGATACGATTCAAAATTTGAATAAAATCGATGAAAACCTCGGGTAGGTAGCCCCTTAATAAGAATAAACATGCCGATTTTAATTTTTATGATGTAATGCATACAAATTTTAAATGAAATGTGAAATTCGTTTGTAAGATCTTTGCAATGCCCGATTGGCAGGGCAGTACCAGGGCAGGGGTATCAGTGCCTCTTACTTTGCAACCAACATCTGTGCAATTTAATTAAATCATTAAAATAAATTATCCTATTCGTAATAAGTTTTCGTGATAAAGTATATGAGTAATATGGACTATTCGTGATAAAGTTTTTAGTGATAAACTTTTCATGATAAAGATTTTTTGATTTCGTGCTTATAAATGGTAATATCGTATAAATACGCTGAGCGAAATAAACCCACAGTCGCTCGCCATCGCTTGGACTCCCGGGAGCGACTCGAGGCCGAAGCGCCACAATACTTCGTTGCCGCATATTATGCCACGCCTGGTACAGGTCCTGCTGTTTCTAAAGTCGTTTTAAGTTAGCAGCACACAAGTTCATAGTTAAAATGCGATAGTTTTCTGTGCCTCGGTTTCAGTTGTTCGTTACGCTATGAAATCAAATGGAGATAGAACCGGATGTGAGAAATAACTAATAAAGTTTTCGTAGTCCTTGAGGTGCAGTGCTAAAACCAAACGGCATGCGACTAAACTCCTCATTTCGTATCACGTAACTGCACGAGACTACCTAGCCAATTAAACGATAACGCGGAAAAAAATTTACGCATTGCAGTCGTCAAAATTTCCTTTGGGGATATAATTTCAAGTAACACATTTTGAAGACCTCCAATGCCCTTAATAGCATTGGCCTTATGATCACCGTGTCGGAATTACTGTCATTAAAGCATATGAAATAAGTAGGGAATCGGTCAGTCTCATTTTTGGAGAGTATCTGCTCCGACGGGAAATACTTGTCAGGATAATTCAACGAAGCATATTGAATTGAAAACGGTGTTTTATTCTCTCTCGCATTCACTTCCACGTGTTATCAGCCTATATACCCTGAGGCCTGTGCCTTGGATGGATGGATGAGAGGAAACGGGCTGTAGTCCCCAAGATGGCCCAGTGCGGGTTGGAGACGTTACAAAGTCAAAAAGACAAAAGTATACTAATAGGGTTCCGTACTTAATAGCAAATGTATAGTTTTCAGATTTTTTCCTGGATTTGTATGTAGTATAAGACGATGGTGTTTCCGGACCGTTATAACCTTCAAGCCTTCAAGAAAAGAGCGTACTCCCATCTTAAAGGCCGGCAACGCACCTACAACTCTTCTGGTGTTGTAAGTGTCCATGGGCGTCGATTATCGCTTACCATCAGGTGATTCGACTGCTCGTTTGCCTCCTATACCATAAAAAAAAAAAAAAAAAATTACTTGCAAAATTTCATAGTTCTGGGTTAACAGAAAGTAGCCTATAAATTTTAATTCGAGAGTGTGAAGTATACGATTTTTGCGGTATAAACAGCCACATCTGATTACGTTAACTTAGAAGTTTCATTTTTTCACAGCTTCAAGGTACTACTCGTATAGACTTGAGTATATGGTGATTTCAACTCAATACCTTTACGCGTTCCCGAGATAAAGGGTCTTGACAAACAAACAGATAGACGGATAACAAAGTGATCTTATAAGGATTCCGCTTTTTCCTTTTGAGGTACGGAACCGTAAAAAAACAAGTATTTTATTAACTTTGAATATAGAAACATGTCAAAATATTCGTTAATGCATTAGAAACATTTATCTTGAAGCCATGAGCGAAGCTTTACGCACACGTTCTAATAGCACATACACTGTCAGAATTTCTTTGCAGATGTATGCACATCCTGTGTGCACATACAATTTGTTTGCTTTGCCCAAAGGTTGACTGGTAGAGAATGCTTACGGCATTTCCGTCCGCCTTTTGTACGATACTTTACTTTTGTTGTTCTTTTGTGCAATAAAGATTAAATAAATAAATAACAAACGACCAAATATATTATCATTACTACTGCTTACATTAATCATTTCACTTGTAACTACGGTGTTATCAAAAAAGTGTTGTACCTATTGCATTGTATTTAGGCCATTTTACGTAAAGTTGTACACTCGACTTTTTTTTAATTTTTGATATAATCAGGTTTTTTCTACTCAGAATCGAGAGCACTTTCGAACCTTATAGGAGAAAAAAACTGTCCAAAATGTTACCGCCATACAAGCTTAGTATGGAAACGGTAACGGAATGGAATCAAAATCTTGGGACACTTTTTTTCTCCTATTAGGTTCGAAAGTGCTCTCGATTCTGAGTAGAAGAAACCCAATTATATCAATTTTTTTTTAAAGTACGAGTGTACAACTTTCCCTAATATGGCCCATTTTTTCCTTCACCGAAAAGCTAACAATAAAAATATCAAATGATATTTCGTACAAAAGTTCCGAAAACTCATAGATACGAGCCAAAATTCGAACGCCGCCACTGCCGTTTCACAGTCTTGTTGTAGTTTCGCTCGGTTCGCTGCGTTGCTACCGTAGCTACAAATACAATATTTTTTCCAATTAAATACGTTCCCTCGAATAGAACCCCTGTGCTGTCGTTGAAGCTGTGCATCGGCAGCACAGGGTAGTTTTGCGAAACGGCTCTCTTCACAAATGCTAATACGGGGTGGTCGTTTATTGCACCTCGGGAGAATCGACAGGTAAGACCGGGTGGGGAGCAGAAGGGAAACTTGGCCACAGTATAAAGTTAAGAAAACAATTTGTGCTTATTCCTTATTCAAGAAACGTGCGTTAATTCTCATGCGATTTCAACAAAATCCATTTTGAAACGCAAAACGTTTGGTATTGGTATAACAATGCCAATATGCATAATTATAAGTAAACCTAGCACAATCTTTCGATAAGAAAAACGAAGAAGAATTTGATTTTTATGTTAAAATTCCAATGTAATATGGAATGAGGTAGGTATAAGGACCAATGAATATTGGTCGTAACTTGTATTAGTGAAGTTGGTATTTCAATTGCACATATTGTCTTTTTAAAATCATGGATCTAGTTTCATATGCCCTCTGATCGTCAAAAGATTCATAGGACACATAAATAAATAAGAAGTTAGAGAGTACTCTACACAATGACAGCTGCCACATTTGAATGCTTACCGGAATATTTGATGTGGTTGATACAATCCACCCTTAAAGGCCTCCACCCACCGAACGCGTGTCGTGTGCAGCGGGCCCGCCGCGTCATGCCTCTCTCACTACCAACACATTGAATATTTATCTCACTGTCTCTATCACACCTAGGTGTGATAGGCTGCTAGCAGCGCGGGCCCGCGCGGACCCGCGCTTCACACGCGGCCGCGCTGCCGAGTTTAACGCCGCGGGCCCGCATTCGAACCGCGTTCGATGTGTGTTTGAAGTGTAGTTTCAATGCTTTACAACTTGCGCGCAGTACACGCGCCGCGCAGAACACGCGTTCGGTAGGTGGAGGCCTTAATTCGGATTAATATATTATTTATCTGACGTGAAATATCGTGACGCAACAGAACTATATCAGTTTCATACATCTATTACGGTTATGTTCACATTCATCTGTGTTGAACTCAACTCCAGTTGTGTTGAACTCAACTCCAGTTGTGTTGAACGTCAGACCGCATTTGAAGCATCACATCAGAAAATAACGTTAAGCTTTACGTTTAAAAAAGATTATCCGGTCATTGGTTCTTGGCGCACCTCCCCCGGATGAAGCTCACTAGTTCAGTAACAGCCTATTATCTCGTTTTACACGACTGCTCAACGAAAATCGGTGTAATGCTTATTGTTTTGTCAGGCGTCGAAGTGCATAAGGAAGTATCGCGTCAGATAAGCATGGCTAAGCATACTGCTATGTATAGCTTAGCGTACTGCAGTTGCCTAGTTACTGTGCCCAGCAACAGACCGTCGAAACGAACGCCGCCTGACGACGAATGATAATGCGCGTGTGTGGGATTTATGCTGATTCCCATTTACATCTCTCACCTCCGCCGACATCTTTCGCTGCGCTCAAAAACTCGTGTTAGCGAATCGATTATACGATTCTTAGAAAATCCTTAAATACCTACAGAGGAAGGTATTTTAATCACCCGTTTTATAATCTGAAGTGTTACTTAAAAGTCACTGCATAGTCGCTGTCGACATAGCCAAAGTTAGGGGCTATAAACAATTAGTTTTGTTGGACTCTTAATCCGCTTAAACGGCGTCTGCACTTATAATATGATTTAATCTAATAAAAAAAAAGAAGCCCTTAACTACTTGCCACAGGAAATATAACTTTTGTTTTAATCAATTTGTATGACAAGTAGACCAAAGCTTGTAACTAGAAAATAATAGTAATCAAAATAAGAAGCGAAACAAAAAATAAACGGACAAGTGCGAGTCGGACGCGCCCATCGAGGACTCCGTACATGTTTAATTTACTTGCTAAATTTCTTAGTTATAGGTCAACGAAAAGTACCCTTTAAATTTTGATTTCTTTGAGTGTCGTAATATAACGTTAACGTTAACTTAGCAGTTTTTTTTTCACAGGGACTGTAGACTTGAGTATGTGGTTTTAATTTCAACTCGATACCTCAACGCGTTCCCGAGATAAAGGGTCTTGACAAACATACAGACGGACAATAAAATGATACTATAAGGGTTCCGTTTTTTTCCTTTGAGGTACGAAACCCTAAAAATACAATAATAAGATATGAAATCCATGGCGTTGGTTCATTTAATTTCTAACCCTTGCGAGTTTCCTAAAATAGCAAACAGCTAGAAAATAAAATGAAATTGCTTGCTTTTCCTGAATTGATCTCATCAGTTAGGGGTGGTAGAAGGCACTTAGTAAGCAACCCTAATCCTACGCCGTGACCAGTTAATCGCGCGATAATCCCGCTAATTCACCACCGTGGCCCGAGATTGCGCGATACCTGCAGTGACAATAAAGTTCAGTGTCCACCATACCTATGAGAGGTTGCGAGGCGGTATGCGAGGAAAAAATCCACCAATAATATCGTAGCAGCCGCGCTCGCGCACCACTTCCTATTGGTCCATTTTTATGTAAGTGTGTTTGGCACGATCATGGTTACAAAATCGTTAAAATTGCAGAGAGAGAACAGTATGTTTATCTATGTCAGCTGCTGACTATAATTATTAATAGACTATATGCCCGCTCGGCTTCACCCGCGTGGTTACTGAGGACCCAGATCGAGCCGTGCGATAACATAAAGCCTATATCTACCTTAAAGGTCCATTGATATGTATCCTGGTGAGTGTTTTAGAAATCCCTTTGTATTTCCGAATATTAGATACGAGTACGTACAAACTTACTATCTCAAAAACTTTTTCCCTGTAATATTAGTATGGATACTTTCTCACTGACACTTAATGACGTATTCAATTTCCGTAAAAAAAATTACAAAACCGTAATTAAAAAACGGGCTTTAAAATTCAAGCATCATTAACGAAAACAATTAACTTCATTACTGACCGTTTATGTAATCTAATACTTAATTTGTCGGCTCATATTAGCGCCAACTATGAATCTGTGTACACTGTTAGGTCTACTTTTCGTCTGCAATACAGCTGTTTGCCGCCACGACTACTATGCTGGAGTATTCAATAGGAATGATTTTTTAGTAGCTCAAGATGTGTTGTACAAGGATAAGGCGTTCTATCATACCACTACAACAAATTATGGTAGAGCCTTCAAATGCCCTGTGAGTATTAATTTTACTGTTACGTGCGAGCTACCGTCGGTCCGCTGGTGGTGACGAATCTTTCAATCTCTTCCACTCTTCTAATTCAATTATATTAAGCTTTTTTATTATTATTTTTAGTATTTCGTCAGCGGACGTTTTTGCTTAGTAAACATTTACATTCTGTGCTATTTGCAGATCTCCTACTATCGCGTCCAAGACCGTCTAGGTGTAGCCCAAGGACCTAGAATAGAAAAACTTAAAGGAGGCCTCGGAAAAGACTTTATTGTCCTGCGGTTTACATCGGTATTCAATCAACCAATCAATGTCAATATTTACATAGCATGCGCGAACAAACAGATGGGAAAGAATGAACCGTTATACACTAGAGCTCCTTGGACGAGAGCGGCAAAAACCACGAAGACTAATGAGGGTACAACTAATGCTGCTGTTGTTAAGACTACGGTTGACTCTGGCGCATCAAAAGTAGATGTACAGAGTACCACCATCACTGCCACTGATACAGTTACGAATGGTGAAACAGGAGAAACAACAGCTGAAGGTACCACTGCCGCAGACAATACTGAAATTACTACAGCAGCAGTCGATCCAATTGACACAACCGTCGTATAAGACGCTTAAAATTACAAAGCTGCAAATTAAATTGATATATTTCATTTTATTTATTTTATTAGGCTCACAGAACAAGTTAAAGTCTATAGAATAATACAAATGATGATATATGTTCGGATCTGTACTATGACTCAAAATATTATTATTATAGTAAAAAGTCATTTAATCCACATAAAAACACAATAAGAAATAAAATAATAATAAACTTAAGCTACTAGTTGATGTTAAGATCACACTGTTCAGGGCAGACTGCCAAACGTTTTACACCAGTAGTCTATGGACTAGCTACACCCAAAAATCGTACAACACTCTGCGTATATTGGACAACAACCTGTTCCGGGCAATGGTGGGGCTTCCCCGTCACTGCAGTGCTTCGGGCATGTTTGCCGATGCGCACACTGACGACTTCTTCGCGCTCATGCGCAAAAAGGTCACATCTCTTATGAATAGAGTGAGGGGAAGCCCCAACATTCTCATGCAGGTTGTCGCAGGTAGGCTGGATAGTGCTAGGTTTAACGAGCTACACAGCACTATGCACGCTGTGAGAGTGCCTCGATAGCAATAGGTATGCATAATAGTTTCTTTAATTTATAATACTAACATTAGCTGTTACGATCATTTGTTTACTAACAAACTATGGGCTTAAAGTTGCCTGAAAATAAAGATATTTTATTTTATTTTATTTATTTATTTTAAGCCTAGTCAAAAAGTCCCCCACGAGTTGTCCCTGGCGCAAAGGTACCCATTACACTGGCCGCGTTGCCACGTTGAATGGCGATGGACAACCTTTGCACCAGGTACGAATCCGCGCGGGCGTCAGACCCCCTCTCCGTAATTCGTCGTCCCACCTCCCTAACGAACGATATTGCCTCCGACCCCCAGCACCCAGTAGTTTCAAACGCAATGGGTACAAAATAATAATTACCGCCCAGGGCCGCATATTTAACCCGCTTCCTGGAAATTCTTCCAAAAATCTGCAGCGGCATCAGCTGTTCGCATCGTTCGGCTGAGATGCGAGGCGGCAAAAGTACTGACGCACGTGGCGTCCCACAGCAGACACTTTCCCCTCTGCCACGGCACCAAAGTTAAGCCATCTGGCCTCTTGCCATCGGCGCGGCAGAGGCCCGGAGGCTCCAGAACACAGGGGATTAAAGCCCTCCTAACAATGTCGTTGAGAGCGTGGTGACGCGAAAACCTTCCCGAACAACGACCGCAACTCAAAGCGTGATGGCCACTCGCTTCCACCATGGAGCCGCAGATGCATTCATGAGGCACACAAACATCGCAGCCCAGGCGGAGTGCCACTGCCACCCGCAATAAGTCGCTGTCCAGGAGTGTTCCCAAATAAGGAGCAGGCAAAGCCTGCAACCACGCTCCCGCCTCGACTCTTGACTTATTACTATTATGTATTGGGTGAGATTTTTGAGTGTCATAAAATATTTTTATAATAGTACTGTTCTTAAATTTAGCCATGTTATCAATAAATATATTCAGAAAAGACTGCATCGCAACAGTGTGATTATATAATCGACACATTCTTGTTATAGGAGTATAATAAGATGCGCAAGGGGTTACGTTGTTTAAAACGAGTAATTAAATAAAGTAGTGAAAGAAAGGAGGGGCAGTCGATGTATGAGAGGATTATTTTGTAGAGAATTAATGCTTTGTTATTATTTATTCTTATTTGGAGAACCAACAGCTATTAATAAAACATGGTTAACTTAGTTAGATTACAAAAAGCCAATTACAGGTTCCCACCAATAGTAACATACTAGGAATTATTAGGTGGTTCACATTACCACATTGTAACTCTAACTACTTAATCTTATTTTTACTTAAAACAGTAACAAAAGTAGCGATAAACTTAAATCACACACACACACATTACCAATCTACAGATATTACTGTTAAAAATGTCTATTTATTTATCATTTTATTAAGCTATTGAAATTATTGTTATTAATTTCATTTCATTTCGTTTATTCAGTCACAATTTACATTGTATATGAATTTTAGGTACATAAAAATGCCATAAAGAACTATCATATTAAATACACACAAAAAAATAATGAAATTCGAGCTTACAATTACATTTCAATAAGGATAGGTATGTCAATTAATAAATTTAACAAAAAGGTGTACAATTACAGATTAAAATAAATTATAGTCAAAAACAAACAAAATAATAGCAATAATAAAAATAATAACAATAACTACTTTACTCTCTACTAACTATTATGATATACATTATTATTAATGATCTTTATCGTTTACGAAGTCAGCTACAGTATAATAATAAGTCTATGTCTAAGTCTTTCGTTAACTTATTTAGACTTTTGCTCGCACATATTAAAAAACTGTTAGCCGCCGGTAGTTACGTGAAGAGAGGGGAATATAAAGGGGAGGAAAGTGTCTCTTGGATCTGGATCTGCGGTTTGGTTTAATAAAGAAAATGTTGACTTCGGAGTTGAGGCGTGTGATTTTTGGCAGTATTTATATTTTGCAAGTTTTCTTAGTGGAAATATTGAGGAGCCACTTCGATTATCCAGGCATTCAAATATTTTCTTTAAATTCAGCCTATAAGTAACTTTGCCTATACTAAGTACCTACTCATGCATCTTAATAAGTAATTAATAAAAGCGAGTCTTAAATACCACACTGAAATCTTGAATGGCAACATTGGAATATTTCCGGAAACGATCGTCAGCGTTGCCGGTAACAAACGTAATGTTGCCGACAACTTTGACACTGGAATCACCTGTCGCCACATTTTTAGGGTTCCTTTCCATAGCCAAAATTGCAAAACCAGAACCCTTATGTTTTTCATGTCCTTCCGTCCGCCAGTTTGTCTGTCACAGGCATTTAAACTCAAAAACTATAATGTGTATTTGGATGAAGCTTGGAGGTGTATTTCTTAGCCGCTACATAGTTGTATAATGAAATGACAACGAACCGTGGAAATGAAAAACATGAATAAAATCATGGATATAGTGCTTTTTATCCGAATTAAAAAAGGGGGAAGTTCTCCAACGGTTGTTTTTTTTTTCAGGTTTTTTTTCAATGTTAACTCAGAACTCCGTCATTTACGAGCCGATTCGTACAATGTTTTTTGTTTGTAAGTATATGCTTCCAGTTTGGTCCGATTTTTATCAAAAATCCAGTTGGATGCTGGGATCCATGAGGAATTGAGGGAACTCCTCAATTATATTAGGCACACGAGTAGTGATTTCGGTATTTTCTATTATAACTCTTGTATTTACACCCGGAAATCATAAATTTGGTGGAGTAGAATTGACGATGAAGACCACAGATGATTTATGGAATCTATGTACTTAAAAGTTCAAAAATACGTCACAGATTCTGATTAGATTCCGTTGAAATAGCAACTTATCCTCCAAAAGGTGATCCTCAAATATTATCGGGCCACATACAGCGATTGGGTTTTTTTCTCTAATAATCAACGCATTTGCTCTCGGAAATTAGTTCATGTGGTAAATTGGATAAGAAATGTGGAAATGTTCTCGTGGCTTTGCGGTTCTCAAGTAAATTATTAATTTAATACTTTCAACGAAAAATATTTTGACGACGATCGGTGCAAAGTAGGGTAGGTAAGTAGTTTGAGTTACTGCTGAAAAACTGCCTTCAGAAACTCCTTAACGAAAAAGACGTAATTACGTGCCGTGAGTTTCCCATGAAGATTAAACGTTTTGTAACGTATTGTAAAGAATAGTGATTTTAATGTGAGTTATCTAGTAGGTATCGATCATCAATTCATCAATTTCTTGTCAAATATAAACACTACTAAACTCAAGAGCAGTAACAACGGGAACACTTTATATGAAATCAATGCACAGAGTATATATATAAGTACCCGTTTAGAATTTTTTGCTTTAGTGTTTTTTTACCTTTCAAATTTTTTCTCTTTAAATCGCAGGAAGATTTTTCTAATCTTACATGAAAAGGTATGGCACATGGTATGACTGTACCTTGTTCGTTTTTGCTTTGATTCCTTGGTTATAATTGCACCATTTGTAGCTAAAAGGCCAGCGGGTTTATGGCAGATTAACGTGTTATCGCTCTCGGCTATCGCGGTAATTCTGTACCTCATACAACAACTAGCTCAAGCCCCTTTTTTGACACGCAACTTTACTACCAATTGCCTCAATCTTATATTCTAGAATGGCGTGTACATTAAGGTGGACATATGTCTTTTTTTCAATTAAGGTCTGTATTTGGAGGGTCTTGGGTTACAGAGCAACTTTCATGGTAGTGTTTACTTTATTTTTAAGTACTTTATTAATGCTTTACTTGTTGTAGTAGTGTAGAAATATCCGGGAATTTAATGTTTTTATTGAAAAAAAAAAAATGTTTTCGAATCGTAAATTGAAGGAAAATTCTGATTTATTTTATTGATTTGAATAGAAATATCAATTTTATCAGTTTATCGCTAGGCAGTATTACAAATATTATTATCACTGATCAGGTCTGGCCCGCAAATATCCAACCCTTTTTTATGGAGCCCTATCATCATCATCATCATCATATCAGCCGAAAGACGTCCACTGCTGGACATAGGCCTCCCGCAAAAAGTGCCACAATGATCGGTCCTGCACCACACAGGCTATGCTTGGAGTTTCTCTGCGTGATCGCATCAGAAATGAGGCTCCCCGCAGCAGAACCAACGTAACCGATATAGCCCTCCGAATTGGTAAACTTAAGGGTCCTATCATTCCTCAATTATTTATTTGTATACTTCCTCCGAATAAGATGTTCTATCGTGCCATTATTTATTTATTATATTCTGAGATAAAGAAAATTCAGCAATGACGATCACGTAGGTACTATCTTTGGCTGCATTGAATAAGTGAAGCACGAAAACGAGAGGTCACCATAGGTCAGGAGGTCAATCTCACTTAGCTTAATGCGTACCTATATGATATCAATGTGCTGCGTGCACTCGTTCAGTCAGAAATGTAACATTTAATTTTTTACATTATTATATTTTTCTTTCTTACATTTTTGAACGAGCGAGCGAAGCGAACTAAGTTCTCCGTTTTTAGCTTAGGCAAAAATACGTTCGTATGTCCGACGTCCGGATCTCCGGCTGTTCACCTCTACAAGCCGCGAGTCAGTCGATTCTCGTGAAATTTTGTGAGAAGCTTTGATAATTATATGGATTTACTTTAGTCAATTCCGATATTTTAAAAAAATCTAAAAGACAGACTCGCGAGTAGGTACTGCAGCTCATAGAGCCATCACGTCAGGTTTCGGACAAAAAACGTCGCGGGTTAAAAATAATTTTCGACGATTATTTTCGTTTGCCACGCGTAAAAACATGCATAATATTTGAACAGGGAATTGAACCAAGCGCTTGCAAGCGTGCGACCCAATCGCTCTCTATGATAATGAGGGCGCCGACTCGTTAGATTTTTAACTGAATTCAGATTGTCGCGTATTAGGTACAGCCGAAGATTTGCATAATAGCCAAAGATACGAATAGAGGCCCGATATTTACCCATCAGTTTAATGTATGAAAAGTATTTTATATCGAGTTTAGTACATTATTTCGCCAAGGGTTGGTTATGGTGTGGCGTGGCGATGGGTGACTGTGTGTTATGAATGCCTGAGACACTGTGAGGCGATGGATGCTAGTCTGTACACGGTACCGATGTAATTCATTGTAGAAGGTGTTATTTGTCTACTTTAGCTTTCACAACGCTTTGGATTTTCTGTGATGTCATGTTAAATATATGTAATAAATATATAAATGTTCGAAACTAACTTTTTTCTTATACACTCGCGGGCAAAGAATACGGGTCGGTAAAATACCGTCATATTTCCTAAAATAGTGCGTAAGAGGTTGTACAGTTAATCCTGTCATGATCTTTATTTAATTTTACATATAAACTGCTAATAACAGTAAAAAATATAACTTTACCAGGTTTCAATCGGACTCGTAAAAACCCATAAAAAAAACAACGTTAACGGAGCGAGATATCGCAAAAATCGTGATTTTTGGATATCGATATTTTTATGATAGGATCCAGGAAATTGTTAATACAGTTGGGTATTGTAAAGAATAGCATATTATGTAAATAAAACAAGTAATAAATATTTTAAGAAACCTATTGCAGTTATTTAATTTAGGGTGACCCGTATTATTTGCCCGCGAGTGTACATTCCACTCAATCGTTTTAAGAAAAAATTGTATACTAATCGAGAGTCTATAGAATACACGTACTAGGGCTGGGTTGTCTATTTTTTTTAATGGTTAGTCGAAACTAGTGCCTAATTTACACTCATCTATTTAATTATATTCGTTTAAATTTTAGTGACGAACTTTCTGTATTCGACGCCATTGTTGAGGTTATGTCAGATAGTGCCGCTGAAATAGTATTAAGGCTCCTTGTAGGTGATTGACCTGCAGGCCGCGTTTACGCACAGGCACATAGGCGTCGCGTTGCGCAACGTGCAGGATGTAAATTAACAAATGGATGACAGATTTTGCAATAGAAGTTTGGCAACATTAAAATACCCACCAATTTCGAACATGCGTAATGAACGTAATCAGCTTATTACGTCAATAAACCGAACTCGCGTATTAATTTCACGTAAATTAATCACGAAATTCAAAATGAAAATAATGAGGAATTTCAACCTTAATTATAAAAGGATTACGAATGCAAAGTATTTATTATCAGTCGCGAATCTGTACTACGCCAACTAATTAAAAATCGCTGTAAACAATGTATACGGTATTTTTAATCAAATTCGTAACTCCCTTCAAAAGTTGGTTTGTATTTTAATGTACAATAATGTGGCTATGGCTCAAACTTTGACGATTACCATGTCACATTTTTAATATCACACGCTTTGTTTAAATATACCAGCTATGTGCGAAGCTATGTTTTCATATACAGGGTGTGTTATTCAACCAAGGCAGTAGGGAAAATATGAAACTATAAGAGATATACAACACGGGAGGTAAAATAGTGCTAGGCGGCTAAAGACTATATTTATATTAACCAAAACAGGTTGATACCTCCACCGAGAGTAACCGCCTTGATGTCTGCCTTCCTATATTTGCTATGAAATCAGTGGTCATTTAAAGTTGTTTGACAGGTTGAGTTGAATACTTATCTCGAATTATCATACTTCACCAACGTCAAAGGATGTGGGTATACAATTTGGACAAAACGGTATTCCTCCGAGAATTGAGTTTTTTTTTATGTAGAAAACTCCCGTGACTTTCTATATTATTGGGTCTTTCATTTCCACGAAAACCTCAGCCTTCGCTTCGCTTCTACTTCGCTTGCCTCCCTGTCTACCTTCCGGATTTCGGCCCTCAAGTTTCGCTTGCAAGACACCGGAAGATAATTAATGTCCTTAGGGGTCATTGCTTGCATTGAGGCCGCTCTCAGAAGGGTTGCGAAGGGCCCAATCCTTTCATTCCAACGAAAAGGCCTTGCTTGCCACGCCGCTCACCTTCGAACCTTGGCCTGGCGTTTGGCTTGCAAGACCCCGGGGATAATAAATGTACGTGGGGTGCAGGGAGATTATGAGTGTCCGTCCATGGGGGCGCATTTAAAGCGCTTCAGACAAAGAAAAGTTTGTACAGCGGTTCCTTGATACGTCCAGACGAACATACTAAAAGTCCCCGTCTGTGGGGGGTGAGCCACTGAAGGGGGAGGGGGAAAGGTGCCGTTTCAGCGCTTTGCTTGTATCTCGTAAACTATGAATGATATCTTAAAGGGTGCGTTTTTAAGCCGCTGTCAACACCAAAATGCCATTGAGGATTCTAGATTCGGCACACACTGTCTATTTGTATCGGAGTAAACGAGAGCGAGTGTTACTGGTTACTGTCTTAGAAGATAATAATTAATAAATATTGAAATAAAAAAGTGTAGATTGTTTGTGAAATATGACTCATTAGCGGTTTAGGTATGAAATATATAAATATATTCATGTTGACTTCATGTTTTTAATTGCAGACCGATTGCGTTTAATGATGATTTTAAGACCAATCTGCAATTATTTTCTATAGAGCCGATTTCATCCAATTAGATATCGAGTCCGTCCACGGTCTTTGAAATATGATGAATTTTTTTTTTGATGTGCTAGAAGAAATAGTTTTTCTTAAATAACAGCAATTTCAACAAAATTAAGTCTTGTCAGCCTCTTAATATCCGGATGAAAAGTAGTTACGAAACTACAATACTCACCTCACAAACCAAAATGCTGAGCTCGTAGATTCGAAATTGCTATCACCAGTATAAAGTTAATTCCCCAAAATAGCCCAAACCTTACCAGAGTGAGAGTAATTAGTCAAAAGACAAGCAAATCGCTACAGGGCTTAATTACAGGCCTAAAGTTACGTCGGCAATAGTATTGTTGGATGCGATTGTTTATTCTAACTCAATTAGAAGGGCTGGGGCTGGACACAGATCAGTCGATATTAGTGAAAAACTGGTGAAGAACGTAATACGGAATTTGCCAACAAATAAATAGTGCTATTAATGTGTATGTCTGTTACCTCTTCACGCTTAAACCGCAGAACCAATTTAGATAAAATTTGGTATAGAGATTAGATTATTTAGATAGAGTTTGATTCCCGGGCAAGGACACAGGATAGTTTTTATCCCGGTAATTACCTAAGGGCACCCCCTTAAATTATCATATAGCAAAAACAATTCATGGGCTTGGAACCGAAAGAGCTTATATCAATGCAATATTATTACACATAAATATCACTTGAGTAACCTTATAGTGAGATTATTAATAATTGTAAACCAAAATGACGTATGTCAATATGGCATGTAAAATAATTTACACCCTTTAAATATTACACAAGAATCCATGTAAGATTTCTGTTCACATCTCAATTTTATAACTGGCTCATTCCAACATTTCTAAGGTATTGTGTGTTACGCATTTACTCATTGGCTTTTTGATTCTATTATTTGTGACAAGATAGTGAACTTACAATAAAAAACTCGTCACACCCATTGTATTTCGTGGCTTTAGCCTGATAACAATGGACACACACTTAGATACATATCACACTTACACAACGTACATTAGCTGACACACCACGAGCTTAGATTTCATTTGATACACACGCACTGTGTGCATTCGATGCAAAGCTTTTTGGCTGATACTAGATCCTGGATTGCTGAAATCTGACATGTCAATTCTTTAGATGTTGGAAACTAACACCATATGATAGGAATTCAACCAAGGCCTGAGTTATTTATATGTTCTGTAACATTACATTATTAGTCAATTAGTGGAGATAGAGTGACACTGCCGTCCAATTTAAGGGACAGACAGTAGGTACAGTGGATGTTATAGCATATAAATGGTATTCAGAGCACCTGGTACATAATCGACAACAATCACTATCTCTGTTACAAATACCGTGGCTGCACGAAAATTTAGGGTATGGGTAAATTCAGCTGCACGTTATGCTTTGCGTAATTTATTAAAATTAATCTTTAAACTAGTTACCTGGCAATAATAACAATAAGAATCCCGCGGGGGCAGCTTGTGGCGAGCTGACGGTGTGGCGACACCGCGGACCCCTAACCTCCAGAAGGCCCGAGTGATCTGGCCCTCGCCTCTGTGCTTGCCTTAACCGGTTGGCCAGAGTGGAGTCGCAAGAGCGGAATGTATGCTCCAGGTTGGAAGTGTTAAAATTTCATAACGCCGGCGGCCCTTGAACGGATTACCGGGATCTGGCGCACCGCAGACTCACCTCTCGACAACCTCACAGCCGCTCAGACGTGTTGCTCCATTGTCGCACTGTGCGTGCGACTGTTTGTGGGGCCCACTTAGCGAGTTGGCGAGTCCCCGCCTGCCTTTTCACAATTTTGGGACTAATCGTCACGGCAGGTGTCCGCTACCGCTAGTCTCCTCCCATAACCCATTTTTGAGACCACCCACCATTCAACCCATGACCTTAGTTTCCATCGCAGCACAGTGTTGAACCGCAATAGTCTTTGCACCTGGCGGGGACCATCACCGGGTGTATCATGTTATGCGCTCGGAGATGGTATCCGCCATGTGTATCCCTCGCTGTATATTATATTTGTTTTAAAGGGCCTCTGCGCTGTTGGCTTCGGCCCCACGCATGCCTTCCAAAAGTCTGGGATCCCATGGTCCTGAGATTTGGAAAAAACATACAAATAATAATAATAATAATCAATACTCTTTATTGCACCACGACAGGAGAGAAACATCTTACAAAAAAAAAACAATGCAATCTGCGTAAAGTACACTTTAAAAGTATTTATAAGAATCGTGTAAGCTGATGAATGATTAGGAGTGATATGGTTTGAATCAAATAGATAGTAAGGGTTGTAGGTTGCTTCATGATGGTTTTTGTTGGATGGTTGAGGATGCTAGGAGTGAAGGGAGTTCTCAAAAGGGTCAAGAAAGAACAATAGGTATAGGCCCCATTTTCTAGATCTAAGGTCTGCATTCCCAACGTCCGCTTGTAGTAAATTTTTTACAGGTCATCGTTGTCGGTCATCGTGATGGAGCATATTTATAGTATAATTTTAGTTAGTTCTTAAGTTAGAAATATATTATGTATGTGATTAGACTGATGTTGACTTATGTAGACTATTATTAGTGATTTGAATTAAAATGATCATTTTGTTGCGGATTTAATTAATTATTGCGGATGTTTAACGTCTTCTTTTACCGTTTCATTTGTTTTGCAGACGATATTTATTGATTGATTATAATTTTACAGTAATGTTTAAAATTACATACTGATATTACCTTTCACGTGTTTATAATTCGGTTTATGCGGCTTTTGGACATGTATTTACGGATGATTTTTGTTGTTTATTTTATTTTAACGCATTACTTAATGCGTGCGTTTTGGTTCATATCGAAACTTTATTTACATTAGTTTTATTTATTATGAATGTTATTTATTCACATTTGTGGCGTTTGTTGCGGTTTCATTTGAAACATAATTTGACATTATTATTTCATACGATGCGTTTTACGACGAGATTTTAACTTTAACACAACGAAGAGGGTCCTATTCATACTTCTTGAACTAGACGATCACAAGTATTTTATTTATGGCCAGTATTTCAGTTGACTTATTAAATAGTAATGTATTTAAAGAAGACTAGTTTAGTCTTTCTACAGCATGACGAAGAAGCTTGTGAAGCAGGGTAAGCCAAATAAGTTTAGCAGACGTCCACACACGCATAAACAAATAAAATTGTATTATTGTAATATTTCTACAGTTACATTTAAAACAAAAGCCCTGCAAAACTGTTTTATATAGTTTGTCTGCAGGAAGACGAGCATGTGCTTGGCTTGGTTGTAAACCGGCTTCACTAGGATGGTTGTAATACTCTGTGACGACGTAATGTCACAGAAGGAGTCTGCGGATCGCGCTCACGAAAACGATCCTCTCGCGGATCCGCTTCGCCGACGACGGACTGGAGACAGAGCCAGGCGCTATGTACATCTGTTGCCTCCGCCGTAGTGGAACCATGCAGGGAATCGGGGCAAGCCCTGTAAACAAAGGTTCACAGGACTGGAGGCGCTCGCCTAACTGACGCCTCGAAATATCAGCAATGATGACTCAATAGTTTAGCCGTGAATGGTAACAGACAGACAAAGAGTTGCTGTCACGTTTATAATATTCCGAGAAGTATTGATTATATTCACTCCTATCTCTGACTTACTACACATATACAGATTTAATTGTATCCACTGTTAACAGTTGTTGGCTACAATCGGTTCTCCTTATTGGGAACTCTTATTGATAACATTTGACCTTTACAATTACACAGTTGTTATTTTAGCAAGTCAAAGAAACCACTTCGTTATATTAATAATTATAGATACGATAAGCGCTAATGTCGTGCCTGCGTACGTATTTATATACAGGATGTAATTGCTAAGTGTGCCCATCAGGCGATTATTACAAAAATACAGATAAGAGCGTAACTTGGGGACCGAAGAGGTGGCGGCTTCCTCGCGCAACGCATCAGCATTGCAATTCAGTGAGAAAATGCTGCCAGCATTCCGTACAATGCCTCGAGGGCCTGTTTTTTAGATTTATCTTAGTTTTGATTTAATTTAGTAAATGTTAATTATCAATATCATCTTGTATATACTGTAGAAAATAAACAAGATATATAAGTGATATCGAAAATCTATTGCAAGCGCACAAGCGCTATTGAAGGGGGCTAATAAAATTTACAACAATCCAAATATGCCCGGTTATCAGGAATTTCAATATCCACCACAGCATCGATCGAGGTCCCGGCATCCTCCCTACCAGACCGCCCATAACCTGAAACATCATGGCGTCGGCATGAAGAAAGCTTGGAAACCAGAGTGGCAGTCCAACCCACCAGCCAGCAGTCCGAGTATTTACGACCTCACATGTAAACCTTGGGGCTTCTCGGCACCCAGAAGGCTTATGGTGCCAGTTCAACAGATTACGCACCGAACACGGGCATTGTTCGGAGTACCTGCCTATGCAGGTACTCCGAACAATGCCCGTGTTCAAGCCAGCCACACCTATGTGTGGCTGGCGCGAATCACCAGCGTGCGACTGCGGAGCGTCTGTGCAGTCTATCCACCAAATAATCCATGACTGTTCGAAGCTATATGAGTTGTGTAAGGTCCTCCCCGTGCAAGAAAAGTTTAGGTATCTTATAGCCATGGATTAATACGACTGCAACGACTATAAAATGCCTAGACAGGTAAACACTCGGTCACTTAGACTTGATAAGAGACCGCATTATGTCGAACCAATAAGTTGTAACTATTATGATGAGAGAACGTTGCACTATTTAACTCCTCGAATCTTTAATAACATACCCTTTCTATGTGGAAACGATATTATTAGCAAAGCAGCCTTTAAAAATAAGATAAAAAATACACTATTAGAATTATATAGTAACGAAAATACTTAACCACATCTTAATGTTAAATATGCATGCCCTAGCTAAATAAGTTCACTAGTAACAATAGAAAATAACACACGTGTAAACAATTATATAAGTGATGTAAATTGAGCGCGACGCGCCAATAAACTGGTCACTCCAGTTTGGCGCATTTATTGTACTGTGTTTTGTAATTGTTTATATGAATAAATTATTGAATAAATAAAAATAACCGGAAATTCTCTATGATTACCCTTGACCTGCACTCACCTGATCCAAACGGGTAGTCGTTGTAATGGCTGAAGAATTTAGATATCACATTACGAGTATAATAATTAACTAAAGCTACGAATAAATAAATAAATTAAACTGAAATCAAAAGTAAGTTTATGAGTCCTTAGTTTTATATAAAATAAAAAAATATATATATATATTTAGATAATAAAGTGTTACTGGTAAGTAAGTTGGATTCAGCTAAGGTTTTCTAAAGAGAGAGAGATTAACAATAATCATTGCCAGCTCGTCCTAAGATATATTTTTACTAGGTAAGTAACATAATTTACATAAGTTTCATGTGCTCTGCCTACCCCTTTTGGGAATAAAGGCGTGAATGTATGTAAGTAACATAATTGGACCTAGGATCACATAACACTTGATTCTCCTGACGACCTCATGAATACGCTGCTATAATTATTTGGATTCTTCCCTCCCTTGTACATTTCTAAAACCCCCGGTCAGGCAAACTTTAAACGCCATTTCTCATCTGATGCCATATTTCTCAGAACCTGGGCAAATAACTTTCCATTAAGGGTGCTTGTCTTGAGTGGCCATTAGGGCATTAGGCGAAGGTTAAAATTGTAATAATCTCTGCAGCGCCCCTAACGGGCCGTAAATAAAGTAAATAGGCGCTGTAAGCCTAGGCGTCAAACTGTACGAGAGGTCGGGCCACGAAACCCACGGGCTCACAACAGGAGAGATATAAGATACAATACAAATAATAGAAATGAACTTTATTGTACACCTCAAACGTAGTACAGAAGAGTAATACAGAAAACAACGAATATAAGAGCAGAGGAAAACAACAGGCGGTCCTTTCGCGAAAGAGCGATCTCTTCCAGACAATCGTTGGGTAGCGGAGAGAAAATAACAAATTGGTGGTGCAACAAAACTAGCATAAACATATAGACGCAAAATAAACACACATAAATTAATATATAAATACACATACAATCACATATATATACAATCATTCATACCTAGATAAATGCAGTTTTAAAATAAATAAATAAATATGTTCGGCCAGTCTTACACAAATCAATTTAATCCCGAACTAAGCACAGCTTGTACATACTATGGGTAGGTACAAGATGACTATATACGTACTTATATAGATAAATAAATACTTAAATACATAGAAAACATCCATGAAGAAAATAAAATCGTGCTCATCACAGAAATAAATGCCCTTACCGAGATAGCTCTAGCTTCGTAGGAAGGGTCACTACCAACTAGGTAGAGGTCGTCAATCGCTACAAGAAATAAAGACTTGTCAGTGTTTTTTTTTATTATAATTAGATATTGCACATTTTGTAGCATTTTCGGTGCAGCATAATAGTTAACGGAATTAGTATAGGTAAACAATAAATAAAAAATGAAACGACAAATAAAACCGATTCCAATTTGATGCGTTTCTCGAATGGACCTCTAGAACTCTTGCATTGACTGACCTATTCCGCCTTTTATGGTTTCACAGTTTATAGTCAACACGGAACCCTTATAGGTTTGCCATTTTTATATCTGTTCACGACTATCTGTAAGCGCAATGAAATACAAAAAAGTATAAACGTAATACGTGTCGTAACGATTTTAGTAGAAATATAAATATGATAAGAGCACAATTTAGTAATACAACGATTTTACCAACAACACCAGCCGTCTTAGAGTTAGGCTCCATCGGAGCAGTGCGAGGTTGCGAGGCGGAGAAAAATGCACCAATAGAAAGCGATGCGGGAGCGCGTCCAGCAATGCTATTCATAGATTTCCTATAGTTGGATACTCACGCAACTGTAACATGGTTGAGATTATTACCGGGGTATATATTAACGGGGCTGACTTTTTTATAAAATTGGAATTAGTATATTTTACCTTCGAGAGTAGAGTTGCTTTTAGAATGGACTTTGATGCAATTGGGCCAACTCAAATAATCACAAGTTTACTGATAGAAATACTTTCTTTGACGCGTGTGTAGACCCCCTACCTCAGCCATAGCCTCATTTCTTAAATGCGATCACGAAGAGAAACTCCAAGCATAGCCTGTGTGGCGCAGGGCCGGCCATTGTGGCACTCTTTGGGGAAGGCTATGGCTGATATGATGATGCTTTCTTTAGAAGTCGCATTTCTAGTGGCCTCATTCTAAATAGCACCCTTTATTATTTGTATTTATTATTATTGTTTTAGTTTGAACATTGTAGCGCAAACCTCATACTGTTATACACGACACTTGCCTATTTCATTTACCGAGCTTTTTCATGGCTATTCACATCTGAGAATTCACCTTTTTTTACCTGGTATCACTTAACCATGTTTTTTTTATCTCCGTCTCTTTTGAATACATCTCAATCGTTCTAAATCGTAATTTTGTTTATCGAGATGGTTCTTTATAGAGCGTTTGTCATGTCGGTTCTTTAAGAAGGGAAGGGCATTTTTTTTTCACTGGTGTGTCTTCATAGAAGCGTTTATGAACAAATGATGGGAATTTTTATTCCTAACGGTTACTAGTTATAATAAATTGGTAACAGGTACCCACCCCCCAACGTACCCCAACGTAATGAATTCGTCAGCTATTCTAACCTTCTTTTAATTAAGTTAAATGTGAATAATAAAGCAAATTTAATGTGTTAATGATTTCTCAATGCAATGTTTATTGTTAATATTTGTAAACAAGTATTAATTTATGCAGAGATACACCTCTAAATATATTCGGTAAACATTTATTTGTCTATTTAACCGAATGGTTTGACCAAATGCTTACATTCTTTCGAATCCGACTTTTCTCCTCTAGAGGTTACATTTCTCAACCGATTTTTTTGAAAAATTGTGAGCAGGTTCTATAAACCTATAGACTTTTTAGTCGGTTTAGTTTTTCGTTTGAAAATGACAAGCTCGCGAGTTTTACAGCTCAACAATAACTTGAGTCAAACGTATAACCTGCAACGATGCGCTCGGTAACCGTTATAGTTAAGGCCGCGGTCTGAACGCCAGCGGCCAGCGCAGCGTCGAGCGGCAATTCCCACATCAGTAAAGTCTATGAACACTCGCTCGTCGCCCCGCTACCCTCTACGCTGGCACCCAACTGCGGCCTAATAGCTGTGTCGTGATCTTTCGAACGCTCGCGTAACACTTTACGTTGCAATATTATCGTATTTTTTGCATCCTTCTCCATCGGCAGTCGTGGCCGAGCGGTTAAGGCGTCTGACTAGAAATCAGATTCCCTCTGGGAGCGTAGGTTCGAATCCTACCGACTGCGAACTATTTTTAGCTTCGCTCGGAGAATTTGCATGTTTGTGTTGAGGCAAAAATAACTGACATTCCTTCAAAGAAATGTAAGCTCTATAGCTTACATTTCTAACTCTATAGTTAGATGGCTATAGTTAAGTAGGATGGCAAATACAGTAGTCGCATACAGATATAGTATCCGGATCCGTGTCAATTTTTTAAACCTATTTTTAACATCTCAAAATCCTCATTTGATGGAACAGTTGATTTTTTGCTCTATGCATTTTCGCTTGTACCTATCATATAAAAGAATCCAATCATTACGTCATTTACATGACGCTTTAGGAATATTTAAGAACTTATTTATTTATTATTCGGAAAACCAACAGCTACTTACAATAATTAACATTTGCACTTGTGATACAAAAACACAAAATTACAGGTTCTCACCAGTAATAACACATTGATTCAAAAAAAACAGTTGGTGGCTATTCGACGCGAAACTGGGGCACTATTACTGAATCCGTGAGCCAAATCACAAAGTTACGTATTAACTGTCTCCCCAGATCAAAGTCGTGTTAAGGTCATATTAACCTCTACAAGTCATTTCACAGCTTTATCTAATTCAAGTTTGGAACTAAATTCGTATCCCCGGTCCGAGCCGGGCTTACGGTTTATTTATTGCGGGTGTCTTCCACGCAACACGCTCTGGCAACAACGGCAACACGGCTCTAAAACGGCTTAAGTCTTGCTTAAAAGATTTGCTTGAACTACCTAGACTACTGGGTGACAGTGGAGACTTAGTTTTCCATGGGATCTTTTTTTCGTGAAAAAGCCTTTTTCAAAGATTTTAAAGGCACATGCGGCATCATTATTTACCTAGCATCTGCCCGCGATATCGTCCGTGTGGAACTCGTTTATAGCTTAGCTCCATACAAACTTTCACCCCGCAATTCGCCTACTTAGGGAATGATTTCCGGGATAAAAGCTATTCTGATAAACCTTTTGAGATATGTGTATAGGTATATGAATTTTATAATAAAATTAATAAAATAACTTAATGTGATGGAAACTATTGGGAATATTATTTTTCGTCTGTTACTAGAAACAATTGGGAAAAAAACCCAGCAAATAGTTACCACCAACAGTTACCACTTTATATAGTGGTAACAGGAACAGGGAATTTTATTCCTAGCTGTTACCAGTTGTTAAGATTTCAGTAGTTAATAATATAGCCCATACTTTGAACTGAATATTTCCGACCGAATATTATATTTTTCAAAAGCAGAACCGAATGTTCGTTTTCGACCGCGACCAGTAGTACTATTATGGCGGGAGTCCGCTGGAGGCGGGTGGCGCAGGACCGGTCATTATGGCACTCTTTGGGGGAAGCCTATGTCCAGCAGTCAACTTCTTTCGGCTGAAATGATGATGACGAAGTTATGGCAAAACTGTCACCATTAATACTATTCTAATCGCAGTTTAATGATCTACCATTTGTCTACTTCATATCTGTCTGTATCGCACTCTCGCACACGCAAACGTCATAAACATAATTTCGAATAGCATTTTTTTTACAGATTGCCGGTTACATTATAAGAATATAATAATATCGGAATAAATAATTTACTTTAAAAACAAAGTTTTGAACCGACTTCAATTTAGTACTCCGCCAAGTCACTAGCACATTTCCACATTTCTTTTCCAATTTATTACATGAACTGATTTCCGAGAGCAAATGCGTTGATTATTAGAAAAAAATACCCAATCGCTGTATGTGGCCCTATAATATCTCAGGACTTCGATTCCACAAGGATCACCTTTGGCACTTCATTAGTTGCTATTTCAACGGAATCTTATCAGAATCTGTGACGTACTTTTAAGAACATAATTGAGGAATTCCATAAGTCATCTGTGGTCTCCATCATCAATTCCACTCCACCAAATTTATGATTTCCGGGTGTAAATACACTAGTTATAATAGAAAATACCAAAATCACTACACGCGTGCCTAATATAATTGAGGAGTACCCTAAATTCCTCATGGATTCCGCATCAGACTGGATTTTTGAAAAGAATGGGACCCCCGAACCTACGATACCTGTTAAGCCCTTGATCGGTTCATATCCCATTTTTGTTACACCTTGTATATAACAAAAAATAAAATTTACGAATCGGCTCATCAATGACGGAGTTCTGAGGTACCAAACATTGAAAAAAAAAACAACCGATTTAAGAACCTCTTCTTTTTTTTAAGTCGCTTAAAAAGCGAATATAACTTCGATATCCATCTTTTCATTTGCGATAACGCTAGTGTTTTTTTTTTCATGAAACCTTGTAAAGTTACCCCACAGGCTATAGATAAAGTTTGTAAAATCTCGAAAAGTCGTCAGTTTTTGAGAAATACTAACAAGGACAATGATTATGGCGAATATTATATTTATGGCAAATGAAATTACGTATTTCATAATTAACCCCAAAAAAGGCGCAATTAGGGTGATTGCGGACGCAACCGTGGGCAAAACAGATCCGCAGTCGGTAGGATTCGAACCTACGCTCCCAGAGGGAATCTGATTTCTAGTCAGACGCCTTAACCGCTCGGCCACGACTGCTGCTTGCTTAGCGTGTGTAATCTGCATGCACTTACAAAAAGTACTTTCACCAAGGCCGATACAACCAAAACGTGACCGTGCGGATGCAGGTCAACTGGTATTAAAACCAGTACGCGGTGATGTTAAGGTTAATTATTTTGCGACATTGCAAAAGAAAGGTTCGACCATCGTACCGTAAGGCGCAGCACCTGGTAAAAAGGTCGCGGGAGTCCGCTGGATGCGGGTGGCGCAGGACCGGCCATTGTGAAACTCTTTGAGGGAGGCCTATGACAAGCAGTGGACGTCTTTCAGCTGATATGATGATGACGATGAGGACTATGTTTTGTCTATATTTAAGTGCAAAAATATGCATCCATTTCACCATCTCATAAATATGTACCTCTAATAGGCAGCGGATTAATGTTTATTAATCCGCTGACAAGAGCGGTGGGATATATTTATGAGTGTGGTGATATACGAGCTTTACAAAAATCCATTAAGCTCCTTTGCAAAATAATACAAAAATCATGCGTTCCAGTCTTGTTTGTGCTGTATAAAGCGCAAAAAATCGTTTTAGAAAAAAATGCAATAAGCTAACTAAAAAATGTGTGCATTTTTAGATACTCTGTAAAGTTTAGGGTTAAAACGGAACTGCTTTTATTCTAAAACTTTTCAAAATGTGTTATTTTTAATTTTCATTATTTCATACGAATTAATTTTTTTCAACATCCAACATCCATTCGTTTAATTATCATACTTGTCACTGTCATGGATGTAAAATGATGAGGCCGTGTTTGCAATACATTGATGGGGCACACTATCTATCAAGGCGGATGCAAACAAGCAACCTGTGTGATGGAGAGTTGCCTGCCATAGTCTATAGACGTTTGCGCTTTCAAGAGTCATGAACGCGTTGCCGACTATTTATTGATTTAAGGGTTCGTTATGTTGGCAGAGATAAATACAGAAGCTTCATGTTCTGGGCCCTTTGACACAGCAGTTTTTGAGTTTATAGAAACGTTGTCTATACAAAATATGTTTGTTTTAACAAGCTTTGGACGATAATAATTACACGCGGTGTTTAGGAGTTTAATTTAAATACATATCAGTGCGTCTATGATACCAGCTTTGCATCAAAGTATGATGGCAGTTTTTTCCGCAAAAAACCACAAAACAATTCTATATAATTATAGAACATGCTCACAAAATTTCAAGAGCTTCGGTTGAGAAGTGAGACCTGTAGAAGAGAACACCTTGGGAATACGCCGAGAGCGCGATGTCATTAAAAAAAAGAGAACACCTGGACAGCAGAACAGCTGAACCGGCCATCCGGACATACGGAAGAATTTTGATATCTCGTTCAATTGCAATGGTAACATAAGAGTCCGTAGTAAGCTCGATTCTCCATACAAACGTAGTTACGCTCTCATTTTAAAACTACGTGTTGGATTGTAACGAAACTTTGCATATACAATGAAATGAGGTATATCTATGTCTGTAATTAGTTTATATAGCTTCAGATACCATAGTAAAAAGAGTTTTTCATACAAAACTTGTTTTTGCTGTATTTTGTTTGTTTTATAAACTGGAACCATATTAACTAATTACAGACATAGATATACCTCATGTCAATGTATATGCAAAGTTTCGTCATAATCCAACACGGAGTTTTATAATGAGAGCGTAACTACGTTTGTATGGGAAGATGAAATTCGGCCGAGCTTACTGCGGACTCATAAGTGACATGAAAATACGTAAATAATATGAAAACACAACATACGTATACCTAGAAAGCGAAACGGAATGTCGCTATGTCCCCGCCCTGACATATTCAGCCAAGCAAACCCGCAAAACTTGCGAACCCCGGAAACCCGGAAACGCTATAATTGTATTATTAATAATAATCCCATTTGCAGAGAAGAACAACATAATACCATTATCAAAATGTAATCGCATTTATTACTCGATATAATTAACGATAGGTAATCGCATCAGATTAATAATCAATTAATCGAACAGGCGTTATTAACCAGTTGATTACCAATTTATGCGTAGAGTGAGGGGCGGATGTACCTAAAGGGAAATCTGTGAGGGCTTGGGGGTCTATGTGACTTGATGAATTGGTATATCGAAATTTAATTTATCGGGTCCACGCGCGTTAGGTCAGTAGCATTAGTATGAGTTTGCAGTGAATCGCGTTTACTTTACTCTCTAGCGACTGCGTACATTATTAGTATGGAGAATCTGTACACCGCCCCTGGCGGTCACTCATAGAACTAAGAAATATATTTGTAAGATGAGTCACCTCAGTCGCAACGTCATGTTTACTTTAGTCGCAATCTTTAACGCGATAGTTCCTATAGTTTCGTTTACTCGATAGACGCATACGCGCATACTAGTCAGAACGTGACGGGTGTCTTAGCCATATCGCTACTACAATGCAAATGTGTGCGTTCTAGACACGTAATGCAATTAGTACCATTTTATTGTTTTCAATATTCAGCCTAAATCCATAAAGAAACTTCATAAAAAAATCATTTTGTTTCATGTTCAATTGGTGACACATCATGGCGTTCAGCCATTTAATAAAATGTCAAGGTTTATTTCGTTTCTTTGCATGTTTAAGGAAACCACTATACATACCTACATAACAGTAACTAGGGATCGCCTGCCTCGTATTTTATTCGGCTTCGCTATGCTCGGCCATCTATACACGCTCGGCAGGCAATCCCTTATTTCCCGGCGTTTTTAGTAATGTTCCTACTGTATATATACTATCTAATTAAAGGCAACCTGCATTATAATGCAGGTTATCTGTAACCAGAAACTATTTCTGGTGCTCATTATTTAGGCTGCTATTACGACGGTTTAATATCAAGTAACACGGCTATTATAAATGTTGAGTTTCGAATGTTTATTATTAATATAAGGGTGGATTTTTGTTGATATTTACATTTGAGGGTACTTGCATTTGCTACAAACCTGTCACATCTCCTATCCTTTTCTATCACGTGCACAGGAAAGCATGCGCTCTCACTTGGCGCATCTAATTTGTGGGCTGTATTAACGGCCAGACTCTTCACCGAATTTTGAACTGAACGCACGTCCCGTGAGATGTTCTCGGTTCCAATGGCGATTCCAAGAGACGCCACGTGTCATATATAAACTTTAATTTAATAATATGGTGTACATCAGTCCGGGCGCGCCCATGTGTTAACTTTGTGCTGGACGTGGAAAGAGGTCAGCTGCCGTTGGAGAAAGGATTGCCCTGATTTGGAAGGTTAGTGCACGTGATTCCTATCTGTTCCCAAGCAGCTTCTGATTAGTTAGCAATTGCAAGTGTCGCGCACCTATTTTAATTCAAAACATACAGTCCACTTAAATTTATCTACTCCTTTTGATGCTTAAAGGACATCGAAGGTCAACCCCTCAATTATTAATTTTGCCGCGTTCCAAATATGGATTAAGCATCTCCATATTTTTTGGTCACTTCGACCACGGATGCAATACCTTTAGTCGCTTGTTGGATACGCCAATTTTGGGTATAAACTATACGATCATTGTGCTAAGTAATTGAAATAGTCTATCGAATATCTACTTTAATCTCCCGCATCGGTAACTATTTTACTTTAATTTCGCACCCGCATTACTTAGTACGACACATCCTGTTTTTTCCATGGTTTATTTTTAAATTCGCGACTGAATATATTCATTTGTTCATACTTAATAGAGTACGCCATATTAGAAATAAAGTTCAGTGCCATTTTTCTCGTTCGTACATATTCGGGTCCGATCGGCCAAACTCGACCGTTCCGGGTCTCTCGCTCATCCAATACGACTGTACGAATATTCGCTGTTTATTTCAAATTTTCGGGTAGAAAAATATCGCTGCTGCAAGTTCGATTTTATATTACCGCTAGTCCCGCTGAATAAAACTAAATCATTTGTAAACAAGGACGCGGCCGGTGGCACAAGCGTCAGCGATAAGTGTGCCTTGTGTAACTCTAAACAACACGAACATTTATATTCGTGCCCTTCCTTTATGAAATTGACTCCGCATGAACGTTACAATTTTATTAAATTGAATGCGTACTGTAACAATTGTTTGAGTATTAAGCACAAAATATTGTCGTGTACGTCCAAGCGTAATTGCTCGCATTGCTCTTTACGACACCATTCGTTGTTGCATTTCAACACGAATGAGAAATCTCACTGCAATATTGGCGCAGTGGTGTCTGATCCCGCTATAAATATAATTGAATCACCCGCTTTGAACACCATATCCGCACCCGCTACCGCTTGTGGCTCGTCTCGCCGCATCGACGGGCGAGGAATGTCAATTGAGACCCATTCCTTCCGCACTAATTTCGACCCTGCAACTGCTGCAGTTAAGGTCGAAAATAGTTTACCGCACTCTTGCAATGACAACCCCGCATCGATTTGTGCCATTGCGTGCGATAATCGAATTAATTGTCGTCAAACGACCACATTATTAGGTACCGCTAAAATAAAGGTCATCGATTCCTTTAATCGTACTCATTACTTGAGAGCGCTCGTGGACCCTGGGTCGATGTGCGACTACGTGTCAGTAGCTTGTTGTAAGCGCCTTTCGCTTCCTATTTGTAAACGAACACCTTATGCTGAAGTACAAGGTATCGGAGGCGCTACGCAAAAGATTTTAGGCATGGCTTCGTTGAAGTTCACATCTCGATTCGGTGATGATCGCAAATACGCCGTCGACCCCTTAGTAGTGGAACAAATTACGTCACAGCTACCCGACGCGCGCGTAGACCGAGAAGCTATTGGGTTTGTTCGTAACCTACCGCTGGCGGACGACGACTTTTCGCAACCAGGACCCATCGACATGCTTTTAGGCGTGAAACTTTATTGTGAAATATTAATGTCTGACAAGATTAAGAGCTCAGACACTAATATGCCCGCCGCATTTGAAACGACTTTGGGCTACCTAATTATGGGTGATGCCCCTATTATATCCCCGCAACCCGCTCCGCGCACTCTCTGTGCTTTTACTAGTGACCCGCTACATCAGCTCGTGGAGAACTTTTGGGCAGTTGAGGAAGTACCCTCGCGTACGTTTTTAAGTCCGGACGATCAAAAATGTGAAAATATTTACGCTTCGACTACTGTTCGTAATGCTGACGGCAGTTACTCGGTGGATCTTCCGTTTAAAGACAATCCTAATAAATTAGGCGATTCCTTTATAACCGCGAAAAGGCGTTTCTTGCTTTTAGAAAAGAAATTCGCTAAGGATCCCGAGCTCAAATCCAATTACGATAACATTATTCGCGAGTACCTAACTAAGGGTATTCTATCTCGCGCCATGCCCGACGAGTGTGACAGCCCGGGCTTCTGGCTACCGCATCACCCTGTAGTTCGACATGATAAAATTTCTACTAAAGTCAGACCGGTCCTAGACGGAAGTGCGAAAACGAGCACCGGCCTATCCCTGAATGACATTTTATACTCGGCTCGGGCTGCAACCTACAGGCTAATATTTTTCACATTTTGCTAAATGTGCGCATCTACAAAATAGCATTTTTCGCTGACGTGAAGCAAATGTACTTATGCATTCACATGAATGCTCCGCACCGCAAATACCAACGAATCTTATATCGATATTCGAATACGGACCCGCTAGAAGTACTTACCTTTACACGTGTAACATTCGGATTGCGTCCGTCTTCGTTCCTTGCGCTCCGCACGTTGCGTCAGCTGGCCGCTGACGAACGTCACAAATGGCCAAATGCGGCCTCAGTACTTGAAAGAGATGTATATATGGACGACCTCGCTTCTTCGGCTTCCTCTCTTCGGGAAGCTGTAAAGACAGCCGACGAGTTAATTGACCTTTTCAAAGCCGGTGGATTTGACTTACTTAAATGGTCGTCAAATTCGCTCGCACTGCTCGAGCATATACCAGAGACGCACAGACAATCTGGGTCTATTTCCTTCGACGATGGAAATACATTTAAGATTTTAGGTTTGCGCTGGTTGCCCGCACAAGACGCCTTTGTTTTTGACACCGCGAGTCCACCGCCTGTGTGTACTAAACGCGCTATTCTCTCCGCCACCGCCCGTCTGTACGATGTGCTAGGACTGGTAGGGCCGGTTATCTTATACGCCAAATTGATTTTAAGAGAACTTTGGCTTATTCATCTCGATTGGGATGAATTACCTCCCAGACGCATTATTGATGTATGGCAACAATACTTGTCCGAATTACCGCTGATAACCCGACTCAATTTTCCCCGCCATTTAGGTGTATCCGTCGGAGCGCAAGTTACATTGGTTGGCTTCTCAGACGCTAGCGAATCCACTTTTGTGCTCAAAATCTCGGGTTGCTTCTGCCAAACCCAAGGTCACGGTCGCCCGTTTAGAGTTAAATGGGATATTATTAATGTCAAAGCTTATTAAGCAAGTTCATGACACGCTGTCGAATAGACATAAAATTAGGACTATTTTTGCATTCTCGGATTCGGAAGTCGCCTTATGTTGGTCGATCGCTTCGCCGCATAGGTTTGACACTTACGTTGCTAACCGCATTTCGCAAGTTCAAGCTAACATTTCGCCTGACGATTTATATCACATTGCTGGCTTGCAAAACCCTGCAGACTGTGTGTCTCGCGGGTTGACGCCCTCACAACTCATTCAGCATGAGCTATGGTTCTCAGGTCCACCGTGGCTATCGGAACCTGTAAGTAATTGGCCTATACAAAAGTTTGTGCCTAACAGGTTGTCGTTGCCAGAGGAGAAAACTGTTGCTCACGTGACTACACGAGTCATTGATAATAATCATCCGATTTTGACACTCGCCTCTCGCTGCTCCTCGTGGCACAGGCTGCTCCGCGCCACGGTGTATGTCCTGCGCTTCTTAAAGAGGCTGCCACGGGGTAATTTAATTACCGCAATTGACTTGAATACTGCCGAGCTCGAAATAGTTCGATCCGTGCAGTCCGCATATTTCTCGGATGATATTAAAGCGCTTACAAATGGACAAAAATGTTCCGTGAAATTACAAAGGTTGTTTCCATTTCTTTCGAATGGTATTTTACGCGTTGGAGGTCGCCTATCGAACTCATCGCTCGATTATGCTTCGAAGCACCCCATGATACTGCCTAAAAAAGGTCACGTTATTGAATTAATAATTAAATCTTATCACCGCGACAATTTTCATGCTGGACCGCAGTTATTAACCGGCATACTAAAAAATAAATACTGGATTATCTCCGCCCGTCGCGTTGTAAGGCAATGCACTCAACGCTGTAATGACTGTTTTAGGTTAAGACCTAAACCTACATTTCCGCTCATGTCTGACTTGCCTAAATGTCGTCTTGAGCAATGCAAGGCCTTTTTGCACACCGGTGTTGACAACGCGGGACCTTTATATATAACTCCGCACCGCAGACGTGGCGTGCGCAGTGTTAAGGCCTACATATGCCTCTTTATATGCCTCGTGACAAAGGCCGTCCACATCGAATTGGTGTCTAGCTTGTCATCAGTCAGTTTTATCGACGCTTTTAAACGATTTATATCGCGACGAGGTCCTTGTGCCTACCTTTATTCGGACAATGGACGTAACTTTACATCCTCTAAGGCTTATTTTAATGAGCTTCACGATTTTTTACACACTGACGATTATTACCGAGCCTTTGGTAACGAACTCGCGAAACATCGTATAACTTGGAAAATGAATCCTCCCGCGGCTAGTCATTTCGGCGGTATATGGGAGGCTAATATAAAAAGTACTAAATCTTTATTGTTTCGAGCGATCGGCAAACAAATTCTCACTTTCGAGGAAATGTCGACCGTGCTAACTCAAATTGAGGCAGTGCTTAACAGCCGCCCTTTGTATGTTTTAAGCTCTGACCCATCCGAGCCACTCGCGCTCAGCCCATCGCATTTTTTATTTACTTCTCCGCTAGGGTCTTTACCTGCGGCCGACTTATCGGACGAACGTACTAACCTATTATCTAGATTTTCCTTAATGGACTCGCTTGTGCAATCGTATTGGAAGAGATTCAGATCGGAATATTTACACAATTTGCAGCAACGCGAAAAATGGAACACTTCGTCCAATCCAATAACAGTTGGCACAGTTGTACTTTTAAATGTAGACAACGCCCCGCCCTTGCAGTGGCCGTTAGGTGTTATAACCAGTGTATACCCCGGTAAGGATGGGATTATACGCGTGGCAGAAGTAAGGACAAAGGTTGGCACGTACAAACGACCTGTTGTACGCCTATGCCCACTTCCGACTCAGTAGGAGTCAATCTTATTTAAGTATAAGGTTAGTTGTAATCTCGTGTCTTTTAGATATATACTTTAATTTAGTTAGTTAATAGCTAGACTATCGTCTGTTAGTTTTCTCCGCTTACGCGCACAAGCAGTGTGCCTTGTTTAACGCTGGTGTAGGTGTTAGGTTAACTTTTATTATTATTTCATACCTCGTACTTAGGTTAACTTAGCACAATGACCAAATGAGTACTAGCTATACTGTAATTCGTATAGTGAGATTCACCCTTTTCTTTCTTGAAGGGATACTTCAAGGCCGGGGGATGTTGAGTTTCGAATGTTTATTATTAATATAAGGGTGGATTTTTGTTGATATTTACATTTGAGGGTACTTGCATTTGCTACAAACCTGTCACATCTCCTATCCTTTTCTATCACGTGCACATAGGAAAGCATGCGCTCTCACTTGGCGCATCTAATTTGTGGGCTGTATTAACGGCCAGACTCTTCACCGAATTTTGAATTGAACGCACGTCCCGTGAGATGTTCTCGGTTCCAATGGCGATTCCAAGAGACGCCACGTGTCATATATAAACTTTAATTTAATAATATGGTGTACATCAGTCCGGGCGCGCCCATGTGTTAACTTTGTGCTGGACGTGGAAAGAGGTCAGCTGCCGTTGGAGAAAGGATTGCCCTGATTTGGAAGGTTAGTGCACGTGATTCCTATCTGTTCCCAAGCAGCTTCTGATTAGTTAGCAATTGCAAGTGTCGCGCACGGATTTTAATTCAAAACATACAGTCCACTTAAATTTATCTACTCCTTTTGATGCTTAAAGGACATCGAAGGTCAACCCCTCAATTATTAATTTTGCCGCGTTCCAAATATGGATTAAGCATCTCCAATAAATGCCCTTTGCCTAAGTCTTGAATTTCGATACTCAATTATTGTTTAGAATGTAGCGTGAAATACCTGACTGAAAACATGTGGCGGTAATAGTAGGTTCACCGGGGATTAAAGCCACCCATTACCGACGAGATATTTTGACGCTCGAACGAAGTGTTAGCGCCACTAGTTCGAGGCTGAAATGGATGGGTTTCCCCGAGTTAAACACTACTTTTGATTTAAAATACAAGCAAATTAAATGAAAGCCAAAAACGCTTATATTTTTTTAAATCAGTCAGATCCTATATAGAACTCATTTTAAAAGCGTTTGTGTGGACCATTTGGGCGGGGACTGTTGACTGATTTTATTAATGTTTGCGTGTGGATTTTCCATTTCCTGGCCGCGTTTTTGAAGCGGTTATATTGAAAAACGAATTTGCATTGTTTCTTTATTCAACATAATATTAGTAAATGCATTGATATATACCATATAGTATATATGTTACCGTCACATTATAAACACCTTCGTTTTATAATTTGACCTCAGTTCACAATTATACATTTTAAACTGAAATGTTTTAAATACGCAATTGTGATTCTAATAATGTGACATGTAATATTTATATAATATTATTAATAAATTTTAAACTTACAAAAGTAATGTGTTAAATTGTGAACAGTTTAGACAGTTCCCAATTTAGCGACAGTTTATAATGTCGCGAGTTTGTTTATAATTATTACAATCTTACGATGACACACATATAATAAAGAATTTAACCCATTCTAAGTATCAAAGAGCTTCAAAAATTCGTATTAAAAACTAGCTTCTGCCTGCGGCTCCGTCCGCGTTGAACTCGTTCATATATCGTAGAATACAAACTTTCACCCTCTATTTTACCCCCTTAGGGGGGAAGATTTCCGGGATAAAAACTATCCTATGTCCTTTCCTGGGATTCAACCTATCTGCACACCAAATTTCATCACAATCAGTCCATGCGGTATAAGCGTGAAGAGGTCGTAACAGTCAGGCAAACAGACAGACACACTCCTGCATTTATAATATTTGGGTTACGCAAGTATGACATGTCTCTTATTTTAGCTGTCAGCTTAAGTGGCTCCCTATGCGTTATCGTCGTAACTCTCACGTCCTGACCCTTCTATATAATATTCTGTTTCATCCCGCTGCACCCCGCTACCTCAAAGAACGATTCAGTTTTTTTAATTCGAGCAGGTCATCCCAAAATCTCCAAAATCCCTTATGCCCGTGTGGTGTCGGGTTAGAATATCACCACCCCCTTTCTTCCCGTGGGTGTCGTAAAAGTCGACTAAGGGAGCAGGGTTGAAGTGTGTTGTGGGCGATGGGCTAGCAACCTGTCACTGCAATATCACATTTTGTCGATCTTTTATACCCACATTTATGCTAAAAGTGGCGCTGGAACATAAGTTTCATGTGCTCTGCCTACCCCCTTTGGGAATAAAGGCGTGAATGTATGTATGTATATATGCATCCCAAAATCTTCTACTGACTGTCCCGTCCTCCTCTTCAAAATTCTATTATTGCTCGTTTACGTTCAAAGCCATTCGAATTCTCTGCCCGTGGACTTAATGAGTGCTAAATCTGTCGATACTTTCAAAACACACCTAAAGGAGCACTATCTGTCTCTGCCATGATTCCTCATGGTTACTATTTTTCTGTATTTATTTATTTTCTGTCTCTATGGTTAACACTATATGTATAAATACTTATGTAGAAATGTATGTATATTTATTTGTATGCTTTATGTGAGTACTAGCTTCTGTCCGCGACTTCTTCCGCGTGGAACTCGTTTAATGTCATAGCCCCTTACAAACTTTCGCCCCCTATTTCACCCCTTGATTCCCGGAATAAAAAGTATTATATACTCGTAATACACTATATGCACTATACACTATATGTATACCGAAATTCATTTTAATCCGTTAAGCAGTTTTTGCGTGATTGAGGTCTAAACTTTAGCATTCATAGTATTAGTTGGATTTGTAAAAAAACCAGGGACACGACTCGCTTGACAGACTCTAGCAGACATTTTAAGTTTAATGAATAAGGTTAATTCACGATTTTCGCTACGGTGGTAGAATTGTGCTGAAGTTTGGCAACGAAGTAAAAACGTAAATCATACTAATATTATAAATGCGAAAGTTTGGATGGTTGGGTGTTTGGATGTTAGGATGTTTGGATATTTGGATGTTTGGATGTTTAGATGTGTAGATGTGTAGATGCTTAGATGTTTGGATGTTTGTTACTCAATGACGCTTAAACGGCTCGACCGATTTGGATAAAAAATTTGCACGAAATTAGTTTATAGCCTGGATTAAAATATAGGATGATAGCTTTATTCCGGGTCCACGCAAACGATTTCGCGGGCGGAAGCTAGTTATTAAATAAGTGATAAAACTGGTCAAGAGCGAGTCAGACTTAGGCAGCGGTGAAGGTGGGCTGGGGGGTTAGACCATGGCCCTCGCTGTAAGATTTTCGTATTTCTCTCCATTGGAGACACAATTGTAACCCAGACTTTTTAAATACGAGTTCGAAGTTTTTTTTCTCGTTTAGTAGGCTGCCGGGCCGCGTCCCTTTGAACGTGTTAATACTTACGGAATTTCAGATCTTTTTTACCCACGGATATTAACAAAAGAGACAAATCCACAACCGTTGATATTGTTCTTAATGCTCAAGATTTGTTTTTACCTGGGACCGAGATTTTCTCGCTTTAATACTACGAAATTAGTTTACTTAAACTATGGTATTTTTAACTAGTCTTTCATTAAGACGCTCGACACAAGTCAGCACCATGGAATCCGCCATATCTAGGTCGGAAAGTAGTTTCTGTTGCTAGAATTTATAATAGAAAATAAATAGAGATGATGTATGTTTTAAAACGAGAACCAAACTACGTTTGTATGGAGAGTGAGCATCCCGGGAACTCTAAATTAAATAAATTATAAGACTCGGGAACTTTGCAGTCAAACTGTAAAATGTTCTTTGAAAAAAAACCGTTTTCGTATGGAGTAAAATGTGACAGCAAAAAAACAAGCAAATAAAATAGCGTAAAATATTAATAGATGAGAAAAGGGGTAAATGAGTAATAAGACAATTGAAATAAAATACAAAAAGATCCGCAGTCGGTAGGATTCGAACCTACGCTCCCAGAGGGAATCTGATTTCTAGTCAGACGCCTTAACCGCTCGGCCACGACTGCTGCTTGAAAAGAGTGCGAAATATATGTGCGTCTGCCAGTGCATTTGTGCAGCGCTCGTTTTCGCCATCAAATGGACTTGTTTATTGTAATTATTACACAAACTAAACTAATAATGTGTTATTTTAGCAGCGTGCCAAGATTACGTCATACAAATTCGAAGACAGGAAAAACTATTTCAACTGATGAAATAGAGAAATGAATTTAAACAGATTTTTAGTAAACAAATGTTCTAATTTCGCATTGGTTTTGTAAAACGATGATGTGATTGATTACATAAAACTAAGTACTATAACATGAATATGTTTTATAAATAAGCAATGTAACCTAGTCGAAACAACTTTGTACAACCAGCCAAAAAAAATATCTAAGTAGATTTTCGACTATATTATTCATCAGCACGGCTATCATGCGACGGCGCGCGAGCTCTCTCGATTTTTCTCGCACTATCCATCTCTTTCTTATTAAAACACCTAGAACAGGAGATATAGTGCGAGAAACATCGAGAGTATGTCGCGGCCGTCTCATGATAGACGTGCAGAAAGAAACATTTATTCAAAAACAAAACATTTTTTTAGAGAAATTTTCTCCCTCGGACGCACCGGTTGTGGAATGAGCTCCCTGCCGAGGTTTTCCCCAGGAACTACAATATAAAGTTCTTCAAAAAATGTGTATAAATTGTGAAAGGGTCGGCAACGTGCCTGTAACACCGCTGGAGTTGCAAGCGTCCATAGTTGAAATAAAAAAGTGTCACTCAACGCATTTTGTCACAAAACTGTTCCACCGCAGCATACTGCTGGCATCCCTGCCAGCGCTGATCCCTGCCAGCGCTGATCCCTGCGAGCGCTGATCCCTGCCAGCGCTGATCCCTGCCAGCGCTGGTCTTCCGATGGCACCGACGAGTGATTCCACGGGGGGAAACAAACTTGTCAAACATGAGAAGGGACAATACCGCTGTCGCTGGCTATGCAACGCGGAAATGCGGCGAGTATTTTTGGGGCGTTTGTGCCAGGTACGTTTCTCGCAGGACGATAGGGTAGGATGTGGGTTGTGTGGATGTATAAGTATTATAGTTTTAGTTAACGATGCGTGTTGCGGACTGTGTGTTGTATTTATATTTTACTGACGAAACCTGTGGAATGACGAAACCTGCGCTGTGGATATTGATGGTATTGAAGTGGTCAGTTTTATTCTTTTTTGAGTTTTTTTTCTGAAAAGTACAATTGGCAATAATACCGCTCTTAAACATATAAAAACTTTGGCCCGAGCTGAAAGGGAGAAATTCGTTCGCTTCGCTCGCTCTTTCAATAACCAAATTAAGTAAGCGAGTTAAGCAAGGGAATTTGTTCCTTCAGCTGGCAACATGGCGAATCCTCAAACATATCAAGGGTTGGTAACGCCCATGTTACTCCTTTGGAGTTGCATGCGTCTGTAGGCTGCGTTGTCCGCTTACCATCAGGCGAGCCCTACGCTTGTTTGCCACCGTCGCGTTGTATAAAAAAAATTGTATCAAAGGTTGTTGTTCCTTTAATTTATGATCGGACACAATAGGACCAGACGTCAGTAAAATATGTGGAACTGAGTTTGCGCATTTGCCGAAGCAGTACATTTGTATCATCAATATTAATACGCTTTGTGTTATTATGCTATATTGCAAAATTACAAAACCGCGTGACAAAACACGTGTGTGGAGATACGACTCTCTCCACGGCTATCAGAGGACGGCCTGCGAGCTGTTTCGCGGCGAGATAGACTATCCGAACTTTCTAATTAGAACGCTTGGAAAGAGAAAGATCTATATCGCCACTACATAGCTCGCGGGCCGTCCTGTATTAGCCGTACTGCCGTACACAAAACGTGCATTATTATATATGGCAGAAATACGAGTATTACATGTGGAATTTACCCATTGAATTTACAACTATTTTCACCTCTATTGATAATAATTAAGATTGAAAGTATCAAGTATTGGTTCAGTGTCAAACCCTAGTAACTACGGTTAATTACTTACTTATCTGTTTGGTGATCTTCTTCTTTCTCGTGTGAAGGAATCAAAAAAAAAACTAAATATTGTTTTGCCAATATTTTGCCACCTCTATCGCTCGAGTGATTAGTTTAACACTAACTTAGCACAATATAAGATACTTAAAAAATAATTCAACAATCCTTACCACATAAACAGGTCAAACCCAAAAGACCCTAGTCAAATCGCAGCTCCTTCATTTAATAAGTCAGGATAAAAGTCATGAGGAAAGGCAGTATTTTGCGCGGTTAACACAGCACCAGTTGATTGATTGTCCTCGTCCGCATAAGCAAAGCCACCACAAACAGTGCAATCAGGGAGCAAACATTCCCGCCCTAGTCCGAAAAATCGGATGCCACTATGTGACTTCCAAACTTACGACTTTTCGGCCTAGAGTCAAAGCACCGATGACTGCTACGACTGATGCGGGTTTTTCCGGCGTTTGATTGGGGATGTCTAAAGAACTGGTTGAAACTAGTTCAAGGCGGAAACGTGTTGGAATTACAAAGATATCCCTAAAGCCGAAAGGGGGTTACGTGACCCTTTATACAGTCCATAATACACGGTGTTTTTTTAACCGTCTTAGAGCCCAAGCCCAGTTGAGTTAATGTATTACATTACTTAAAAAAACTTAAAAATGTTTTTTTTTTTGTATTAAAATTAATTTTAATCATCCAGCCGAGTGACCGCAGTGTACGAACTCTAACCGGGTGAATGACCTTCGCTCCGCGCGCCATAGAGAATTTTTCAAACTTAATTACCTTATATTACTAAAAACTTAACAAAAATTTTTTTTTTCACGAATGATTAGTACGTTTTGGATACTTTAAGTGGGCTTCGGCTCTAAGGCGGTTAAAAAAATACGTTGTATATGAAAATAGTAGTATTACTTTATGTCTTTTTGTATGACTACCATAAAAAAAAACAATAAAAAATACAATATTTTTTATTGAAATGCAACCTTATTTTAGGATAATTTTAAGACTTAACAACACATAATGCTTGTTTACATATTGCTACGGCGTAATATGGGTATTAAGGAGATAAATGTACATATGTAACAACATAAAATCAGATTAGGTAGAATACAAATCGGCTAACCCTCTTAACTAGCACAACCTAACACTACTAGTACCCTTTTTTTAAATAGTTCATGCTAAATCAGCACGGCTATCACGCGACGGCGCGCGAGCTCTCTCGATTTTGGTCGCACTATCCGTCTCTCTCTTATTAGAACACTTTAGAACAAGAGGTATAGTACGAGAAAAATCGAGTGTATGTCGCGGCCGTCCCAATCGAAATTTTACTAATATTGAAACTGGTTTTGGCCTGAATGCATTTTTTTGGTATTTTCGTTACACGGTTGTACAGTCAGCATCAAAAGTAACTGCGCAATCGAAGACATCAGAAGTTCTTATTCCCTTTTAATAAAGACTTTGGACGTCTTCGTTGGCGCAGTTACTTTTGATGCTGACTGTACCTACATGCGTGTATACCGAAGATTATTTGTTCTGATTGAAATTCATGAAAGAAGTACATTCGAAAAGTGACTCTACCGGCCAATTAGAAGACTCAAAAGGCAATGACAGTTTTATAAGCATTATTTGTTATATTTTAATCATTTGAATTTATTTGTTAATTAATGCTTGTGTGTGTGTGCAATTTTTAAATAAATTTCATCAATTAATTAAGTATGATTTATCTAATTTATTTGTATCCTGATGTATTTGCTTTGCTGTATGGACTTGTTCTAAATTAAATTAATTTCATTTCAATTTCCAAATTTAAATGAATAGTATTTTTATTATAATTTATTTTAATCATGGAAATGTATTTGTATTATAATAATTTTTTGAAGTATAATGTACTTTATCCATTTTAAATAAATTAGTATGAGTGAGTATAAAATGTCGGCCACCTTAAAAATAGCTTTACTGAAGCTGTTTTGAAATTTGATAGAAATACAAATTATAATAATTATTACGAAGTGACGTAATGTTTACAAAAAAATATCACTGTTAATTGATGCTGATGTTATTGACGGTTGACGGTAAAATTTTAGTATTACAACATTATTTTATTATTGCGCTACGAGTAAAACGTGCATTGGCGATAATGATTCACGTCAACATTATGTTATTCTCCTTACAAAATAAATAGTATGACATAATATAGAATTCTACAATATATTACATCAATAAAACTTTAGTAACAGATTTTAACTGTAGTTATTAAGTTTGTAGCAATAACATATTTTGTTTTACTTTTTAACTTATTAGTTTTAATTAAATAGATGTATGCCTGCGCGCTGCTGCTCGGCCGCCGTCCGCGTTATCGGATAACGGGATTATCAACTCGGGCGAATTCGTGCGCGCTCGGTTTTGCCAGCACAACCAGTCGAAACTTAGATACGACGCCGTGAGGCTGCGCGCAGGTCCCTCGAAAGCATACCTAAATGTTCACGCGATTTAGGTTTAATTAAAAGCGTAATAAACTTTTTATATTGTAGATCGGGTGTCTATCTTATCTGCACCTACTCCTACAAATTGGTGACTTTCCGACATATGAACTGAGTGCAGTGCAGTGTTATAGCGAGCGCGTGAACTTTGATCGCTAAGTTATAATTATAAGTGCGGATTAAAGGACTATGGCGCCGGAACCTAATGTTACTATCGGTGGTGCTACGACTAGTACCGGTGCGTCACCGAGCACGTCACAATCGACTATTAGTGCAGTGGGTGTGAAAATTCCGCCATTTTGGGCCGAAGAACCGGCTCTGTGGTTCGCCCAGTTAGAAGGACAGTTTAATTTGGCGAATATTGTTACTGACTCGACCAAGTTTTATCATGTCGTTAGTAACCTCGAGCACCGATATGCAGCCGAGGTCAAGGACATTATTACCAAGCCGCCGGCAATCGAAAAGTACGAGAAGCTGAAAACAGAACTGATTTTTCGTTTGTCAGTATCCAAAGATAGGCGCGTAGAAGAGTTAGTGTCTCAAGCAGAACTCGGTGATCGTAAGCCCTCGCAGTTTTTACGACATCTTCGTGACCTGGCCGGTACCGATTTATCGGACGACTTTCTGCGTAGTATGTGGGCAAAACGCTTGCCGACACATGTACAAGCTGTCATTGCTACAATGTCAGACGCTAGTTTAGACAAGGTTGCTGCGTTGGCTGACAAGGTCAACGATATTGTTGTACACACGCCGCACGTCGCGGAGGCTTCTAGAACGGGTCTTCCTATTTCGTCATCATCTTCTGCATCAAGCACGATGGAGGAGAGGCTCAGCCGTCGTATAGAGGACCTTGCGCGACAAGTAGCTGCCTTATCGACCGGGACTTTTCGTGGTCGGCCAAGGTCACGCTCGCACTCCAGAGCACGTCACGGCTCTCGTTCGAGAAGCCGCCCCCACAACAGCGGACGGTGCTGGTATCACGATAGATTTGGCCCGCGCGCTAGCAAGTGTCGCGCACCGTGCAACTGGACGGAGGGAAATGCCAGCGGCGGTCACTAATGGCGGCGAGTGACTGTCAGGAGTCTCCGGGTCGCCTTTTTGTGACGGATAAAAGCACACGAGTGACATTTTTAGTTGACAGCGGTTCGGACCTTTGTGTTTACCCTTTAAATTCAGTGCGCCATCAGCGGCGAAATAAAGATAAATATCAATTATTTGCCGCTAACGGAACTCCTATTGCTACTTTTGGCTCTTTAAGTTTAACGCTTGATTTTGGCTTGCGCCGCGCTTTTAATTGGCGTTTTGTGGTAGCTGATGTTACAAAGCCTATAATCGGAGTAGATTTTCTAGCATTTTACAATCTGCTGATAGATGTAAGAAATAAGCGCCTTATAGATAATTGTACCACGCTTACTGCTCCTGCTTATTCAGCCTCTTCATGCTCTTTATGCCATATTAAGTCTATTACAGGTACATCGCCTTACCATGGATTGTTACAGCAGTTTCCCGAAATCACGAGGCCGGCTGGTGACCCGATGGAGCGTGAGGTGAAGCATAACACGCTTCACTATATCCGCACCACCCCTGGCCCTCCGGTGTACTGTCGTCCTAGGCGGTTGGACGCAGAGCGGTTGAGGATAGCCAAACAGGAGTTTGACGACATGGTGCGTTCAGGTATAGCTCGTCGATCTGATAGCCCGTGGTCTTCGCCCCTGCACATGGTCCCCAAGAAAAATAACGGATGGCGACCATGTGGCGATTACCGCGCGTTGAACGCCCGCACCATACCAGATAGGTACCCTGTTAGGCATCTTGCAGATTTCTCTCATAACCTACATGGGTGTCAAGTTTTTAGCACACTTGACCTGGTTCGTGCTTACAACCAGATCCCGATATATAAGGATGACATCCCTAAGGCTGCCATAACAACGCCCTTCGGCCTGTTTGAATTTGGCTTCATGGGATTCGGTCTTCGGAATGCGGCGCAGACATTCCAGCGTTTCATCGACGAGATCCTAGGTGACCTGGAATTCTGTTTCCCATATTTAGATGATATTCTCGTGGCATCTTCTTCTGCGAGCGAGCACGAGAGTCATCTCAGGCAGGTATTCGAGCGGCTGCGTGAGCATGGGGTCCTGATAAATACCGGGAAATGTGTGTTCGGTGAGCCCGAGGTTACGTTCCTGGGTCACAACATTTCCAGCACAGGTACGACACCATTACCTGAGAAGGTGAAAGCCATCATGGATTTCCCTCGCCCCACCAACATTAAAGAGCTCAGACGTTTCTTGGGCATGTTAAATTTTTATCGGCGTTTCTTGCCGCACGCCGCCCAGAAACAAGCACCGCTCAACGGCTTGTTAAGTGGACACCATTGCAAGAGCTCCGCAAAGATCGAATGGACTGCCGATCACAATGCTGTCTTCGAACAAACTAAGGCAAGCCTGGGTGAGGCCACACTTCTTGTTCATCCTCGTCTAAATGCCGATGTCGCTCTGGTAACGGACGCTTCGGATACAGCAATCGGGGCGGTGGTACAACAACGAGCGGGTAATACGTGGGAACCATTAGGCTTTTTCTCACGTAAGTTGAACCCAGCTCAGCGCAAGTACAGCCCTTACGACCGTGAGCTGCTTGCAATTTACGAGGGTGTTAGATACTTCCGCCATATGCTGGAGCTGAAGCCATTCATAGTGTATACCGACCACAAACCGATTGTGTACGCATTCAGCAAGCCCTTAGATAAGTGTTCTCCTCGCCAATTTCGGTACTTGGATTTTATAGGACAATTCACTACTGATATTCGGCATATAGCTGGCGAACAAAACGTGGTCGCCGACGCTCTTTCTCGTCCGGTTGATGCTATCAGTAGCAAGGCAATCGACTACAATGCTCTGGCTTCTTCTCAAGAATCAGACACCGAGTTGCAGCAGATGTTAAAGACAGGGTCATCCTTGCAGCTTAAGAGGTTAGTCGTTCCTGGACCGTTGGGTGATGTAACTGTTTATTGTGACACATCCGGATCAACAGCTCGTCCATATGTAACTCCCGGATTCCGTCGGCAAGCTTTCGACTCGATTCACGGACTAAGTCATCCCAGTGCTAAAGCTACCATGAAGCTTCTTACCCTGCGGTATGTTTGGCCTGGTATAAAGAGAGACTGTCGTCAATGGTCCAGAACTTGCCAGCACTGTCAGCGATGTAAGGTATCGCGGCATGTGCACTCACCAGTAATGTCTTTTTCGGCCGAAACACAGCGTTTTGCACACGTCCATATTGATTTGGTTGGCCCACTGCCTATTTCACATGGTTTTCAATATTGCCTGACTGCAGTGGACCGTTTTACGCGATGGCCTGAAGTGATGCCAATTTCTGACATTAGAGCAGAAACCGTCACTCACGCATTTTTCTCTGGATGGGTGTCGCGATTTGGATGTCCCAAGAGAGTAACTACTGACAGGGGACGTCAGTTCATCTCCGAGACTTTTCGACGGCTGTCAAGGATGATTGGTGCGGAGCACATTCAGACGACGGCCTACCATCCGGCGGCGAATGGCATGGTGGAGCGCTTCCACCGACAGATGAAGGCTGCCATAAAGTGCCACGCGAGTGAGGATTGGGTCGAAGTCCTGCCTCTGGTTCTCTTGGGAATCAGAACGGCATGGAAAGACGACTTGACCGCTTCCACCGCGGAATACGTGTACGGTGAGCAATTACGCTTGCCTGGGGATTTCTTCGAATCCCCAGGTCAAGACACCACAGCTGACTACACGGACTTCCTTGCTCGCCTGCAGCTTAAGATGCGCAAGTTGCAGCCCACACCTGCTGTTCGCCACGGAACGCGAAACGTGTTCGTTCACAGAGACTTGGCGACGTCGTCTTATGTCTTTTTACGCAATGATGCCGTTCGAAAACCCCTGCAGCCCACTTACACAGGACCATATCCGGTGGTCGAGAGAAGTGACAAGTTTTTTAGGGTCGTCATCAAGGGTAAGGAAAATAATGTCTCCATTGATCGCCTTAAACCCGCGTATATTTTAGACGATTGCAACCTTCCTTCGACTTCGAAGCCTAATCAATCTCTTACAACGCCGAAACCGGCGAAGTTCGAACGCAGGACTCGTTCTGGTCGTGTTGTACACTTTCCTAGTTACTTGTAATCGACCTAAAGGTCTCCGAAGGGGCTGATGTAGCAATAACATATTTTGTTTTACTTTTTAACTTATTAGTTTTAATTAAATAGATGTATGCCTGCGCGCTGCTGCTCGGCCGCCGTCCGCGTTATCGGATAACGGGATTATCAACTCGGGCGAATTCGTGCGCGCTCGGTTTTGCCAGCACAACCAGTCGAAACTTAGATACGACGCCGTGAGGCTGCGCGCAGGTCCCTCGAAAGCATACCTAAATGTTCACGCGATTTAGGTTTAATTAAAAGCGTAATAAACTTTTTATATTGTAGATCGGGTGTCTATCTTATCTGCACCTACTCCTACAAGTTATTATTATTAATATCCACGTTATTCTTGCATATAAAATAAATGCACGTTACACATAATAGGTATAATTGTGTGATAAAATCCATTCAAATCGATGAACTCAATGTGTAATAGTCGAGGAAACGTAGAACAATATATTATTTACCATATACCTATTATATATACACTGATGAAATGACGTTCGATTTACTCCCTAAGCCACAAGGTCGTATCTGGCTAATAAAACTCGCACGGAAAACACTATTCAGTTTAGCAGTATTGTAAATAAAAGTACAATACATTTTTATATCGGAGTGCTCTTAAAGCTGTGCATTGGAACTTATCGCGTGCTTTGAAACGCCGTTCTGACTAGATTAAGAAACAATAAGGTCTGATTTTCAAATATTTGATTCTTCACTATATGATTGTTTATCTGATTTTATCGATACATGATTGTATGTATTGATTATTTCCTCGATAGAAAAAAAGTTGGGTCTGTATTTTCCTTTTTTTACTCAGCCTACTCAAACGATACATTATTTTACGACACAATCAGGTTAATAGTATAATAACACAATTGACATAATTTAACATAATCTAAAACCTCACTTTATGAAATTTTAATAAAACGTCACTAAGTTAGGTATTTATCGAATTTTGTCCAAAAAAGCCATTCCCGAAGAGTGTTACATCTCTTTTCCTCGTGCGCGGAAGGCATCAGCGTGTCTCTGTCTAGGGGGCGTGTTCTACTCAAATCAAGGCATCGCCTTAAACAAAATGGCAGTGAAATTCGACCAGTCGCTCACAACTGAGGTGTCCGAGTGGTTCTCATATCCCTACTGCGATATCCCCCCCAGTGGGGACACGTGGAATATTTTTCCATTTATTTCTACTGGTAGGGATATTTTTCCACCTAGCCCAACTAATTCATGTCAAATGGATTATTTTCCGCATATCCCTACCATTTCACCCCTAGTGGGGATAATTGGATTTTTTTACACGTATACCTACTGTTTCCCCCCCCCCCCGGTGGCGGTAGGTGGATTTATTTCCACGTATCTTTACTATTTTGCCCCTAGTAGGGATATTTGGATTTTTTCCCATTGATCTCTACAAGCTCGTTGTTTGGTAGGGATAGATGGAAACATTTCCCTACATCTCTACCAGGTGGTTTTGTGGTAGGGATAGATGGAAACTTTTCCTTGCATCTCTATCAGATTGTTTTGTGGTAGGGATAGATGGAAACTTTTCCTTTCATCTCTATCAGATGGTTTTGTGGTATGGATAGATGGAAAGTATTCCTTACATCTCTCCCTGATTGTTTTTTGGTACGGATAAATGGGTAACATTCCAATTAAGTAGTTTTTTTATATTTCTTAAAAACATGCTTAGGGCCTGTCATTCCTACGAAAAGCTCAGCCTTCGGCTCCGCTTGCCTCCCCGTTTAGCTTCAGAACTTTGGTCCTCAGGTTTCGCTTGCAAGTAAGAGTATCCATGGGGGATCGGGCCTTAAGCCCTCGAGCTCGCATTGTGCATGGAGACCGCTCTCTGAAGGTTTACTTTAGGCCTTTAATTCCAATGAAGAGCTCGGCCTTCGGCCTCAGGTCTCGCTTGCAAGACACCTTAGGATAGTGAGTGTCCGTCGGGCTCGCCCTAGGGCCTTCGGACCTAGGGCTCGCATAAGGGGCGCTCTCTAAAAGGATACTTTGGGCATCTATATAATATTATTGACGACCAAGTTTCGATCGATCGACAGAGGGTGTTTATTTAGATTCGAAGAGAATTTGAACTGTTACACGCAGAATCTATTGAATTGAAATCTTTATTTTCAGAATGTAGTATGGTTAAACATAAGAAAACCATGTAAACCATAATTAATGCACGTACGAAGTCGCGGGCAGAAGCTATAGCTATATAATAAGCGGTGTTGAGTGGAAAAAAAACCATACCTATTACCCTTTCCAAACAGTAAGTAAGTAGAGCTGAGTGGAAGAAGTTCCATATATCCCCACCAAACAGCAAGTAGGTAGGACTGAGTGAAAGAAGATCCATATATCCCCACCAAACAGCAAGTAGGTAGGGCTGAGTGGAAGAAGTTCCATATATCCCCACTAAACAGCAAGTAGGTAGGGCTGAGTGGAAGAAGTTCCATATATCCCCACCAAACAGCAAGTAGGTAGGGCTGAGTGGAAGAAGTTCCATATATCCCCACCAAACAGCAAGTAGGTAGGGCTGAGTGGAAGAAGTTCCATATATCCCCACCAAACAGCGAGTAGGTAGGACTGAGTGAAAGAAGTTCCATATATCCCCACCAAACAGCGAGTTGGTAGGGCTGAGTGGAAGAAGTTCCATATATCCCCACCAAACAGCGAGTTGGTAGGGCTGAGTGGAAGAAGTTCCATGTATCCCCACCAAACAGCAAGTAGGTAGGACTGAGTGAAAGAAGTTCCATATATCCCCACCAAACAGCAAGTAATGGAAAAAATTCCATGTATCCCTACTAGGGAGTAAATTAGTAGAGATAGGTAAAAAAAAACCGACTATCCGTACCAGGGAGACCAAAATTAGGTATACATGGAAAAAAAACCACTTATCCCTACCAGGGGGGAAAGTAATATGGATAAGTGGAATAAATTCCGTCTTGCCCTACCATTGAAAACCGGGAGGGATAGATGGACGACTCAACTCCATGTATCCCTACCAGTAGAAATAAATGGAAAAATATTCCACGGGGGACACCATACCTATTACCCTTTCCAAACAGTAAGTAAGTAGAGCTGAGTGGAAGAAGTTCCATATATCCCCACCAAACAGCAAGTAGGTAGGACTGAGTGAAATAAGATCCATATATCCCCACCAAACAGCAAGTAGGTAGGGCTGAGTGGAAGAAGTTCCATATATCCCCACTAAACAGCAAGTAGGTAGGGCTGAGTGGAAGAAGTTCCATATATCCCCACCAAACAGCAAGTAGGTAGGGCTGAGTGGAAGAAGTTCCATATATCCCCACCAAACAGCAAGTAGGTAGGGCTGAGTGGAAGAAGTTCCATATATCCCCACCAAACAGCGAGTAGGTAGGACTGAGTGAAAGAAGTTCCATATATCCCCACCAAACAGCGAGTTGGTAGGGCTGAGTGGAAGAAGTTCCATATATCCCCACCAAACAGCGAGTTGGTAGGGCTGAGTGGAAGAAGTTCCATGTATCCCCACCAAACAGCAAGTAGGTAGGACTGAGTGAAAGAAGTTCCATATATCCCCACCAAACAGCAAGTAATGGAAAAAATTCCATGTATCCCTACTAGGGAGTAAATTAGTAGAGATAGGTAAAAAAAAACCGACTATCCGTACCAGGGAGACCAAAATTAGGTATACATGGAAAAAAAACCACTTATCCCTACCAGGGGGGAAAGTAATATGGATAAGTGGAATAAATTCCGTCTTGCCCTACCATTGAAAACCGGGAGGGATAGATGGACGACTCAACTCCATGTATCCCTACCAGTAGAAATAAATGGAAAAATATTCCACGTGTCCCCACTGAGGGGATATCGCAGTAGGGATATGAGGAATAGGCGTTTTTTTCCTTATTTTTTAATACATTTTATAGCGGAACAAATGTACTGTAATAATAGAAATCTTGCAGTAACTAGAAGTAGAGGTACTGTTAGAAAGACATGTGGATGTGTTGATCTACTTTGCCCCCGATATGACTTGAATTATAATTATTGAGTTATGGAGTCCAGAACTCAAAACTTCGTCCTCCGGCCACCCATAATTACCAGAATCGATAAAAAACACATTTGCAGCAATTAAGGACCGTGAACTCCAGTGAATTATTTCCAAATGAATTATTTATGGCAGTATAATTAATAGATACTTAGGTACGCTTTTTTGGTTGCGTATACAGACTCGGATAATTAGATTTATCGTTTTTAAAGGAACGTATCATGAAATAACAATGAGCTATATTGAAGTATCTGGTCTGAGGCTACAGATGATGTATTCAGATACAATTGGTATATGTTGGCCAACGTTCCTACGGGTGGCTGGCCCACTCGCCTAGGGGTTAGCATATTTGATTATATTTAAGTAGGCCGAATAGATAGATACATATAATTATTTATATCGTCTAGAAAATAACATTATTTTACATAAATAATAAAATGGATTCAGTATAAGATCGTCAACCCACGACTATAACAATTTGATAATTTAAAAACAATAGAAAATTTCAAACGTTAGTCATAAAGATGTATTCACAAATTGTCCATAAAAAAGTAACTCTACCGTCCAAGGTAAAAGATTCAAAAAGCAGTTTTATAAAGAGTCGGCCACATTGAATAATTCCCACTATGCCGACCTCAGAGCATACACGACTGGAGTAACCTTATATGCCGTATTTCAGTAAGTACAAAGAAATCTGCCGAATTTTGCGGGGAGGTGAAGAAATAACACATGCCAAAGATTACTCACTAATGCAAACACGATCTGTTTATTTACGAAAAACATAATCTCATTTTGATGCACACAAACATTATCATCACCAGTGATCGTAACTTTTGTAGTATTTTTGGTGCAGCGTAGTATTGTTAACCGAATGGGTATAGACAATATCAATCAAAATTGTTAATTAAGGTTGATATTAACGTTGTTAACGCTAATTAAGCATTACGATTGAAATTCTTTATACCAATTCCGTTAACAACACTATGCTGCACCAAAAAAGCTACAAAAGTTACGATCACTGATTATCACACACAGAAAGGTCTTCGTAGAAACATGGTTTAAGAATACGTCAATGCCAGTGTGATCGGCTTAACTAGTAGGGCGAGGATCGGGTCGTTAAATAAGCTACATAATTCTATCGATATTTGCACAAACATATACAATTTTAGTTTAAATTATAATGAGCAACCTTATAGGATATATAAACCCAATTATATATTGAAATATTTAAGCTATAAACTACAATAACGCAAAAATATTACTTTTTATTTCTTTATACACAATTTTACATTTCAATAAACTAAATATGTACCGTAAAATGGGGTGAGTATGGTGAAAACTGACATTCAAACCTCGATAACATTTTATTTTTACTTATACAAACTGAATGGTGTATATAATAAGTGCTTTTTCAATGCTAATATTATTACAGACTCTCTTTCAAATACCATTAAGTTATTTATTACAAAGCATGAAAACGTAGTCTCGTGTGGAGTGTAATGACGTATCCAAAAAATAATTGTAAATAGATTACATATTGGTTTAATATTTTCATAAAAAGAATATTACAGCAATACAAAAATACTATAATGCGTTGCGTGATCGAACAGGCTGTTTAAATATACATAACGTCGGGGATAGTGCTATTGCACGCGGTATTCCGCGTAACTAGCACTGGTAAATAGTGCGTATCTACACAACACCCATAGTGCGAAACCGCGTATCTAGCACTGGTAAATACTGCGTATCTACACAATACCCAACTTTACAGGAGAAGCTTGGTATAATTGTAATCAGGATTTAATTTATTATAATTATTATAATTGTAGTTAGATACGCGGTATTTACCAGTGCTAGATACGCGGTTTTGCACTATGGGTGTTGTGTAGATACGCAGTATTTACTAGTGCTAGTTACGCGGTATTGCACTATCCCCGACCATAACATATTTATAATTTGTAACACAAACAAAACAAACGCCTATTCGAACAGTCCACACGTATAAGCAACAGAGGCTCTAGTATGAGCTTTACCGAAACAAAACGTTACGACCGCGTTCGCGTTTAGCTGTCAAATCCCATACAAATTGTGGGTTAAACGCAAACGCGATCGTAAAGTTTTGTTTCGGTAAAACTTATACTAGAGCCTCAGGTGACTTAGTAAGTTTTTGACCCGTACGTCAACAATGGAATATAAGAGAATAAAATGATGGAAATGTAACAGTCCCTATGTAAATAAAACATTATCATCCTCCTAGCGTTATTCCCGGTTGTGCCCTAAATAATAAATAATTATCCAGGGACAATCTTGCACAAATCTAACTAGGCCCATAGTAAGCTCAATAAGGCTTACATATGTGTTATCGGTACTAGACGAAGTTATATTTAATAGATATACTTAAATATTAACAGTCATCACACTAATATTAACAGGCTATGTAATAAGGATTTAGTAAGAGTGAAAGAGGTCCGTGATCTTGGCGTCATTTTGGACGACAAACTGTCTTTCATACCACATATCGATTCCATTCTGGGAAAATCTTTAAGCAGTTGGATTTTATATTGCGTGTTGGTAAACCTTTTAGAAATCCTCTGACACTTAAAATATTATATAATAGTTACGTCTGTAGTCGTCTCGAGTTCGCATGTGCTGTATGGAATCCTTTTTATAGTGTTCATAAAAATAGGATTGAGAGACTTCAGAAAAAGTTCTTAAGATCCCTTGACTTTATAAGTGGCAATGAATATAATGATTATTTTGAATCTTTAATCCGCCACAATATGCAGTCACTTGAGTGTCGTAGAGACTGTGTTGACTCAGTTTTGCTTCATAAAATAATACATAATCATCTTGACGCTCCTAGCTTACTCCAAGATATACAAATTGGAGTTCCACGTAAAATTGAACGCCAATGTCGTATTAAACATTTATTTTCCGTCCCTCGTAGTAGAACAAGTTATGCAAAAAATATGTTTATTAAGCGTGCCTCTGGGCTTTATAACAATAACAATAAATTAAAAGATATTGATATATTTAACTGTACCATAAGTTCCTTGAAACATGTCTTTAAAATTGCATCTAGATAATTTTGATTTATATTCCTATAACAAAGTTAGGTTACCTAGGTACTTGCAAATGTAATAGTAGTAGTAGTAATTTTCTTGCTCGCTTCTCTTTGTCATTTCTTTACCTTATTGCAAAATTTTCTATTTTTACTTGTAGCAACTAATAACTGCAACTATGTAATCATTCTTAAATTAAGTTTTTGCTATAATTTGGGATACATATTCGAAACTATAGGTCTGATTTGTACTTTAACTAACAAGTAATGATATACTTTTGTATGACCGTTTGTTTCATATTAAATAAATAAATAAATAAATAAATATTAGGCCTTACCGGGATTCGAACCCAGTACCTTCTGCTTCATAGGCCACTGCTTATGGACGCTTCGCACCAGGCTAACCGGTCGTCAAAATACGGTCGGTACGAGGTGTAAAAGGTCTCTAAAGACAGCCAGACCACCTTATACGATCTCGTAAAGATCTGAGTTTAACTTCCTCCTAATTTGGAGATGCAAAGAGTCTCCAGCGATGAAATAAACTAACCACATATAAAAGAAAATAGTTTAAAGTTAATGTCATGTATGATTTATGTTTCACAGATATATAATTAAGTATTGGAGATGTAAAAGGTCTCTAAAGCCAGCCAACTTGGTCCAATCCGGTCGACCTAAAGCGGGCAAGCCCACACCGGGCCGCAATCAGACCGCTCGTTACGTAACTCGATCACCGCACTAATCACCCGTTCATTTACATACATTCATTTGTTTTGCCGCGCCGGCACCAAATTTGCCGCCTGATTGTTCCGCGGCACATTTTAGCGGTTCTCCCATAGCGTGGCGTGTTTTGGGACGTGGTAGGTGACATTTTGAATGGTAGACATTAAGCATTGCATTAATGGGCGTATATAGGGGGGTGGGCCTTGCTGGTCACTGACTTTAAATTCCATGCTTTAAAACACTCTCCCCCCCCCTGGCATGATTGCATTTCAAAATAATGAGACATTTTAAAGGCAACACTGAACTCGCAAACAAAAATAAATAACCATCAGATTTATGGTTCAATGTGGCCTACTTTTTATAAAATGGAAATGGCCCGAGGAACGTCGCAGGTGACATCCCCCCTATTCCACATATCGCTACTGCGACATCTCCCCAGTGGGGACATATTGATTATTTTTCCATTTATTTCTACTACTAGGGTTACTTTGGATTGCACTACACTGCAAAGTCAACCAGAATTAAAACTTTAGATACTTTTAATCCCGAAAAGCATCCCCAACAGAGATGAAATTGGAGTTCAAAGGTGGACAAAGTTGCTATACTAATATTATAAAGAGAAACAGTCCGTGAGATCGTAAGTTTGCATGTAGGGGGTAACCTCTGGAACCACTTACCCGATTTCAAAAATTCTTTCACTTGTATATAGAATGGACCTTTCGCATAGACACATTATAGCCTATATGTTATCCCGCGGATTTGCCTGCGAACTATGCAATATGCGGGCGAAGCTGCGCGTGGAGCTAGTAGGTATGCCTATTATAAATAAAAAAGTCCATTTACCACGTTACTACCCAACACACCGGCGCTGTGTGCTTTAGGTGTCAAATTGAATTAATGCAACTATGTCTTTATTTACTCGCACGTTCCAATGTTCAATTCGCTGTTCAGTTGGTTGTTTGTTCCGGTAATTTCTTTCGCTTATGTCAATACAGATATTCATTTGTTTAATGCAGAGAATTGCTAGTGTGTGAACAATTGTTTCCTTCGTTATTTGTGAATATGTAATTTTGTTTTACTTTGTCGTAGAAATAAAGTAGAAAACGACTATATGAATTAATTTGCGTTGAACGATTTTAAGATTACATACCACATAAATATTCACGTTTTTATTCCCCAGAAATTTCGTTCCAGTGCCACTTTTAACATAAATAATGTGGGTATAAAACATCGACGATAGGTTGCTAGCCCATCACCCACAACACACCCTCCTGCTCCCTTACACGTTATTTTAAGATTCAATTATGGAATACTAACTTCCGCCCGCGACTTCGTCCGCGTGGACCCGGGATAAAAACTATCCTATATTTTAATCCAGGCTATAAACTATCTTCGTGCAAAATTTCATTCAAATCAGTTCAGCCGTTTAAGCGTGATTGAGTAACACACATTCAAACATCTAAACATCCAAACATCCTAACATGTAAACATCCAAACTTTCGCATTTATAATATTAGTAGGATAGTAGGATTGTGTAGAATATTCGTTGTGGAACTTTTGGCAAAAAAATACTGTGTTGAGTTTGTTTCGGCGTTTCTTCTTAACAGTAGTCTTCTTTTTCAGAATCGAAGATCTTGCTTCTTAGAAAATATTGGATTATTCATTTAGTTGATTGACTTCGGCTAAAGTTAATATTTGAATTTGTATTTTTTTACCCGATTATTGTTTTTTTGGTTAAAACTTACTTGAACTTTATGAAAATCGCTGGAGCTACGCTAGAATCGTCGTTCTTACAAGAAAAAAATGCTTCAAAGTACTCGTAATTCTCAGAGCCTTGCGGCAATACGGCTGCAAGAACGCTCATTCTGAGGAAGACTGCTGAAGAGTCAGAAGCATGTCGCCCTTAGTGACATTTAATACGTTAGTTTAAGCGTATTATTATTACTTTAAACACGACTGACATGACGCACGATACTTTAAATTAGATTCTTCGAAGAAATAATAATTTACTTGAAATCGGGTTTGTTTTAAAAAAAACACAGTCTTTTTTATACGAGCCGAAATCTGACAAGTGTTATAGCATTTTGGAATCCCGACTAAATACGCCATCTTATAAAACTGCTTGCCAAGTAATATAGTCAGTTAAAGAAGTTAGTTGGTTTAACGATTTTAAGTACGATAGGGAATAAGTTTCTGTCTAAAATTTCATTTTTGGTACAAGCTTTTATTGCCGTACTTTTCTGTATACCATCATCAACTGCTCATTGAGACGATTCTAACGAGCCCAAACTCGATGGGGTTATGTGGTTTTATTACGGAGTTCCTATGGCCACCTTCTGTCTCTATCATCAGATCAGCTCGATAGTACCACAATATTGAATTGCCATCCAAACTATAGATATACCCAAAATTTCAGCTCAATCGGTCACCGGGAAGTGGGTCAAATTTAACTTGCAAGATTTGACGGACAACTTACTTACATACATACTTTTACTTACATACGAATAAGTCAAATAAAGCTTGTAAAAAAGGATAGTTTTTTCGGTTACACAACAAAAAACACAAAGAAAAGTTAAGATTGACATACGAAATTATTACAATTTGAATTAATACCTAATTGATATGTAATTTTAGCTTATTTAAATACAATATTTGTATGCTTGCTTGCATGCTGAATACGAGGACTTTTACACCATAACCTAAGACCATGTATGAAACTGTATTCTTACAAATAAATTATTTTGTTTTTTTTTGAATTTTTGAATTTTGTTTTGTAGCCGTAGTACTTAATGTTGTTGTTGTTTTTTTAATTAGTGTGTAATTTTTTTAATACATGAGTTGGAATTTTATTTTTTATATCTTGTGATAATGTAAGTTGCTGATGGTGAACTTGGGCAGCGTGGTGACGAGGAACGAAGTAATACACCAGTATAGGTTTAAGTAAAGAACACTTTAATGAACCATGTAGCCTATTTTATACATACAAGTTATCGCTGATACAAGCAATATGCGTTTATGTAGCGGTAAACTTTTGTGTTACTGCTAAACATGCGACCAATTGCCATACTACAATCTTGTTTGACCCGTTTTGGACTTACTTTGACAATATAGTTCATTACAAATATTAAAATAAGATAAAAATAAAGATAAAAAATAGAATATTATATAATATAACGAGTATGTTTCATAGGCAATGAACTCGTCATAGCTATAAAACGATTGCTCGATAAGCCACTATTTAAGCGGATTTTAAAGCTGCTTAAGCTTAGTGCATCGTTGACATTTTTTGGTAACTTATTGTATACAGTGGGACCCACGACATGTGTGAGTTTTGATGACAAGCAGCTCGATCACGTAACGCAATGTATGCGCGTCTAAATGTCACTGTTTATATGAAAAATACCAGTTAAATTTTCCTAACGCGCGTTCGGAACGTTACCTGATTACCCCACTGGTCAACTTCCAGCGGTTTAAAATTATTTAATTACTGTATAATTTATATTTGATGAGAGATGTGATGCACTGATACTTTATGCACGAGAGTATAAAAAGCTGTTTGATTTAACACCGTTTTAATACACGTAGAAAGCATCCTACACACATACCCTGTAAATTATGCGTACAAAATTGACGGTGTGTAATTTACCAGGCGCGACGCCCGCCGCCGAACACGGCACAGAATGAGGCATAATTGGACCGGCTTGTACTAATTATGGCGGCATGTCCAACGGCACAAACAACTTCGAAATGACTCATAAACGCACAGAATCCGTGGAATGTAACTTGGTATTGATACAGTGCATATTTTAAAGCATTTTCTCGGTCATGTTTCCTCTAGATTTTCTCCACAAGCTCTGCCATACAAAATCACTGCTGTGGTTCGTTTTTACTAAAAGGGATTTAATCGCTAATTGATTTAACATAACCCTAAACTTCATATAACTTTTAAACGCCTTAGCGTACGATGGTTTAGCCTTTCAACCCAGTTCTCCTTGGCTGGGTTGAAAGGCGTTTCGGGGTTATTACATTTCGGCTGGCGCAGGTGCTGTCAAGACACGGTTGTTTGGGCAGCTACCTGCACAAAAATACACAGAGGAAACCGCCCCGGAATGCCACTAGTGCGGAGCAGGCGTAGACTCGGCCCAGCACACCTTGGCCGAGTGCCCAGCATGGGGACCAGAACGACAGGAGGTGGTAGCCCGATTAGGGCAAGATCTGTTACTGCCAGCCGCAGTGCGGGCCATGGTATCCGGCAAAGGGGCGTGGAAGGCGATGCTGAACTTCTGCGAGAAAGTCATGACTTGCATGAAAGCCATGGCCAAGAAAGAAAGAAATAAACATATAGTCCACATTAAAATATGCCTTATATTTTGGAAATGACATTTACTTAATTTTATTTAATATTACTTTATTTCTGCTAATGACATTTCCTCTGTTTTTGTTTGATTGATGTATTTTATAAGGACTGATTGAAATTTTCGTATATTATCCTACTAATCCTACTAATATTATAAATGCGAAAGTTTAGATGTTTGGATGTTTGTTACTCAGTCACGCTTAAACGGCTGAACCGATTTGAATGAAATTTTGCACGAAGATAGTTTATAGCCTGGACTAAAATATAGGATAGTTTTTATCCCGAGTCTACGCAGACGAAGTCGCGGGCGGAAGCTAGTTATTTATATTTTACAATAAACTGTACTTTGATGATCCTGATTAGGTGATACGAAATAATTTTATTGGTGGTCATTGTATTTATAATTTTGAATATTGTTATTTTGAGATTTTTGAGACGATTGTGATGTAAATTCTTAAGTATAATTTTGACTAAGCCAACTTTGTACTGTAATTTATGTCATGAAATGAATTAATCTAATCTAATCTAATCTATAGTTTTTTGTAAAATGCCTACGACATATGGACAGACGGGAAACTATAAGCGTTCCGTTTTTTGGCTACGGAACCCTTAAATTCGTGATATTCATTAAGAAATTGTTTTATCAAACATGACGCACCTTTATGGCTACCACAAAAGTCATTCAAGAAGTGGATAATATTCTAGAAATAAAATTAACTAAAGTAAGCACCAGTTGAAAACGGAAAAAATGTAAACAAAAAATGTATTGAATTTGACATTTAATATGTCTATATGTCTAATTTGTACTTTTTTTCGTTTTCAACTAGTGCTTACTTTACATTAAAATGTCAACAACAACAATAGATCCGGTCACTTTACTTAGCTATCTCGGTACTTTCAGTATCGTGAAAAGTTACCTTTATCTCCTATTTAAAAACTTTTCTAGAAGTTTAACGGTACAAGAATCGATAAAATAGAATAATCGTTATTTTAGTTAATTTATATCGTAGTAATTGGAATAATAAACTACATAAGTATAAAGTTTTATAGTTCAAATGAAGTGTTTGTTTTTGAAGCTGCATTTAATTAAGGTTTCTTCTAGAGAATTTTTGTTTCAATCCGTTCTTAGAAGCTAAATAAAAGCTTCTTTTATTATTTAAGACTAAAACTTGGTATTTTAAAAACCCATTTGTTAAGTTATTGCTTCGGTTTGCTCTCTTTGCTGCTCTCACCATCGCGCCGAATAATTGAAAACGGCGAATTCAAAATGGCCGCCGTGTATTAAATATAATCTCGCTATTAGAGGGAAACCCGCAAAGAAATGAGTTTTTTTCTTTTATAGTTGCAAAACTCATTTCTCTCAAAATAATCACGCAATCAGAAAATGAATGACAGAGAATAATACCTACTGTGTTAGCGGAGATAATAAAATAACAAGGAAAGGAGATGTCTGGTCATGAAATAAATTTCATTTTATTTTTTACATTACTTTATGTATTTATGCTGGCTTGTTTTGCTGTAATCTAGACGTTGTTCGTACATCACGGACAATATATTACAAAACAATATATTTAAAAAAATGGCGAAATTGTGAACCTACTCGGTTTGAACTAACCACTTGTAATTATAGCAGATCACTTTTAAATATTCAAAATCAATCAAATATTTTTTTCCGCAAAAGACAAAGAGATGGTTGCAAAGGGTCCCCAGCGTCAACTTAAACTAAAGGAGATGTAAGAGGTAGACCAGAATAAGTAATAGTACTACGTCCAATAGTCAGCTCAATGAGTATACTACACTACGTTCTAAATAAATTGACGAATTATACAAAGAAAACATAAAAGACTCGAAAAAAAATATGCGTATTCATACAAATATTTTGTCCCTACCGGGATTTGACCCTGGGACCGTCAGCTTCACAGACAAAGCCATCCACTAGGAGTCTTCAAAGTTTTTGACTCAAGGGCCACACTGCACTTAATAGGTATAAATTCGCGCGGGCCAAGACTGGTTTCATTGCCGGTCATGACCAGCCATACCCCATCGCTACCGCGGGCCAAACCCTGCGCTTCCTTTCCGCGAGCCAGATTAGAAGGGCTCGCGGGCCGGATTTAGCCTGCGAGCCGTATTTTGGCGACCCCTGCACTAGTCTTATTAGCTGCCCCCCTATTCTGTAACTGGTTTTTTATGCTCACCTCAACGCTAACCCTCACATCGAATGCTCACTCAGCACGAAGACGCTGACATGTTCGCTTATAATTACGATTGACATTACAATTACGATTTGTGACATTTTTACCAGTGAACGTCTCTTTTCTTTTTTTTTTGTTATTTTAGCATGTAAGCGATATGGTGTTTACACTGTAAGCTTTCAATGTATTGTGAATAAATAAATAAATAATAAATAATAAACCCACAAATATATATTGACACCGCAATACGTAGTAACTAAGCGTAGCTAGAGGTTTCGTTTCGTGATAGGTGACCGGCGGGGTGAGCCGCATTAGCGCGTAGCGAATAACAGCCCTGGTCAATCACGTAACGCATTGTGCGTGCGTCACTTTTTGTATGGGAAATGGCCCTAACGTACGTTTGAAAAGTTACATGATCACCCCTCTTGTCATCAAAAATATAAATGACTAGCTTCCGCCCACGACTTCGTCTGTGTGGACTCGGGATAAAAACTATCCTATATTTTAATACAGGCTATAAACTATCTTCGTGCAAAATTTCATTCAAATTGGTCGCCAAGCGCCGTTTAAGCGTGATTGAGTAACAAACATCCAAACATCCAAATACCTAAACTTTCGCATTTATAATATTAGTAGGATCGTTCAATTTCAATGGCAGTCTTAAGTCAATATCACAATCTGTCATTTAAACTTCTTAAACAGCCCCTGGTCGGTTGATCCTCTTAAATTGTATCCCGTACCCACAACCCTCCAAACTTATATCCAGCCGGGGATAAGTCCGCCGAGAAGTCATTTAAAAATCGGCATCCAGGGTCCTCGGGATAACCAACTTTAATTACCTAACCCTTGCCAAATTCGAATCGAGATAAAAGCTGGTATTCGCAACTTGGCGGCAACTCGGCTCACGCGAACCAGTATGTTAGTTGAAATATACGAGTAAATGTATTTTGTAATAAGCGCTTCTGTTTTAATGTTTGGAGATCATTGGCATCTCCAAAACTGAATTTTCTTTTAAACTTACCTTTTTACCTTACCTTTTTCGCAGAGACCTTTTATATTTAACTGTGCATCTTCATTATTCTTAAAATAATTGTATCCTATTTAATGCTGACGTTGGTAACTCCGTTTATCTCGAATGTGTGTTTGTTGTGTAAATAAACATTAGCAACGTTTATTTACACAACTGACACATATGTACAGCTGCAAATACATGTAACCCCCTTGTATATAAACTTCTGTGTAAGTAAACTCCGTTCCTGACATGTAAAATAAATATTATAATTTTAAGTAATCTCCTGTTATAAATTCCCCGTGTGGCGTCGGATCAGAGCTACGTATAACCACGAACTCCGAAATTCGAAGTTCGGGTATTTCCATCTCTATCGCACTCACAGTACCTACTCGAGTGACAGGGATGCATGTATACGAACTTCGAGTTTCTTTTTTCGTGGTAAATTGTTATTTTGATAGTAGCACCAGCCCCTTTTTCCCCGTGGGTGTCATATTACTCAACTACGGAAATATATTTGAGTGTGTCTAAAAATCGTGTGATAAATCTACAATATCTAGAAACACCGACATACGTTCCATGTACTCGGTTTACCCCTTTAGGGAATGCAGGCGTGAGTGTTGATGATCTTACGGTCGTATTATGCTAGATACGTCGAGTGAAAATATGATTTGATGTTTGTGAATCGCATAACAGCAGTCGATTCTTTAAACTTCGGCAATGGAAGACAATCGGCGCCAATTATCTTGAGCTTAGCGCTTGGGACGGGTTCGAATCCAGTTTTAATTACTGTTAGTCTAAACTGTACTGATGCGAAGTGCTAACGCTGGGCCGATTTATGGGATTTAGAAGGGGCGGGGCGACATGGAAGCTAGTTGAAAAGCCGCTAGCAGTGACAGCCGGCGCCATTTTGATTTAAATTATGTACAAGATATAGTTGTCTATTCGATGCCTATTTCGAGAGCTAACGTAACTGTAGTAAATTGGTTGAATACCAAAATGTGACTGGTTCGCTGACTCAGCCTAACATTCCAAACCTCTAATGTAACATATAATATACTTAACTAGAATACAAGTTAAGTATAGCATAACCAATTGACATGCAAAAAATAATTTATTAATAAATTATTGTATTGTAGGTATTTAATTAGGGTCCATATCGGGTTGCATAATATTTGTAGCCATATAACTACTTGCATAAACGACAAAAGTCATAAATTAGTTCGCATACATTTTTTTGCCATAATATTTGAAAGCATAAATAGCAAATGTCATTAATTTATTGTGCATTAACAGCTTTAAGCATAAATATCATTCGCCATAATATGTTTGCGCATAACTTTTTCAAGTCATAGGTATGAGACAAACATTTTTAATATCAACATTATGGTTAAACAAAATATTACATAGTACATTTATGACAATGAAAGTATTATGCGCAGAATTATTAATGACAAGAGACTTTTATGCGCAACAACTTTATGCGTAAAGTTGTATAGCTTTCGAAATTATGACGAGAGTCATATTTTCGAAAGTTTCATTATCTTTATCTAAATCGGTTCGTACAAACTGCACGAAATTTTCTATATATACATCAAAGCATCAAAAACACGTTCGATAAGCGCCCGGGAGGAGTTGCACCAAACTGTCTAAAATTACTTTTCTTCTGTTGTAATAAGGAGCCCGTACACACAGTTTCAAGTCTCTCACTTAAAATTTAACTCATCCCCATACAAACTTTCAACCCCCTTTTCACCCTCTTTAGGGTACAATTTTCTACAATCCCTTCTTAGTGGGTATTTGCGTTATATAAACAACCTATTGTAAAAAAACAGCTTTCCAGGTTCAACGGTTTGGGCTGGGTGTTGATTTAAGTCAGTCAGGACTTTTACGTTTATAGGTATTTAATAAATAATATGGTGTAGGAAAAAAAAGGAATCCGTAGCGAATATTTCCAGCGTATTCTTTGGTAAACGTACGTCTACATATTCATTTCCCCTTCGCCACTCCACACACGAAAAGCGTAGTGTCTGATCGAATGTGACATAATTATCATAAAGTCTCAAGCAACATCTCCATCCGCGGCCGCGTCGTGGCCGTATCGTCTCACTCTCGTATGTCGTATCGTACGTACTAAAACCAGAACATAAGCAAACGTAACTCAAGTCGGTGAACTCACAATGTGATCACGATTATCTTATTATTTGCAGCTTACTTGCAATTTAGGGCCGACTGGGATTACCCCAAGTTTACGCATTTAGTTATAACAAATGCAGGGCCCATTGTTAAAACTATTATATCTAACTTAGTTAATACTGGTTTAATTTGAAGTTTAATATTTATTCAGCTTGATAAAGTGAGGGCTTGAGGGGTTAAGCCCGGATGCCCGAGAAAGTGCTTATTATTTACTAGCTTACTTATTAAATACACAAACTCGACCCGAAGTAGAGCTAAAGATATTTAGCTCTACTTAGCACCAGCACCAAGTAGCTGTCATTCTATAGAAACTTGTCAAACTTTCCATACATTCAGATTTTAACGAACACCGCCTACGATTATACAGACAGTTTGGTGCAACTCATCTCGGGCGCTTATCGAACGTGTTTTTGATGCACACTACACGGGTACACTATTTAATGCCGAAAAGTTACTTATTTGTCCAAAAGCATATTTTTGCCGAATCTCATGATTCCGAAAAGTATGTTATACCCTGTGATAATTTTCAATCTTTCAAGATATAATACAAACCAAACCAAACCCAACACGTAAAATTTTATTAAGTCATCGGCGTCAAAAGTTTCATTCAAAGGAAAATGACGTTCGAAGTAATGAAATTAGGGTATGTTTGATAAATTATTCTTAGGAATGTTTTTTTTTTGTGTCTAAATACATCAAATCCATGTTAACTTGGCTTGGTCCTTCGTACCCTAATCTCGGCGCATTGAAATATTGCAAATCATAAACCGCAGTTGTTGAAAAACGACTGCTTCCATATCAGCCGTCCACACGTGTTTACTAGACAGCGGCAGTGAAATAAAGTGTCTGCCGCGATTCGTCGAGGGGCCATCAATAAGTGGGTGTTATCCTGCGGCGGAGTCTAATGTTGGCTCGGCCAGTTGGGGTAAGACAATACCGCTGCCTCACAGTAACACATTTAGGGCGGGTTGCACCAAGTAGCTGTCATTCTATTGAAACTCGTCAAACTTTCCATACGTTTAGATTTTAACGAACACCGCTTACGATTACTGATAGTTTGGTGTCTCTAAACTCACCCTTAGTGCCAATTTCGTAGTGCTACGAAGCCGATAACATGAAAAAAACCGTTTGTAACACAGAGCGCCTATACGGGCAAAGCGCCCACCTAGTGGATTTCCTGGCACTTAAAGTGGTAAAGTAATCTAGAGTGGATATAATACTCGTATAGTCATCATGGTCGTTTATTCAATTCGGAATATGATGCATCTAACGATGTCACGATGTAGCCCTCCGAATCGCTAAACTTAAGTGGCAGTGGGCGGGGCACATTGCACGTAGAACCGATGGCCGTTGGGGCGTAAAGGTTCTCGAGTGGCGACCACGTACCGGAAGGCGCAGCGTGGGTAGGCCCCCCACAAGGTGGACTGATGACCTGGTAAAGGTCGCGGGAGTCCGCTGGATGCGGGTGGCGCAGGACCGGTCATTGTGGCACTCTTTGGGGGAGGCCTATGTCCAGCAGTGGACGTCTTTCGGCTGATATGATGATGATGATGATGAACGATGTCACTAGCAATGTGGTACAAGTTAAAGAACAATCTCAAAAAGATAGGAATATTTTAAGTTTCTGTAAACTTCTAGCAGAACTAAAGGCAAGTTTTATTAAGTTCCGTTAATTTTGCAAGGAAAATATTCTAAAATTGCCGGGAACTTTCCACATGTTTTACATCAATTCAAACAACGTTATTTACACAACAATTTAATAAGTGCATTGTTTTTGGCCAGAACAGTTTTTTATAGAACAGTGAACATGAAGTACCAACTCATTAAAGTAGGTATATAATTCTTTGATTTGCTTGCTTCTGATCTTATACATATACCTACATTTTCAATAATTGACCTCCTAGGCATCAACATTCACATCAATACAATCAGCAACTTGTACCAAAATTGTGCGGAAGCCGGTCGTGAAAACATCCTAAGGCATTTGTTTTACCGATGATGAATCAGTGGCCATGAAGATGGTTCGATACGAGTCAAAACCTCGCTAAAGGCCTGCAACGTTACCGATAGTGGTAAGGCGGAACTTGATGCATAGTCTTGAATTAATGATAAATTGCAATATTACTATACTGATGCTGCTTCTTACATTGTGACACTTCTTCTTACGGTGAGGTTTTTGCGTCATTTTAGCAACATCTGACCCTCTGAATAATAATCTCCGTGGGTATTTAAGTATCTATGCATGTAGATACCTAGTATTAGAATATTTGACCATTTTACAAATAATTTTTATATTAATGTATGAATGGTTTAGGTTAAATGCACAGTTATCTATGCCTTACTGGTTAGTTACAACTAAAGAACGCCTGCTGGTTGTGCCTTACAAAAGGATGAAATCTCCTAGCCACTATATAAGTGCGAGGGGGACGAATGTTTTATGTCCAATATAAACGCCCCATCATAATAATTAGGCTGCACGGCTATCAAATATGACGGCCCGCGAGCTGTGTCGACTATCCGTCTCTTTTTAAGCGCTCTAATTAGTCTATCTAGCCCCAACACACTGTGATAGCCATGCTGATAAAAATAGTTGGTTTACGTAACCACACACAAGTACACAAATGATAATAATAATAATACATTTATTCATACACCGTATTGCTAATGTTGTCCATAGCGTCGTCGCGTCGGGGGACCGCTTCAGTCGCTAGACGGTCCCCCGACACGACAACGCTTGGAAAATGAAAATAATTGAACTTACATAATATATGTGACGATAATAATTATAATAAGTTTAAAATATTATGTTACTTTTTGGAGTTTATTTTTTGTGTCGGGGGTTTTTGAAATTTTTAATTTTACTTTTATTTATTTATATGGTGACGCACTGGAGGAACAAACTTACATAGTAAAATCTGGGACACTTTTTTTCTTGTATGACGATCGATAGTGTCAACGATTCTGAGTAAGAAAAACAAAAAAAACGAAATCTGAAAAAAAAAGTTTTGTACACTTTTTTTGAAAAACGCCCAGGTGTCAAAATATTGATGTTCCGGGTTATACTATGTAGTAACATATTTTTGGGCAGACCTCTACGATACTCTGTGCAGTTTAGTCATGCATGACGTGATGAAATGTGCATGAGGCCGATTATATTTGAGAATATCTATTGAACTATTATTATCACGAGAACTTAATTAAGATTAAATACAATATACAATGATTTTGTCCTATTTGTATTACAAAGTTTTGAAAGGAAATTCTACAAAAAGTTACCAGATCATTGTTTAAGACATGTCTGAAAATAAAATTAAATTTGAAAAATAGAGCTTATTACAGAATAAATATTAGCAGAAGGATATTTATGGATGTCCATGCCGGTGTACCCTTGTTTTGTCGACAACCTTTTCATCGAATATTACTCGTATTTCATCCACAACGATTCATCGAAACTTTAGTACGAGTAATATTGTTTGGCGTTATTTTTTTTCAACTACTATTTATTTAAATTTATCTTACTATGTAGAAATACTATTCAACGAATATTACTTAATCGCTGATTTGTTTCAAATTATCTTGACAGTACAGTAATACGCGCAGCGACGTAGACGCATTGATGACTAATTAATTAATTAATTAATTGCGGACATAGCGCGGCTCGGCCGCTGCTAATAGTTTTGAAACGATGAGTGAACCCGTCGTGAATAAGCTACTCACCTTTCTGCTGCGGGTACTGCGGGTCTGTTTGGCGAGCTTCAGTGCCGCCGACATCTGCGCAGCGAAGAAGGTGCTGTTCCAGTCCCTTGGGATCGCCGGCACATTTATACCTCACCGGAGAGGAGACGAAGCCGGGGAAAAATCTCTTAAGGACATCGTTGATGTTCTGAGGGAGCGTGAGAAGGACTTGCCTGAGTTCGTGGCGACGGAGGTCTCCAAATTGCCACCCCGCATTCCAGAGCAGGTTGACGTGAGTGGCCTGCTGAAGTAAATCGTGGCTCTTAAGGCAGGCATAGCTGAAATTTTGAAAAAGTTTGACGTTTCGCAGGCTACTATTGCCGAGTTACGCAAAGAAATGATCGGATTGCGTAATAGTGCCCCGGAAACTCGGTCACCAGCGGGGTCAAATTTCAAGACTAATGACCGGGCGTCAAGTGTCGACTCGGTCAGTTTGCATGTTGCCGATACTGCGCATGCCGTTCCACGGCCCGCGTGCCCCCTCCGCGCCGGGCCTCCCCCCGCCCCATCCACTAAATCACGTCATCGCTATGCTGATGCCGTAGCTGGTCGGTCTGTCGCAGCCGACCGGAGAGACGCGCCCTCAAGAGCGCGTGAAGTTCAGGTTCCTCCAAAGGAGAAGCCCCCGCGCACCGATGTGGATAAGGAGGGTTTTACAACGGTGTCGAGGAAGCGCAAGCCGCGCAAGAGTCAGTGTGGTACTGCAGAACCGGTTGGTTCAGGTCTGCGGGTTGCCACACCGAGCAAGGCGCTATATGTATCGCGCCTGCATTACACCGCCACGGCTGATGATGTGGTGGAGTACGTTCGTCAGAAGACCGGCTTCTCGCTGAGGGTGTTCCAGCTGCGTTCGCGCCACTATGTGCACTTCAGCTCGTTTGTGGTGCGCGTGCCGCGACCGCTGCAGGAGACCATCGCATGTGCTGACTTCTGGCCGAAGGGTGTCGTGTTTCGACGGTTCCGGGCAATCTGCCGGATCCTACACCGGAGACGACGATGCAACGGCGCCGCGCCGTTTCGTCGCCTAAATAGTATTATTTGTTGTTTTTAGTTTTGTGACGCATTGGTTATTACTGTAATGTCACGTAAATGTATTTGTCAATAAATAAATAAATAAATAAATAAATAAATCTTAATTGACACAACTACAAAACATTGCAATTCATTTCTTCGACGTATTACTTTAATACAATTTTATATGTCCTACTGCACATTTATACATTATTCAAATTATGTAGTTAATTGAGTGACAGACAAATATGTATAATATGTATGTATAATAAAACTAAGGATCATTGGTGTAAATCGTTTATTACAAAAATATATCAGGGCGGACAAAAATGGCTTGTCATAAGCGAACTCTGTTTTAGGTCGGTTAGGCTAGGGTTCACTTGTGTCCCTCAGACCAGAAATAGACACCCCGCGCACTTGCTGCACGGCTATCACAAGACGGCATGCGAGCTCTGATCTTCATGATAAATTCATACTACCAACCATTCGTCCAGATAAATAATTTCATATCTGAAACTACCCACATATCAATAATCTCGCAGAGTGAGCCGACTGACGTGATTGCGTTTAGTTTCGATAACGAAATATTACCAATTGAAATAATTTTATGCGGAATAAGTATTATTACATGTAAAAAATAAAAAATAAAAAATCCCGAGTTAAAAGCCATGACATGAATTTTATTGAAATAAGTCAACTACCAATTAAAAGACCTCGGTTCAAATTACCTAGTATCGAGTCTTCGACGCAATGACTTGTCGATGAAATGAAAATACTTGAAACGTTGTCTTTGAAATAATATTCGATTAAATGTTTGTCGGCAATTCAATGGTAAACCGCCAATGCCACTTCTTAAGTTACCCCTTGTATAAAAGTATGTCTTATGTAAAAACTTGACATTCAAAAAGTGTTCGCCATGAATTATTTTTTTGAATTTCGCTTTGACTGCATTCTTGATCAGTAAATACGGTAAAATAAGCCGTCTACTTTAAATGCCACATATGTCAGCGCTCAACTTTTAAACTTACAGCCCAAGTTAGAAAAATGTTCCGATTTATGCCGCTAGGGCGACCACCTCGTAGAGTTCAATTCGGATATTTTAAAGCTCGCTAATTAGAGTTGGGTCGGAAAGGTTATCGAGTGGCAACCACGTACCCGGCAGGCGTAGCGTGGGTAGACCCCCCAGAAGTTGAACTCATGACCTGGTAAAGGTCGCGGAAGTCCGCTGGCTGCGGGTGGCACAGGACCGGTCCCTGCGGCACTCTTTGGGGGAGGCCTATACCCAGCAGTGAACGTCTTTCGGCTGATATGATGGTGATGATGATGAGTTAATGTACTAATAAATATGCCTAGGTACGACAAATACTTCCTTGTATACGAAATTGACCTAGTATGTTTACATTCCAACGATTGATCTTCCAATGATTGATTGGACCAATGTGGTGTCGGGTTCGAATTTCACCACCCCTTTCTTCCCGTGGGTGTCGTAAAAGTGGACTAAGGGAGCAGGGTTGAAGTATGTTGTTGTGGGCGATGACTAACCTATCACCGCGACATCACATTTTGTCGATATTTTATACCCACATTTATGCTAATAGTGGCACTGTAACTTAAGTAAAATGTGCTAAGTGAAAGGCGTGGATCTGTCTGTATGTATGTATCATTATTTCGAGAGTCAGATTCCAGGAGTTTGAACTGTATCTTCATAGGTATATTGGCCAATAATTAGATACATCATTATGTTACCACTATAATTACTGCAACGAGCATAATATAATACAAGATATGAAAATCGCTCGCAAATATCGTGAAAAATATTATTACTTTAAAAAAATTGTGTAGGTACTGATAGAAATTTGATTTGTAAAAGTGCCATTACGGCCTACTTGCAGAATAAAAATCATTTTTTAATTTAGATTTAATGTTATCTTCAAAAAGTAACTAACTAATCGATATAAGTAAAACTAGTACACCACATGTTTATTTGATATACTAGATAAACGATGAAACGTAGACGACTTTTTCCGTCACACTAATAATGTTGTACACGAGATATAAAATGAGACAAATACTTTTGTAAATTTAAACTGAGAACTTGTCACCGTCGCTCCACGTACACGTAGTCACCTCCTCAGTAAGAGGCGAGTTTATTGCAACAAATCAAAAGTTACCGGGCCCGTGAATAGGAGGACTGATCATAAATCGTACTTGCAAAGGCACAATGGTACTCGGAATACAAGGGTCCTAAGAACCACGCAGTTTCATACATCTTTAGCCATTTTGTTCTAAGTTGGAGTACCCCTTGTAAACATCGCGGACTGACTTTGATGTATATGCTTACTAGCTGCATTTCTAATAGTGTAAGACATTCGTTTCGCCGGTGAGCGCAAATATTAAACAAAAGTCGGGGTTTTGGTTGTATCTCGTAGCTCAGTTGGTTAAAGCGATTGTCCACTGACTGAGATGTAGGATAATTTTTTTTTATTTATTATTTATTTATACTTAAGGAGTACCAACAGCTGCAAAACCATGATATAAATCTTACATAGTAATACAAAGCCAATTAAAGGAACTCACAGATAGAAATGGCATAGAAAAAGAAAAATGTTTGACACACTTAGCACACAATATCGCACTAGGCATATGTACACTGCTAATACAGAATAGTGCACCATAAAAAAGAATAAAAAAACATAAAACTGCATAGCAACTAATTAACAAAGAAGGAACACGTGAGCAAAGTTGTAGTGTGTGTGTGTGTGTTGTGTTGTAGTTGATTTGTTTGGGTACGTGTACGTACCCAAACAAATCACCACTTATAATTTATCTATCTTCAAATTTAGATTGAAGAATTGTTATCATGAAAAAAACGACATGCTAGTTTTCGCCTCACAGAAGGAATCGAACAGTTGAATATATCAATGGTGAAGTGGTATTAAAGGTCCTTTTAGTCTTAGCTCGAACAAACAACGTTTAGCCACTCGTTCCCAGAGTCATTTCCTCACGGAACGTACTTGTTTCGCTATTAACTATCTTTTTCTTCGCCGTATGGAAGATAGAGTCATCAATTCTTGACCTAGACTGCGTCCAGTTTAGGTGAAGGCGCAAAACATTACTTCCTAAGTGTAAATGATATTGATATAGGGCGAGCCTATCTCTGGTACGCCAAAGCTTCTAGGGTCAGTTTCGTTTGCTACCCACGTACGGGGGAAAAGGTATCCAGGTATATAAGTTAGCTACGTAGCTGGTCCTATCTCCAGCCCAGTGCTGAGATCGCCTGAGTCTTGGGAGGGTTGACCATGTGCATATGTTATGCAATATGTGATTGAATTAAATCAGATCTCGCTACCTCTGTAGCTATGATTATGAGTGGCCACTCAATTGTCAACCCTCGTGCACTTCAAATCGGTGGATACCAGTCCCACTGCAGGCCATATAAACACTCGTTCTCTTTGGCAATTAATCAGTTCCCTAATTTATAATAAAGATTAAATAACGTCCAGTTATTTAATGCATTCTATCTAAATATCGATACCAAGTTAGATCAGGTTAATTAGAGTAAAATTAACCTGTTGTGAATACTATAGAATGGACAAGTCTGTGACCTTAGATTGTACCCCCCAGACAGGTGGAGTCTTCTCTTCGGCCACGTCAAAACTGCTGAAAGAACAACGAGGCTTTCACTAAATCCGACCCTAGTCACCTATTAAGTAGCTAGATATACTAGGTTTTGATAAAATGATTAATACTTCAAAAGTTAGACACTGTCTGTTCGAGCACAATAGTAAAGAGATTTACTATTGTTATGTTATGATACTTATGACCTTATCTACGTTGCTCCTAATTATGTAATTTAGTACTTAAAGGTATCCTACTGGGAGTCTGCAGGTAATGGATTAAAAAACCAGTTGAAAGTAGAAATAAAGAAAAGGAATTTATTGATTGTGATTTTAATCGAAACTCTTGACTAATATACCCAATAAAACTAGTTGTAGTCTTATTTGGTGATTGCTTTGATTAACCTAGGCCAAACCTAAAGAGGAAGAATCTAGCAATCTCAACGAAAAAACCTCTTGCCTTTATTAATCCTAAATCAAGTAACAAATATTATACGCTAAAGTTAATTATGCCACAGTTTAGCTAACTATGAGTAACAACAAGTAACTACCCAATATTCTACGTCCTATATTCTCTAACTTGACAAATACACGAGTTCACGTTTGGACACTAAACAATATACCTAGATCAAATACACTTGCATATCATAAACAATATTGGCTGAAATGACCTTAGCTGGGTTAGGCTTTACGTTCAAATATTCGCTAGCGTGCTTAGTGTTTATACTGTCGGCTTTGGTCAATCCAGACAACAATCTGTGTGCAAGCAATGACACACGAGTGGGAATCGAACCCAACTTGTACGGAACACTATTTAAAATCGTTCCACAATGAATCGGTGGATAATTACACAATTATACAATAAAGGTAGATAAATGGACAGATGGGACTGATTTATCTACAAGTAGGTACTATGCCTACAGAGCGCAAGCAAGCAACTCTTTGTAATAAGGGTATTACAATGGTAATTAAAAGGAAGAGTATATATATAAGTGATTTCGCCCGCTAATTCATCTGTTCATTGATCTCTCAAGATTTATACTTAGCCCTTTAAATACTGTATAGAAGCACTACACTGACTCTATTACTTAAAACACTTAGATGTCTCATATGGTCAGACTCAGGAAAGACCGGCCATCTAGTAATTTGAAAGTATCGTCTTCTTCCGTGGTTCCAGAACAAGTGTCGTCCTCGCGACATTTCCCCGTTAACGTGGATCTTTCCTCCCCTCAATTAACGATACAACTTTATTTATACAATCGCTTATTCTTATTTTCAACTTAATTCTAATACAATAAGGTCTTTCTGCCGATATCCGCCTCTCGTTGCATCCCCGCTTGTCTACGATCTGCGCGTACGCTCCTCGTCTTGCTTCTCGTTCTCTCCTCCAGGCAGGATCACACTCCGTCTCTCTCGTGCCGCTTTCTCCCTGCTCACGGAATTTGCGCCGTCGTCTGTCCAGCACGTGTTTGCACTTTGCTGTAAGTTGAAACAATGGTTTGCGTAATATCTGTATAATAGGATATGCTACAACGAACATTATGCCAATGGTGGCAAAGTCGTCACTTGATTGTACCGTGTGCAAACCTTGCCATTGAATCTATTGTCCATGTTCTTTGAACTGCCATAGTTAAGCGTTATGAGTGCCCAATATTTATTTAAGTCCCATTTCTTTTACGACTCTAGTTTATGACTTCCTAGGGCTAATGGTAAGATGCTGTCTTTATGGTGCCATCACGCTGGGGCGAGTATTATTGTTCTCCTAAATAAATATTCGTAGAATTTCACGGTATATTTAACAGATCTGGGTTCCCACTACAATATCCATCTCTCTTGACAAACTATTCAAAGTGCGACTAGCGCGACTCAGGAAACTATTTTGCCTTTTATTTTATTTATTTTTTATTTTTTATTTATTTTTTTATTAAAAATATACCCATGTTCGTGAACTCAGAGACTACGAAATTAAAATATGAAGACTAGATATATTTTTGCAGAGAATAGTAATCAATCCATAAACATCGAATATTAAAGTCATCTCTAAATTAAATAGAGGAGAATACCTAATAATAATAGAATACCTAATAATGTTAATACTGTCCTAAATTAACCATTCCGATTACGGGTCTATAAAGATACCATTAGCAGCTAATTTGTAACGCTTCTCCTAAAATTTAAAGGATGCTTAAAGATGCTTCACAATCTATGGATGCCTCTAGTAAAGGTTACGGGCGTCCGCTGGATGCGGTTGGCGCCGGACCGGTCGTTGTAGCACTCTTTGGGGGACACCTAAGTCCAGCAGTGGACGTCTTTTGGCGGATATAAGATGATGATGATGACTTAACAATGCACAATACGGAACTTCGTCTCTTTCAATTATTTCTTACTAGCTTTCGCCGCCCGCGACTTCGTCTGCGTGGACCCGAGATAAAAACGATTCTATATTTGAATCCAGGTTATAAACTATCTTCGTGCAAAATTGCATCTCAATCGGTTAAGCCGTTTAAGCGCGATTGAGTAGCAAAACATCCAAACATCTAAACATCCATACATCCAAACTTTTGCATTTATAATTTATATATTTTAGTAGGATATCGATCTGCAAAATCCATTATAGGTACCTAAATACAGACGGAATAATGTTTGGAACCAGGTGAGATTTTGCGTTAAAAACTTAAAAAATTAACTCTTAGTAGTAATTAATTAACAGTTGGTTCAAAGTAACTTTTAAATTCATAATCTCAGTCTCACATAACAGCTAGTTATATCCCTTTGTGTATTAAGTTGGCGGTCGTCTGTCGCTATAATAATACGGAGCATGAAAACAGCATTATAAGTTTAAATTAACCGCTGCGACGTATAAATCAAAATGTATTTACACCTCCGTGCCTTTTGTAGCAGACTTTACAGCTAATGTGATGCAGATCAACCTTGGGTCAACTCAGCAGTGCTTAACCATTGTTTAGAAGTAAGCTTTATTTTCTTACTAGCTTCCCCCCGCGACTTCGTCCGCGTGGACCCGGGATAAAAACTATCCTATATTTTAATCCAGACTATAAACTATCTTAGTGCAAAATTTCATTCAAATCGGTTGAGCCGTTTAAGCGTGATTGAGTAACAAACATCCAAACATCTAAACTTTCGCATTTATAATATTAGTAGGACCAATAGGGGTAATCTGTCAAATTGTAACTGCTGGTAAGGAAAACTATTCGTGGATTGATTATTGGGAATGGCCGTTAGTCACAAATTGTACCTGTTTATAATCTTAGTATTTTATTTACCTAATTATTTGTTTCGCTGTCAGTACGCACTGGAGGAGCGGTTGTCATTACAGCATTACTGACATCATCGTACCAGCCGAAAGACGTCCACTGCTGGACATAGGCCTCCCCGAAAGAGAGCCCAAGTGATCGGACTCCCGCGACCGCTACCAGCGGGCGTAGCACGGTTGCCATTTTATCACTTATCGTTGTGGTAAAGACGGCCATCACGCTCTGACAAGTATGCGAGTGCGAGAGTGACGGATGCCTTATCCACAACGATAAGTGATAAAATGGCAACCGTGCTACGCCCCCAGGTCATCAGTCCACCTTGTGGGGGCCTACCCACGCTGCGCCTTCCGGTACGTGGTCGCCACTCGAGAACCTTTTTAGCCCAAGGGTAATAACCCTTTTTTTTTTTTTTTTTTTTTTTTTTTTTTTTTTTTTTTTTTTTTTTTTTTGACGCTGGAGAAATGTGTTACACATACCCCCCGGCCCGGGGAAGGCCATAGTGGGGGATTATGTGGGGATCTCTCCTCCCGTAACCCCCTCCGCGCAAGGCGGAGGGAGAGGAGGAGCCTACCCACTAAAACTCCAGCGGCGTCACCCTCACCTGCCGTTAAGGGGGCGTCGTGGGATGCAGCATTACTTACCACGACGCCCCTCGGCGGCCCTGGCTGCCAAGCCAGGGCACCCGCGCCAAGGGAGGGGAAGGTCAGAGACGCTTGACCTTTCCCCCAGACTTGTAGGGCCATGTGCAATGTGGGTCCCCAACCCACTGGCCCTACTGCGGGAAGACGCGGCCCGCGGCTGCATACCGCGCGCGTCTTCGACCCCTCCGTCTGCGCCGGAGCGGGAGCGCGTCCGCGCTGTCTTCGCGCTCCCGCTCCGCGGCCTCCTTCTGCGATATGACGACTTCGCAAAAGGAGGCCACCGCCTCCCAAGATCTCTCGCTGCCCAACATGGCCGCCACCACGTTGTGCAGCGAGAGGTCATCCACTCCGAGGGCCAACACCATCGTGCGGCGCTCTTCGGCCCAGCGAGTGCACCACTCCAAGGTGTGCTGGGCCGTGTCGTCCTCCGCGCCGCACTCATGGCAGGCGGGGCTATCCTCTCTTCTAATCCTGCACAGGTAATGACCGAAACAGCCATGTCCGGTCATCACCTGTGCAAGCCTGAACCCCACCTTGCCATGGGCCCTATCCAACCAACTGTCCATCGACCCGAGGAGTGCCCCTATGGTGCGGACTCCATAGGGGGAGTCCTCGAGGTCGCCTTTCCATCTCTCCCTCAGCCTCCTCTGCGTCTGCCTCCTGGCCTCCCTCACCTCCTCGGGAGCGGGATACTCCCCGGTGACTCTCCATCGCACCCGCTCCCTGTGCGCCTCAGCCAGCGCCTCCGCATCTAGCTCCCACGGAGGTGTGCCAGCCAAGGCACACGCCGCCGCCCATGCCACCGTCACGTAGGCCCTGCAGATTCGTATGGCCACCACCCTCTGTGGCCTACGAAGCAGGGCCCTGTCTGCCGCGCTGAGCCGATCCGCCCAAATCGGGGCCCCGTACAGGGCCATGCTTCGGGCAACACCGGCATAGAGGCGGCGGCACGTGACAGATGGCCCCCCTACGTTGGGCAGCAGCCGCCCCAGTGCCGAAGCCGCGCCCACTATGCGGGGAGCAAGTTGGCGGAAATGCTCCCCGAAATTCCACCTCCGGTCCAGGATGAGGCCCAGATACTTGATGTGGGGCCTCACCTGGACCATCTCCCCGCTCACTCTTAGGGCTGCACCCGCAGGCGGCCGCCACCCCCTCCCCCCAAAGATTATGGCCTCCGTTTTGGGGAGGGAGACCCGCAACCCCAGCAACCGGATGCGGGTCACCATTAACTCCGCGGCCACCTCCGCCCGCCGCAGAGCCTCCCTCATTTCTGCCCCCCGGACAGCTACCATCGTATCATCCGCATAGCAGATCACTGCTGTCCGGGGGAGGAGAGCGCCCCTTATGGCCCAGTCATACCCCAGGTTCCATAGAAGGGGTCCAAGAACGGACCCCTGGGGCACGCCACAGGCCATGGGCCTCTCCCTCCTCTGCCCTCCTCGTTCTTCGTAGAGCACTACCCGCTGCGTGAGGTAGTGCTCCACGATGCGCCGCAGATAGAGAGGCACCCCGTGATACCGGAGTGCCTCCCCTATAACCGTGTACGGGAGAGAGCCAAACGCGTTGGCGATGTCGAGCGACACCGCCACCACTCCCTGCCCCCTCCCTGCCGCCTCCTCGTGAAATCCCCTTAGGGTCCACAGCGCGTCCATGCAGGACCGCCCCGCCCTGAACCCAAATTGGCGGTCCGACATGTTGGGGCCCGTATTGTCGAGGTGCTTGACGATCCGGGAAGAGAGGATTCGTTCCAACATCTTCCCGGTCTCGTCAAGCAAGACGATTGGCCTCCACCCAGAGGGGGAGTCCGCTGGCCGGCTCTCTTTTCTGAGGAGGCAGAGTCGCCCCTCTTTCCAACATTTTGGAAACCGCCCCACCTCAAGACAATCGTCAAAGAGTTCTCTGAGGCGGTCCCCCAGTTCAGCCATTGCCAGCGGCAAAACCCTCCCGTGCACCCCGTCGGGCCCTGGGGCCTTTTTACAGGCTCTTAGGCGGTGCACTGCCCAGGCCAACTCCTCCTCGGCGATTGGCACCACCTCTACGGGTCCCTCTTCCACTTGGGGCAGCGCCATTACAGGCGGGGTGAAGTCGGGGGCGGGCGGGAACAGGCCTTCCACCACCCTCGAGAGGAGCTCCGGTTCCAGGGAATCCATGGAGGGACCGTTCTTCATTTTGCCGCGTACCACCTTGTATGGCCGCCCCCATGGATCCCTGTCCAATGTGGCCAAGAACGCATCGTGAGCCGCGTCCTTGGCCTTCGCTATCGCAGTGCACAGGGCCTCCTTTGCCTCTTTTAGGGCCCTGTGCAGGAGCTCTTCCTCCTCCGGGGTGTGCCTCCGTCGTCGGCAGTGGCCGTAATGGCGACGCGCTCTGTTGCAAGCATATCGGAGGGCAGCCACCTCCTCCGACCACCAATAAACTTGCTTTTTGGCTGTCGGTTTCCCTGCCCTCCTCATGCTCGCGTCGCAGACTGTCGCCAGCGACCCGCGGAACTGGAGCGCCCTCTCCTCCACCCCTGTAGCCCGGTCTGGTGCCCGCCCCCACCTTGCCTCGATCAGGGCAGCCTCCTTGGCCGCCTCCCGGTCCAGGCTGCCCAAAGCCCACTTTGGGAAGGCTCCCCTCCTTCCGGCACCGGGCGGCTGCACCCGCCCCGCTTCGGAGACCCTCAACCAGAACCTGATATACATATGATCGGAGAGGGTCTCCACGTCTCCCAAGACACGCCAGTCTATTACGCGTGCGGCAACGGCAGGGGCCGCGAACGTTACGTCTACGATGGACCCCCCCTGCCGACGCACGCACGTATTTTCCGTGCCCTGGTTAAGCACCTCCAGCCCTAGCCCCACTGCCCAGTCCTCCAGGACCTCTCCCCTCGGGTCCGTCCTAGGGGAACCCCATGCCGTGCTCTTGGCATTAAGGTCCCCCAGGAGCAATACCGGTGCCGGGGCTGCGCCGCCCACTACCCTCCCGAGCTCCTCGAGAAATTGCTCGAAGGCGAAGAGCGGTCGGTTGGGGGAGAAGTACACGCCTATCAGCACGGTTTCCCCCCACTTGACCGCTACGTACCCTGACCCGCACCTTATTTTAGTTATTGGTGGGTGGCTGCCCATGGGCGGGACAACCACTGCCACCAGGCCATAAGTGTCCCCCACCCAGTTGGGCTGAGGGGACACAAAATATGGCTCCGCCACCACTGCAACACTAATGCCCCACTCCGCCATATTCTGGATCATCAAATCCTGTGCGCGGGCGCAGTGGTTGGCGTTACATTGCAGGACTTCCAATTTTTGATGCAATGGTTGTCCTGGCATTAGTGTTGCATTTCTTCCTCCGCGGTGTTTCTGGAGGTCCCCGTTGCCCGGGCGGAGACCTCCTTTCCCCTGACGTTAGGGGGGGCACACGATGGCCCCCGCATAACATGGCCTGCTGGCATTTTGGCCTGGTGACAGACCGCACACCAAGGTGTGGGGGCGCTGCACTCCTTGGCCCCGTGCCCCGGCTTGCTACATCTAAAGCAGCAGGCACTGCGGTCCACCGGCGACGGGCACATGGCCCTGGTGTGGCCCGCTCCCATGCAGCGATAACATCTCATTGGCAGAGGCTCCATCGCCTCCACCCGCGCCGCCGACCAGCCTAACATTAGACGACCCGCCTCGGCTAATGCCTTGGCCACTGTGATAGGGCAACGGGCTATCACAGCGCCGGACCCATTCAACCATCGCACCTTCCCCACCTCAATTTGGGCTTCCGGGCACCTGCCCTTAGAGGCCACCTCGCCCTTGACTTGGTCGGAGGTCACGGACTCGTCGAAGCCGCTTATGCGGACCTCCGCCTTCTTCACGGGTCTGGTGACCTCCGCAACGTCTCCGATCAACTCCCTCAGCTTGTCGGCCAGGTTGTCGGCGACCGGCCCGCTCTGGGTCCCGGGGACCTCGATGATGCGGGCCCCGGTTGCCGTCTTCCTCACTTTAACGTGGCTTATACCGAACGCTTCAAGTTTTAGGGTGGTGGCCCTCCCCATGACTGTCAGGTAGTCCGTATCGGCCTCCGGCTTCAGGGTGACCACCACCGCCGCCGATGTGGGCGCTACTAATTTGGGCCCCAAAGCCCTTTTTGCTGGGACTGGGGCGACATGGGGGGCCTTTGCGGCCTTTTTGGCCTTCCCCCCCCTGCTGGCCACATCCCTCCAAGTCTCGTTCGGTGCGGACGTCAAAGCCGAGGCCGTTGGCTCCACCCTCGCTGGAGCCACCAGGGGGGCCAGTGCCACTGGCGGAGGAGGCGCTTGCCTTCTCTTCGGCTTCTTCTTGCCCTTTTTGCCAGTGCCGGTGACACTGACGACTGGGGAAGATGCGAGGGCCTGGTTAGCTACCGATTCCGTCCCAGGTGGCTGGGGGGTGCCCGTTGGCTGTTCCTCCGCTTGTTGCCTTCTGCGGTCCGCCGCTAGTGGGGGGCGAAGGATTGGCTCCGCCGGGAGGCGCCTTTGTATGTCCTCTAGGCGGACGTTAATAATGTCGCCTACAGAGATGATGAGGTCTCTCTTGAGCTCCTCTTTCAGCTCTATAAGGGACTCCCTCAACGACGCCTCCGTAGCGCCTGCTGTCTCCGCAGGACGGCCTCTCTCCGAGAAGGCCCTTCTCAAGGCCTTCGTCTCCGCCTGTAGGAGCTTGAGCTGCTCGCGCATTCTATAATTGTCGGCCCTTAAAGACCGGACGACCTCCGGCTCACTCACAGAATCCGCGAAACCCAGCAGCTCTTTGCAGTTGGCGTTCATGCGCCCCCGCACATCACCCTTGAGATTGCTGCTTTTGGCAATCTCTGCCAGTATTGCGTTGGCGCATCGCTTCACCGCCTCTGCGGAGCTCTGGGGTTCAGCCGCCTCCTCGCCATCAGAGTGCACAGTAGGTCGCTCTAACCGACGTTGCCTTGTTGGAGCCGCTCGGCGGAAGGCCTCAGTGTCCGCCTCTCCCTCAAACTCCGACGGTCGGGATTGCCGGTGCCGTCTCTGCGAGGAGGTTCTCTTTCGCTCGGGCGCTATCTCCTCGTCGCTGCCCCGCGCCACTCTCCCCCTTTTGATGGAGGCCTCCTGCACCGCCATCCTTTCTTCCGCCACATGTCCCGGTCCTTCAGAGTCTGGCGGTTCCGTATGTTCTAGGGCCGTCGCCCCCCCTCCAATGTAGCCCCTCCGCTCTTCATCCCCATCCTCATTTTGTCTGACCGTTAAGGTGTCGGTGCACGCCAGCGGGGCGTCCACCTCCACCACCACCACCACCACTTGTCCATTTGCATTTTCCAAGTCCATATCGTTGCCATTGTCGTCGCTTGATTCCAGTCCGTTTTCTATATTTTTAATTAAATTTGCCATTTTAAATCCCACGAGTAGGGCCGAACTTAAACTACACCCCCGGGTGACGCCCATTCCGCGGGTGTGGCTACATACTGTAGAGGTCGCCTGGTGTCTACAGGTTTTTACGACTTCGCTGTCGGATTTTATAGACTTGTCTGTCACGGGCCGGCCAATGAAAGCAAGCCCTCCGGTCCGCACATGCCGCCCCGTACCCCATTACCGCTGTAACTGGGGGTCGTTGGGACAACACGGCAGGCTCCGGGATTCAAGGGGAGGTAGCGGAAAGCTCCCCTATCAATTCCCTTTCGGGAATTCCCTCCTCAGGGGTCGACAAACGACCCTCGGCTACATCTACAGTGTCCTCGAACGAGCAGAGGATCACGTAGAGCGGCCCCTCTTCGGACCGAGGTCCCTTGAGCGCGGCTTACATAGGGATCGCGCTCGCCCCGCCTGGCAGGCCCTCGCGGGCCCCGCTGGCGTGTGTTGCTCTTCGTCTGGTCCCTCCCTCCAGGCCTGCACGGTATGGGTGGCCCTGCCGGCATAGCCCTGGAGATCGTTGGGACACGCAAGCCCCCCCACCACAACAAGGTGGCAACACCATGGGGGGGAAGGGTAATAACCCTTGGGCAAATTGTGATCCGATAACCAATAGGTTAACTTAAGTTTTACGATTCGAAGGGCTATATCGGGTACCATTTTTAGGGTTCCGTACCCCAAAAGGAAAAAACGGAACCTTTATAGGATCACTTTGTTGTCCGTCCGTCCGTCCGTCTGTCAAAACCCTTTTTCCCAGGGACACGTGTAGGTATCCAGCTAAAATTTATACCAAATACTCAGGTCTACTGTCCCTTGGAGCTGTAAAAAAATCAAACTTCTAAGCCAATGCAATCAAAAAATACAGCCGTTTATGCCGCCAATTTCCGCAAATTTTCGAAACTCGCAAGGGAATCAAAACCTACAGGGTAGGTACTTCCCGTGAACTCAGAATCTTGAAATTTGGTACGAAGCAACGTCTTATAGCACAGATAAAGGAAAAATTGCGAAAACCGTAAATTTTTTGTTACATCCTATAATAAAAATATTTTTAATAATTTTTAAGTTATTACTTATATACCTACAGGTTTGTACGGAACCCTCGGTGCGCGAGCCCGACTCGCACTTGGCCGGTTTTCTTTGCTGCGGATAACCTCATTTCTGATGCGATCACAAGGAAAATCTGCCAGCATTAGCTCTCTCCATTGCCTTATGGGTGACTTTGTGCCTTCTTTACTTACTACAGACATGGCGATGAAACAATAAATGCCTGCATCGCATATTTACTGTACTTGCCGGCTCTATTTCGGTCATTGACCCTGTGCATCTCTGACAATATGACATTAATGTTCCTTTTTAGGCTTCTGAAGTCAACATTATAGCTTCGCCATGTCCGTCTGTCCGTCCGTTCGGTCCGTCCGTCTGTCCGCCTGCTGCTTAGCTTAGGGATCCTTACTACTAGAAAGCTATAATTCGGCATACGTATATTTAAATCAATCACGCCAACAAAATGGTAGAATAAAATCTTTAAAAAAAGTCATTATTTTAGGGTAAAGTGGGGATGTATTTTTTTAAAACCTTTAAACCCATAGTATCGGATATCGCAGGATAGTTTAAAAAAATGGGTTTTAAAACCATTTGTGTGTGATCCGTGATCCGTTTGCGTGATATTGGGCTTTAAAGCCCTAAGTTTTGTTCGAGGCAAGTGTCCCCCCCCTCCTGCTGGCTAAATGGCTGCTACTGGGAATGGGAAAATATTCTTGGCAGTAGTACGTATAATGCATTAAAAAGGTAAACTACCACGGCTAAAAAGGCATCACTAGTTACCGAGTAATAGGCGACCAACTTAATGTGTACTTGGAAAGGCCGCCTTTAGTATAAATTCGGTCGACGCAACCGCACCATTTAGTTGGCTTGCGCGTGTCGTTATAACAAAGACAGACAGGGAACTACGGAACCCTACACTGCACGTGGCACGACACGCACTTGGCCGGTTTTTCTGTTTTGACGCTCTTAGAGACCGTCTACATACATCTTTAAGAACATTAGAATAATTTTTGGACGCTCAGAGAATACATCGCTGGGATACTAAATTAATATCATTAACTTCTTGTTAATTCTGATACAGACCATATCGAATGTAATGTATAATATTTGATTTTGTTTTCATTTATTGACATTTAGTTTGTTCACCGTTTCTCGGTTATTTTGTAACATTATTATTATTTTATTGTAAATTTCGGTTTGACTTGTAAAAGTGCCTTACTCATACTCATAATATTTATTGCATATCACATTGTATCTTAACCTATAATTAGCATAGAATTGTGTACAACACGAAACCCTGGAGGGCACAGCAAACAGTTTATTCAAGAGGAGATAGAGTTTTTTGTACAAGATGATATAAGAATACTTTAGGTATTAATTGCAATTATTGGTCGTGAAAAAATTCGTTTAATGTATAATAGGCTTTTTTAATGAGGTGATCTTTTAGTTTTTTAAAGAATTCATTGTCGGACTTGGTGTTTTTCATTTCGTTACTAATTTTATTGAATATTTTTATTGCCATTGAGTTTGAACTTTTTGAGTGTAGTTTTAGTTTTGAGGAGATAACCTGCACCAGCTTATTTTGAAACCTGCTAGCGTAACGTCGGGGTATGTCTGACTGTTTAGTATAAAATTGAGGGTATTTTTTTACAAACTTACATGTTTCCAAAATGTATATTGATGTTAAAGTAAGTATTTTTAGATCGATGAAGTGGGTCTTACAACTATCCGGTATATTTATGTTAGCCAAGATTCGAACACATTTTTTTTGTAATATAAATAGGCTTTTCACATCTGTGCTATTCCCCCGTATAATGGCACCATAGGTAAGCCAAGCCTGGGTATAGGAATAGTAAGCAGTTAAGGCAGAGTTGAGGTCGCATGCTATTTTTAATTCGCGTAAGGCATACGTGAACTGCGACAATTTGGTTTTTATTTTGGCTACATGCGCTTTCCAATTAACAGCAATCAACTTCGAACCCTAGAAGGGGAGCGGTATCTACACATTCTAGTGTTATATTGTTGAAGGTGAAATCAATATTAAGGGGGGTCTTTTGATAAGGCATAAACTGTAAGATTTTGGTTTTTGAATTTACTTCCAAATTGTGATCCGATAACCAGTCAACTACGTTTGTTAATAATGTGCTCAGGTCTTGTGTTATATTATTGTTACCTGTATTCTACTTCATTATTACACCAATTTACGCCTATTTTCTCTTTCTCTCGCATAACACGTGGCCGGGTTCATTACCTTTGTCACGTTGTCACATTTAAAATGCCGCTGAAGTGCTTCCACCTAAATTCAGGGCCGCATGTACACGAAGTGATGATCGAGATATCGTCGGCAATTAAAGTACACGTCTGCTGTGTAGTTTTTGGAAGGTCGTTGATATATATTAAAAGCCTTTGTGGCCTATTTGCAGAATAAATAATTGATTTTGATTTTGCTTGGGCGTTAAACTCCTGTGATCTGTGGCTCTACAAGATTTTACATCAATTCAATTCAATTCATTCTTTTATTTATAAAATGATATTTTACATGTAAATTACTTAATGATTGCTATAGTTGTCACCTCTTATGCTACAGTATAATTATTAGGTTAAAAATTACATTGCGTGATGTTAAACAACAAGTATAACATTATTTAATACTTATTTAAGCTAAGATTACATTATAATTGTTGGGTAAGTGACCAGGTAAATCATCCAGGCGTGTGAAAAAACTCGTCGACGGACTAAAGCGCGTCACGTATCAGTTTTGATTTAAGTTTATTTATGAATACTCTGTCACTGGGTGCATTCTTTATTTCAGTGGGTATTGCATTGCATACTTTTGGGCCAATCGAGAGTAGGAACTTTTTTGACTTCGACAGCCTTATCGATGGTGGTCGCAAGCGATCACGGTGTCTAGTGTTGCGGTGGTGAGCGTCACCGAACGTCGGGAATTGTTCCAGCTTTTTTCTTAACATATTTAGCTACTTCTACTTAGGACGTATAGACTAGGTAGGGTTGGTACTTCGTGCTCCTTGAACAGTTCCCTCGCGGGACTATCCCACAGGGCACCACCCATTATGCGGATTGCTCGCTTTTGCAGTCTGAATGGCCTTTCTCGCTCCGCAGCATCGGCCCAGAGGTCAACACCGTAGGCAAGTAGTGAGTGGACGTACCCATAGTAAGCCTTTTTTACGTTGTTTATGTGTAGACTAGGGCGTAACCTGCTGAGCGCGAAGCATGCAGACGATAATCTATCTCATAAGTTGTCGATATGTGCACCCCCGGGTCTTAACCCGCGTCGATAGTCAGGTCCAGGTACTTCACTTGATCTACTTGCGGGACAGTTTGCCCGTTACAAACTACTTGTAACTCGTGTTCTTTCTTGCCGCGCAGGCCGAATTCCATGATGTTCGTTTTTTCGACGTTTAGTTACATACCGTTGGCCGAGAACCACGACGCCACCTGATCCATCACCTTGGCGAGCTTGACCATCTTCGAGAATACACCTAATAAACATATAAATAAATAGTACATTACTTACTTAGGGCGGTTAATCAAAGAACGTCTCAGATCGCAGTATTTGATGCCCGAGGATTTGATGTCAAGGGCGTGCAAAACATACTATTACCTGACTATCACATTTTAAAGAAGTGTCACATTGCAACGAAAAACATAATAGCTTGCAACAATATAAACATTACTTACAAACATGTGCATAAAACAATACTTAATGCTAAAACCCCCAATATAAAATATAGCTTTAGAAGCGGCCGAGCGGCTTTCAGTATATTCACAAAACTTTAGCAACTCCATGTGAGCTTGTCCAGTATAATTTGACTTCTAAATTGCAAAAAAACTGCATGCAATTGGAGACCAGACTTTTGCTGGTCACAAGCAGCTCAACGGTTGGTAAAGTTTAAGAATTCTGGCCAGCAAATCGCTCGGAATGGCCATTAATCGGTCCATTAGTCTGCGGCTCAATTAGGCACTTTCTTTTCGCTTTCCAATTTGTATTAATGTGTTTCGCGCGTTCGTTCTAACACATTATCGCGTTTATCGAGGCTAACGCGTAAAATACATTAAAATTAAATTAGAATGGAACTGTTAGTGTTAGATTGACCTTTGGTAGACAATGGCCGACGACGAGCGACGACAGCTAAGAAGAATGTATCACTCATCAAAATTTAATTTGGTAATTATGTACTGATTTTTCTGGATTTTTTTTCTTGATGAAGACTACTGATATTTTATTTCATGTTAAATATAAACAACTCGGGACAAAACTATGAAAGGGTTTCGAAACTCGATGCAAAATGTAATGTAATGTCGATAAAAACACGTGCAGTAGATTATATAATTCATGGACCTATGATACTCGGGACAAGCTATGGTAATAATAATACCACGTGCGAGCGAGCTGGTAGCATACAAATCTCGATAAGTGTGACAGAAAATATCATTCATTGTCCTTGTCATAGTTACACTTTTTTTATTTGGCTCAACTGATTTAGTATGAAGTTGTGGCAAATAAACCATTACCCGTCCAAATGAAGTAGGTTGTTTATGGCAAGTTATCAGCCATTTTCAGTCCACTGTGGGGGGCCTACCCACGCTGCGCCTTCCTCACTCGAGAACCTTTCCGCCCCAACGGCCATCGGTTCTACGTGCAATGTGGTCCGCCCACTCTCTGCCTCTTTGGGGGAGGCCAATGTCCAGCAGTGGACGTCTTTCGGCTGATATGATGATGATGATCAGCCATTTTAAGACCAGTTCGTAATTTAGCCTTTCCGTACCTCGCCGTGGCATCACGTACCTACCTATAGCCTGTCCTGAGTAGGTATCATAGGTCCATGAAATAACTAGTGGCTCTGTGAGCTGTAGACCTCGCGCATCGAAGTCGGAGTTCAAGATACAGTGGACGGAACATAAAATTTGTACCAAGTCAGTAGTCAGGGGTCACCCTTTCTTGTAATTTTTTACGTTTTCAACCCATATCTCCGCCATTTTTTCAAAATTTCGAAAAACTGACGACAAAAAAATCTGTATAATTACCGAACCTACTCACAAACTTTCATGAGAATCGGTTGAGAAATGTGAGCTCTAGGCGAGAACAGGGGGAAATCCAAACATCCGGACATGAGGAAAAACGATTTTTCGTCCAAGCTGAAGCATAGACGCTTCGCTCGCTCGGTCGATTAAAACAGAAAGCAATACCATTGTTTTTTATAGTAACTGTAAGTGTTTTATATATTATCAGCTCACATATAGGGACTTAGATTTTTTCTGCAATAATCAAAGGTCTCGGAAAGCAGTTCATGTGGTAAACTGGAAAGGAAATGTGGACAATTTCATTGACTGTAGCTAAGTGGCTTGGCGGAGTAGTATTGAATTTAAGTCGGTTTAAAACTTTGTTTTTAAAGTAATTTATTTATAACATTAGCTGTTTTTAGTCGGGCAATGAAAAAGTTCGCCAATTTTCGGCTTTATTTTAATGTTGATAAGGTCCAAAAGTGACGAATCTTTCCTTCCCCGACTGTACAAGCGACTTACATGTTTATGAAATCTGCATTAAAATCGGTCCTGAGTTTCAAAATTTTTAGATAAGATAAGATAATAATTTATTAACGCCACAATAAACGATTACACATAACATATCAATATAACAACAAGCGACGCTAAAAGGAGCCCCACTCAGCATATTGCCACGACAATATTGGCGCTGATTTTCAGTGGGGCCCTGGCTAAAAACTACTATAATATAATTAAAACTAAACGAATGATCTATCAACTAAAGGATCAATCAAACTCTTTAAACGTACGTCATGTTGCTAATTTCCATGAATAAGTACAGGCGCAGATGGCCCTTTGTGTGATTGAAAAGTCCCCAACCCACACTGGGCTGGCTTGGGGACAGCCCATCTCATCCATTAGAGGAGGCCAGAGCCTAGCAATGGAACGTATGTAGGCTGCTGATGATGACGATGATTGATAAGTTTAAAGTCACCCATCATAAAATGTGCAAGTTTACTGTTCATCTGCATTATGCAGTCCCCCAGTCTGCATAATGCAGTAAAAATGTACTTACAAAGTACTTATACGATCTCTGGCCGGGAGTCCGCTGGATGAGGGTGTCGCACGACCGGTCATTGTGGGACTATTTTGGGCCCTATGTCCAGCAGACCAGTGCAGGTGATATGATGTTCATGATGAAGTAATAACACGCCTACGGGACTGTATTTTGCAATTTTCATTACAGTAGGTCCAAAATCAAGCCGATGGAGTCATAAATCATTACGCTGGACTTCTCGCTCGCAGTAGTGACGAGCGAGAGATTATTATTTCAATTCGTTCGTCTATCTCTATCTCTATCGCAATTGCAAATTCATGTGGCAGAGAGGGAGATATTGCGAGTATCGACTTTCAATTTTCGTGGCAGCATCGCTGTTTCTCTTGCCGCTTCGGATAACCGCTGCTCTCGCTCACATCTGAAGTGTCGATATGCCCGATCGGGCTAGGAGCGACCGAGCACGTGCTATGTGTAATTCATTAATAATGTAAATAATTGTAATTGTAAGTGCAAAATGGATGCCACGAACTGAGTTTTCTAGTCTATATCAACCGAAAGACGTCCACTGCTGGACAAAGACCTCCCCCAAAGAATGCCAAAGTGAACAATCCTGCGCCCGCATCCAGCGGACTCCCGCGACCTTTACCAGATTATCAGTCCACCTTGTCAGTCCGCCTTCCGGTACGTGGCAGCCACTCGACAACCTTTCCGCCCCAATGGCTACCAGGCCCTTCTACGTAATATAATTGATTCTGTGTTTGTGCACAATTTCGTTCGAGCGCAAGCAACATTGGAATAGGGTTCATTTATATATTTAGTTTGGTTTTATTTTCGTTATTATTTAGATTTTATTTAATAATACGTCTAAGTTTATAATAATTTTTGATATCTGTGTTTATTGGAATAAAATATTATGATATTATTTACTAATTCAATTCACGAAAAATCACATCCTTAACATCGTCCTAAACCGTCCAAAATTGTTTATATTTATCCTCGCCTTGAAAGATGTCAATGCATCACACAATTCCGCAGCCGCATGGTCGTATAGTAATAGGTAAAGTATGGCGTTTAAGATCTTTAGGACTAGAAAACTTGGGTCCTTCTAGCAGGGTTGTCGTCGGCGGGAATCGAAGTGATCACTCGCAACGAGCGGCCATTTGTCCATTTGAGTTGCTGTATATTTCCCGACGAAAGTGGGCATTAGGGAGTTGGGGAATGAAGTTTTGAGATAATTTGTTTCGTTGAAGGTCAGTTTAAGACAGAAAAAAAAACTTAAGTCTAGTGAAGTTGTTTCACTCAATAGCTGGCTAATGTGCATCAGCAATAGTATTCTAGTAACTAGATACTGTTATAATCGATGTGAATGGATATGCAGGTAGCGTGTTCAAGCTATAATACGCCTTCTATAAGGCGTAATCTAGTCAATCGGTGCTTCTAAATAACCTGTTGCAGGCAGACGGAAGAACAGCGCTGGCCTTGCCAGCTTCATGCTGAGTTGTGGCCCTTTTGTGACAAACAGTGTTCGGCCTATTTGTGTAATTTTTGTTACCTACGTGTTTGTCACAAATAAATGCTTTTCTTTCTTTTCTTTCTTTCTTTCTTTCTTTATTAATATGATATAGCGTCTGATCTGTAACTCCAATTAATCTGTGTCCGGTCCATGTTGTTCATCAAATTATTAAATATTAAGTTGTTTCACTTCGGTGTACATTTGTATTTGTGCATTTATAGGTGATTTGTACATCTAGAGATGTTCTCACTCGTTGCTTATATAGGATTTGTTTCTTCTTTGGCTTTTTATATTGTTATTTTGATACTTATATGCCATACTGTAATATTTTGTATCAGATACTGTGCAAATGTTATCATATAGCGTGTACTGTGTAACATATTATTATATTCAGTTTCTATTTGCGAGTTCCTATAATTGGCTCTGTATTGCTATTTATAAAGTTTAGCGAATATTTCATAGCTGTTGGAATTCCTTGTATAAATAAATAAATAATATGAAGTTTAAAGTACAGTCAAGTGTAACAATATGGGTGCATACCACTTACTCATAAATATGTACTAGAGGCTCTGTGAGCTACAGAACTCGGGAGCCTCTCTTAAAAAAAAAACCCTTGTTTTTCGAAAAAGTAAGTTGACACAAAAAAACTATATAACAGCGGGAAAGCGGGACATCTGGACATACAAACGATTTTCGGCCCAAACTGAAGCATAGAACGTCGCTTCGTTCCCTTGTTCGATAATAATACAAGTTTAAGAGAGGACTAAATCGATACATATTTCTGCACTTCACTGTACTTATGTACAGAAGATCCTCTGTCTAACAAATCCAGTAGTTGACATCTAGGAAACTCAAATCGTGGCATCCCGTTTCACCGCATAGCACGTAATTTTTCGGCTAGTTAGGGTTGTCACGTTTCTGTGTCGTATCATCTGTGTCACTTGAATTTATAGGTTTTCATCATCAGCCTTATACGTCCCAACTGCTGGGCACAGGCCTTCTCTCATGAATGACAGGGAACGGTCAGTAGTTCCCATGCTGGCCCAGTGTGCACAGGGGAATTTATATACATCTTCGAATTTCTTCTCAGATGTATGCGGGTTTCCACACGATGTGGCTTTCTAAGTACGTACAGTCAAGTGTAAAAATATGGGTGCATACAACTTACTCATAATATGTTCCATAACTCTTATGTCAGCGGATTAAGGTTTTGGTACTTATTTATGAGAGGATGTTATCGATACATATGTTTGCACTTGACTGTACACAAAAATATCGAAATCAAATATTTATGCTTGAAATGGACCTCGAGGGCAGTTTTCCATGTCAAACATCAATTTCCAATTAAAAATAATAATATCATTACAGTGTTTAATACGATATGTATTATTCTACTTTGGCATTTGTACAGTTTATATGGATATTGTTTTTAATTCTTGTGGGCTTTTTGTAATATTTAATTTTAATATATAGATGTATTCACGTATTATCAGCCTGCTTTTATCCGAATCCGAGAAATCATCCGTCTCGGGTCCGAATCTGGAGGTCCTCCATCTTTTTCTCACTTGCGATGTTTCGCCCGAGTGCGAATGAGACGTGCGATTTCTCGGATTCGGATCGGACGTAATGCGATACCGCTCTTAATAGGTTAAATGCAGTACAGTAAACTATGGAGCCGGGATTACCGTCTTTCGCATTACCTATAAACTAGGAACAGGCAAGGATGAAACACACTGGGCAACATACATAAAGGAAATACTTAGTCAGCTCGCGGGCCGTACTGTGATATCCATGCAGGTAATTTTGACAGGTATGATTAGTTTCATTAATTTTGTACTAAGCAGTAACGCTGCTAACGAAATTATACATTGAAATTAAAGGTATTGAAAAATGTAATGCTCCGAGTCGGATTCGAACCGGCGACCACAGGCATTCATGGCCTTTAACTACTATACTAACCAACTGAGCTATCGGAGCAATCTGACTCGGCCATTCACTATCATACGCAAGCGGGTGGCGTCGCTAGTGCGGCGCGTGCGTGGCAGCGCCAACAGTCTCCTTGCCACAGTCGCGGACAGAGTAGATGGCGCTTTCTGGCAATACTGGATTAGCCTACATGCTTGTAATAGATCACGTCATATAACATAGGTAATTAATTAATTAATAGTTAAACTAACATAGAAATAAGCTACTAATACAATATGGAAACTTTAATTCCGAAATAAATGATTATTTCATTTAATTTAATTTAATTTAATCTTTCAATCAGTTCCTTCTTACAACGCCTTAGGGAGGCATGTAGCGACATCTACCAGAAGACTTAGGCTGTAGGGTATGATTAGTGTTGCGATACAGTCGCGCGTTCGTGAAACCTTAGTATCCCTACAAAAAGCCGCCGTGTGTAACCGCTTGAAGTGCTTGCAAAAACAGGTTGAAGTACTATTTCCCCCTATTTCTTGTTTCCCACCTATATCTTTTCCCGTATTATAGTTTCCCCGCAAGACGGCCACCGGAGCAGAGGCAGACCAAAAAGGAGATGGCGGGACGATATTGACGCGTCCTGTTTGGGTTGGCGGGAGCATGCCAGGAATGGGCCGATTGGAGGAAAAGGGGGACTTTGCCCAGCAGTGGGACACCTAAACTGGCTAGAAAAAATCTATTTCAAAATAATTCATTAGTATCAGTATAAATGTAGCCGCCACACCTGTGTGCCCCAGCATCGCGGCCAGGGAAACTTTTGATTTGTAGTGGCAGGCGGCGTGCGAGTTAGCGTCTCAGACAATGGCTCTTTAGAGTTATAGCGCCTTTTATGCACCTTCTTGCGTAACAGTTTATATTAAATTGTACATAATGTACAACACAGGAACCTCAAAAACCACGTAGGTAGCCGAGCGGAAAGGCACGTGAGTTTCAATCAGCAGGTCGATAACGTAACGCATTGTACAAACGTAAGGTAGATCTAAATGTCAATTACAGATGAATTGTCCTAACGCGCGTTCGAAAAGTTACGTGATTACTCCTCCCGGCTAGTACCACTGGCTTTAAAAACAACTGATGTACGAAGTGTCATTTCATATTTAACATAACTTTTTGACGCAGGTAACATCGTGAGGAAACCGGTCCAATCACAGCAAGGTTCTAATTTTTCCTCGGGGTTGGAAGGTCAGGTGGCAGTCGCTTTCGTAAAACTCCGCTGCCAAATCTCGGGATAAGGTGCCAATGACCTCAATCTCCTCTAGGATACCACCGGGAAAAACGCCAGAAGTGTTATGTTATGATGCAATACAGCGGGAACCTAAGGGTATTTACCTGATTTAATTTATTCGAGCCTGATTTTGAGTACCATTTCCGAATGAAGGCTTTTTAACTGATGAAGTCATCGAATGAAAGAATGAGGGCGGGGTGTCATTAAAACGATGCCAGGCACCCGTTTAGTTCGAACATGCGCATACCGGGTTTTAGGCACGCTTTTGCGTAGTGTAAGGAGTATTCTATGGTTTTTTCTGTCGCTGGATGGAGTCCTGTGCAAATTATCTAGGACACTGCTTATCCTCCTGCTGCAGACTGTACATTATCTAAGGCCATGTTTGATTTAATACTGTGCCTGTGGCAAACAAGCATACGGTTGATGGGAAGTAGACGCCATAGCATATAGACGCTTGCGACAGTTGCGACCCGAGAAGAGTCACAAGCGCGGTGCCGACCCTTTAATAACTTGAGGGCTCCTTGTGTTGACAGCTAGAATGCAAGTAGGTACCTACCAGGAATCAAACACATGGTGTTGCCCAAGCAACCCCATGAGTGCACTCCCAAGAGTATTTACATCAAGAGACCTCACTTTAAGGTTCCCAGGACCCATCTACTTATACCTCATTTCATGTGGGAACCACTTACCTTGTTTTCCACCGACGTGGTATAAACGTGTTTTTTTTTAGGTGTTTTACCGGGAAAATTCGTCTACGTTTTTTCGTTTATCTCGGATACCTATCAAAAGAAAATACGTTTAACTTATGACCACTGATCGCAGATATATATATATATATATATATACATATATAACCTATTTCAGCACATTAAAGATCCTAAGTTATATTATGTAATTTATGTAAGTCCAAAATCAAATAATATACATGTCACACAGTATCGAATAACCCGCCCCGCGCCACTCCAGGTGCAAAGGTTCCCATCACGCTAGCCGCATTGCCGCGCTGCACAGCTATGGCTAACTTTTGCACCAGAAATGACCCAGAGCGGGGATCCAGGCCTCTCTCCTGCAAACGACGCCCCACTTCCCTAAAAAAGGTTGTGGCCTCCGGCACATTAAATGGTTCCTTTACATAACAATACCTATGTTATTGCGTTTCATAATGATTTGATTTGAAATCACATGATTACCCCAAGATTTTTCTAATGTTATATGGAATAGGGTATAACGCACACGCAATTTATATAAATAAGAGGTAGATGCTTTCAAAACCCTAAAAATCTACACCAAAATATATATTCTTAATAAAAATCGTCAGCGAGATACAGAAAGGGTTAAAAACCCGTCCTTGGGTCTGCAATCGCACGAAATCAGTGTAAATTGCTCCACAAAGGATTGAATAATATCTCAGCCCCTTGGGCCCAGAGATTTATTATGGAACGGACCTCGTTTGCCTTCGCTGTGTAAAGTTTATTTTAAGATTTTTATTGAAATTCAGGTTAGAATGTTCAACTTCTCAGACTTATAGAACACTGTGTACAAAAATGTTGGAGCCTTTCATTGTAAAATTTGCAAAATAAACTTCTTATGTAAGGTTTGAAACTTTTAAAATGAGTGGTAATTTTGTTAAAAAGGTTTCTTAAAATTCCTATACAAAAAATCATTTTAATTTTCTTGAGATAAACTGGATGTTTTATATCACGCGAAAAAAGTAGAATCCTCTACTTTATAGCAAAGTATGAAATAAATAAGTTCTTACTATATAACATACATGTAAGTTCCTACTGTAACTAACCCGATATGGATATTTATCCGAAATAAAGTATTTTGAATTTGATTTTATTTCTGCACTGAAACAAAAAAAAATTGGCTTAATATTGGGTAAACATGTTCATGACGGGCAGAATGGGATACAGGTTGGAGTCCTGTCATAATTCATAATACATAATTCGTCACTGGCACCTGTCGCCGTCACGTGTCGGGTCTATTTTTTTTTTTTTTTTTTTCGTCTGTTTCAATAAAAAAAACATGTGTCTTTTGTTCTAATATTACTAGTGGCTACCTGTTACTAGTGAATGAACTCGTGAACCTGTTTTTTTTTTTCATTATGCCGAAAAACTGTGTGAAATGTGAGAATGTAGCTTTGTTAGTTCGTGAATAGGCGGTAATCTCCAGAACCCCTAATTTGATTTCAGAAAATCTCTTTCCCTTTGCATAGCAAGGAGTTTCCTCATAACGCGGGTATGCCTGCGTTATTTGCAATAAACGAGCGAATCCACGTGAGCAGCTAGCACAATATAAAGTTCGTAGATATTGTTTGTTTTCTCCGGAGAGGATCAAACTAAAGAATTCAATTTATATAATAAGTCCCTCTTTAAAACCATCTGCTATCTGCAAAAGTGCAAACTAGAACGTTTTTGTTCTTTTCTATGCTGTTAAAGTTATTATTAATAATAATAATAATTTACTCAGAGCTACGGTAGCCTAGTGGTTCAGGCATACGGCTGTCAAGCGGCGGTCGTGGGTTCGAATCCCGGCTCGTACCAATGAGTTTTTTGGAACTTATGTACGGAATATTTACCGTTAGCTTTTCGGTGAAGGAAAACATCGTGAGGAAACCGCTATAATCCCAATAAGGTCCAGTTTTTCCTCAGGGTTGGAAGGTCAGGTGGCAGTCGCTTTCGTAAAACTAGTGCCTATGCCAAATCTTGTGATTAGGTGTCAAAGCGGACCCCGGGCTCCTTTAGGGGCACAACCGGGAACAACGCTAGAAGGATGATGAATAATAATTTACTCAAAATCAGACATCATAACAATAAAATTAGCCTAAGACGTTACTCCCTAGTGAACCAGATGTAACTGTGAATTATCTTTTAAACGTACCTAATACTTAATTAATAACTAAGAAAAGTGGAAAACCCACCGGTCTTATTCATTTCAAAGTTCAATATCTCTATATCGGCTAAACCGATATTGTTGTAATATAAATCGCTAAATCGATATTGCTAAGAACCATCTTGATCACGGACAAAAACAAACCGCATTAAAATCCCTCCCTCCCCTCATTAAAGTCCCTCCGTTTACGAGCTGCGATGCCAAAGACAGACACACAGACACACAGACACACACACACAAGTCAAATTTATAACACCCTTGTTTTTGCGTCGGTTGTTTAAACGGTTACTTTTGCATCTATAATATTACATACCTTCTACGGGTTTACGCTGATAATGTACAATACGCAAAATGCTAACTGCACGCATAATGTGCAAACAGTCAAAATGCACATACGCAAAACCCACATCATGATAAATGTACAGAACGAAAAATGTAAAATACGCAGATAGTACAAGCAATAAAATGTACATATGATGATTGTACAATATGCAAAATGTACTCCACCCGGTAGTGGCAAAATGTGCAAAGTTAGAATGATCAACACGCAAATTGTTCATTACGGAAAAATAACAATACGCAAGATGTACTGATAAATTATAAATTATAGTTTATGGTGCTAATAAGTGTCCGTTGGAACCTATTTTATTTTGCTATGTGTACATTTTACGTTTTGTACGTTTGGCGATTGAGCATTTAGCTTTTGTAACATTTTTCGGATTATGCGATTTGCATTGAACAATTCGCGAAATTTACATTTTTCTTTTTACACATTATGCGTTATGTGCTTTCAGCGTTAATACATTCTTCGTACTGTACATTTCTCGTTCTGTACATTTATCATGATGAGGATTTTGCGTATGTGCATTTTGACTGTTTGTACATTATGCGTGCAGTTAGCATTTTGCGTATTGTACATTATCAGCGTAAACCCTTCTACGGTCACTGTACCTAATGTAAATACATAACATATATGTATTAGCTAAAGCAGTCTATCAAATAGAGTGTCTTATGCTTTTTCTAGACCAAGGCTGCATTGAAAACCAGTTCTATGTGGCACATAACCGGCACACGTTACCGATGCACCGCCGAGTCCACCAAAGCCGCAAGGACCTAGGGCGGTAAAACAAAGAATGTCTCAATTATCGCATATTTGACGACCGAGCAAGAGCGATAAATAGGCGATCTGAGGCTTTCTTTATTACCGCCTGTGGTGGGTACAAGTTACGTCTCTGCCTGACCAGGAAGTGAGATTTATTAGGAAAAATTGCTACTTTATGGCCAGGTGTGGTGTAAAACTTATTGTATGAGTGCGTCAAATCGGATGTTTATACTTTTTTTTTTACTATACTGCGTGGAACGGAACAATGGACTTTCCCGCAAGAGAGGGATTATTGAGCGCTAGTACGTCACATTTTCCAGATAAACTATTTTTTTTGACGCGTTTTTTTTTACATTTGTATGGAGCTCGTCGCTCCAGTCGGCCAACGCTCCATACAAAGGCAAAACAAAAATCGCGTCAAAAAAAATAGTTTATCTGGAAAATCTGACGTACTAGCGCTCAATAATCCCCCTCTTGCGGGAAAGTCCATCGTTCCGTTCCACGCAGTATACTGTGGTAAGGTTATGTAGTTTTATCTCGATCCGACTTGCAAATGTCCATATTGATAAACCACTAAACCTGAAACGGTTTCCCTCCATTAGCAGACACTGCCGCGCACAATGAGCGCCGGACACCGCTCAAAGGTATAAATCTACAAAGCGATTGTGGCTGGTCCGTAATACATGCAGGTGCATGCAGGGAAAGAGTCCTGGCTAAGGGGCTATCGCTTACTCCATGGAGCTGAGAAACGAACAGACATTTCATGTTTCAAGACGATAGCCCCAATTTTTTTATTATTCATATAACTTATGCCTCCGCTAAATAACATTTGCTTTGTCCCTTTCTAACGAACACAGATGTGAAAGTGATACATGATGACAAATGAATTTTAACGCCATTTTATTTAAAATAGGCTTGTAATGAATACGCCGTTCAAAAAAAGCCTACTTTAGTCCACAGAATCAGCTGAAAGACGTCCACTGTTGGATATAGGCCTGCTCCAAAGCGCCAAAGCGAATATATATATTTTTTAATGTACCGTTAGTAATGGGTTTATTAACCTCACGTACAATATTTACATGAAAGAAATACAAACATAATATGAAAAGAAAAACATAATAATTGTTGTCACAAAACGAATGGTAATGATTGAAAACGTTCATAAAAAAATAAAATAAAATATCATTTTTTTTCGAAAGAACCGTACAAACTATGTATTGAAAACTAGCCTCTTTTATAGATTTTTTCGACATAGGTAGTAGTTTTTAATGTTCTAAGTACAAGAATTCAAATGTTTAAATTATTTTAGAAATATTTAAATCAATTTTTACTGCACTCAATTAGGAGCGTTTCAAAAACAATCATCTGTCGCTGATACTTATCTCATATTTGTTACTTGCATTGGTAAAAAATACCATGAATATGAAAGGTCATCCTACATTTAAATAATACCTATTTTGAATTCAAGTTACTGACTACATTTTGAGTAATGAAGTAGCTGACTTTATCCTGTTCACAAAGAGAACTTATTTAATTTTTTTAACACAATCTTACTGCATTTGCCTCCTCTAGTATTCCCAGTTCATGCCCACAAGGGTGCTACAATGCCCGTATTATGTCGCGCCCGCCCGCAACAGCTCAATACCTTGATATACGGGATATTTTCAGCCCCCGTTTACTGAACAAGGGCACTAAACGTTATTGTTTTATTTGTATTAAAGGCTGATCAGTGATGAACCCTAGTTTCACCTAAATGGTAAGTGACGGAAGAGCCTTAAATGGGGCTCACCGGTTCAGTAATATCCTATTTACTGATAACGTGTTTTTAAGTTTAGGTACACGTAGACTGACATTTATTGTGGATCGTCAGGATTTTTACAATCCATACTAATATGTGAAACTAATAATATATATCTGTCTGTTATCTTTTCACGAGTTCACAACTGAACCAATTTTGGTCCTTATTCATTTTGGTTAAATACAATTGGAAAGCTTAGTTCATCCCCAGGGACATAAGCCACTTTTGTTTACACTAAAAATACAACTATTTTGGCTCAGTTATCCAAAAAGGCTCCTGACCTCCGAAAAGAGATTACGCCTCTTATCCCAATCCAGCGCCACTTGCCAATTGTCGACTTAAAACTAACATAGACCCGCCTCTGTAACGCATCTTAAAATTAAGGATTTTTGGCAAGAGGACGAGCTAGCACTTCAACTACCACCCGTGGCCCGTTTTCCGAAGATACTTTTGCAAGTCTTAACAGGCAAGTCTAGTTAGTTACCTGTGAACATTTTTAAGGAATTATTGTAGTTAGTAAAAGTGAAGCGGCCTTAACATCTTGCTAAATGCAGTGCACTAACTGGGAGGGGGGATAAACCATCTCGTTCTGATCAGTGAGTGTGAGTGCAGTTAGTGCACTGCATTCAGCCAGGTCTGAAGGCAGCTTAACTCTGAATTATTTGACAAGAAATATCTACGCATCCTAAGTAACCCTAAACCTACCTGTTTTAAAAGAAACAATCCCATCCACTACACTCGGAGCCCTCAAACTAAACTATCCAAGACAATTCCCAGCGCTCCGCAATTCTCGGAGTTCGAAAAAACTGAACACTCGAAAAAACTATAGTCGAGTTCTCATTCCGAGAAGTTGGCGAGTTGCAGAGTGCTATCCAGATTGCCAGGCCAATCGCCTCAGTGCCGATTCCGTACGAAGGTACGGCTACTAAGAGCTAGCAGTCGCTTCTTGTTCTTAGGCAATTTTGTGTGCAATCCGTAGAAGTACACAAAAGTGCTGAACCTACCAAGAAGGACTGGAGGGAGATGTAAGCTGAGCTTTCACCACTCGGCGTCGAATAGATGCATCCAAATATGGAGGGTGACGTTTGTTCCAACATTGAATATTGACCCAAATAGATGGATGTAATATTTAGACAAAAATTACTACTTCAAAAAAAAGTATGTTCTCAATTCTTCAGATTGTTTTATTTTTTAAATTCTCTGATTACTCGAAGACCGAATTGGAAAATTATGTTTTATATGAAAGAGTATCCTTCCCAAGTAGTCCCATTGTCATCAGTATCTGAAGATGGATCTGGGAGAAATCGAGTGAACTCTTTAAATTTTAAAGGCAAACTTTAAGCGATTTGGGTACTGATTTGAAGTCGTTTAAAACTTTGTTTTTAAAGTAAAATCTTTTAATTTGAGTCTTCATTGTGTTGGTAGCATATTGCGGGGCATTGCACGTAGAACCGATGGTCGTTGGAGCGGAAGGTTCTCGAGTGGCGACCACGTGCCGGAAGGCGCAGCGTGGTAAACGTAGCGGGAGTGCGCTGGATGCGGATGGCGCAAGACCGGTCACTTTGGCACTCTTTGGGGAAGGCCTATGTCCAGCAGTGGACGTCTTTCGACTGGTATGATGATGATGATGATGATGATGACGGTAAAATATCGCGCTAGACCCGTTATACCTGTTTGTAAAAAGTATTTCAAAAACTCAAATGGTCGGTCCAAAATTAGACTACCTCTTAGTCTCTACTTCAAGATAACTGAATTAACTTGAGCTCACGCTTGTAGAAATCCGTTTGCTTATTGAGCTCTTGGTTTTATGGATTCATTTTTCATTTGAGAATTTGATCAGTATTTATTTAAACTAAGATAATTAGGTTTTAGGATTCCATAAACAACATGGCAAAAGCGGAGTCTGTCTGTTTGTAGATCTATATATATATGCATGTGCTGTATGTCCGTAACTTAATTTAAAAGAGAGAGATTTATACAAACGTTCTCAACTGTTTCACCGAGGTGTGTGCCCGCAGATCTATATTTTTTTTAAATAACGTCAGTATCCACATCTGTGTATTTTTTTGGTATTTTTATTTGTTACTTGCATTGTTTAATGCTTAAAACGGTCCATTGTAAAAGCCGCAAAGATAGGTCTAAGTATTATACAAATCCTTCATCAATAACTGCAATAATCAAAACAATCAGGCATTTAATATATTTTTTATTCAGTTTCCAAAATACGTTTGGTTAAGTTTTCGAGGCGGAAACAATCGCAAAACAAAACCTAATTTTTTTAGTTTTAAACGACGCTGCAAGTTGCCCTTATCACACTACAGCGTGGTCCCGTCTACGTAAGCGCGACACAAATACTGATCTAGAATATAATAATCTGAAAAAGGGCTTAGGACATCCCTCTTAATATCGTTTTGTAAGTACAAAAAAGATCTTTCTTCATACGGAAATTGCTATATATATATTGCTATACGGAATTGATGGACATAAATATGAAGAATATAGAATATCATTCTTCGTACGAACAAAAAATATTTGAAAAAAATAAAACAAAGTTGTTGCGCGCTATCGTCGAAAAAGTATCCCTCCTACACAACTATGACATGAGTGCCGTAGGATTTTTTTCCTATGTTCTACCAAGATAAAAAACAAGTGCCAATCGAAATTAAATTAGTTTTAGTATCTACGCTTTTATATAGGTACATATCATTTAGGCCCCATGGTGTAAAATATCGCTGATATATTTATATTACAAAAAATTACTTTAACAATGCTACTTATCTCCCAAGACATTGTGACCTATTCGGCTGAAGACGTCAATGATGACCCCACTTAAACTGTTATGAGACTATTATACAGCCATTGCAGTAACAGAGACAACGTTACACGGAAACGCTTCTCAGTTTATCGCGTACCGGTGTAGTTTGGGCGACAGAAGTCATTGAGATGTTTTAGCACTATAGTGCAGTCAATGAACTGACAACTTTTATGGAAAAATGACAATTGTGGAAATAATTTATAATAGCTTATTTTTTCTTTGTAACGGATATATTATCAATTAAATAGTTACCCAGCGACAAAATCCGACAAAATTTCAGACATAAAAAAATAATAAATTAACTAGCTTCTAAAAGTCAGAAAAAATATTAATAAATATTTTTGGCTTTATTTTGGTCCATTTGCTCTGTAATATTCAAGATCAATCATACAAAAAAAGACAACGCATGCTTCATTTAAATCTACTTAATTACTTCCGGGTGGAAAGTTTGTCGGATTCTTGAATAAAGCATTTTAGAATAACATTTTAAAATGAAATCAACAAAAAAATACGCTATTATAAATTAATGTTTTTCAAAACCGTATTTTTTCCTAGACTTGCTGGATGCATTTATAAGACACAGCTAGCTTGAAATATTAAATGCTCGATGAAACGCTCCTGAGAATTTTATGAGCTTCACCTGTTATGTAACATTAGCAGGAATGCTAATTTCAAGGTTTATGTTCAAGTCTATCAGCACCTTATAAGGAAATAAAATTGTATCTATGTAGATTCAAATGTTTACTTGACTTTCGAAACGAAAATCCGTGCGCTTTGTAAGTCAATATAACTACAACTTAAAAAAGTTGAGAACCCTCGACATTTTCATTTCAAAGTCCGATATCTCAAAAAAGGCTAGACAGATTTTCATGAACCATAGCTAAGAACACTCGGGATAAAATTATCTATGACACAGAAAAAACCGCATTCAAATCGGTTCATCCGATTGGAAGCTGCGATACCACAGACAGATACACAGACACGTTAAACTTATAACTAGTTATAACACCCCTCTCTTAGGGGTTAAAAAATTACCGTTGAAATACGTTTCCAAATGATTTTTTTTAAATGGCAACTGCGGTCTATCACTTTAAATGTGATAATGTAAGAACAGTTTTTCCGTGTCAAAATCTTTGTAATAATTACATAAAAATTACTTTCATCTGATTTGTGGAAAAGTTCTTTTTCACCTCACCAGCAAGGCTATTACCGTTATCCGTCTCTCTCTTATTAGAAAACTTAGAAAGACACGAGAGAGTCGCGCGCCGCCTTGTGATAGCCGTGCAGATCGGAAAGGCCTACTTTATCGCTCAAAATCTGGAACGTGACGCTTTATCGCGTGATCCAACTTTTCGTGACCGTAAGACGGACATGACCTGATCGAAAAACTGTTACAATGTTATTGAGTTTTCAGTTCTGCCGGCACTCCCGGAGTGCAACCCGGTCTTTTTTTTCTACAGTGGTAAAATTTGGATTTATGATGAATTGTAAAAAGAAAATACCAACCCCCCCGTATCTCCGAAATTTACCAAGCGAAAATTTTGAAATTATTGATATATGGTTAAGAGTAATATAAATCATATAGGAAAAATAAAACAATACCTCTATCTAGCGTTTTTTATATTTGTCAAAAAGAGATTTTTGTTAAAGTCCCTTCTTTCTACTAAAAACATAAAGCTGTTAAGATTGTTCAAGAAGGAATGGGGTCGTGACGTGACAGGTGTGGTGTATAAACGTTTGTACGGAATCCTCGGTGCGCGAGTCAAACTTGCACTTGACCAGCTTTTTGTTTGATTGTTATTGCTCTGCAAAACCATTTTGTTATCCACCATGGAATCCCTCGACAATTCTATAGGAAGTCAGCTCTGGCAAGAAACGGTTCCATGTCAGCATAATGCTGAGATAGAACCGTTTCTTGACAAAACGATATGTCTGATACTCTATTGAATTATGCGTTGATCCGTTTTTTTGTCTTGAATAAATGTTTCTTTCTTTTTAAATAATACCTCCACGGGCAATGTCCACTTACCATTATCTCCGCTCGTTTCCCGCTCGCAGTATAAAAGAACCATTTCAACGACGGAAAGCCGACAGCCTACTTCTTAAACTACTTTCACTCGTCCGCTCATGTCTAGTATTATAAGACCTCTATATTCATAGCAACTATTCGTCATACAAGGTGAGAGTTATATTGGAGGCATGTTGCGATGTGTGAGATTAGTTTTGAATTGGAGGTAGGTAAGCGGGGTTCATTTTTCAGACTTAAACTTACTGTCAAAAAACATCCCGCACAGTGCAGAAATTACACTAGTTACTATTTCATCTTATTATTATTATTGTGTTATTGTGGGCCTTTAAATGCCGCTTCGACCAGCAGGTGATCTATTGTGGCAGCCCTTTGTTTATATTTCACCGTTTAGACCCGTTGCCTCTAAGAAGTTCCAGATTCTTTGGGCGGTGATATGTTGTACCTCTTCTGGGTGCACTACGTGCCGCCCTAGGTAGATACTTCTTTTGTGCATGAGTGGTCCGCAGGAGCAGAGAATATGCATTGCTGTTTCCTCCGTCTCCTGGCAGAACCTGCAAGTTGCGTCCTGTTTCATACCCATTTGAAACAGGTGCTTGTTTAATTTGCAATGTCCTGTCAGAATTCTCGTTACTGCGCAGGTTTTGTGCCTTCTGAGTTGCAGTAGCTCTTTAGACAGTTTGTTATTGTATCCTTTAATCAAGGCTTTAGCATGTTTTTGTCCTTTGGCGAACTTCCACAGCTTTATTGCCTCTGATTTTTCTGTGTTGTGTAGCAGAGAATATGCTTTCCGTTTTGTGATACCACAGAACGGTTCTGGGCCGACCATGGTTGTGTCCGCGCCCTTCCTTGCAAGTTCATCTGCTTTTTCATTCCCAACTATGTCGGAATGTCCTGGTACCCATCTAAGTATGACTTTGTTGGTATTGGCCAGGGTGTTTAAATTGTTTTTACAGTTCTGGACTAGTTTAGAGTAGGACTCTAGGGATTCTAGTGCCAGCAGAGCAGCTTGGCTGTCTGAGTTGATGTAGATGTATTGGTTTCTTAGGTTTCTCTCAAGATTGATCTCCACGCATTTATTTATTGCGAAGAGTTCAGCCTGATAGATTGAGGCCTCTTTCCCCATGCTGACGCTAGCTTTGAGCTTCGGCCTCTCACCGTAGATACCACATCCAACATCATCACCCTTTTTTGATCCATCCGTGTACCACACGTGGCTTCCCTCCTTAAAGTCCATTTGGTCGTTTAGCCATTTGTCTCTCGGAGGTATTTCCACTGTGTACAGTTTGGTGAATTTGCATTCCACGTAAGTGTCGTCAGTGGGCATGCTTAGTTTTTTGTTATCAAAGACAAGGGCCTCTAGTTTGGTAAGCGCTTGAGAGCGCCATTTTGGCCTTGTTAGTGTGCATATCCTATAGATGCACTGCTTCGCCTCCTTTTGCACATGCAGGTGGAGTGGCGTTAGATCGAGCAGTGCATCCAAGGCTGCCCCCGGTGTTGAGCATAAAGCTCCTGTTGTTGTTAAGCAAGCTGTACGCTGTAGACTGCTTAACTTTGTGATGGCTGTCTTTTGGTTGGCTTTGTTACACCATACTGCAGAGGCGTATGTGATTACAGGCCTCACTACCGCTGTGTAAAGCCACAAAGCAATTTTGGGTCTTATACCCCATCTTGCTCCTGCCATTCGACAGCAGGTCCACATGGCCATTTTTGCTTTGTGTATTATGCTATTCAAATGAGCGTTCCAAGCTAGCCTTTGGTCAAAGGTAACCCCTAGGTACTTGACCTCATTTGAGTATGTTATTTCCTGTCCATTCAGTTTTAGTTTGGCGAGCTTGTCTAGTTTCCTTTTTTTTGTAAAGGGCACTAGTACCGTTTTGCTCGCATTGATGGACAGGTCATTCTCTTTGCACCATTTATTTATGGTGTTAAGCGCTCCTTGCATTAAGTTCGAGATTGTGTGGAGGCACGGACCTTTGATTATGACTACAAGGTCGTCGGCATATCCTTGTGTGTCATAGTCTAGGTCCTTCATAGTTGCTAGGAGTTGGTCCACTGCTAGGGTCCATAGTAGTGGGGATAGTACGCCTCCTTGTGGACATCCTCTTGTGGTGTAGAATGTATGCTCAATGGCATTGAGGGTCAGAGTGACTATTCTATTTGAAAGCATGCTCTGGATCCATCTGATGGTGCTTTCGTCCACGCCCTTTGATGCCAATCCCTTGAGGATAGTTTCTGTGGGTGTGTTGTCGAAGGCACCCTCGATGTCAAGGAAAACACATAGAGCTGTTTGCTTGTCCTCTAGGGTTTTTTGCACTTTGTCGACCAGATCAAGTAGTGCAGTTTCCGTAGATTTCCCCTTTTGGTAAGCATGTCGGCTCAGACTCAGTGGTCTGGCTACTAGATATTTCGCTCTAATGTGCTGATCAATGACTCTTTCCATCGTTTAAGTAAGAACGATGATAGACTAATTGGTCTGAAGGATTTAGGCTGTGAGTAGTCCTTTTTCCCTGCTTTTGGTATGAAGCGTACCTTGACTCTAGTCCATTGTTCTGGTATGGTCCTCCAAGCAAAGCTAGCTCGGAATATTCTTACCAGGTACGGAGTGATTAGGTTTTGTCCTTGCTGTAGTAATGCAGGAAAGATACCATCTTCTCCCGCCGATTTAAATGGTTCAAATTTTTTCAGTGCCCATATAACTTGGTTTGGTCTGAAGATATTTGCAGCCAAATTCCAGTCGTTGTTGTGTGCCCTCCGGGCTTGTGTGCTCCTTTGGGTGCATAGCTGAATATCACTGGTGGGGTACGAACCTGGGAAGTGGATGGTTCTAAGCAAGTCCATTGTTTCCACCTCCGTGGTCGTAAAGCTGCCATTAGGCTTTTTAAGTAGGCCTAGGTAATTGGTTGGTGTCTTGGAGAGGATTTTGTGAATTCTCGCTCCTTTATGTGTTTGGGCGATCTCTTCACAGAACCTCCGCCAAGACCTCCTTTTGGCTTTTCTGATCTGTTTGTTATATTCAGTCAGTGCTCTACCGTACCTTTCCCACTCGTTTGGTCTGGTTGAGTGATTGAATATGCGACGGGTGGACACACGGAGCTTTTCCAGCCTTTTGTTCCACCATGTCGTTGTGTAATGTGTGATTGATTCTCGCAATGGGCAGCTCAGTTCGTAGGCCTTATAGATACCTTTGGAGAGTTGGTTTACTGCTATATTGAGGGAATCTGGATTTTTGACATATTTTGGGATATCCTTTAGATGGTCCTCCAGGTGAGCCTTGTAGGCTTCCCAGGAAGTTTCTTTTGGATTTCTTCGTGTTTGTGGTTCCATATCTAACGGGCCCTTTACACTAAATATAATATGTTTGTGGTCCGACATTGAGTTCTCGCAACTAACGTGCCAATTACTTAGGCAGTTTGCTGCCTTTTCAGTTGCAAAAGTTATGTCTAATACTTCTTGTCTTGCCCTGGTCACGAAGGTTGGCGTGTTGCCCCTATTTAACAGGTGTAGACAGTTGGTAAAAATAAATTCTGAGAGTAACTCACCCCTTTTGTTGATGCCGGTGCTCCCCCAGATGGTGTGATGAGCGTTAGCGTCGCAGCCCACAATCAGTTCTGCCTTTTGTGCTTCAGCGTACTCTACAACTTTAGCCAGTTCTTCTGTGGGGTCATGTTTCTCTCCGGGCAGGTAGGCGGAACAAATCAACACCTTTTGTGAGCCCTTTCCTTTGAGATCAACATACGCAGCAACAAGATCATCGCTGCATAGTTCTGTAACAGGCAAGAAATTCATACTTTTGTTAAACACGATGCAGGCCCTTGGTTTGGATCCTTTTTCGTGTATTAATACCTTACCTGCTTTGTTAAGTCCTGTTCCCATGGTTTTGGTGTTGATCCATGGTTCTTGTATGAGGGCGATGTTTAGGCCATTTTCGCCGAAAAGTTTTTCTACGACCGCTGTGGCCGCGATGGCATGGTGTAGGTTGGCCTGCAGAAACGTCACCCCCCCGTGTGCTGCGTCTTTATTGGCCCCGGCGCTGGGAGTGGGCCTGCCCCTGCCGGCCCCCTCTTCCCTTACCCCTGGAGCGGTTGGAGCCCCTATTGCCCCCCCTGTTGGTGGGAAACCGCCGTGTTCCCGATGTACCCGCTGTAGGATGGGATGCAGGGTTGGGAGGGACTGCCCGTTTGGGTCCCGGAAGGACCTTTCGGGCGGGTGTATGATTGGGGTCCCTCGACGTTGACGGGTTTTGCGGTGGTGGGGTTGGGGACGTGTTGAGTTCCGGCTGTTGGGTCTTTGGTGTACCCTTTAGCCGAAACTGGACCTTACGGAAGCCTAGGCTTGCCTTTAGGTCCATCTTTCGGAGATTCTCCACTGACTGGTCGTCTAGGGCTACGGTCAGCATGACCCCGCCTTTCTCGACCTTTGTGTGGAGAATCTTCCAATACTTTGTGTACAGCCCGAAGTTCTGTGCACAAAGTAGCGACAGTGACATTTTCACGTCGGAGTCGCGTAGGTCAGGGATGAACACCATCCCTATGTTAGGCTTTGGAAGCTCATTTTCGGGTATGACCCTGAGGTTGGCTTCTGGCCATGGCTTGAGGGATGGTGTCGTCTCTTCAAGCCAGGCTTTGGACCGCTGGTCCTCGCACGTGATGAGCAACCAGCCTGGCTTGTGCGCGTAACCTACGAATTTAGGTCCTTCGGCCATCTTCAGAGTCGAGATCTTCTGCAGGATGGTGTAGCAGAGAGACTCCAGTTGAGTGTCCGACATCGGACTGGAGTCCTTGATCCCGACTCTGATTTGGCTCAGGACCTCGCTGTAGGTCTGCGCTTGTTGGGGTTGGGTTATGGGTTGGGTTGGGGGGGTTTCACTCACCCTCGGGTTTTTGGGTAGGTTACCCTGCGGTGATTCCTCCTCCGAGCGGGGCCGTTTGACCGGCTTTTGCCCGGGTTTGGATTGTGAGCCCCCAAACTTGTAGCCCATCTTTTTGAGTTCCGCAAAGCTCTTTACGGACAGTTTTAAAGCCTCTTCGTGCTTCAGTCCCAGTCCCACTAGAGCTTTGTAGCGGCCTCGCATGGAGCCTCCCAATTTCTTGTGAGGCTTGTCGGTGAGTGGATTCTCCGTTGGTGGGTTAGGTCGTTCAACGTCCTTTTCCACCGTGTCGGCGCTATCCACCACCTCCATTGCTTGCTCTGACATTTGGGCGGTTTGGTCCGCGCATACTGTCAGAGGCAGTAGTTCCTGGCATAGGTCTTCCAGGGTACCTTCAATTTTTTTATTTTGTTCTTCCATGTGAATCCCACGAGAAGCTAGGGAAATTGGGTCCGTTCCAGCAGAGCCCCGCTTGCTGGAATAAGGCAAAGGTTCTCCTCGAGGTTGCCCGGTATCGAGGGTCCACCGTTAGCGACTGAGCTCCCCCTCAGTCACGCATCTCTCGGCACGGTAGGTCACACCTGTAGATTGGGGTTTTTGGGGTTGAGGTTGTCTCCTCCGGGAAAGGGTGTGGGTGAGGACCAAAGGAGTGTGAAAGGATGGTGATGGTGGAGGGATGGGATGTTTGGAGTGACAGGATGTAGGGTTGGGAGTACCTGTAGGGCGGGAGTGCCGGTCCAGGTATCGTCTCTCATACTTCGCTGTCTCAGATCCGGGGTAGGTGGTAAATAGTGTGACGCCCGTTCTCGATCTTTGACATTTCCAGGGTGCACGACCCACGCGCTGGTGGGTTCGCCTCAGGTCTGTACGTCGGCAGTGCGTACGGGGACGTGTATGAGCAGACTTGGGGAGGCGAATCGATAGCCCTGCGTCACATACCAGGACGTATTCACCCCCCCCGCACCCCAATATTTCATCTTAGGTGCTTAACTTTATTGTACAGGGTGGGCGACTAAGAGGTAAGTATACAACTTTGAATCAATATAATAAAAATAAAAAGTGATAAACACCAAACATTTTCGCATGAATTAATCCTTAAGACTTGGCAATAATGTATGGTAATCTGGGGACACGGCAGTTCCCCTGCCAAGACGAGCCAAGCGAAGCGCAAGAGCAGGCACAAGCTACCTTTTTACAAAGCACTTCGTCGTTTTTTTGAACCCTCATAACTTATGTGTTTGGATTATACCAAATAAACAAAATTCTTGTCATATGATGTCAATAGCTGACTTATTAAACATATTAATTTTTAGGTTTTATTGATATCTAAATTTCCGCCGATTTCGTCACTCACTCAAGATGATCATCAAAACCCTTAGGATACTTCCTGAACTCTTAGAAAATGGCTGAATTTTGGTATATAAGCTAGTATTAGTACACAAACAACAAAAAAAAACAAAAAATGGGAACTTTTTCCCCCGAACCCGTTAAACTAGGGGATAGAATTTTGTATGAACCTCAACAAATTGCTATGGGTCTGAAAATTGATATAGGGACTCCTTGTTATAAATAATAATAAAATACATATTTCAGGATTTTTAGTAAATCATCTCCCACCCTTTAAATTAGGGGATGGAAGTTTGTATCGATTATCTCATACACTTCTTTAGAAATTGCCTTACAAAAAGGAATTAGATCCCACTAAAAACTTTACATCTAAAGTGATTGGTCATATTAGCTTTCATCGTTAAAAATATATCAAGATCGCAAGCTTCCTTACTCTACACGGCTTAACTCTACCAGCCACGCTCTACAAATTCTATATCGTGGCCAAAAGTAAGTTAAGATTGATCCTGATCCGCGACCTACGGCAGTTTTTCGACGGCAAACTTAAGTTTGTCTCTCATTGAAGTGAAGAAGCCCAAGACTCGGAAACAAATATTGGCGCTAATTACGCTAATAAAATGCCCTTTCCGAGATTCGAACCCGGAAGTACCGATTTCATAGTCAGGTTCACGTCTAGTAACTCCAGCCAGATTGGCCGTCTTATGCAGCAGGTCTCTCTGTAGCAGGAATAAAACAGCTTTAGGTATTTCCTATTATAGGTGCAATATATTATTGTTAAATAAGTGAATGAGACAAAACAATGTATGCAAGAAATGATACAAAGGAAAGATACAGAAACATTGCATAATTGTACATAAAGTTGTAACTAATGATTTTATGTGCAAAGCTCTACTGGGACATGTTAAGTTCAATTAAAATAAACTTTTTATACTTCATAAATTGTTTTATTACAAGATTATAAGCTGACTTCAAAACACCTCTTTATGAAAAGTAAGACACTTATAATTAATGATGCAAACATATTGCCATATATATTCATCTGATACACAATTATATAGGTAGGTATTATGCCGTTTTTATATTGCCTAGTGTACCCACAAGACGTTTTGTAAAGTCTTTTGTGATAATAATTAATAATTTGATGACAACGATAAAGTGTTAGAAGTATTAAGTAGTATGATTAGATTAAGAGAGTTAGATATTTTCATTATCAGGATCTACAGTTATGGTATATTTGCAATGCGGCGCATGAATGGTGCACTTTTTAAATTGCGGTTTCCAAGCAACTACGTCGCCACTTAGCTTATCGTGGAAAACGATGTTGTTGTCACTGTCGAAAACAAACCTGTCTACCGACCCCGTCTTATAAGCAGCGTATTCTTCAAATTCTGACAATTGGTTTACTTTATATATGATATTTACTGCAGCATCCCCAAAGTAAACGTTGTCATTTTTATCTATGGAAAGAGAAACATTCTTCTTAGTGACTAATTCTGGAAGAAAAGGCCACGATGATACGAGTTCATAGTGATATACATTTCCATCAGATACAAAGTACATGTTTTGGTCTTTAGTTAAAAGAAAATCGGTAATGGTAAAGTTAACTAAGTCAGTGAAGTGTTTTTCGACTCCATCTTCAATTATGAATAATCCTTTATCCGTTTTAGACGTATAATACAACGTCTCTTTGTAAAACATTCTATCGGTAACTTTGGTTCCTGGATGATTTGAAACCATTTCCGTTGTGTTGCTTTCAGGTTTGTACTTATACAGTTCTTTATTTGGTCCAGCTGTGTATAAGATCTTTCCGTCCTGATCATAGGCCATGTCAGTTGTGTTCGATGTCTGAATTAGATGTATTTTTAGATCGTCAAGGTGGAAAGCGGTGTTGAGATTGGAATTGAGCTGGACGTAGAGGACGTTGTTGACATGATCGATGGCAAGGCGGTCGCTGACGTGGAAGCCGTGTATCAGGGTCTTTCTGGAGAAGCAATGGCCGCCGACGCAGGCCTCGCAGTCGGCGCAGGCGCGCGACATGAGCGTGCCCAGGAGCAACAGGAACATCAGCATTCTCTCATCTGAAAATGTATAAATAATAATCTTTTATTTCCTTGTGTTTTCGATCTTTTTGGTACAGCTAAGTGCAAAGATATGGTTGAATACAATTTATTCAAAAATGTGTCCATGGTTCTTATCTTATGTCAGCAAAGCAGGGCCTTGGGACGTAAGTCATAAGTCATTTATTAATAATATTCAAAATATTACATGTCATCATTCTTAAATTAAGTTTATGGATATTCATTATTATTGTGGTAACTTGTAAAATTCTTTGATGTTATAAAAAGAGTGGGTGAAGAGCCACGATTTTAATTTTCTTAAGAAAGATGAGATACTATCCGCACATTTTATGTTCGCGGGTAGTTTGTTGCTTACTTTTGGCCCCACATGAGAGATGATTTTAGTTGACTTGGTCAGTCGAGTGGTGTGTGTGAGGAGTTGGTTCATGGACCCCTGCCTTGTGCGAGTTATTTTTTTATGGGGAAAAGTGTCGATGTTCTCTACGACGTATTTGGCAGCGTCATATATGTACTGCGAGGGCAGGGTGATTATATTGTTGTCTCTAAAGAGATTTTGAGCTGGAGTGCGTGGAGGGACAAATGAGATAATACGCACGGCACGCTTTTGTAGTATGAATACACGTACATATTAATAAGGTGATTCGTTCGATAAATATTTTTAACTATATTAACCCTACGCAATGGGATTTCCATGTGTCTTCGATTGCTTCTATCATGTGCGCCAGACTTGATAATCATCAGGACAAAGTCATCTAGCTATCACAATTGGCGTATCACAATTGTTAACTGTTAACATAATAATGCAATTGCAATTCTGAAACGGTAAATTTTTCAACGATAAATCTTTATCACGTGTACATTCCGATAATTCTTTGCTTGTTTAAAATCAGGAAATTTAAGAATAGGTAATGTCATAGGAATTGAATTTTCATATATTTTTTAATATATAAAATTTTAACTTTTATACTACTACGATTTAATTCAAATTTACTGTACCAGAAAATGGGAGAACGATTTTCTGACAAAGGTGCATCTTCACCTATTGTATTCAACACCTGTAATTGTATCACGTTTTAACTTTAAGACCCCGAGTACGCGTACAAGACACTGTTCATATTTAAATATTAACTTAATAGTTAGAAGTATCATTTAAATACGACTTACTTAATAGTAAGTCGTATTTAAATGATACATAAAAAATAAATTAAAACATGTTGCTATAGTGGCTACAATGATGTTAAATAATGTCAAATAAACATAAAATATTAAATAAACAAAACAATAATCTATATTACATAAAAGAACCTGGCAGATCATCAACGCACAGCCGAAACTACTGGGACTAGAAACTAGAAATTTATATCAGAACTTCCTTCTATAACGTAGGCAAGGGATGAGACGGGATTTTTGGAAATTTCACCCCTTAGGGGGTTAAATAGGGGTGCAAAGTTTGTATAGGGGAAACTTTTTTTGTTGCCTAGAGTCTTACTACTTTGTAGAAAGGTTACTTAATGAAATACAAATAAAGTACTTTCAGCGTTTTGGAAAATTCTGCCCCTAAGGGAATCGAAAGGGGGTGCAAGGTTTGTATGGGGGAAACTTTGAACCTAAATGATTACCTACTTCACACTGGTCTAACGGACGGAAACCCAGAAAAAAGTAAATAAATATCGCGTTCACGGGCGTGTAAAGTAATCATTTCAATATGTGTAGGTACAAAGCGCGAAACAGTCTTTAAAAAGTTATGTTGACTTTTGACGACCTCTGCCTATTTGGTAGTGTCCTATCCTACAAAGCCGGAGGTCCCGGATTCCAATCCCGGTAAGGGCATTTATTTGTGTGATGAACACGAATATTTGTTCCCGGGTCATGGATGTTTTAAGAAGTATTTATTTATCTATATAAGTATGTATACTGTCATCTAGTACCCATAGTCGTAGTACAGGCTTTGCTTAGTTTGGGACTAGGTCGATTTGTCTAAGATTTTTCCCCAAATATTTTTTATACCTATATTTTTTTGTATTTAGGTGAGGACCAAATTCTTGGCCAGTAGTTAGCCTCGTTAATCGATAGCAGTTAAAAAGTTCAGTTGTGACACAAAAATTAACCATGGAATTGTATGGTTAATTTTTGTGTCACAACGGAGCTTTTTAACTACTACCGATTAACCAGGTTAACTAATGACCAAGGTATCATCCATTTAACTTTGAACTCTCACAAAAGTAAAACGCTCATAATACAAAAAAAACACTTATTATACATATTGTTATAGCGGCAACAGAAATACATAATATTTCTGTTGCCGCTATAACAACAAATACTAAAAAACAGAATAAGATAAATATTTCAGAACTTTGAAACAATTGCTTGTTGCCTTCATCAGACGCTGGGTCTCAAGATGTATGGGAAAACTAAAATCCGACTCGCACTTGACCAAAATTCTACTTGATATTACTTATCGTTGTTATTACTGTTAAACAAATTAAAAAAATATATATATTTAAATTAACTAAAGTTGTTTTGCATGTTGCACTTTCCTCGCTACAGTGAGGTGAAAAGTTGTGTGTTACACACGGGTGCAAATGTATTTTACTTCTCGTGTGTTGAAACACACGCTCAGGATTCTATTTTAGAACCACTCGCTTGCTCGTGTTTCAATTCCACACTCGCGGGTAAAATCAAATTTGCACCCTTGTATAACAAATAACTATTTTACTTACCCATTACGTAACTGATGGAAACTCTTGGCACACTGCTGCTGCAGCTAAAGCCGGATTCGATGAAACAGATATACAGGATTAATTGTACTTTTATTCGAATAAACTGCTATTTGTGTGGTCGAATTGATACTAAATTATATTTCACGTTCTGGGCCTTAGGTATATCTATACAGGAAGGTCGAGTACTACTGAGCATAAGGACCATTATACTATTGTATGGACTATTGTTCTGTGATAAGGATACAATCTGACATGTTACTCACTGAACTACTTTGTATTATACCCTTTGTAAAAAAAAACTGACTTAATTTGTGTTTTTTTTAACTATGACGGTGGCTAGCTGGCTTACAGCCTGCCTGATAGTAAACACACGCCTATGGACGCTTGCGATACCAGAAGAATCACAAGCGCATTGCCGAACCTTCATTGATTTGAGGATTCGTCGTGTTGACAGCTACAGACAAATGCAGGTCCCATACTATCAACACAGCATACCCTCGGTAGCTCTGCCGACCTTACTCACCACCAGGAACAAAGCAAGCCGCTTTGTACAGTGGTAGTAGGGACCAAACTGAGTGATTTGACCCGCAGCAGCGGAAGTTTCACCCCTAAGGAAACGAGACGGCGTCACTTCTTTAAAAAATAATTCAAAATATTCTACACGCTAAACAAATGAACCAATTCTAATGAATAATATCTCAAATGAAAGCTTATTATATTTATTACGTATAGAAATATATATATATATATATATACATATATATATATATATATACTAGATACTTCAGGAAGTATTAAAGTTTAATAGTGAGCGCCATTTCTTACAAAAATATTTGAAATAATTTTACAAGCTAAAAAAATGAAGTAATTTTAATGTGTAATATAAAAATAAAATAGAAACAAGTTTCTGTCAAAAATTTCATTTTTGGTACAAGCTTTTATTGCCGACTGTACTTTTCTGTATACCATCATCAACTACTCGAGACGATTCTAACGAGCCCAAACTCAACGGGGTTACGTCGGTTAAGTACTCAATTTCCATGGCCACCTTCTGTCTCCATCATCAGATCAGCTCGATGGTACCTACCATAATATTGAATTGTCATCCAAACTATACTTATACCCAAAATTTCAGCTCAATCGGTCACCGGGAAGAGGGTCAAATTTGATTACAGACAGACAGACAACGGGACAGGCGAAACTAAATAAAGGCTTGTAATATATACCAGTTTTTTGGCAATAAAAGGCATCTTAAGGTTTTTTTTTACTTTATTGGTAGTTTTTACTGGATTTCAATAAAAAAATGCAAGCATTATTAATGTTTTAATGCCTATTTTTATTTCTGGGCCAATAAAAAGTGTATAAAAAAAAACATAATTATCTTTCATAGTTTACGAAATATTTAAGTTTAATTGTGCTCTCTGATTTGAATGTTAATGTCATATGAAAAAAAAAAAATCATTAAATCTTTTTCCCTGGTGCTAAATTACTAAAAAATATAATTACTTTCAAATTAGTAATTATTTTTATTTATTGACTACAATTGCAGAAAAAAAATTAAAACAATATCATATTTCATCGTAATTCAGCACCAGGGAAAAAGTTTTAATTCAGTTTTTTTTTATTTAAATTATTTTCATGACATTTATCATTAAAATCAAAGAGCACAATTAAACTTAAATATTTCGTAAACTATGAAAGATGTATTTTTATTGACCCAGTAATAAACATAGGCATTAAAACATTCATTTTGCTTGCATTTTTTTATTAAAGTTAAAACGACCAATAAAGTAAAAAAACCTTAATACGCCATCTTTTGGCAAAAACTGATATATATTTTTATTTTATTTTTTTGTAAAACGTAAAATGTGCTTTCATTTGACATATTACACATTAAAATTACTTCATTTTTTTAGCTTGTACAATTATTTCAAATATTGTTGTAAGAAATGGCGCTCACAATTAAACTTAAATACTTTCTGAAGTATGAAAGGTATTAGTGTCGAGTTTTTATATAATGCTTATTATTTACTCAGTAATATATATATTCATTAAACCATTTATGTTGCGTACATTTTTTTAATGAAATCCAATAAAAACTGCCATTCAAGTAAAAAAAACTTAACAAATGGTTTTGTACCAAAAGTATTGTGTATATATTTTTTCTTTTTATACGTTATTAATATAAATCGCTTTCATTTGAGATATAATATTCATTAAAATTGGTTTATTGGTTTAGCTTGTAATTTTTTGTCAAAAAAACCTTTGGTATGAACTGGATATTTAAAATATCGATATTAAACTGTGGCAACATTCGTGTGCAATGAACTGTCAAGTTAGTTAACCTAATTATGAATCCGAGATTACCTCTTTTTAATATTGCATCATTGATTATTCTAGTTAAAAAAATATAAAAAAATAATCCAGCGATCAATGAACGCAGCCGTACCACTCTTACAGGATCTGTTGCAGCACCACCAGTACCATTACCACTGACAGGTGGCAGACAGGTGTCATTCGTCGTTTTTTTTACTAGCTGTCCCCGCGACTTTGTCTGCATTTTACAGAGAAAGCGGGCTGAGCAGGGTGATCAGTGATGACATAGGTAATTTTGGCTACGGAACCCTTTAATTATAGAGTAGATATGTCCTAGCGCGCGTCCGAAGTAGCACGATTATCCTGAAGGATTGCAATTGAAAAAGTTCTACCCTAGAAAAACCGCCGCCTCTTTTTTTATGCGCCATGCATGATTGTTTCCAAAAGTCTCCGGCACTTATTGCTCAATCTCTTTGTAAAATTACGATGATTTGATTTAGATTTATTAAATCGCAGTTTTACCGGGTAGTAATTAACACTGCCTACGAAGCTGAAGGTGCTGGGTTAGAATCCCGGTGAGGGCAAATATTTTTGATAGCATATTGATGAGCGTGAATGTTTTCTACATATTTAAGTATCTATATCTATTACCTAAATATATCGTCGTCTTGCACATCATAAGTAATTAAGTAGGTATACTATATCGCGCAAGACTCGAGTTATAAGTGACATTGTAAAATGATAAAATAATTTCTAGAATTGTAGATTTATAACATTTATTACAAACGCAAAAACGAATTTACACAAGAAAACTTAAAACAACACAGAGCTAAAAACCTTGTTGTAAGTAAAGCATATCAAAATCCTTTCTGCAAACTAAAAAACCTCCTCAAAAAGGTTTGTTCTGCGCAAATGACAATTAAAAATTTCAACTTCAGCGAGGTTGGAACTCTGTCTGCGAAAATATTACGTGTGGGTAAAAAAATATAAAAATCGCTCGGACGGTCCGCGCGGTTATAAATGGCTAGTAATTAGGCCGCTTGCGCCGGGTGGGGGCACAACGGTACATTAATTTTAAGTATTAGCCGTTTTAATCAAAATTTGAATATTTAATAATATCTAACTATCCTTGGCGACCGGTTTGTGTAGTGGGTAGTAACGCTGCCTGCGAAGCTGAAGGTCCTGGGTTCGAATCCCGGTAAGGGCAAATATGGGTGTGATGAGCATGAATATATTTATAAGTATTTATTTATCTACACGTACGTTTATCGTCGTCTAGCACCCATACTACTCGTACCAGCTTTGCTTAGTTTAGGACTAGGTCGATTTGTGTAAGATTGTCCCCTAATATTAATTAATTTATTATATGTTTGTGTGTATGTTTTCTATAAGTTTAATATTAAATATTTATATCTATTAAATATATCGTCGCCTAGTACCCATAAGACAAGCCTTATATTTTTTTATTATTTTAATGTATGATTAGAATGAAGTCCGATAAGAGTATCTAGTTATCTTCCGCGAATGTCCGTGAATAACATAGAATTTATTAAACTTCTGGGAAGGGTAATGTCCGCGCGGTAGCTAAGATATTACATATCATTTTTGGAGCATACTAACCCACTTATACATATATTATATACAAGACAAATAGTAAGTAGGGGTAGGGCTGGCACTAAAAAGTTAATTTCATGAAAACAAAAAAATATTATTGTTTTGCAAATAGGCCACGAGGGCCCATGTGTTCTGTGAGACTTATATCATGGCATCCCACAGCTGGAAAACCGTATCTAAAAACACAATTATTTATTATTTTACTAGCTGACCCGCAAACTTCGTAACGCTATATGAAAAACAAATTCATACATAAATTTTTTTCAACCACTTTTCAAAATCGGTCCAGTCGAGCTTGAGTCATAACATATAAGGTGTAAATACCAGAATTGATTATATATATATGGATGGTAAATAAACATACCTGTGCACAATACTTCAAAGGTAGGTCAGGTGTAGTGTCATCATGAAAGCCATCATCCATAAATGGCGAATTAATGAATGTATAAATTCCACTAAAGTAAATGCGTCTACCTAGTGTGTCACCAGCCTGCTCTTCGTCCTTTTTCCTAGCCGGCCGTTACGCTGCTATAACGGCACTAGGCGGACTTTTTGCGAATATTATCCTTTTAGCACCGTGTATTATAAACGCTCGAAAAAGTAGGGAGCTCTTTAAATTACAATCTTTTTACTGCGGTGTGTCGGGCTCGAAGGACCAGCTTTTTAGTAAAACGTAATATAGTACTTGACACGTATGTACTTACGTAAGTACGAACGTTGAATTGACAGTTGACATATTTCCAAGCACTTAGAACCGATGGCCGTTGGGGCAGAAAGGTTCTCGAGTGGCAAAAGAAGCGGGGGTCCGCTGATGTGGGTGGCGCAGGACCGGTCATTGTGGCAATCTTTAAGGGAGGCCTATGTCCAGCAATGGACGTCTGTCGGCTGATATGATGATGATGATATTTTCCAGCGTTCATGGCCTAGCAGCGCTCACAGCAGCCCGGTGACGGATCAAGATCGGCCGTAGTCAGTTCTTGGATTGATGGATACTTTGAATCGTTAGCAAGGTAGTAATTTAAGGTCACGCTTACGCACAGGCGTAATGTTGCGCGATACGACGGCTTTAGATGAAATAGGTCTTGAGATAATAAGTTTCTATCAAAAAAAAATTGTATAAGCTTTTATCACACTGTCTGTACTTTTTGCCGTCATCAACTACTCGTTCATCTAAGAGTTCCAGTCATCAGATCATCTCGGTGTTCGCATAATATTTATTTGCCGAACTCACGTAAGTATACCCAATTTCAGTCCGGTATAGTATGTAATAGGTTGCAAAACTATTCTTTTTATTGTCTAAACTCTTTAATTATTTATTTCCAAAACATAAAATATAGTAAATGTAAGTTAAAATAGATTATCCGGATAATCGATTGCTGTGTCTCTGTCCACTGCATGTAATTACAAATTGTCTTTAGTTCATCCGGACGACAAAATGAGATGTTTTTGTACGAATATGGCTTAATTAACGATTGATTGTTTGATGACCCAGCGTGTCGAAATACCGGCAAGGGTCCTGATTTTTTCTTATTAGTCTTGGATGTTTTTTATATCATCAATGTCATCATCGTCCCAGCGTTTTTCCTTGGTGTACGCACTAGTTCTGCGAAAGCGTCGGCCATGTTGCCTTCCTCAAACCAAATACGTTTGTCTATTAACTATATCATATTTACTTCTAGTTAGTACCTATAACACAAGTTAAGTCTTGTATAAACTTACTGTAGGTAAGTTCGATTTGTACAAGATTTACCCCGAGTATGGATTTATATGTATTTATTATTTGAATTGGAACGGATGTTAGAAAATTACCTATTGCTCCAGTATCTTACTGGCGGGCCTATCTATATAGGAATACTCTCTGATAAGAGGGTCAAGGTCATTGACTACGATGGTTACTTGTCGATGGACTGTCCAGTGTGCGCTTTTAGTCCAGTCATTATATCCAAAAAACCGACCCTACCCGTGAATAATTCGTTCTTGGATTTTTTTTTCGTAGGTCCCTCGGCGGTGTCATTGGGAGTTTAAATTGAAAAAGTAGACTGAATCAGGCTCCTGTGTATATTCGAAAAACGGTTTTTCTTGAAGAACTCGGCCATTTTTGAGTTTACAGTAAAACCGTGAGGTCATTTCTCGCACTCGAAATTAACGAAAACACTCAATAGTTTGGAGCCATGGATGGATAGTCGCTCTTTTATGCCAATATGTGCTTCTTTCATTTAAGAAGAATATTCCGTTATTCGTTGTTTTATTTTCGGTACCATAATAGCCTCAAATTGTATTTTATATCTCTGATACATCTCAGACCCTTTACCCACGAAATGGGACGCCATCATTAAGTACGTCACTTAATTAAAACTTTATTAACTATTGTTAATTTAGGTATTACTTTTCATTTGATCTATCTTTTCGTGATAATTGTAGTTTATATTTTGTTCGCTCTCATTGCTTTATTTATGTTTGTTATATCCTATATTATGCTATCTACATTCAATTTTATTTTCAAGTCATGCGAAGTGTTGACAGCATTTACTTAAGCATCATAGATATCTAGATGTATACTCGGCAAAAGGGTGTGGTATGATTAGGAGTCTCTATTCAAGATGATTACATTTATCTGCAGCTGACCATTTATTAAATGCAATGTGTACTAAATCTTTGTAGAAAATAAATTATTTCATCTGTTGTGTATCATATTTTTACATCCAGCAACCTATTTCAATTTAACACAAATCAGAACATTTATGTATAACATAATACAATGTATTGCGAGTATCTAATGTTTATTAAATTGACAATGCTCTGGCGCAGTACTGCTAATAGAAACAAAAGCTCTGCCTCTTGAACTCGCAGTTAGTTATTCGCAATAATTTAACTGCAACTCTAACGGGAACCTAATTCTAATACGATACAATTAGCCAAAACTCCCGCTTGCACCCAAGACATAACTTACAATCCGTGCACTTCTGCATACCAATGCGTTCCACGACCATTGAACATTGGGCCACGAATTATTGTTCTCATAGAGATATTATTTATTTATTAAAATCAGGCCCATATTACAAATACCTTAAAGACTAACATACATAATTAGCAATATAAACATTCATATCATATCATATCAGCCGAAAGACGTCCACTGCTGGACATAGGCCTCCCCCAAAGAGTGCCACAATGACCGGTCCTGCGCCACCCGCATCCAGCGGACTCCCGCGACCTTTACTAGGTCATCAGTCCACCTTGTGGGGGGGCCTACCCACGCTGCGCCTTCCGGTACGTGGTCGCCACTCGAGAACCTTTCCGCCCCAACGGCAATCGGTTCTACGTGCAATGTGCCCCGCCCACTGCCACTTAAGTTTAGCGATTTGAAAGGCTATATCGGTTACCTTGGTATAAACTTATTAATAACTACAAAAACACACAATTACTGCGACGTGTTGCGCAATTTCGTGGTGTCAGATAACCGACCGCGAAAACGCCGGAACTTGACTCCCTTCGGCCTCTGACCACAAGGGAAATAATATCCACGTTATTGCGAGACTCCAACCTCACGACCCTCAGGATGAATCCGGTCTTCACGTGCACATACTCCACACATATATTAAATGCGGCAAGCTCAGTTCTCACATTATGAATACTGCAGTCTCGCTTCTTGCGATTGCGGCCGAACGCCAGCCGAAAATTCAACAGAATGAAAATTTTAATCCGAAATGATCGCGCGAACAGCGAAGCCGCGGCGCGGAATATATTCACACGGCCACTGCAGCGACGGGGTAATAAGTAAAAACTAACAAAGAACGGGAGAAATATGAGTGGAGTAAGCCATTGCCATTAAAACAATAAATGTCGCGGGGCAAAAAGGCGAGCGCTGTGCCGAGATTCCCTGTAATCTATGCCTCGAAAACCGTAAGCGAACTGCGCTATTTGGGGGAAGCGGCGTGCAGAAACCATGTTTTATTTGCTTTAAGTTGTTTTGCATCATGGAAAATGCTGTACGGAATATATTTTAGGTCACACCTGGCCATAAAGGGATAATTACCGTTTCGCATAGTGAAAATCCCAATTTCTGGTCAAGGAGACGTACAATTTTGTAGATACTCACCACGGACGGTAATGAAACACCTGCGATCGGAATCGCTGTTTGTTTTACCGACCTAGTAGACAGGTAATGTATTATTATTTTTGAGAGGCCCAATAACTGCATTTGTTAGTAGTTTAACTCAAAAGCATAAATTATTTGTAGCGATTCACCGCGTCGCATTTCGCCGCGGCAGACCAATATCTCAATAGAATTTTATAGGTACCTAAAGCAATTCAAAGCGTGGCTTTTCAGTATAGTTAATTTGCAGCATCTTATTTTCCGTGTAGTATTTAACCTTAAACGCATTTCGCCGCGATCGATATTTGTTTGCATTGCTGTTATATTGAGACACAACGCGATAACTAAAAACACGATCGCGCGGTGAAATGCGATGCGGTAAATCCCTACAAGTAATTTATGCTTTTGTGGTAAAGTAGGTACTAACAAATGAATAACTGTCTACTTGCGCCTATCATTGTTAAACGGCAATTTCGTTTAAATAATTAAGCATTGTTACCAAACCGTTACAGAACTGACGGTCAATGTTAAACCGTACATATTAAAATAAATTGCTGTAGTAGTGGGATACATTGCTGGAACAAATTATCGATATATCGACAAAAGTACTATTTTTTTTTAGGTACGAGTTATGTTGTACTGTAGAGCTTTAAGTTTTTGATAAGAATCAACTCCTCCGTCGGCCATCCTTTATTTGATGGCGGCTATTTTTAATTGTTGGTATATTATTCATATCTCGAGTTCTAAATTACTTAGAATCACAAACTTGGTGTCTATCATGATACGTATACATATTTAGGATCAGAAAATTCAACTAGATATTTTGAGGGTCGAGTTCCCAAAGGATACCAAACGGAACTCTGTTACTAAGCCTCCATTGTCCGTTCAGTGACATTGGAGATGATTGCGGGTAGATTTAAATGCAACATAATGTGGCACTGGATTGAGCCCCTTCGGCCGCGTTCGAAACCAGAGGTTCGTAACAAGTTGCGATAAAAAACTTTTTTGTACTTGTACGAAACCGCGGTTGTCCTTTCGTAACTGGTGACGAGCCAAGAATGTGTATGCCTTTTACGATACTAGTTTCAAACAAGGGATTATTTGATATACTTAGCGATAGGGATATCCCTTATATGTTTTACGTTAGAATATAAGTAATTTCAAACAGCTTTTGCAGCACGTGAGGCAAATTTATTTGATTTTAGATACCTTTGTTACCCTTTTTCCCTCTCGTAGTCCCATGAAGGGACCACGGGGAATGATAATCACCGTGGTCCCTTCGAGCAATATTATGCTCCCGAATTACGAGGTTGGAAAAATAACAAATTTGATTTGTAGTATACTGCCACCCTGGACCCTGTATAGAATAGATTAGGTGGCATCTGGACATCTACCTATTCTACTCTAAGGTAGGCCGGTGTAGGTATAACGAGCGAAGCGAGTAGGAGTGTTAGGAAGAACTGCGACCCGACTTTATTCGAAAACAAAATATCCGTAAAGTTGGTCTTCTCTCTGGCGACCTGCCTTATGACATCGGTAAGGAAACAATGCTATACTCCATTGACACTGACAGCGTTATCAGCCAGTTATCTGAAGAGATTTTAATGCTACAATATCAATATCTAAAGAGGTTATGTTATCATTATGAGAATCTATTTAAAGGCTACGCATAAAAAAATAAAGTACCATCTCGTAATTCATTACTTAATTAGGAGTTATTTCTTATGTCGAAACCAGTATCGTGTAAAGAAAAAACCTATTGTTTAGTAACTAGTATCGTAAAAAGAAGGTTTTTTTCTTCTACCGCAACTGGTTACGAACCTCCGGTTTCGAACGCGGCCGAAGGGGATTGAGCGGGTCAGGGACTATGTCAAGTAGTACCTCCGTTTTATCTAATCATTGCTAACAAAGTTCTATAGTATATTTTTTATACAAACGTTTTTTATTTGAATTATACTTACCTACTATGTTAAAAATGTGCACTTACAGCTTGTTGTGACGACACTTTAAATATAATAACATTATAACATCAATGGAGGTGGTCAATGGGACTTCATAATTAACTCAATCAAACAATTAACAATTCTGGCGTTATCAGTAGACGACTTAAATGTGGAAATGTAGCACCAAAAAGATGAAGCTACTTTAACAAGCATATAAGAAAAAACTGTAAGTCGACTACTTAACCTGACTGAAAAAACGGGTTTCTTTAAATACAAAATGAAGCCTATATTATATCACACGGAGCATAATTGACACCTAATTTATCAAAATCGTTTCAGTATCTTAAACGTTACAATGGAAAACACCTCCCACACTTAAATATTTACAAAATAGGCTGCTAGAAACATATCCCTTTCTTTCGGCTCTGCCGCAGTAGGGATATCGTACACTTTTTTAAATAAAAATGGCATTGCGCTTTACCTTCCTCTAACTCTGATGAAAAGTTAAGGCAAAGCTTAAGATCACGCTCACCCAGAAGATTACCTTAAAGACACGATTACAATACAACAGATCGTAAAAGATCTCTTGAGACCTACATGCAGAATAAACCCCTGCAATGTTTTCATTCCAAATTCCAACTGTGCAGCAATTTAAAATTATGATCGTGAAATTTCAGTAAATCTCGAATCTGAACAGTAAGCGGAATGCCTGGGCATGTAGATCCATATTTATTACCATTACATGCGAGTACAATGCATCAAAATGCCAGTCTCTTTCTGTGACCTTTGCAGCTAACGGGAGCTTGAATAAATGACGGTTCAACCGTAGACGAATAAATCGAGAGGATTGCCGAAATTATTGAGCTAGGCATTTACCTAGGCGCAGCGCCGCAACGATTGTCATGGCGCCGAATGGAAGCAACCAAATGGCCGACCCAATAATATTTTGACTAACTACATTCACGGACGCGGACACCCTGGTCAAGGTCGTGGGTTGTTCCGACATTCACTAGCGCGCCATCTGTCTTGGCGACAAATGGAAGCAACCAAATGGCCGACCCAATAATATTTTGACTAACTACATTCACGGACGCGGACACCTGGTCAAGGTCGTGGGTTGTTCCGACATTCACTAGCGCGCCATCTGTCTTGGCGACAAATGAATGCATCCAAATTGATTAACGTTGACTTTGATCTTCCAACTTTGAATTTAGATATTGCCAGTTCCATTCGGATGGCGCGTTGGCGCAGCGCGCTCCATTTCGATATACAACGGGCCGCGCCAATCGCTGCAGTTTTGATACTCATGTACTGATTGACGTGGCGTTGCTGCATTCGACGTGTAACCTGATGGACGTGAATGCCTTTTGAGTGCCGTTTCCTTAAAATAAATTGCCTCCTGTGCTGTTCAGCTACAGCTGAGCCGGTATTCCATCCGAGATGCTCTAATGGAAATATCGGCCGAGGTGTTGCTATGAAGACGTCTCTGTGCAATTTGATATTGAATGCCACTTAGACCGCTGCTGAATACAATAGCGCCTTCTGTAGAAGCTTTATTAATTTTATTTATTTATTTGATTTACTAGCAATAATATACATATCACTTACAACAAAAAGGCATTGAGATTAAAATAACAAATAATACATCAATAAAACTTAATAATTAGGTTACCTATGACTGTGTACATACTCGGCGAATATTTAAGAAAAGCATAATTGCATAACATACCTCTTTTATTTATAGTTGAGTTCATAGATGGCGCCATCACATTAAGTTGAGGTGTAAGCCGTAATGGTTCCACAGACTATATTCACACCATAATCAACAGGCATTTTTTGGAAGCTACGCAAGTTTATACAGATATTGGCGGTCCTCTTGACTTTGTTCGTCCATGGTTAAACTGTTAATGTTGAGCTATTCACAATGTGCCTCGACTCACGTCATCACTCGCCCCCAGCATAACTTGGTCTGACAAACATAAGCGTAGAGGATACTTTAAATTATATGTTCTGCATTGTGTCCTTTTTTGAATACAAATACAAATACATTTATTGTTTGAATGTGAGTGGTTATAAATGGTGGTAGGGTTTATATATGGTTACATCACAATCAGCCAGAGTGTGGCGTACAATAATTTGACTCTCAATATGCATGTCATTGAAATGATATAATTATTATCTATTGTTCTATTTATGCCGAATCAAAATGTAGCAAAGTCAGCCTAAAGATAAATATTGAGAAGAATAAAAATATATAAAAAAAAACAATAAATCAATGTCATGCAAATAGGAAAATGGTCAGAGAAAATAATAAAAATAATAAATGAATTCATTAGGCAGTGGTGGTAACAAAGTGTTCATTAACAGAGTAGAACATTTTTGTAGACACCACTTGAATAATTTTATTTTGAAACCTTGACAATCCAAGGATTTCAGGTCAATTTGGCAAATGGTTAAAAATGTTGACAGACATGGAAAGAATAATTTTCCCGAAATGAGCAGAAATATGAGTTGGATAACAGATATTGAGTCCATGATGTTTAGAAGTTGGCCTAGGGTTAGAATTCATAATTTGAATGGTGAAATAAAATGGATTTGTATTGTAGGTGGGCAATTTTTTCCCGGAACTGCGGTGATTTTTTCTTATGACCACTAGCGGATCGCGTTTTTCTTTAAGTGTGCTCCGCATCAGTGCATCATGATTATCACAATTTTGTATGAGCAACGCACGTTCAGTGTTTCTGGTCATAATCCTGGGCACTAACCCCATCCTACTAATATTGTAAATGCAAAAGTTTGGATGTTTGTTAGTCAGTCACACTAAAACGGCTCAACCGATTTGGATGAAATTCTGCACATAGATAGTTTACAGCCTAGATTAAAATAAAAGATAGCCTTTATCCCCCGTCGACGCAGACGATGTCGCGGGCGGAAGTTAACTTCCGTATGGTACTGAAAATGTGCTTTGTCCCGTTCCCACAAATACAAATGTCAGTGACACACACAAAAGAATATCAACGGCTTATAAAGTAAAATAGATTTGATGAGCGTTTATGAATAAGGGCGTTTACAGACAAGACACTTTATGTAGGGCAGCTGTACAACGAAGAAGGTTTTAGATTTGGGTTTGTATCTCCTCTTCCCTTTGGTTGATATCTGCGCCGATACTCGTACATCCATGATACTTTTTGTCCACTTCTCGGTATGACATTACTGTATTGGTCAAAATGTGGTCCAGTGAAAATTTTACCTCCAGTTGCTTCGAAACTAAATTCATTCTGCAATCTATTTTACATACTAGTGACAGTGTGCCTAGCTCGCTTTGCTTCTCAGGGCACACGACTTCTGTAGCTTAGTTGGTAGTGACCCTGCTTACGAAGCAAGAGGTCCCGGGTTACAGGGGCGAACAATTGATCTTGCTAGGTCTCATGTCTGGAAAAACTGGTCTTCTCCGTATTTTCTCTATTTTTACCCGAGCAGAGCTCGGTCGCCCAGAGACTAACACTTGCACTGCAGGCGCGTGTTGTTGTATTTTTTGGTGGCATTGACGTAACCAGAGAAAGTGAGAGACCTGCGACTCTTCAACTGACGCCTCTTCTGTGTACACTATTAAAAATTATTTCACTGGTTTTCAGGTTTTACGGAGGGTATTTAACTATTTACGTATATTTTGTCAATTTGAAATACATAAATAGGTTCTATGTACAGTCGAGTTCTCCAATATCTATACAAAGTACCCTCAAAAAATATCTACACAGTCATGTGTCTTATGTCAGTAACGATAAATATTTTTGAAAGGTTGTCTGCGTAGATATTGGAGAACTCGACTGTAACACTCTGGTGGAGCTGAGGAGACAGCTAGTTTATAATATTGTAAATTTCAGAAAGTCTATAACATTTGCGCATAAAACTGAAATCACACCGCCTCGATAGTGCATCATAATACTTCGGTAGCTTCCTTCGGCCTTTACGCCAGACTACAAACAGAAATCTGGGGGCACGGCAGTGCCCCCGCCAAGTCGAGCGCGAAGCAAACACTGCCGTACCATCCTTTACTGGAACCATTTCGCCGCATTTTCAGGCCCCTATTTGAGAACCTCTAGATAAGACCAGAACGCAGAAATTTTCGTCATCCAGTAAGCTATAATCACATACTTAAAATCCAAAATTTCAAGTCTGTAGGTCATTTAGTTCCGAAGTTAAGCGAAAGAAAAGTTTCGCATTTATGACACTCACTCACTCACTCACTCACTCACTCACTCATGATCATCAAAATAGAACTAGTACTTCCTATAAACTCAGAGAGCTGAAATTAGGTACAGAGTTAGGGTTTAATGGCCGCATAAAGGGAAAACTATAAAAACTAGGATAATCGGAGATCTAGAGTACCTGGTGACCCTGATTAGAAAACACAAGAGCCCAACCAAACTATTAGAGATATATCTATACCGCCTTTACAAAAAATATTCAACTTGGTGGGCCGCTTCATTTGATGTCAATAATCGAAGGTCTGAAGTATCTTTATTTGATTACAAAGTTATATTTGCAGTAAATGGGACAAAAAATCAAGAATGGGATATTGACACAATAACCTACAAAAAGAAGTGAGATCCCATAAAAAACATTGCATGTAAAAAAGAGGCCAAGTCTCGAAACTCTTCCACCGCAAAAAGTTGTGAGATATTTGGTAGTACCAAGTCTCAGGCATTCTTATTATTCTTTATTTGCTAGCTAAATAAATTATTGTGACTTGGCAATTTGTGTTTTGTGAGCAGGTTCGTTAGTTATATATTCACTTTTTCGAAAAAAAACAAAAGAAAAAATACTGGCTCGCAGTTTATACAGCGCACAAAGCCACTAGCAACCTATGTCTTACGAGCAAATTGAATCAAAGCATGGTACTTTTTTCCAAAAATCATCCCGATGGAAAGTAGTACGAGATATATCAGTGAAAGGAGTTGCAGTCAAAGGTTAACCATTATCAAACTCTCGCTGCGCACGGGGTCAAAATGTGGGAATTACACACATCTGTCACGGTCTCTGTTGCACCTGCCATCATATTGGTGCGACAAACAGCGCAACAGAGGTATCCCGTTACCGAAATCCATACTATACATACTCTGTCTGTTACCTTTTAACGCTTGCCATATTCACTGCCAAGATGCCGTGGTTTTCCTCTTATGTAGCGGAAAGCGCCAACGACATACTCGGCCGCCAGGCGGGTTTCTGACAGAGAAACTGTTAAGCCGCTGAAAGGCCTTAGGATAGTTTTATCCCGTAAATCTCCCCCTAAGGGTGTGAAATAGGGGTCGAAAGTTTATATGAAGGTAGGATATAAACGAGTTCAGAAGCTAGTAATAAAATATGATAGTTAGCTTATATGCGCGCGGCTGTTGGCCGGTAATCTCTACATTCTCTAGGGCCAAGAATATCGCGAATAAAGCCTCATGTAATTATCGCCTGTTGCGAAACCAAGTATCTGCACACAATACAACAATGTTCAGTTTGTCTGTGAAGAGCCTAAGCCTCACTGCTAGCGATTATTATAAAAGGATTCTCAACCCATTTAGAAATGTTTTCACCCCTATTTCATATATTACATCGACGATTCTTCTACGAATGTTCTACCTAAACTCTACCATAAATATTCTACAGTCACCAGCGTTAATGTCTTCTACAAAAAAGTGGGCATAAAATGCTTTTTTTTTCTTGATTTAAAGAGCTTATTGCACAGATCATGTCACTCCGTTATAATCAACATGACATATTTTCCTAATTATGAATTATTTCTATTAACAACACACTTTCGAGCTAACTGCAATAGTGCTGTGGCTGCGTCGGACAACGGGGTAGCCAGCAGAAGACGGCGCGCGAGCTCTCTCGATTTTTCTTGCACTAACCGTCTCTCTCTTATTAGAACACTTAGAACAAGAGGCATAAGTAGGCGGGAAAAATCGAGAGTATGTCGCGGCCGTCTCATGACAGATTCCTTCCAGACACATTCCATTATAACATGGTATTTATCTTCTGGTACATCACATCTCATCACAATTTCCCCATCAAATAACCAAACTTGTTTAACGCTTGGTATCCAGATCGCAATCTCATCGTCAATACTAAGTCACGTCTACTTAACAAACAATCTATCCATGAAGTTACGCATAAAATACTGACACGACTCTTTTTTTTAAGACAATGGTGCCAAACAAGCATACGGTCTACCTAATGGGAAGCAGACACACGATTATTATTCCAGAAGAATCCCAGGTGTACGTTGCTGACCCTTTATAGCTTTGAAAATTCGTTGTGTTGATAGCTAGAGCTGCTTATCCTAGTTGGTCGCAAGATCAAATCTTGCTCGGACTTAGTTTTTTTCCTTTGATTTGTTTGTAATTTTTAATTTTGTTAGCAGATGTTACTGCTCAATGCAAACACTAATTTAAGTATTTAATTGACGTGATAGTTTTTGATATTTCGTGATAGTGTGGTTGTTTGTAAACTTGGAAGGTTCTGACCTTCGTAACAAACGTAACGGCAGCTTCGTAAAAACAAGTGCCTGCGCCTCTTGGGGCCAGTGCCAAAGCGGACGCCGGGCTCGGTTAGGGTACCGAAAGAAATGCTAGGAGGATGGCTGAGTTTCTGATTCCTCACTGGCTTATGTGTGTTTGACTTTCACTCCATACAAACAAGCCAGTGGCACTGGCGCCCCGCCCAGCCGACGTCAGCGGCCGACGATAGTTATTATATTTCTGCGATAGACACGGAATATTTCTCTCTAAGATGCGGCGCGCTTGCACCGATGCACTCCTATTTCCGCCCGCCGCCATCGCTGTACAGCACGGGGATTTGACACTTACGAAAACTATAATTTAAAAGTGTGCACTGTGTGGTATCCTATCACACGATTCTATTTCCCGATTGTATCGGCATAAAGAATAGACTAGAAAAACTTTATTCAACATCACATGACAATTCTAGTTACATGGGAACCTTAAACTAGACTTAATATATAAAATTTAAAATTAATCCTACAGTTATCATTATGTGATGTTAAAAAGGGGCTTGCCTCAGCATAATGTTTCAGTTGTAAGGCCACTGCAACGCTGGTTTTCAGGCAGACCCTGGTAACTATATTAATCCATTTTACATTGCTCGCTGTTTGTCGGGAACAAAATGTCTCAGTTTGTGTGTGCGCGTGTATGTGAGTGTGAGTATGTGCGTATTTGTATGAGTGTGTGTGTGTGTGTGTTTGATTTGACGGAATACGGAGTATGTAATATTGTGTCGTAGGAATCTTTGAGTAGGTAATAATATTGTATGTTTGTATATGCACTGTAAACGTATTTGGCAATATGTCAGGGTAGGCGGCTTCGAATCAAACGATTACTGCACGCTGTCTGGGGTGAGTCAGGGGAGCACTCTGGGGCCTACGTTATTTCTTTTAATGATTAACGATTTGCCTGATACAATTCGTTCAGCTGAGTGTCTGCTTTTTGCGGACGACCTAAAGTTGTTTCTCGGCGTCAGTAGTATGGCGGACAGCGCTGCGTTATAGAGCGACATCAATGCGGCAGCTGAGTGGAGTGTTGCAAACCGTTTGCCTTTTAATGAAGCAAAATGCAAGGTCATAACATTCTCACGTAAGCGCTTGCCACTTTTAACCGACTACGGCCTGGGGGACGCTTGTTTGGAAAGAGTCGACGAAATCAGTGACCTGGGTTTAGTGTTAGATACAAAACTAGATTTCCGAAAACACGTATCTAATACTTGCAAACGGACTAGCAAAACCCTAGGTTTCGTCATGAGGGCATCGAAGCAGTTCCATGGCGGAGTCGCTGTGGTTTTGTACAGTGCCTATGTCCGTAGTAGGTTGGAGTATGGGGCTGTTATTTGGGATCCCTACGAGGATAAATACTCTTTGTTGGCGGAAAGAGTACAGCGTAAATTCGCCCGCTGGTTGTACCGCAAATCCTACGGGTATTACCCATACCTGTACCCTTCATTGTTCGTCTCCGGGATGGTTGGGCTAGACACGCTTCGGATGAGGAGGAAGTTGCTGTTGTTAGTCCATTACCTGTCTGTGGTCCATCACAGAGTGGACAGCCCGGCTGCGAGAGGATCGGGTTGGTGGTTCCGACGAGGGTCCCCCAGGATTTGGATTGCGTGGCGGTGGCGCCTCGCCGCCGGCCGGGCCTGCTGCAGCGTGTGTCCGCTCGCACGTGCCACGCTCGACACGCTCCTACCGCGCGCGCAATATCTTTATTACACCAAATGCTCACTCAGCACGAGGAGGTTGACATGTTTGCTGATCGCCTTACTAAATTATGCCGTATTTGCTAAGCAGTTCCTTGACAATTTTAATTAAAATTATTTATTATTTTGACATATTTTATAATTCATAATTGCGAATGTTACCAAATTGATGATCTTTTCTTTTTTTGACATGTATTGTGTTCTGTTATATAGGTATGTGTAATAATTTATCGTGTAAGTGTTTTGGTGTTACGTATGCTGTAAATTTACATTGACTTATGAATGAATAAATGAATAAATGAATAGGTACTCTAATGTAAATTCACACATGAATTTAAATCTTAGGTTTATTACATACTAGCTTCCGCCCGCGACTTCATCCGCGTGGACCTGGGATAAAAACTATCCTATATTTTAATCCAGGCTATAAACTATCTTCGTGCAAAATTTCATTCAAATCGGTTCAGCCGTTTAAGCGTGATTGAGTAACAAACATCCAAACATCCAAACATCTAAACTTTCGCATTTATAATATTAGTAGGATATGAAGGCACAGCTCGACTGCCAGGACGAAGTGCCTGCTGTATTTGCATAAGGTATCGTTTCAGATGTCATTTGAAATTGCCGATGGTATTACATTTCTTGAGTGGCGGAGGTAATATTCCAGCACTTAGTGGCAGTGTATTTAAAACTTCCTCGGAAAGCGGCGGTATGGTGACGTGGAGGTAGCAATTCATGACAAACTGATCTGATGCCATGTGAGGAGGACCTGTTTGAGCGCCAGGTGAACTTTTTATGTAAATACTCTGGCTCGGATGTTTTTACCACGCCAAACAACAAGGAAGACAGATGAAGTTCTCTTCGGTATGTCATTTTGAGAATACCCGCCGAGTTCAGGTACCTAAGGGGTCACGTGTGATCGCGGGGGGATACCAAAACAGTAGCGCGCACATGCGTTTTGCACCCTTTGCACTATTCAGTCCGTACAAGCTAATAGCCGTGGGCCATACACCACATCCCCATAATCAAACCTTGAAGGCACCAGGGAATCGCATAACTTAACACGCAAATCTACGCTGAGGTAGTCACGAATGCGGTAAAGTACCTTGGGCCTGTAAAATTAAGCTTTGGCAACATCCGCTATATGACCCTCGAAACGCAATGACTCGTCCATTGTAATGCCTAAATTGCGCGCCTCAGGTACTCGTTCCACTTCATCACCCGATATGATAACAGCTGGTTTATGTATATGTATCTGTTTAAGCTGGTTTTTGGAGCCGAAAATCATAAATTTAGATTTACTGGGATTTAGTACCAAAGAGTTAGTCGGACCAAGCTGCAATACTTTCTAAATCGTCGTTTAGTTTAGCAGCAGCCCCATCGGTATCAGCTGGATTAAATGATATGTAATTTGAATATCGTCAGCATATAGGTGGAACTTACAATTTTTTATAACTTCTCTGACATCCGCTGTATATAATATGAATAGAAATGGACCCAGTATTGAGCCTTGTGGCACTCCTCTAGATACAGGCAATGGTTTTGACTTTTCATATAGACCACAGTTGTTCTTAAGTTTAACGACTTGACTACGGCTATAAAGATAGCTAGAAAACCACGAAATTGTCCTCAACTCAAAGCCATAGTATTTCATTTTGGATAGCAATAACTTTGTATGAATAGCATCAAAAGCACGTGAGAAATCGAGAAGTGCCATTATCGTACCACAACCCATATCTTGCGCTGACAAAATGTTGTCCACCACATCCAGGAGTGCTGTTGTCGTGCTATGAGACTTGCGAAAACCGGATTGAAAAGTAGGAAGAACTTTATTACTCTCAAGAAATGTCGAACTGTATGTACAACACTACTCGTTATAATATTTTAGACATGCAAGGAAGAATGCCTATAGGCCGTAAATCTTTCACATCAGTAATATTACTTTTTTTAGGAAGAGGTGTTACCAATGCCACCTTCCATGCATCAGGAAAGATCGAAGATGTGATGGATTTATTAATTATGGCAGTAATTGCGGCTAATGAATGGGGAAGGGTGAGAAGAAGCATATCCAGTGAGATACCATCATCGCCTAAAGCCGCAGATTTAAGAGATTTAATAATTTTGAGTACAACGCTATCGTTTACTGTAGTTAATTGAAATGAGTATGAAAGTGATTATGTTCAAAGTGGTCGAGATATGATGGAGTAGCAACTGGGTTTCCTGGAACATTTAGAAAATGTGAGTTGATAAGGTCGGGGTCGCCTAAATGTGCAGGTATTTCCGAATCGTGTGAGTTCTGGGTTATTCTGACAGTGCGTTTAAGGTTGTTCCAAAGAGCTCGTAAGTTGTTAACGTTGCGGTTAATATGTTGCTTGAAATATGCACATGTTTCGCTAAATAATGCTTTATTAACGCAGCCCTTCAGCTCGCTGTAGTACTTCTTATGCTCGTCTAAACCAGTTGACTTAAACCTATCATGTGCCTGATCGCGCAAACGCATCATTTTTTTCATTGTGTGAGTTATCCAGGGATAGCTTCTCTCTCTAATAATAACTTGCTTCTGAGGTGCATATAAGTCGAACAGAGACAGGACTATGCGATTAAAAGTATTAACCATGTCATTTACATTCGACAATAAGCATATAGGTATATCTTCCCACTGGATACTTTCAAGGGATCGATTGAAGATGACTAGTCAATGTCCTTTAGTGGACGTAGAATAAACCTTTTTTTTGTTTTTTTAATCTTATCTTCTTTAGGTCAAGTTAGGTTTATTTTATAATCATTCATAAATGTGTGCGTGTAAGAGTTCCATACAAAATGTAGTAACCAGCACCAGCCGAGGACGGTCGGGGGCCGGGGGGGACAAGTGACCTTAACCTTGTATCTGCCAAACAAAAAAGTGGATATAGTTGGCACAGGGTCAAGGAAAGTGGCATAATAAAGATAAGCACGAGCAAATACGAGCCGAATCTTCTTCCTCGGTCTTTCATTGCTGGGGATCACTTATAAGTATATTATATGCGTATTCAAATATGCTAACCTAAACATGGATACTTAAACTGTTTTTCTTTTTATACATGGTCCATCTCCACGGACATCATTAAAACCGCAGCAGATTGAGTCAGTACTGGCCACTACAAGCTGCAGACAAGTTCTTTCATACATTATCGGAACACCGTGTCTATCTTACTAATACTTATTATAAATGCAAAAGTATGGATGTTTAGATGTTTGGATGTTTGTTACTCAACCACGCTCAAACGGTTCAACCGATTTAGATGAAATTTTGCACGATGATAGTTTATAGCCTGAATTAAAATATAGGATAGTTTTTATCCCGGATCCACGCAGACGAAGTCGCGGGCGGAAGCCAGTATACTTTATAGGAAAACGCCTACGAGCAGCCCATCGGGTTCTTGCCGCTGTAAATGTTAATCTCTTTTGAGTCATTCTGTCTAGACCGAGTAGTTGTGGTTTCATGATGATTTATCGTGGATAAAGCAATAAATTGCAATGCACCTGCACTTGTTACGGTCTTCAGCGTTACGGGAACATTAGACTACGGTGATGTGTGTCGCAGCTTTTATCAAATCTGTCCAGCTATTAAACTATTTAACTTCGCCTCACCCGTTACTATATTCTGGGTGATTTCGGGCCATTATACGGAATAACCAAAAGCGAATAAGATGATCATATTTAACAACTTTTCCCATGGGAACAACCACGAAATCGCAAAAAAAACAGCCAAGTAGGAGTTAACTGAGAGTTAATTAAGAGTTAATCTCAATAAACTCACAGTTAACTTTTAATTCGTTGTTTTTTTTGCGATTTCGTAGTTGGTCCCATGGGAAAAGTTGTTCAGTATTTTTCGCTTTTAATGATTCCAGATCATGACCCCGAAATTACCCAGTATTGACGCCGCAATTCATAGTAACTAAGCGTAATCACAGTAGTTTCGATAGGCATGACGGGTGAAGTGAGGCGCCTGAGCGCATTCAGAATTAGGTAAACGTCCGAGTGCTGCTTAAAGTGACATTCGAATGAAAAAAATCCTGTTAGTTCGAATTTAATCCATATTGCTTTGACACAGAGTGCCCATGCCATATACTAGTACTGCGTCGAGCGCTCGGATGTTTACCTTAACATCCCAGCGCGTAGAGGAACGACCGCGTGGCCGCTTTCCCTCTACCCATCACTTTAATAGTAGTTCTAGTATTTAGTTTTCAGGAACTCTGTATGCAATGAAACTGTCATAGGTACATTATTTTTAAACGCTTATTACACTTTTTTACTCGCTACTTTAACGCAATTATCTACCAAGGATAGGTCATTGTGGCACTCTTTGGGCGTATGGCCTATGTCCAGCAGTGGACATCTGTCGGCTGATATGATAATGAATTATCTACCATGATATAGACCCCTAAACTTGTGGAAATAAGCTTTTAAATTCAAGGTTCGTTTTGGGGGAATTTAGATATTTTTTGTTACATTTTAATTTTAGTCTTCTCACTGCCTTTCTTGTAATATACATGTGCTGTTTACCTGTCAGTGATTGTTACATCTAGCGTTAAACTGTTATTGCAACGATTCATGTAATATATGATGTAAACAATTGTTGGTGAATCTAATAAATAAATAATAGATGAATAGATAGAGTAAGCTGGTGTCTTAAAGGTTGAAATCAGCTGGCGTCCCGCGAACACGCCCCCAGGTAATGGTGGCTGATGGCTTCCGCACCGCGATCCGCCTGATATCCGCCGTCTATAATACGACCGGCTTTCATCGCCTTATTAAAAGTTGCGTCTTTGACCGTATTTCATTCTGCAAATGGTACACTGAGCTGCGCTTGCCTATTATGTTGGCGTAAATTGAAAAGTATATTTGCATTGGTTCTTTGTGCCTGATTTTATAAGAAATGAACATTCGCTTTGGTGTGAACTGTTTGTTACCTACAGTATATTTTTATGATTCAATAAGTACCGTTAAGACGCTGTCAACACCAAAATGCCCTTGGGGATTCGGAATACAGCGCACACTGTCTATTTGTATCGGAGTAAACGAGAGCGGGTGTTACTGGGCGGCCAGGCCTTAGAAGACAATAATAAATATTGAAATAAAAAAGTGCTGATTATTTGTGAAATAGTTCAGTTAGTGGTTTAGGTATGAATATGTTCACTTCACGTTTTTAATTGCAGACCCATACGTCAAAAAAATAAAGACATAGAACCGTTTAATGATGATTTTAAGACCAATCTTCGCAATTATTTTCTATCGAGCTGATATCGTCCAATTATGTATCGAGCGTCCACGGTCTTTGAAATATGATGAATATTAACATTTTTTACTTTATATTTTTTATTTTTTACTTTTTTAACAAATAGTTTTTCTTAAAAAACTGCTTAAATACTATCAATTTCAACAAAGTTAGGTCTTGTCAGCCTCTTAAATGGGGTACTAAGTGGTTGAGGAGGCAGATGGGACGCGAATATTTTCAGTTGCTACTTTGATTTCTTGGCTCGGGTTGCTCTAAAAGAATTATACTTATTATACTTTTAGAAATACTTTCTTATCTTGCGGCAACACGGAGTAGACAAATTATAACATTTAAAAAACGTGGTGTCTAGAAGTGAGAGCTAGGTGAAAGATATGTGGCTTAATTGGAGTGGAACCAGGGTTGTGGGGAGCGATCATGCGGAAGGGAACGATAAATAGGCAAGGCAAGTTAATCCGAAATTCACAATCCGAATTTTCCCCATTAATTTTCCCAGCTCACCCCATTGCTATCTCCTCTAGCTGCACTACGGGGTGGGTGAAGCGCTATTTCCCTCTAGTTATGTGTTTATCGTTAAAATTAAGAAATTAAACAATAATCGTAAAAAACTAAAATTCACATGGCCGATACATTTTTTAAGTATAAAAATCAATGTGCCACCTCAATTTTGACTTAACTCACCCCATTTTACGGTACATGAAGTTTAATATTTACTTCTACGAATATACCTACTTAATAATAGAAGGAGGTAATGTCTGTCAGATTGCAGCTTAGTAAGTTGATATAATCTCCGGAATATCCAAATAGATATGAGTCATATTTCATCCCGCGACTTTGCCTGCGTCCTCCGCAATACGTGAATGAAGCCGGGCGGGCAGCTAGTAGTATTACAAACGTGAAAGTCTATGCCAATGTTTGTTCCTCCGTATCTCATACGTAAACTACAGAACGTATTATTACAAAACTTACAAAATTTAGTTTAGATAGGTATCAGAATCTATTTTTATGCGTACAAAGTCGCGGACAACAAAAACTAATAAATAAATAGTATGAGAACGATCCTTAACTAATAATTTAGTAAATCGGTTCAACTTCGGTCCTGCGGCCTGCGTGTTCATCAATTTAATCTAAAATTACACCATAAGTTACGCACAAGTATTGGTCTTAAGTCTCCAAGTATACTAAAGCACATACGTCTTTTAGCTCCGACAACTAAAGGGTCGGAACGGCGAAGTAAATGTCGCGGAAAGATAAAAAAGTAAAAAGAAGTCGGTCTCTAAATCATGGGGTACCGAGATTCAGGGCTGGCCTCACGGTTGCCTATAGTTAGCTACCTATCACTGGACTGGACTCGAGGTGTAGCTTGTTACACTTAAAATAACGAGAACACCTTACAACCAACCATGACCGACAACTTTTCTTTAATTGTTATCATCAATTAGGGATGTAAAACACTACGCATAAACAATTAGGTAGAACAAACATTAGCTAGTACACGTGCCACAATTAGTAGTTTAATGACGTTTCTTTCTTATCTTGTCCTTTCATATTTAGCATCAAAAGAATCCCACGTTAAGTAAGACGAAAGTACGTCGTTTTAAGTAAAACGAATTATACCGGCAGAAGTTATGCGCGGAAAACATGAAAATTAAGTTAAGGCTGCACATTCGAAATTTCCGTGAAAATGAGTTGTTTTGTAACCGTTTTATACATTATAACGTAACATTTTTGCCGTCGGAAAAAATATACCATAATCTGCAAGATATGCGACGGGTCATAGATTTCGTAGAAATCCATTTTAACAATAAAAATGAGAGAAAAAGAAATCTAAAGTCACCCCTATTTTTTCACTTGTAACCATTTTACTGCTCCATTTTTTATCAGAATAACATGAAATTCTATAACTTTCTTCATACAATAATGAACAAGGGCATCATTTTCTTACTTTCTTAATTTTCTTAAAAATGTATCTCGTTTTCTGAAATATTCCGCCAAAGTTCCTACGCCTCCCCGTTTTCGACGGTCAGTGCGGGACGAAACACGTTGCATGACGGACCTGTGTCAATTTGCGAAATTTTTAAATATTTGTGGAAATTGTGGACTATATTTGTTGCATAGAGTGGACAATCCGTTTTGTGATTCGTATAGTAGGTAACTAATAAACATTTGCGTATAGTTTAGTTTTTAGTGACAGATAATTTTGTTGCATAGAGTGGAAAATCTATTTCGTGGTTTGTAAAGTAGTAGGTACTATAGACAAGACAGCTGACTGACCATCCGTGCACTTTATGTGCATTGTAACAAGGTTCTTGTATAAATACAGGATGGTCAGTTAACTGTGTTGGCGTTTGTACCTAATTAACATTTACGTAGGTATAGTTTAGATTTTGTTTTTTAGTTCGATGGGAAATAAGCGCAGGAGAAAATTCGTAATATCAAGAAATTTTACAAGAGAAGAGGAAAAAGAAGACACAAGTAAATACATATTCTATCAAAGTATCAAATATCTACAGTATCAAAATTGGGAAATCGCTAAAACCAGTCATTTTATTAGTAAATATATTTACAATACCTATTGCTTAGGAGCATGAACAATTATAGAAACAATATTGTTTTATCTGCTCGTATTAATGACTGTCAAGTGTTAATAGAATAAGTTCTAATAAAAATAGTGGGCTTGGCAAATATTGTAAGTACCTACCTATGGGTTGCATGCCAACTCCAAGATACAGAGTTATTATTTGATATGAAACAAAATATGGTTAACGTACAACTAATCTATAAGTATATATTTGCCCGAGGCCGATTTCTGTACAGTCAGCATAATATAGTTGATATAATAATATAACAGCCATATAGCAGCCAAGTTAGCCAAATATATCGGAACGTACATAGTCTTTGTCACTATAAGTAGGAGTAAGGAATGTGTTACGATATATTTGGCTACTTTGGATGCTACTAACTATCTGATGCTGACTGTACACGCCATCATCATCAAATCAAGGAAGTAGAACGTAATAAATATACCGAAAATTAGTTTAAAACTTAACAACCTTACACTTACACAAAAGGTAACGGACAGACAGACACACTTTCGCATTTATAATATTAGTATGGAGTATGGATATGGAAGTATGGATAGTATGGATTATATGTCTTTCCCGCTCACGGGACAATGATGTCCGTGCGTGGAGCTCTGAGCCAACACGTAGAGGCCCTTTTGACAATTTAATGAAATGCAAGGAGTACACCAAGCGGATGCTGTCTCTGCCCGTGTCATGGGACGCACACAGAAACAGCACCCGCTGGGGTGTAAGAGTCTATTGCTAGTTGGTGGAATCTAAATAAAACGGGTTATTGGGTGAAAATGATGGACTAGCAGCTGGGCTATTGAAACATCGGACGCCTGCCCAATAAAACTGTTTCACATTTTATCTCTGGCAGACGGTGACTCGCTAACTGCTAGATGGGCCCCTATTAATAGCGACATTAAAAAATGGCCTAAGGGCAACAGTAGGTATGGATTATTATTATTACCTTTATATTTTTTTCGCGCTATCCGTCTCTCTCTTATTAGAATATTTAGTAACAGAGGTATAGTGCGAGAAAAATCGTGATCTAGGCGTGCTGAGGGCCTACCGCGAAACGAAACCGAACTTCGTTCGTGTATCTCCCTCTCTGTCGCGCTTGCCAGTTCGAACGACAATGAGAGTTATTCGAACGAATTTCGTTTTCACTAGCACGGCTAGCACGACACAGCCGCGACATACTCTCGATTTTTCTCACACTATACCTCTCTTTCCTAATGTTCTAATAAGAGAGAGACCGATAGTGCGAGAAAAATCGAGAGTATGTCGCGGCCGCCTCATGCTAGCCGTGCTGACGGAACTACACTTATCGTAAGTAAATAGTATTATAATAGTAGGGACATAATTTTTGAACATAGTCAATGTAATTTATGTATGACAAATATCACGTTTCAATTAAGCATGACGAATGTCACCCACCCACGTCCACCCTTGCATTGGTAACGATGCTCGATGACGCGTCTGTAATCTTACCTAACTTAATCTATGTAACGTTTAATAAACGACGGCGGGTTGTGCGACTTGCGCGGGGAGAGGGTCGAGGCTCCGCTAATACGCTCAAGGACTTTAGCGGTGTAGTGGGAACCCAGATCTGTTAAATATACCGTGAAATTCTACGAATATTTATTTAGGAAACAATAATACTCGCCCCAGCGTGATGGCACCATAAAGACAGCATCTTACCATTAGCCCTAGGAAGTCATAAACTAGAGTCGTAAAAGAAATGGGACTTAAATAAATATTGGGCACTCATAACGCTTAACTATGGCAGTTCAAGGAACATGGATAATAGATTCAATGGCAAGGTTTGCACACGGTACAATCAAATGACGACTTTGCCACCATTGGCATAATGTTCGTTGTAGCATATCCTATTATACAGATATTACGCAAACCATTGTTTCAACTTACAGCAAAGTGCAAACACGTGCTGGACAGACGACGGCGCAAATTCCGTGAGCAGGGAGAAAGCGGCACGAGAGAGACGGAGTGTGATCCTGCCTGGAGGAGAGAACGAGAAGCAAGACGAGGAGCGTACGCGCAGATCGTAGACAAGCGGGGATGCAACGAGAGGCGGATATCGGCAGAAAGACCTTATTGTATTAGAATTAAGTTGAAAATAAGAATAAGCGATTGTATAAATAAAGTTGTATCGTTAATTGAGGGGAGGAAAGATCCACGTTAACGGGGAAATGTCGCGAGGACGACACTTGTTCTGGAACCACGGAAGAAGACGATACTTTCAAATTACTAGATGGCCGGTCTTTCCTGAGGCTGACCATATGAGACATCTAAGTGTTTTAAGTAATAGAGTCAGTGTAGTGCTTCTATACAGTATTTAAAGGGCTAAGTATAAATCTTGAGAGATCAATGAACAGATGAATTAGCGGGCGAAATCACTTATATATATACTCTTCCTTTTAATTACCATTGTAATACCCTTATTACAAAGAGTTGCTTGCTTGCGCTCTGTAGGCATAGTACCTACTTGTAGATAAATCAGTCCCATCTGTCCATTTATCTACCTTTATTGTATAATTGTGTAATTATCCACCGATTCATTGTGGAACGATTTTAAATAGTGTTCCGTACAAGTTGGGTTCGATTCCCACTCGTGTGTCATTGCTTGCACACAGATTGTTGTCTGGATTGACCAAAGCCGACAGTATAAACACTAAACACGCTAGCGAATATTTGAACGTAAAGCCTAACCCAGCTAAGGTCATTTCAGCCAATATTGTTTATGATATGCAAGTGTATTTGATCTAGGTATATTGTTTAGTGTCCAGACGTGAACTCGTGTATTTATCAAGTTAGAGAATATAGGACGTAGAATATTGGGTAGTTACTTGTTGTTACTCATAGTTAGCTAAACTGTGGCATAATTAACTTTAGCGTATAATATTTGTTACTTGATTTAGGATTAATAAAGGCAAGAGGTTTTTTCGTTGAGATTGCTAGATTTTTCCTCTTTAGGTTTGGCCTAGGTTAATCAAAGCAATCACCAAATAAGACTACAACTAGTTTTATTGGGTATATTAGTCAAGAGTTTCGATTAAAATCAGAATCAATAAATTCCTTTTCTTTAATTCTACTTTCAACTGGTTTTTTAATCCATTACCTGCAGACTCCCAGTAGGATACCTTTAAGTACTAAATTACATAATTAGGAGCAACGTAGATAAGGTCATAAGTATCATAACATAACAATAGTAAATCTCTTTACTATTGTGCTCGAACAGACAGTGTCTAACTTTTGAAGTATTAATCATTTTATCAAAACCTAGTATATCTAGCTACTTAATAGGTGACTAGGGTCGGATTTAGTGAAAGCCTCGTTGTTCTTTCAGCAGTTTTGACGTGGCCGAAGAGAAGACTCCACCTGTCTGGGGGGTACAATCTAAGGTCACAGACTTGTCCATTCTATAGTATTCACAACAGGTTAATTTTACTCTAATTAACCTGATCTAACTTGGTATCGATATTTAGATAGAATGCATTAAATAACTGGACGTTATTTAATCTTTATTATAAATTAGGGAACTGATTAATTGCCAAAGAGAACGAGTGTTTATATGGCCTGCAGTGGGACTGGTATCCACCGATTTGAAGTGCACGAGGGTTGACAATTGAGTGGCCACTCATAATCATAGCTACAGAGGTAGCGAGATCTGATTTAATTCAATCACATATTGCATAACATATGCACATGGTCAACCCTCCCAAGACTCAGGCGATCTCAGCACTAGGCTGGAGATAGGACCAGCTACGTAGCTAACTTATATACCTGGATACCTTTTCCCCCGTACGTGGGTAGCAAACGAAACTGACCCTAGAAGCTTTGGCGTACCAGAGATAGGCTCGCCCTATATCAATATCATTTACACTTAGGAAGTAATGTTTTGCGCCTTCACCTAAACTGGACGCAGTCTAGGTCAAGAATTGATGACTCTATCTTCCATACGGCGAAGAAAAAGATAGTTAATAGCGAAACAAGTACGTTCCGTGAGGAAATGACTCTGGGAACGAGTGGCTAAACATTGTTTGTTCGAGCTAAGACTAAAAGGACCTTTAATATCATTTCACCTGGCGCACGTGCCGCAGGATTCTAGATTTTGTGTTAATATTGAATTAGTACAACTAGAAGAATCTTAATGTTACTTTATTAAAACACAACGTAGATATTTGAATTTATTAGACGATCACTTTAAATTATAAAACAACAACTTGTTAGCTAATAGCGAACATTTATTGAACCATTTTGAATGAGATCGGATTGAGCCAATTAGAGAGTTAAGAAAGAAATAAAATACACTTTATTCGAAAGATTTAAGGGGGGTATCACATATTATTATAAACAGTATATTACGAGAGTGCGTTTGGACACACTACTTCTTACGTTTGTCAGAAATAAGAGGATTTTATTAATTTACCTACCAAGTGTTCTTTGAATTGCCATTTATAACTAAAATTGTAGAGATGCCTGGGAAGGGTAAGGCGAGGCGAGGGTCGAAACGTGGTGTGACGGGCGCTGATCGTAGTGGGGCAGGTCAGGATAGTCAGATACATACTGTGTCGAGTAATAACTTAGGACAGGCCAGCGCAGACTCTATGATTATACAGGAACGTGGGTTTGAAATGCTTTTAGACAAATTCGAGGCGCTGTCCAAGCGTTTCGAGTCATTTGAAACACGTCCTACGAGTTCAGTAGGGACGGACACGAACAATGGACATTGTTCGTCGCAGGTAGTGAGAGCACGCGGGAGTGAGTGTTGTTCGGCTGTTAGACCTAACATTTATATTACACAGCCAATAGCTAAGCCTAGTTTTAATGGGAGGGGTGATATTAACCCCATGAAATTTATACACAAGCTACGCAAGTACATACGATCTATTAACGAACAAGACAGGGCTGTAGAAATAGCTATAGAATGTTTGACGGGTTCTGCTCTTGTAGTGTTAGGCTTAAAGAGTAAGAAGTGGCGAACGTTAGACGATTTCGAGGCGGATTTCGAACATAAGTATTGGACGGAAGAACGGCAAGAGAGGGCTAAGTACAAGGTGATGCACGGGGCATATGACAGCCACAGTAAAGTCCCCATGAGTGAGCACTTTGCAGAGCAGATAGACACCGTTAGTTTGCTGACGAAGCCTTTTGAAGAAAGGTTTTTAGTAAATAGTATTATGCGACACTTCTCTAAAGACGTACAACAGATGTGGTTTACATATACGCGGGTAGGTGATGTCACGATAGATACAGCCTTAGATTTTCTTTCAAATTATGAGGAGAGTGTTAGTTGTAGGGGCCCAGATATGATCGACAGTAACGACGGTAACGGCAATAGCGTAGGGCGTGGTCTAGCACATAGGCGGGGCATAAGGTATGCACGAGGTAACGCAGTACCTATGGCTGCGGTACTTCAGGGTAGTTATTGGCCTAGAAGGGGACGCGGACGCGGACGTGGAGGATACTCGGGAGTTAATAGAGGTAGATTCCCGACCATCAGTTGGGAAGCGGCGTCGTCGTCACAGGCCACACGACCGAGTTTTGCTTTGGGGTCTCCGGCTCAGGACAACACTAATGAGGGCACGAACAGTAACGCGAAGCAGGGAAACGACAAACAGTCGAACAAGTAGATCCCACTTGTGAGACTGATAAACTAGACAAGGATTTAGGAATTACGAAAATAGGGACTGCATATACTATGATGGCTAAATGGGGTTGGAGAGCAGGACAAGGGCTAGGTAAATCAGGTGACGGAGTTAGGAATCCGGTAGGTTGTAAGATAGGACATTAGAGCGTCAGGTTATTAGAAAGCGCAGGTAGGCTTTTAGGTGACAGGAATGAGTATGTTAGAATGTGTGATGAGTGGGGCGGATCATGTGTTTCGTGCGGAGGTAGGAGAGGGGAACTTTCCACAATCTTCGGCAATACAGAGGAGAATGTAGACGAACAGGACGTAGGCCCGGCATTGCCTAAGTTACCCGAGGTGGCGGTCAAGGTGGGAGATCGTATAATACAGGCATTGATAGATACAGGTAGCCAGGTAACAGCTATTTCAAGTGAGTTATTTCAGGCAATAAAGGCGCAGTTAGGAACGGTACCTGAGATTCCTATACCGACGGTACAAATACAAGGTGCGTTTGGTTCAAAGAGTGAAAGTGTGAAAAGTATGGTCTTAATTAACATAGAATTAGGAGATACGCAAATCGATACACCGGTTTTAGTCGTACGTAATCTGCCGAGATCAATTATTTTAGGGTTTGATTGGTTGGAGAGAATGAAAGGGGTGATTAGATGTGGGGCGGAGCGAACTCTGACTATCGAACATTTAGGAATGATTAAAAACGCAAGGATTGGGACATAGAACGAAATTGAAGGTTTATCTAGAGTCTTAAGCTTGATTCAGTGTCAGAACAAACCCTGCGCAAATGTAAGTAGAGCGGATCGAGCAGGTAGGCGCAGTACAAAAGATAGCGCCGGCTCCTAAGCACTGATTTTATGGGTCACTTAAGGCATAATACTTTGTTAAGTAGGGTAATAAACATTAAAGGTTGAAGAGAGAATTGTCGATTTATCTTTATGGTGATATTAAACCCGATCTAGTAATGATTGTGGTGTAGAGAGCCAAAATCTATTTTACCTATCTACAAAGGGGGGGGGTGTAGTGGGAACCCAGATCTGTTAAATATACCGTGAAATTCTACGAATATTTATTTAGGAAACAATAATACTCGCCCCAGCGTGATGGCACCATAAAGACAGCATCTTACCATTAGCCCTAGGAAGTCATAAACTAGAGTCGTAAAAGAAATGGGACTTAAATAAATATTGGGCACTCATAACGCTTAACTATGGCAGTTCAAGGAACATGGATAATAGATTCAATGGCAAGGTTTGCACACGGTACAATCAAATGACGACTTTGCCACCATTGGCATAATGTTCGTTGTAGCATATCCTATTATACAGATATTACGCAAACCATTGTTTCAACTTACAGCAAAGTGCAAACACGTGCTGGACAGACGACGGCGCAAATTCCGTGAGCAGGGAGAAAGCGGCACGAGAGAGACGGAGTGTGATCCTGCCTGGAGGAGAGAACGAGAAGCAAGACGAGGAGCGTACGCGCAGATCGTAGACAAGCGGGGATGCAACGAGAGGCGGATATCGGCAGAAAGACCTTATTGTATTAGAATTAAGTTGAAAATAAGAATAAGCGATTGTATAAATAAAGTTGTATCGTTAATTGAGGGGAGGAAAGATCCACGTTAACGGGGAAATGTCGCGAGGACGACACTTGTTCTGGAACCACGGAAGAAGACGATACTTTCAAATTACTAGATGGCCGGTCTTTCCTGAGGCTGACCATATGAGACATCTAAGTGTTTTAAGTAATAGAGTCAGTGTAGTGCTTCTATACAGTATTTAAAGGGCTAAGTATAAATCTTGAGAGATCAATGAACAGATGAATTAGCGGGCGAAATCACTTATATATATACTCTTCCTTTTAATTACCATTGTAATACCCTTATTACAAAGAGTTGCTTGCTTGCGCTCTGTAGGCATAGTACCTACTTGTAGATAAATCAGTCCCATCTGTCCATTTATCTACCTTTATTGTATAATTGTGTAATTATCCACCGATTCATTGTGGAACGATTTTAAATAGTGTTCCGTACAAGTTGGGTTCGATTCCCACTCGTGTGTCATTGCTTGCACACAGATTGTTGTCTGGATTGACCAAAGCCGACAGTATAAACACTAAACACGCTAGCGAATATTTGAACGTAAAGCCTAACCCAGCTAAGGTCATTTCAGCCAATATTGTTTATGATATGCAAGTGTATTTGATCTAGGTATATTGTTTAGTGTCCAGACGTGAACTCGTGTATTTATCAAGTTAGAGAATATAGGACGTAGAATATTGGGTAGTTACTTGTTGTTACTCATAGTTAGCTAAACTGTGGCATAATTAACTTTAGCGTATAATATTTGTTACTTGATTTAGGATTAATAAAGGCAAGAGGTTTTTTCGTTGAGATTGCTAGATTTTTCCTCTTTAGGTTTGGCCTAGGTTAATCAAAGCAATCACCAAATAAGACTACAACTAGTTTTATTGGGTATATTAGTCAAGAGTTTCGATTAAAATCAGAATCAATAAATTCCTTTTCTTTAATTCTACTTTCAACTGGTTTTTTAATCCATTACCTGCAGACTCCCAGTAGGATACCTTTAAGTACTAAATTACATAATTAGGAGCAACGTAGATAAGGTCATAAGTATCATAACATAACAATAGTAAATCTCTTTACTATTGTGCTCGAACAGACAGTGTCTAACTTTTGAAGTATTAATCATTTTATCAAAACCTAGTATATCTAGCTACTTAATAGGTGACTAGGGTCGGATTTAGTGAAAGCCTCGTTGTTCTTTCAGCAGTTTTGACGTGGCCGAAGAGAAGACTCCACCTGTCTGGGGGGTACAATCTAAGGTCACAGACTTGTCCATTCTATAGTATTCACAACAGGTTAATTTTACTCTAATTAACCTGATCTAACTTGGTATCGATATTTAGATAGAATGCATTAAATAACTGGACGTTATTTAATCTTTATTATAAATTAGGGAACTGATTAATTGCCAAAGAGAACGAGTGTTTATATGGCCTGCAGTGGGACTGGTATCCACCGATTTGAAGTGCACGAGGGTTGACAATTGAGTGGCCACTCATAATCATAGCTACAGAGGTAGCGAGATCTGATTTAATTCAATCACATATTGCATAACATATGCACATGGTCAACCCTCCCAAGACTCAGGCGATCTCAGCACTAGGCTGGAGATAGGACCAGCTACGTAGCTAACTTATATACCTGGATACCTTTTCCCCCGTACGTGGGTAGCAAACGAAACTGACCCTAGAAGCTTTGGCGTACCAGAGATAGGCTCGCCCTATATCAATATCATTTACACTTAGGAAGTAATGTTTTGCGCCTTCACCTAAACTGGACGCAGTCTAGGTCAAGAATTGATGACTCTATCTTCCATACGGCGAAGAAAAAGATAGTTAATAGCGAAACAAGTACGTTCCGTGAGGAAATGACTCTGGGAACGAGTGGCTAAACATTGTTTGTTCGAGCTAAGACTAAAAGGACCTTTAATATCATTTCAGCGGGTGTACTAGCCTTAATATTTAAGAAGGTTAGGTATTTGCGGGGGGGGGGTGGTGAGGCGCATGAATGCCTTTGCCTATGGGTAGAACGTTTGACTTAACACAGGCCTCGCCTGCGCCCGCGCCCCGTTATCGTAATACCCCTGCACCCGATCGCCGCGCACGCGAGGACTGAGATAAGCGGTCTACCTATAAAGTATGTCACGAATCGGTTCAGTGGTAGACCCATACTTAGTTACTTCCAAAGACTTATAAAAATTGAACTGTAAATTTCCTTTGCCAAGGAATGAAGAACATGCCCACCTTTAAAAAATAACTTTTTCAATAATATAGCAAATATGTACGGAATATTTACCGCTAGATTTTCGGTGAATGAAAATGTCGTGAGGAAACCGGTCTAGTCCCAATAAGGTCTAGTTTTCCTTCTGGGTTAGAAGGTCAGATGGCAGTCACTTTCGTAAAACTAGTGGCTATGCCAAATCTTGGGATTAGGCGTCAAAGCCCGGGCTCCGTTAGGGCACAACCGGGAATAACGCTAGGAGGATGTACTGAAAAAGCATTCGGTGGTGACCTATGAGCTATCCTTCCAGCGGGAGACTAAAGATTTAGTTTTAATTTAACAAGGTGAAGAATTCACTGGTAAGCGGACAAAAGAAGAACTATTACGCGGACAAATAATGTGTTTTGGAACCTATGTCAAGGGAATAAGATTCAAATTTGAATACATGATTTAGATTTGACCGTACATGGGTATGACAATAGGAGTGTAATTAATTCAAGTGGGTATTATTCCATTTTAATACTGGTACACAAGAATCACAATCAGTACTTTGACTCAAAATATGAATCTTTACTCATGTGGCTACAGAGCCACAATTCTAATCGTCTTAACTGATAGGAGATATCGCTATTGCTTTTGTTTCAGATGTCTCTCATTTTCATTTTGAAAGGAGACATGAAAGTGCTATAGTTACGACAGGGCATGGAATCGAGCCCCTGAAGTATGGTTTTTAGATTAGCTTAGGAAGATTCCTTAGGTAATTGTTCCAACTATTTTAGTATATTCTGAGATCAGTCTGTACTGTACACATGTCGCCTTTATTTCAATTCGAATAATTTGAGTATCGTGCATTACGAAAATGTCACTGAATTTAATAAACCGGCCAAGTGCGGGTCGGACTCGCGCACGAAGGGTTCCGTACCATTATCTATACAAACAGTAAAAAAAGTTTGTTGTATGGGAGGCCCCTTAAATATTTATTTTATTTTGTTTTTAGTATTTGTTGTTATAGCGGCACCTGAAATACATAATTTGGAAAATTTCAACTGGCTAGCTATCGTGGCTCTTGAGATACAGCCTGAAAAAAAAAACCTTTCTTGTATGGGAGCCCCCCTTAAATATTTATTTTATTTTGTTTTTAGTATTTGTTGTTATAGCCGCAACAGGAATACATAATCTGTGAAAATTTCAACTGTCTAGCTATCGCGGTTCCTGAGATACAGCCTGGCGACAGACAGACGGACGGACAGCGAAGTCTTAGTAATAGGGTCCCGTTTTTACCCTTTGGGTACGGAACCCTAAAAACGAAGCGTGTCATGAAATTTAATCATTAAGTTATTAGAAAGAGTTTCAAAGAAAATAATTATCGTGTGTTACGATACTGTGACTAGTTATGGATCTATTTTATATTCGTACAAGAAGAATCATACACAGATTTTCGACCCATTCCCATACAACACGCTGTGTTAAACCAAACAAAACCATCCAGCCGCCTAAGCTGCCTCTCTTTGCGAGTCAACGTACTGCTTATTACGGTTCTTTGTCACTGATATAATAGAACGGAATGCAATTGTGACTTGATATAAATTTGCTATTCATAAGGAAATCAGACTGTATTCACGATTCTCTTAAGCTAAGTGCATGAATTTAATGCCTATTGAATATAAACTTTAATTTGTTCATAAAACTTTAAACGAGAATAGCAATTCATAATTTAATACAAGTAAAGAAAAATAATGTCATGTTAATGCCGGAAAGGCGGAAGTTTTTCTATACTGCATGTTCCCAAAATCGTTTGCAAACACATCATTACGTTCGTCATCAGTTTCGGATAGATTTTTCTTCTGAGTAAGGTTTGCAAAAATGGGCAAACCGCAAACGTATTCAAATTATTTAGCTGAAAGAAGCCTGCAGCATTTATAAACCCCGGTTTTATAAAGCTTCCATAGACCTTATATCGGTAAGTAATGTCAAAAAATGTACTAAGTGACTAAAATTTGAGTCTTATGCATATTTATTAAACCGAAACTTTAGGTTAAATTTATTCTACTGCCTTTAGAAATAATTTAAACAACAACCCGATTCAACTAAACAATCCTTATCAAAACATCAATTGCCGATCGCAATTCCTACAAATCTGTGCGGGGCGGTCGGTCGAGGCGGATTCTCTCTTCATATTGTTTCTTTCTGATCAGCGATAAACTCGAAGGGTCGAATTTATTGTTCCCCTTCGCGAATTCAACACAAAAATCTCAAGGGCCGTCTCAAGAATACATCGATTGCGGGTTATGTAGAAGAAACGCGGTGTCGAACTTACCCATAAGCCGCGATGTGAAGCGTGTTAATAGATACGAGCGTTGAGTAACTTGGTGGAGGCGCTGGGATGGAGTCGCAGGACCAATTTATAGCTCACACTACGTTGGACATCGGCCGAATGTAAATGAAAAGCGGTTCGCAGTTTATTGACTCGAAAGCTGTAATAGTTTTGAACAGAACCGCTGAGTTGTCACTCAAAGTTGGATGCGAGCGGGCAATTTTGTTCGTGCCGGTTGCCTTGTAGGTTGCCTTTTATTTTAGAGTTCTACGATAAGGGTGCTACAAATTGGTTTTTCTGAGTCTTGGATATGGTTACTTAAAAGTACATTGTAGACTTTTTTACATAACGACAAATAATAAAGTGTACAGAATCATAGCTCGATCGTTGTCGTTGATCGATCGGTTGATCATTGATCGATTCGTCGATGTGAGATGGTACACTACTACTATACAAGCAATATTCTAGAATCATCATCATCATCAGTATAGAAGCAGCACGTCACTGGTAAAATTGCAAACATCGTTACTTTATAATATGAGGCGTAAGATTTTTTAGTTCCTGAACAGAACAAGAACCATAGTTTTTAGTGTGTAAGTTTGTAAAAAAAAACACAATATAATAATTACCACGTTGTCTGTAGATGTCTTAAATTGAGCATGGAAGCGGTTATAATGTTGTCATTCGGTAAGAAAGCGGTTGTTTAGTGTCCGGAGCAGGAATGCGCCGACGTCGCAATAATTCTGAGCAGCCGGGCGGGGACAGGTGTTGCTGTTGAGAGGTTTATGCTGCTTAGGACCACAATATTCATTGTATTGCTAACCTTTTTGGCGTATATAGGTGTCCTACTGCTGGAAAAAGGCGTCTCCCATTGCCACGACTCCTGTATCGGAGCTTCTTCCGGCCAAGAGCCAAAGAAAGCATCTAGTAATCCTGCTATCCTCGTCTGGGTATGCCCCGTCTGCGTCGTTCTAGCCGCATCCACTCGGCGGAGCAAAAGGACCAAAACTTTATAGTAGAAAAAGTGCATAAATGTTTGTGTCCGGTGGTATACCTACGGGTTACCCTATTCTATGCACGCTTGCAACTATAGCTGGTTTCTCGCCGTGAAAGAGTCTCAGGATGGCAATCTTACCACCAACAGGAACAAAACACTACATGGTCCTGCATAGAGCGCCATACAGGGTGTGGCCTGGAATAGGAGCAAATAATTAAACGGTAGATCATTGAGTTTGTGAGCAATTATTTTCAGGTAATTAATTGAAAATATAAATATATATTTTTACTTTAAATTAGGTTTACGTGTAATATTTACTCTTCTGGGGTGAAATAAGTATTTTTTTCCATTTTAAAAACACTAAAAAAATTACAAAATAACAAAAAAATCACGAAAATATCTTTTAAAAAAAAATGCAAAAACTATTATGACTCATTACATGATGTTTCCTCAAAATCTGCATTGAGTGCTGTGCTATGATCTTGTGGTGCCAAGATACATTACTTGGAGGTCATAACTTTAGATCAACATTTCTCCGAATTAAAAAATATATTTACTAAATTGGGCACAAAGGGTTACTGCAGATGATCTAAGGAAGCGTCCTTTTAAATATTTGCTCCTGTTACAGGCCACACACTGTATATCCTGGTACCTCCTCTCACAGAACTCACAATCAAAGGGCTATAAGAGCTGATTTACACTGGTTGTTGAAGCGCGCATCCCGGACGCGGCACGGGGACCTCGTTCTATCCTGTTTTACTTAAAGGGGTAAACAAGATAACACCTTTTATTCCTAACCACCTCGTTAATAAGCTCAGAGTTTAAAGTATAATGTGACAAGACAGCCTGATTATATAATGACTATGAAGAGACATGCGCCTTTTTGAATTCTCGAGGTAGCTCATAACAACTTGGGGCGCAACTCTCCACTCTCAAGAATGTTCCAGTTATATAACCATCTCCCGAACTCCTTGGAAGCAGACTTGCTTCATGACAGTCTAATAAGATTTAAAAGAAAGGTTTTAAAGCATTTCGGCTCCCAGGATTTTTCGAGAATGTAACTTGCTATGTGCCTGTTTCTCACTGTTTCTCACGAACTGTTTTTTTTTATATTTTCTTTTCTTTTTGTGGTTTTTTTTGCATGTTTTCTGCAATGTTTTAGTTTAGTTTAGTTTAATTTTGCTCCCATTGCAGAACTTGTAGTTTACCCTTTGCTTTGTATCGCATTTTTTCGCATGTTCTTAGATACTAAAATAAGCTGTAAACTAAAATAATTAGATGAACATCAACCAAGAATGTTACCTAAGCTACATATTGAATTGTACGATGCATTGTTTGTTGATTCATCATCATCATCATATCAGCCGAAAGACGTCCACTGCTGGACATAGGCCTCCGATACGATACGATACGATACGATACGATCCTTTATTGATAAAAAATATTTTACATGTCATTATGTCTTAATACTAGGTGCATAGTCTATTACAACTTACAATTATTTGGTTAACTAACCAGTTGCTATCTGTATCTGTATGTCGTCAATAACTTTTTATTGCTTAGTCTGGCACTCGAAAATAGGCGTCCAACGAGACCACTCGTAGGCCTCAGCTACTAGTTTATCTTTAAGTTTACTTTTAAACGAGCAGTAGCTTGGGGCACTTCTTATTTCGTGTGGCAATGTATTGTATATCTTGGGTCCCATCGTGTGTAGGCCTCCCCCAAAGAGTGCCACAATGACCGGTCCTGCGCCACCCGCATCCAGCGGACTCCTGTGACCTTTACCAGGTCATCAGTTCACCTTGTGGGGGGCCTACCCACGCTGCGCCTTCTGGTACGTGGTCGCCACTCGAGAACCTTTCCGCCCCAACGGCCATCGGTTCTACGTGCAATGTGCCCCGCCCACTGCCACTTAAGTTTAGCGATTCGGAGGGCTATATCGGTTACCTTGGTTCTGCTGCGGATAGCCTCTTTTGTGATGCGATCGCGCAGAGAAACTCCCAACATAGCCCTCTCCATTGCCCTTTGGGTGACTTTGAGCCTTCTTATGAGGCCCATAGTAAGCGACCACGTTTCCGTGCCATACGTCATCACTGGCAACACACACTGGTCAAAGACTCTCGTCTTGACACACTGCGGAATATTGGACGAAAAGATGTGCTGTAGCTTCCCGAATGCTGCCCAGCCGAGTCGGATTCGACGATTGAGCTCTTTCTCAAAGTCACACTACGCTCGAAGTTGTAGACGATTATATATACCTAGGACAGACTGTTCAGTTAGGTAGGTCCAACCTTGAGAAAGAGGTCTGTTGGTTATTCTAAATAAATAAATAAACAATCTTTAAAAAAGTTACCCTCTCGATTTCTCCAGCTTACAGAGCCTCTAGTTGTAACTCGTATGGGGTCATCTCATTCAGCAGTGTTATTCGAGGTAGAGTCTTGACTGTGTAGACTGTAGAGTAGCAGGAGGAACAGCCCAGTTCGCGTGCAGTCGCCGTCCATGGCTGTACATTACTAATGCGGACGGAAAGTTTTGAAATGGCGTAACGATCGCAATTTTCCCATACAAATAGAGCATCTTGTGAACGGACGTTATAGCCGTACTGGACGTATTTCGATTATTTGAGTTGTCCATTCCAAAAGGAACTCTAACGTCCGAGGTAGAAGATTCCCATTCCAATAGCAGTTTTATAAAAAGTCGGCCACATTAAATAATCTCAACCACACATCCCGGTGCACTGTCTTCATTCGTATTAAGTTATATAGGCTTATTCACTGTAGCATAGAATAAATAATACTACTTACTCGTACGTTCAGAAGGTCCTAGCTCTAACAAAAACCTATGTAGAATATTCAAATCATGGCATCCCGCTCGCACTCCTTTGAAGTCACTAGTGTCGATAGACCACGGTGTATGCTTGTTTGCCACCGTCTTGATATAACAAGCATAAACAGTTCGAAAAATGACACTCGACTACGGAGGAATAACTGGTTTTTTTTTCATTATAAGGCAGTCTATGTCACCCGAAGCATAATTTAGAATCGGTATTTAGTAAAAAAAACCGGTTCAGTATCGTTCAGTATTAAACGTTCCACGTAATTATAGCTTTTTATTTCATTTTATATTCGGCTCTGCCGTACTCGGGCAAAAAAAAGGTTACCTTCCCTTACACATACAGACGGGTATTACCCTCCATGCCTTGACAGTTGGGTGCAATTACCTTCCCTTACACATACAGACGGGTATTACCCTCCATGCCTTGACAGTTGGGTGCAATTACCTTCCCTTACACATACAGACGGGTATTCCCCTCCATGCCTCGACAGTTGGATACAATTACCTTCCCTTACACATACAGACGGGTATTACCCTCCATGCCTTGACAGTTGGGTACAATTACCTTCCCTTACACATACAGACGGGTATTACCCTCCATGCCTTGACAGTTGGGTACAATTACCTTCCCTTACACATACAGACGGGTATTACCCTCCATGCCTTGACAGTTGGGTACAATTACCTTCCCTTACACATACAGACGGGTATTACCCTCCATGCCTTGACAGTTGGGTACAATTACCTTCCCTTACACATACAGACGGGTATTACCCTCCATGCCTTGACAGTTGGGTACAATACAAACTCGGCTTTAAAAATTAATTATAAAATTATAACACAAGTTTTTGGAGAAGTAACGACACCGGGGCAAATTCTTTATTCACCTAAAAACCTCTTAAACTGGTGTATAGGTAGCACCTATATAAAGTAGGAACGTTAATTTCTGCCCTTGCCATTATCTTTCAATGTAGCATTCATAATAAAACTCGCTTATGTACAGTTCCACCAATTAAATCATAAAACCTTTTCGCAGAAATCAAAAGCACACTCCGCTGAAAGAGTCGCTTAGAAAAATAAGAAGCTTTTAATTACACAAGTGAATCGTGGTTAGCGGTGATACGGCACCGGGACCGGGGGTGCGGTCCGCCGCTTCCGGCGGATAATCACATCCGTCGCCTTGCGAACCGGTTTTTTAACCGGATCCTGGTAGCTTATGCTTGGAGACTCGGGGTCGTTGTGGAGGGGCTCTAGTGAAATGCGGAGGTTCTTGACAGAACACAACAAAGAACTGACAAATAGATTCTATATTTATCAGTCAGTCAGCTTTGTTTTAAATAAAGACACTATCCCCTTATTCAGAGGCGGCTCGCCTTAAGGAGCACTGGTGCAGTGAACTCGCATAAATAATTATAACAAACTTATACTCATCATCATCGTAGGGGATCAAATGGGGCGTGAAAGTTTGTATGGACCTACGATATAAACGAGTTCCACGCAGACGAAATCGCGGGCAGAAGCTAGTATTATAAATGCGAAAGTGTGTCTATCTGTCTGTTCACTCTTCACGCTTAAACCGCTGATTAAGATGAAATTTATACGGAGATGTCTGAATCCCGGAGAAGTGCATACGATAGTTTTCATCCCGGAAGTCATCCCCTAAGGGGGTCAAATGGGGGTTTAAAGTTTGTATGAACATGGACGATATAAACGAGTTCCACGCAGTTGCGATTAGAAGCTATTTAGTGCTTAATATTTAAATTATTATTAGTAATTGATTGATTGCTTAGTATTATAATCTTAATACAATAATGAGTCGTATGAAAAGGGTAGATAATCTACGGAACTACCTATACAATTTCAAAAAATATTTCACCAGTATTTAGAATGGATCTTCAAGATGAACATGGGTTAGGTACCTACCTAACCCATGTTTTTCCATGATTCATCCCGTGTTTCCATGAAAAAACATAAACCTTTTCTAGGGCAGTCGGGTAAAAACGAACGACCAAAATCTTCACAAATAAATTACCCAAACAAGCCCTTCACTATTTCAAATTAAAATTCAAAGCAAGTTCATTTCAAAGACAATTCTACGGTAAAATACGCAAAATATACAAAGAATTTCCAGCACCTGAGTACGGAGTGTCCTCCGAAGAACAATCCAATTTGGTTCCAGAGCGAAATACTAGCGGGAAAGACAGAATACTCCTTACTTTTCCCTTTACTTATGTCCTTCTAAATCTCTCAGAATAGTCTATCAGTTTAGCCCGGTGCAGAGGCACTGGGCGGAAGCAACTCGGAGGGTCATATAATTAAATAGTTGTCTGCATCTAAGAACGGCCGACATAGTTGGGATTCGTTTTAAAATTGAACGGGGTTTGAATTTGCGAGTGATTTGAAACAAGCGTCCAGGGCCCTATTTAATAAACATTACAATCCAACAATTAAGTAGAAAAGTGACATATTTGTTAAATTTTACTACAAGTGCTGTTTAATAAACCCTACAAATAAGTAAAAAATATACAAATAAGTAACTTACAATTATCACAATTATAAACGCTGTTTAATAAACGTTTACATATGTTAAAAATTCCTGTCGCTTTCAATGACAATATTGTACTTACAAAATTGTAATTGTGAGCTATAATTTACCTAAATAAAATGTAAGTTTTTTCTACACGTTCATAATACATGAGGGTAGTCCTTATTTGTTACTCATTAAAACTATTGAGTTGGTTTACCTATTGAAATAATGGATAACAACAACAAAATTACTATTTTATCTCTAACTAGCTTCTGCCCGCGACTCCGTCCGCGTGGAACTCGTTTATATATCGTAGCGCGATACAAACTTTCATCCCCCATTTCACCCCCTCGGGGGATGATTTTTGGGATAAAACTATCCTATGTCCTTCCCCGGGATTCAAACTATCTCCATACCAAATTTCATCTCTCAGTCGGTTCAGTGGTTTAAGCGTGAAGAGGTAACACAGACAGACAGACAGACACACTTTCGCATTTATAATATTAGTATGGATATACGAGAATAAAGGCATATTATTCGGTCGGTTTAGTGAGACATTAACCCATGAAATTAAAATCAAGAAGTGGAAATATATTGCCAAACAACTACAATCATCACATTTCAGTTTTGACAGCATTAAACACCTGTCGGGATTATATTACAATTTACAAAATATGTAAACTTGTCAGTACAATTATGTGTTTAATAAAGTACATTTCCATACAAAATTGTAAACATTCACCTGTAAGCTCGTAAGGTGAAAATGTTTATTAAACAGAATTATGTAAAATTGTAGCTACAATTATACAATTTTGTACATTTTCCACCATGACATATTTGTAACTATTATCTTTATTAAACAGAAACTTGTAAGGTACAATTTACAATTTACAATTTGTAATGTTTATTAAATAAGGCCCTGTGAGCTAGAGGTATGCATGCGCTGTCAATCGAAACATTATGTAGTTATACATTCAAGGGTACTTCCCACGCCATATAATCGTTTTAGACGCTAAGGGTCTTAAATTAGCATACATTAGGATACATTTGAAAACAATATATTTTATCATTTGTTATATTATGAATAGTCTGTGTGCTTAAATTTCTTGTGGATCATTAAGTCCGTAAGGTAAAGCCCAATGCTCGACACCTTAATACCTAATAGTTGAGACCTATTGCTCACCTCTATTCTGTTGGCATAAGATTGCAAGTGCCGCGTATCAGGCCAGTGTCGCGCACTGGGACGTTTACCTTACTATGGCAAAAAAAGTTACCCGCGTCTTCTTTCGAATATACTCGTCAGTAGCCCTAAGGAATCAATAATACGCCGGCGCACACTTTAATAGAAAATATACGTACATGTTCCTCACAGGCGCAGCATCAATTACCGCATCTCCGCTGTGGAGGAAAGCCGCCGGATCGAAGCCGGACATACTAAATAAATTTTGCCTGAAACCGAGAACTTCTTTCGCTTCGCTCGCTTGTTCAATTAGTATGGATTAGTATCGATATAAACGGATAGTTTCATTTATGTGCTTCAGCCGTAAATAAGATTACAATATATAGAAAGTTGCATAAGTTATTCTCACATAACAATCATTACTTTTGCTGTAATTTAAATGCAATACCGACGTGGCGGCCGAGTCGCAGCCGACAAGAGCCAAGGGAGCAAAATATTGCTAATTAAAAGAATCTTTTTGCTATAAAATTAATTAAGGCGGGTTCGCAATTTATTGGTCTTTTGTTCGCGCTGCCGATGAGACTGGCTCTATTCTCTCGTCGCAAAAATCAATTTTAAACGAAAGGCTAAAGCTAGCATCAGAGGCACACACATCGGTAAACACCCGGCTCACCAATGAGCCCTGCTCAAATATTAAACGTATGGTAATGTTTTTGTATAATATTTTGTGGGAAAATGGCATAATTAAGTGGCAGTGGGCGGGGCCCATTTTTTATTTTCTTTCTTTCTTATAGGCTTGTTTTAACTAAGATCTACGTCTATGATACTTTGCGAGATTTAACAGTGACATGAACCTGTCATACCATAGCGGTCATATCGATTGAACACATTACAATATGTTACAGTGAACTGGATATATATATTCTTCAGCTCTGAATCTCTATTTCTCTCAATGACCAGCCGGTACTTGGGAGTCTGTCTCTACTCCAAGTTCCATTAATATATCATAGAATATTTCGTTGGAAGTAGTAAACAAATTATTTGATCTAATGTATAATGTAAGTACTGTTTCCTGCATAACATTATGTTATCACTCCTTTTAACACGTGTAGCTTGTCTGTACAGTGTTGATTTATGGAATAAATAGATAAATTAATAAATATAGTGGGTGATATGTTACTTCCTATTTTTTACGGTGTCACATTAACGTTGGTGATGATGAGGCGAAGGCTTAACGTTTGTCATATTTAGCGATTATGAATGAATAGTGAATGGAAAATCGAATCAACTTTATTGCTGACTTTGAACGAAACCTCGCGTTGGGGCGCACTGAATTCGCCCGGTGGCGCGCGGTAGTTTAGGTAGTTAGGTGTTTTGTTTCGATATTTCATTTTTTATTTCGGTTATAAATTCATCAATTCTATCTATTCATTCTATTCTATATATTCAATTCTATCTTCTATCGATTCCCGTTAACTTACGGAAGTATCATCTGGATCGAAACTCATAATTACGCCCCGACACACAAAAAAAAATTACATGGTATTTTTACTGTTTTCATGGTGAATCAGTATCATAAAATACTAAAGAACTGAATTAAAAAAAAAATTCTTTGCATCTAAAAACTTAGTTTTAGGTACTTGTTTAAGGTATTATTTCGAAAGGTCATGCGCATTTACGTTATGGGTGTCGACATGTGTCACAAATAGGAAGTAACATATCACCCACAATTACTAGTTAAATATACCTACTAACTGTAACAGCCACATATAACGAGGGTATAGTAGGTATCTACGGTCTTGCCCGTGGTGATTCAAACCCAAGACCCATCTTATGATGCAAGTAATAGTACTATTATAATTTAGGTCTTATAACTAACTAGCAACTAAGGTATGATACCCCGTCTCGTGATTGGCCGGTTTTAACAACTGAATTGTAAATTTGCTTCTCATTAGTGAGGCAACTATTAAAAGAGAAACAGGTACTTTATTATTTAAGAAAGTTTTATGCGAGACATCGTGGACCGTTCTCAACAAATTCAAATTGTAAAACCGTAATACTAGGATTAAATGAAACCGGATTATCCTACCCCCCTTAAAAATTGTGAGTTAAGGTAGTAAGTTGCATGCTTTCTTTTAACTTTTTTTTACTATTAGGGTGAGTTGCACCGAACTGTCTGTAATCGTAAGCGGCGTTCGTTAAAATCTGAATGTATGGAAAGTTTGACAAGTTTGTATGGAATGACAGCTGCCGGCGCCATATTTAACGTTGACCGGTCGGTAATCGTAAGTTGGTGCAACTAGCCCTTAATCTAACTTTAAAGCCATGCACGTAGTGGATATTAATAAACCCACTTATTCATAACACATCACAAACCTCTCAAATGTGTTTTTTCCCTTTCTCACAAACACATGGCAAAGTCATGATAAAGACAAACCTATTATAATGTCATTTTTATATAAGTTTACGAATACGTAACGGCATAAGTGTGTGTCCAAACATGCCATTAGTACATACACACACCGTTGTCCGATCACAGGGTTGGTTTGGAACACATAATCGTAACCGTCAATATGTTTCGCGTGCTCATACTAACGTAGGCACTAATATGTATCATTATTTTTAGGGTTCCGTAGTCAAAAAGGAACCCTTATAGTTTCGCCATGTTCGTCCGTCTGTCTGTCCGTCTTCGGCTTAGCTCAGTAACCATTACTACTAGAAAACTGTGATTCGGCATGAATATATGAATCAATCACGCCGACAAAACAGTACAATACAATTTGAAAAAGATTTTTTTTTAGGGTACCTCCCCTACACCTAAAGCGGGGATGTAAATTTTTTTTCTCGTCAAACCCATGGTGTGGGGTATCGTTGGATAGCTCGTTCAAAAATATTATGGGTTTTATTGAACCATTTTTCAAATCAGTAATTCGTTTGCGAGATATTGGGCTTTAAAGCCCTAATTTTAGTTAGTCATGTGTCCCCCCCCCCCTGCCGGCTAAATGGGGGATGTCTTAAAAATCCTGGTAGTAGTACATATAATGAATTTAAAAGGAAAACTATCACGAACAAGTAGGCATAAGTAGTAACCGAGTAATAGTCGACCAACTTAATGTGTAATTAAAAAAGCCCAATTTTCGTACAAATTCGGCCGACGCAACCGCACTGTAAGTCGATGTACGAGTAACTAAAACAGACAGGCAACTACGGAACCCTACACTGCGCGTGGCACGCACTTGGCCGGTTTTTTTTATTATTATAATAAAAAGACCATATTTTAGTATGTGCTTATGCAAATTAGCAATTTTCTATTCTATTCTATTCTATTCTATTCTAATATGCAAATACGAGCAGAAATAAATCTTTAAAAATGCAAACTCAAAGTAATATTAATATAACTTCAGGTTTCCATTTTTAAAAGTCACTAATAATAAACGCAATTAATTTACTCTAGCTCCCAACTGTAAATAAAATTACAAATAAAATTGTTCCATTTTACAACAGTCGCATAGAAATAAATGCATTTCAATATTGCAATCTGCTTCGAGTAATATTGTTTTTCTTCCCGGCACCCCACTACCCTATTTGCAGAATTATTAAATTCTTGGAAAACATTTGCGTTCGTTTGCATTTTACGATTTATTACGCCCGGTTTTTGTCTTCAAGTTTTTTTATGAATACAAAGTGGTGTTTTAATAAAATATGGACAATGCGGTTGGCTAGGGCTTCTGCAGTTTTTGCCTTTATTTCATTGGCTATGGTGTCATTATGATGAGGATGTGCGAGTGAACAACTGAAATAGTAGATATGATAGGGGTTTTAGTGCAATTATAGAAATCGGCTACATAAGACGAGTGTTTTTTTTTAATTTTTAAGTTACGTTTTTATTTGGCTATAATTCATTCAACTCATTGCGACTTTCGTGGCCCCAAAGCCAAGGCCTTTAGGGCGATTGTTGGGTGACTACGTATTTTGTTCTGTTCATAAGTTATTCGGACAGCTTCGTTGTCTATGTACCACCTAAGGACACTAAAAAAAAAACTTATTCTATGCAAATAAATCTTATCTTATCTTATCTTTAAAATAAAAACCATGTTGTATAGCCAGCCTGGTAGAGGTTCAATAGCACAAACTCTTTACTACTAAGTTAATAGTAGTGTTCCGTACTCGAAACGTACACCTTTCTGCTATTTTCACCTTTATTTGATACATCAGGATAATCAGGGACTCGATTCGTCATCCAAAATGTTACCATGCCATGCCATGTGTGATATCCCCATTTTCATCTGTCTTTCAGATTTGAAGAAATATAAAATAACAGCGTTAACATACAGACCAAAAAGAAAGAAGAGAAGAAATTGAAAAAGATTTTTGAAACAAAATATCCTTTGTTTCAAAAATCTTTTTCAATATGTGTTACAACTTTTATCTATCTTCAAACGAGCTCTCAGAAAACTAAAAATTCGTATAAAATTCCTTTTATGCATAATCCAAACTTTAAATGTGGCTGCGACACCAATTGGAATAATATATTCTTGGCCGCATTTAAATTCGCAAAGTAAAGGTCATTAAAAACTGAGCGCGAATCAATTAACTTCTTAAAACTCTGTCTTAATGCATTTTCTGTATAAAATTAAAATAATTTATGCAACCGGCGTGCAGTTAATCCAGCTGATGATTTAAAAATATCCTAGGGATGGAAATTGCGATTAATAGCTAAGGCTGCAGAAAATATACATTACCTCTTGATAGTGGTTTATTTGACTTAAAGTTAAGATTACATTGAGTCAGAGACGTCTGTGCTGGCGTTGAGGACTGACATACTCCATATATAGTTAGTGATCGTGGTTAGGTATCTCTTCATGGTGTAGTTACCAGCGTCAATATCAGCCGTAACAAAGAGGGCAAACATCTGACACGTAGAAACCCCCTGGAAATAAAGTCCTGTCAGATGTTTATGCACGTTTTGTAGTGGCAGATGTTTATGCACGTTTTGTAGTGGCAGATGTTTATGCACGTTTTGTAGTGGCAAATGTTTGTAAACTTTTTGTAGTGGCAGATGTTTATGCACTCTTTGTAGTGGCAGATGTTTATGCACGTTTTGTAGTGGCAAATGTTTGTACACTTTTTGTAGTGGCAGATGTTTATGCACTTTTTGTAGTGGCAGATGTTTATGCACGTTTTGTAGTGGCAAATGTTTGTACACTTTTTGTAGTGGCAGATGTTTATGCACTTTTTGTAGTGGCAGATGTTTATGCACGTTTTGTAGTGGCAGATGTTTATGCACGTTTTGTAGTGGCAAATGTTTGTACACTTTTTGTAGTGGCAGATGTTTATGCACGTTTTGTAGTGGCAGATGTTTATGCACTTTTGTAGTGGCAGATGTTTATGCACGTTTTGTAGTGGCAAATGTTTGTACACTTTTTGTAGTGGCAGATGTTTATGCACGTTTTGTAGTGGCAGATGTTTATGCACGTTTTGTAGTGGCAGATGTTTATACACTTTTTGTAGTGGCAGATGTTTATGCACGTTTTGTAGTGGCAGATGTTTATGCACGTTTTGTAGTGGCAGATGTTTATGCACGTTTTGTAGTGGCAAATGTTTGTACACTTTTTGTAGTGGCAGATGTTTATGCACGTTTTGTAGTGGCAGATGTTTATGCACGTTTTGTAGTGGCAAATGTTTGTACACTTTTTGTAGTGGCAGATGTTTATGCACGTTTTGTAGTGGCAGATGTTTATGCACGTTTTGTAGTGGCAGATGTTTATACACTTTTTGTAGTGGCAGATGTTTATGCACTTTTTGTAGTGGCAGATGTTTATGCACGTTTTGTAGTGGCAGATGTTTATGCACGTTTTGTAGTGGCAGATGTTTATGCTGATGACTGTACACACGTAAGTAAATTCATTAGGGAACAATACGTTCACAAGGACGGCAAAACATGCGGCAGAACTGACGGCACCTTATCCACTTTGACACAGCAATGTGCCATGTGAAAGTAATAGTGCAAAAATAACTCTATAATGAAACTATCTACAGCAGGCTCATTATACAGGGTGAAGGCGACAACGTACCGAATACTGAAACCCTGTATTCAGACCATTAGTGTGAATTAGAAACAGTAGAAATAAGCCTAGAATTATCTAAATTTTTGAGAGTTACGTATGAAGGTACAAGGGTAAAGGTCACTGACCATGATGCAGATAGTAAAATAATTATAACTTAGAAGAGTTGAAAAACCCCCGACATATTCGTTTCAAAGTTCAATATCTCAAAACCGGCTGAACCGATTATGTTGAAACGTAGCTAAGAACCATCTTGATCACGTCAGCTTCGGACAAAAAAAACTTATTAAAATCGGTCCATTCGTTTAGGAGTTACGATGCCACAGACAGACAGACAGACACGTCAAACTTATAACACCACTCTTATCGCATCGGGGGTTAACGATGCAAATGTCAGCGGTCAATTAATCAACAATTTGGCGAATTTCCGTTAATTGACTGTTTAAATGAATACTTGGTTGAAATGAGAACGGTCGTTTACTCCTGGAGTTTCCAGAAATAAATACCACTTCACTAAAAATGGTTTCAGGGACACGATGTCGCTTAAACACTGCATTAAAGTATCGTGACAATGAATAGGCCTTTGGCATTCTGTGTAGCTTACTGGTCTCAGCTATGGCTTTATGTCCTATGAGATGCCATCGAACCGCTCCTGACCCTCAGCTGAAAGAAAACCTATAATCCTAACCCTCGCATAAACTCACAAAGCATTCTCCAAATCAATGATTCACCGTCGTTTAAACCCTATAATTATATAGCTGCCATATTGTCAGCGCGGCGGGTCGCTTATCTTTCCAGAACATTTGTCGGCGCCGCTGACGCGACAAAAATGGCCGACTAAAGCGTCGACTAAACGCGGTTGAACGGGTTAAATAATGTAGCTAATTGATAGTTGATGGCTGCTGTTTGTTGCGATAGTGGGAGCGGATTTGTTAAATGTGTTGAAGAACACGTATTAGCTATGATTTATGACTAGGTATATAAACGAAATGTTCATTTTTAACCTTCGACGTAAACGAAATTTTGTATCTCTGTATGTTTTTGTGGTGGTTCTTAGGTTAGGTTAAGGTAAACAACTTTCTCTGTGACCTGCAGAACTCGCGAGCCTGTCTCTTTTTAGGGTTAGGGAAAAAATGGAATCCTTATAGGATCACTTTGTTGTCCGTCCGTCCGTCCTTCCGTCCGTCCGTCTGTCCGTTCATCCGTCCGTCTGTCAAGACCCTTTTTCTCAGGAACGCGTGGAGGTATCAAGCTAAAATTGATACCAAATACTCAGGTCTACTGTCCCTTGGAGCTGTGAAAAAATCAAACTTCTAAGCCAACGCAATCAAAAGATACAGCCGTGTATGCCGCCAATTTCCGCAAATTTTCGAAACTCGCAGGGGATTCAAAACCTACAGGGTACTCACACTCACTCCCGCGAACTCAGAATCTTGAAATTTGGTACGAAGCAACGTCTTATAGCACAGATAAAGGAAAAAATGCAAAACCGTAAATTTTTAGTTACATCATATAATAAAAATATTTTTAATAATTTTAAAGTTATTACTTATACATATACCTACCAGGTTTGTACGGAACCCACGGTGCGCGAGTCCGACTCGCACTTGGCCGGTTTTTTTTTATTTAAATTCTAAAAACGGTGTCAACAGAGCGTTATATAAGTAATTCGCTATCTTGACGCCAAACGCTAGTTTCGTAAAACTCGGCCCAAGCCCTCCTACCATTACACTTACAACTCAAGTGGAGACCTTTATTGTTTTTCATGTCAACGGAGCTTCAAAACCAAGTTTGGATTTGTGAGTCATTCTCGCGCCCCTGCACGCAAACAATGACTTTCACAATCGTTTTGTCAGGATGTCGCCGTCGACGGATACGTCTGGGAGGACATCATCATCATCATCATCATATAAGTAATTATTAAACCTACTCACAAAATTTCATAAGAGTCGGTTAAGAAATGCGACCTGTAGAGTTCGGTCAGACGCCAAACATACCATTCTTTTTTCCCAGGTTGAAATGGTTCGTCTCGTTCGCTTCGGTCGTTCGTTCGATTGATTTGTCAAGCATCGCGCCCTTCTTTCACTTCTAATATTTTTTTAACGCTACCGTTTGTAAAGGAAAACGTCTACGAGCTAACTCACGAAAGACCCATCGAGCGGGCTCACGAAAACATTAGGCTGCGAATATCTCGATTAAATCATGGGCCAAATACACATATGGATGTGAGCTTCATGAATAAAGCCTTCATTCACGACCGACTCTGCATTCCGCCGGCGTTCCGCCCCATCAAAGCGGAAGTCCTAATTAGTGGCGAAATTTAATTTGCCCGCGTTTCCTTACAGCCCACGTGACGGCGGCGTAAGTGTGAATGACATATCGGGAAATCTACTTATGTACAGTTGAGTTCGAATATATGGCACGCATGAAGTGATCTAAAATATATGAACACGATTTCAGTCTTAAGAGCATACCTAAGTTTGCTCAGATATTTTTAAACCATTGGGAATGTACCAGTACCGGCGCGTGAAAATTAAATATAAACAAATATTAGGGGGCAATCATACACAAATCGAACTAGTCCCATAGTAAGCTCCATAAGGTTTGTGTTATGAGTACCTACTAGACGACGATACATTGACTACATACAAATACTTAAATACATAGAAAACATCCAAGACTCAGAAACAAATATTCATGGTCATCACACAAATAGGACCTTCAGCTTCGTAGGCAGCGTTACTTCCCACTAGGCTAACCGGCCGACAATATATAAGCAAGCGTACATTATCGGACATAAAGTCTAAAGGCGGGATTCCACCGGTGTGCGGCGCTGTGCGGCACAAGCATATTCAGTACAAAAATGCTTGTGCCGCACAGTGCCGCACACCGGTGGAATCCCACAAAGCGTACATTTAAAGCACCCTTGTTCTATTTACAGGGAGCAAGGAAACAAGTGGTAATAATACTGTTATTAGCTGAGCAAGACCAACAGCGGACTTTAGTGGCCGCGTGGGACGTAAGTTCGACAAGTTGACGGCTCTGGGGAGCCACTTCGATATCGGAACAAAGGTATAGCTGACGGTATGATACGCTACTACAATACAACATACCTACTCGTACACTGGGAACTTTATATTTGCTAGAATTAAGATCTTACAAGGAAAGAACTTGGTTTTAAAGGAGTCAGGTTCTGTTGTTTTCGCGGCCGGTCATCAAACCTGGTGACAGTTTTGCCATATACAGGGTGTATTATTCAAACGGGCAGTGAGGGAAAATCTTAAACAAGAGATAGGGAAATTTGCTCAGATTAGTCAGACCGATTTTAGAAAAAATAAAAACTGTCTTCTTAGATTTTCAATAAAACCCTGAAAAACGGCCGGGAACCGAGCCCGGTCAAATATGTCTGTCTAAAAACGGAGTTTTTTTGCGTAAAGTAACAAGTGCTGGATGTAAGGAACAATTGTTCCTACCTACTAGGTAATGTTTGTACGGGAGGTCCATTTCCGTACACAAAACTATGAAATACGGCATTTTCCTGTGATCGTAGATACAGGATTCCCATAATCATTAGTATGGGAATCATATTTTATTACAGTTTATAAAAGCTGTTTTTGAATATATATATTCTTTTTCATTTCTTTTTTCCAAATACGAGTAGAAGTTACATGATAAATGAAAAATACGTGCTCACTAAACTAGTTTGATGGCTGGCTGGCTGACATCTGTCACCACGAGTACTAGCGTGCTTAATGATTGAGTTATAATTAATTATAACTTGATTAAGGAGTTACTACAGCGACCTCCCGTCTCGCTCGTCAGATTTAATAACAACAACAACATTTAAGTTTGATTTTTGTTGAGTGCAACCCGGTCTTTTTTTTTTTTTTCATGACAGCAGTGCTCCATTGTCACCCGATTTACAAATCTATAAAATAAATTCGATTGTGTTTCGGGAAATGGATCTTTGACAACAGACCCGAACAAACATATTATATAGAGTAAATCGCCAATAACTGCCCCCCTCATAGTAAAAATGAACTCGGTTGCCGTGCAAACACAATTCAATTTAGCATAACGTGGTCAGTTATTGAAGAGTGGCCAGAAATTTACACCTTATGCTAAAAAATCATTATATTACAGGTGAATAAAGTAATTTTGTAGTATGAGTATATATTATTTTTAGTACTAAACAAAGGCTTGTAAAAAGTAAAGCATTTCCAATTTACGACATTGATGTTTATTTATATCGCATTGTTTCAAGGGTTTATTTATATCGAAACACACAAAGTCAAACCATTGATATCCACCGCAAAACGAAATAAATCACGAAAGTAAAGCAAACGTACGGAAAACGTTTCTGTTATTTAATCGGAATATTATCGGGATTTATAAATCTAAGAAAGACCCTTAGAAATCATTTCCTGCGATGAAATATTTATTAGGCTCATTTGTTTAACGTTCAACACAGTGACTATTTGGGCAGGCATATTTCGCACTTACCAAGATCATATGTAATGCGAGCCCTCTCAACCAAGGCGGTAAAAGTGAGACAAAAATAAATGTAGTACATATAGTTCAATTCATCTTTACGCATGGCGGTGTGTGCTTTTAGACACGCAGGTTTAATTTGTGAGACAGTAAACGCGGTAGCCTTCGTTACAGGCGCAGGTACGCAAACTTACTCTCTCTCTCTCTCTCTCTCTCTCTCTCTCTCTCTCTCTCTCGCTCTCTCTCTTTCTCTCTATCTCTTTCTCTCTCTCGACTGTCTCCATCGGCTACAGTCAGTTGCAATGTTACTTATATACGCGCCCATACAGCCGTGCGCAAACATGACTTATACTATCTGTACAGCGGCGGAGAAACGCCATAAGTAGAAGCGAGATGCCGCGCTCCGATCTCTCCTACGTATAGTGCACCGCTGCCGCTTGAAGTCGTGGCCGATTTGTCAAATACGTTAACGGGCCGTGCTTCAGGCATCGTCAATAGTTAGGCAACGAAATCAGGCAAAAAAATCAGTCCTTCAACACAGCCTTAACTTATTACTGTTAGAACTTCTATTTCCTCCTTTTACCATAACAACTACTATAAACATGGAATATAAGATGCAAGTCTTGGTCCTTCGAGCCGGATACCAAAACTGAGTTTCTACTATGTGATGTGCATAAACCTAGTTTAAATAATACATCAACGTTACGACCCTGCTGGCCGTAAAGCTAAGTATAGTAACCCGCAACAATGTGGCGTGGTTGTGCAACTATTGTACGATGTATTAGACAAAGGGCGTTAGAAGGCAAATGCTTTTACGTCATCATCCTCCTAGCGTTATACCCGGTAGTCCCTAAAGCAGTCCGGGGTCCGCTATGACACCTTATCCTAAGATTAGGTGTCAGGTACTAGTTTTACGAAAGCGACTGCCATCTGACCATCCAACCCATTATTGGGATGAGATCGGTTTCCTCACGATGTTTTCCTTCACCGAAAAGATAACGGTAAATATTCCGTACATTACATTTCATTTAATTTACCATAACTTCTACTAGGCAAGGCATGCTTTTTCGTGGGCGGCGCTTTTGTTCACCTAATTGTGTAAGTCCTATTATTGGACGTTCGAAAATATTTTTCATAAAATTTTACACCATAATAATCAAGTCATAATAATTCTTATTCATAACGATCGTAAGTCATAATGACAATAATCGTACATTTCTCATATCCTACTGTTTAGTTTCATTTTTTTTCATCATAACTTCATAACACTCACTTGTCCGTTTTATTTAAATTCATAATTACACTAATCATACGTTTTTGAATCCTAAAATCGAGATGTTAAACCGCCCATTCACGGTCCATCTTACGGAAAGCAACTAGGGATGCAGCTATATATGGTTGAATTAACTGTGCAGCTATGTGTTCATTTAAAAGTCACTTTGTCGATTGTTATTTTAATTAACCGGATAACGTATTTACTTAGATTTTAGTGTCTAATACTCTTACTGAATATCATAATTACCCGAATTATCATCAAAACCGCCGAAGCCACCTATTTTAATCAAAGCCTACGTCCGCACAGATGGTCGGCTTGCTTAGCGTCGAGAGCCTAGCGAGAGCGAGTCACCTAGCGAGTAGCTTTGTATATGAATAAGAATATGAAACGAACATTATAAAATTTTCGCAACGGAAGAAATCGCGAGAAAAAAATCGTCGAGGGAGGCGACAGAGTATCCTGACTTTTATGTCTCTGTCTTTCAAAATCAGGGTCGGTAGGTTAGAAATCCTAATTGTATACTCGGTAACTTTATAAGGTTGTATAACAAAGTACCCAAGGATGCATGGGAACATTCTTATAATTCATTTAAATAATAGTTGAAAAATGCTCTTTTGATAAATTCTATAAGACCATTTTTCATCATAGAGCATCCACTTCATCTTCAGATAAAGAGCAATATTTTTAAATAAGCCCGTTATTATAATGATACTCGAGTTAAAAGCTAACCAGAAGATGAACAGGGCTGTGTACCCGCGTTAATATACCGCCGGCCGGCCAATGCATTATTTATATACGTCGACAACCCTAGCCACAAGACTGTTGCGCAAATATCAACCTTGCGCAGTCGTGATAAGAGTGAGGCTAGCGACAATGCACGGGTATATTTGCAAGGAAAATATTAAGTGAGGTTGCGACGGGATATATATCTTTTTAGACGCAATAAATGTAAAGCGAAATCTGCAGATTTTGTGTAAGCCTTTTGCTATATTCAAGAGGTGTCGGCGTCCGGTAGGAAACTTAGGTTTTATAGAACTATAAACTAAGGTATACGTTCTAATTTTTGGCAACTTCATTCTAACAATGTATACCCTCTTGATCACCTTTATTGCTATGCATTAAGATTGAAGGTCAAGTGTTGCAGTGTCGAACACTGGGAGGTTTAATACTGGTCTCTCGACAGTTCCAATATGACGTAAAGAGTGATGTGGCTAGAGCAAATCGATTGTCAAAATATCCAATTACGATTGATGGTGGCTAATAAAAGGAATCGATTGATTACTATATAATAATATTTTTTGGGAAATCAAATAGAGAGCCTATACACAGTCGTCCGCTAACAAAAGTGTTCTCTAAAAGCGAGGCGTTACGAGTGCAAATACCTCTTTAGAATATGTGTTTGGATCTACATGCAAAATTAATTTGATATATTCCTAAATTCATTAACAACTACGAACTGCAATGTGACATTGACATTTATGTCGTGTTTGCTTGTCAATATTGCGTTCAGGAATCAATGCCATATTTTCAAACGGGAAGAAAGGGGGTGGTGAAATTCTAACCCGACACCAAAATGTTTAGAATAATTAAATATACTTACATATTCATTTGGCAACAACCTCAACGAAACTACATCACAGTAATTTTAGTAGGGCTTTCTTTTTTATCTATGGCTAATAACACTCAAATTGAGAATTTATAATATACTACCTAATTCGTCACTGGTTAATAAGTTTAATCACGAAACTAGCACAATTTAACTCAAATTGTGCCTTTAAAACACAAATAGACAATCATGCTTTTCTTTTTTTTTTTTTTTTTTTACATGAAAATATAAAATATGTGTACCGTAACTACATCATTTCTTGAGCTCTATGTAATTTTCGAAATTGATCTGACAATTATTCCGTTCCATTGCCTAGCCACAAGACTGTTGCGCAAATATCAACCTTGCGCAGTCGTGATAAGAGTGAGGCTAGCGACAATGCACGGGTATATTTGCAAGGAAAATATTAAGTGAGGTTGCGACGGGATATATATCTTTTTAGACGCAATAAATGTAAAGCGAAATCTGCAGATTTTGTGTAAGCCTTTTGCTATATTCAAGAGGTGTCGGCGTCCGGTAGGAAACTTAGGTTTTATAGAACTATAAACTAAGGTATACGTTCTAATTTTTGGCAACTTCATTCTAACAATGTATACCCTCTTGATCACCTTTATTGCTATGCATTAAGATTGAAGGTCAAGTGTTGCAGTGTCGAACACTGGGAGGTTTAATACTGGTCTCTCGACAGTTCCAATATGACGTAAAGAGTGATGTGGCTAGAGCAAATCGATTGTCAAAATATCCAATTACGATTGATGGTGGCTAATAAAAGGAATCGATTGATTACTATATAATAATATTTTTTGGGAAATCAAATAGAGAGCCTATACACAGTCGTCCGCTAACAAAAGTGTTCTCTAAAAGCGAGGCGTTACGAGTGCAAATACCTCTTTAGAATATGTGTTTGGATCTACATGCAAAATTAATTTGATATATTCCTAAATTCATTAACAACTACGAACTGCAATGTGACATTGACATTTATGTCGTGTTTGCTTGTCAATATTGCGTTCAGGAATCAATGCCATATTTTCAAACGGGAAGAAAGGGGGTGGTGAAATTCTAACCCGACACCAAAATGTTTAGAATAATTAAATATACTTACATATTCATTTGGCAACAACCTCAACGAAACTACATCACAGTAATTTTAGTAGGGCTTTCTTTTTTATCTATGGCTAATAACACTCAAATTGAGAATTTATAATATACTACCTAATTCGTCACTGGTTAATAAGTTTAATCACGAAACTAGCACAATTTAACTCAAATTGTGCCTTTAAAACACAAATAGACAATCATGCTTTTCTTTTTTTTTTTTTTTTTTTACATGAAAATATAAAATATGTGTACCGTAACTACATCATTTCTTGAGCTCTATGTAATTTTCGAAATTGATCTGACAATTATTCCGTTCCATTGCCTATCGGTCACTTAACAAAAACCGATATATTATACCCAACCGTTTCACTTAACCCACTTTACGGAACATACACTCAACTTGATTAAAATGGAATGACAGCAAACCATAGCTCGCCAATCAACTAGAGGCGGGCATAAAGTCGGATTGTTTTTATTTCCTAGATAGACCAGGGCATCCGCAAACAGCCACCATAAAGCATACGCCGATTTTAGAGAAATACTGGGGGTCATTGTTAGAGTTGCCTTTCGCATCCAATGTTATTTCAATTTTTAACGGGCGTTCGACTACGGTTTCAAAATAACGTGTCGAAACATGGTCAAAACGAAAGGTCGACACCATACAGTGCTCCAGTAACTCTAAGTGCTGTGCCTCACTGGGACGCCATGGCGACGTCACCGGCTACCGTATCCAAATAAATCATATAGAAATGTATGGAGGTTAACTCAGTAAGTGACGCTTGGCTACCACCCTGTTGGTAAGGGATCGTAGTCATGGCGTCTCGGTGAGGCAGGGCTCTTTAAGAAAGAAATTTCAGTACGTACCGAAATGGCTTATTATAATTAGGTTTCTCTCGGAATCAGAATCAGTATCAGAAATGATGTATTTCTGATTCTCTGTAATGATGGGTCCACTTTAACTACTAATTAAGTACTATTAATTAGAATATTGAACATCGCCAATGTTCAAAACACTAAATAGTTGGTACCTAATCTCAAGCGTTCCTCGTTATGAATATCTTTACCATCAGCCTTTAGCCCACATCTGGACACAGTAGTCCACAGTGCCGCCCCAGGGTGAGTCAGGAACTTCACACACACCTTTGGATTACTTCGCAGTTTCACGGTGGAGCCACTGTAGCCGAGCGGTAAGGCACGGGACTTTTAATCTAGAGGTCTTGAGTTCGAAATTTTCAAAAACTTATGTACGAAATATAATTTGTTATTTAACAGTGTCTTTTCGGTGAAGGAAAACATCGTAAGGGAATCGGTCTAATCCCAGTTAGGTCTAGTTTTCCCTCTGAATTGGAAGGTCAGAAGGCAATCGCTTTCGTAAAACTAGTGCCTACGCCAAATCTTGTGATTAGGTGCCAAAGCGGACCCCGTGCTCTTTTAGGGCACAGCCGGGAATATCTCTAGGAGGATAATTCACGGTGTTCCATATTCTGTGCATAAGCTAGAAAAAAACTCATTGGTGCGACCCGGGAATCGAACGCACGACCGCCGTTTGAAAGCACGCTTGAACCACTAAAGTTACCGCAGCGCGTATATACGCATTCCAATTTGATCCCAAAATTGGAATGCGAAATGTGACTCTCAGATGTCCCCCTGGGACCGTTCGGTTTATCGTATCCATATCGCATCGTGGGGCTTTATCACTATCGCCACGCGGGCTCCGTGTGCATTCGGTGCATTTAGCGGAGGGGTGCTGTGCCATGGAACGAAATGTATTTCTGCAGCTGGTCTGCCCTCGTCACCATTCCGCCGCATTTCGGGGCAGCTTCCGATATGCTGCCACCAAGTGCTGGAACAACCTGCCTCCGCCACTCCGTGGGTTTAAAACAATGAACGTGTTTAAATTCAAGTGTAGACTTCATTTTTTTAATATTCAATTAGGCGAAGCTAAATAAATATCTTTGCATATGTGTAAATATATATCAATTACGCTCTCACTTTCAATGTTTTAGGACTGGCATTAAATTCTTACCTGTAGATCATTATTCAATACCTACATGTAATCTCCTTTTCCTTTGTACTTTTTTGATCCTTTTCTTCCCGTGTAATTATTTGGGTAGCGGTCGGAAACTAGCAACATGACGGTATGTTTGAAAAGTTTGGTTAATCGTTTAGTTGATTCGTCATCCGTCTAGTTTTAGATTTAATTATAGTATAGTAGTTTTTAGCTAGGGCCCTACTGAAAATCAGCGCCACGGCTTGTCGTGGCAATATGCTGAGTGGGGCTCCTTTTAGCGTCGCTTGTTGTTGCATTGATATGTTTTGTGTAATCGTTTATTGTGGCGTTAATAAAGAATTATCTTATCTTATCTTATCTTATTTTCTGGTGAAATTAAATGGGTTCCGTCAAACATGCCTACTTTGCCCGCTTTTTGGAAAAGAACAAATAGTTTTTAATCAACATCTATTCCAAAATTTTATCGGTTTTGATCGTAAGTAAAGTTTTTATTTTATTTTTTAGGCAACAAACAGTCAAATACAGAAACAAAAAGAAAAAAAAGTTATCTGGAGTTTTGCCAACATTTCCCATGTCGAATTATAGAGTCTACTCAGTCCAAAATTTTGGGCAAACATGGCTTTCCAGTTTAACATCTTGGTCTTAACTACGAAAAGTTTTACGTAGTACAGATGGGCAATGTTACCTGGGTATTTTTAATCTTTGGCATACAAGTCCATACACCTCACATTCCACAATTTGCTGCAAGCTCCTGGCTGAAGTTAAAGACATGTATGACTCAAAGTAAAGTCATACATATAATCTAGTATCTACTAAAAATAGTAAGGTTGCCATAAATATGTTGTGTTTTCGTTCATTACCAGATTTGTAAAAAAATGTGCTTTTTGGGCTAAATTCGCCGCTGGTGGCAAAGTATGTGTATTCTTCGGTTCCTATTTTTGCTTAAAATAATAGAATATTGGATTAAACGATTCAATGCTCCCGAAATTACATTTACAAGAATAGAATAGAATATAATAATTGTTTGAACACGTACAAGAAGAACACCTCTATGCGCAATAAGCGTTCTTCTTGGTACAGTCGAGGTCAAAGATATGTTTACACTTTTCCACCTTATTGCCTTGTAATAAGGTGCAAAAGTGTAAACATATTTTTGACCTCGACCGTACACATCTTGTAAAAGTTACCAAGGACAAATCTATAACTTACGTATTAAATGTACGTATTTTGGATTCCCATTTGACGTTGCCAATTGGCATAAAAGTCGGCCGTTTGTACATTAATTTGTTTTGTGCAGTAAAATTTCAATGAACCCTACTAATATTTTAAATGCGAAAGTTTACATATTTGGATGTTTGTTACTCAATCACGCTTAAACGGCTGAACCGATTTGAATGAAATTTTGCACGAAGATATTTTATAGCCTGGATTAAAATATAGGATAGTTTTTATCCCGGGTCCACGCGGACGAAGTCGCGGGCGGAAGCTAGTAGATAGATATCTACGACTAGGTGGGAATAACAATAACATTTACTAGAATTTAGTTATTTTACTAACCATCAAACTATTCACACAAACGTATTGAAATGGAATCGATTTTGGATTCCACGTATATCGTGCACTCGCTTCTACACGCGCCTAGATCTTCGTGTCTTGCATCCTAACCTCTGGGTTGATTATGATATTTCTGATCCAGGAGCTGATCAACGCCTACTCGTCAAATACTATGCTATGCTAATCTCAGTCTCAGTCTCAGACGTTCAATGTTTTGCCGCCCCCTAGGTAAGTAATGTATTGTAACCCCTAGTAAAAACATAAGTTTACTTTACTTTGTGATTGTGACGTAATCTTATACACCATTACATTCCATGCGGCATTTTTCGATCACAAGATCGCTGAAAACGCACAGGATCGGTTAGGAATTTAGGATACGCAACAGAGCAATGTGACACGGGAGACAGTATGGTACTCACGAGTCCAACTCCATATCCGCCATCCGTGCGACAACGAGTGCGCCGATTTTAATTCAATGCATTAGTCAAATAGACCCGGAGTATTTTATTGCTACGAGTACACGTGGCAATGCCACAAACACTAAAAGTTAGGGTAATACACTCAGCGGGCCGCGCGTGGGTATAAAACTATTTAGTGTCAATACAACTTACAGGGGAAGGGTTCTGTTTATTGAGTAGTTTACTATATAGTTGTTTGGTTTTACAGAGCTAACATTGGCTAAAATATATTTAAGGGTTTTTGTTTTGCGGTATGTTTGTGTAGTACAGGGCTTTAGGTTCTTTTGCTGTGGATATAGCGAAAGTTAAGAACTTTAACTCCTAATTATTGGTTGACTCAAAATCTGCGGCATCTTCTCTATGAATCTGCGTCATCATTAAATTCTTGCACGTAGAACCTATGGCCGTTGGGGCGGAAAGGTTCTCGAGTAACGGCTACGTACCGGCAGGCGCAGTGTGGGTAGATACCTTACAAGGTAGACTGATGACCTGGTAAAGGTCGCGGGAGTCCGCTGGATGCGGGTGGCGCAGAACCGGTCAATGTATCACTCTTTGGGGGAGGCCTACGTCCAGCAGTGGACGTCTTTCAGCTGATATGATGATCATGATGATTAAATCATAACTGACATGTACAAAAGCTGTTAATTGACCACAGGACCAATTTTGTTTATTTGACAAGAGTCTAGTACCTATGTGTCAGTGACTGAACGTATTGAATTGGGATCGGCTTTGGATGGGTTTCACGCCATAATGCGTAAGCGTGTCGCGTCCCTGCTGAGGCGCCTGCACGGCAGCCCGAACAGCCTCCTGCAAACGGTTGCGGCGCGCCTGGATGGTCCCTTCCTATTTCACTGAGATTAGGTTGCATAGGGCACCCAACTGACCAACATAGTTTTAAGACCTTTATTACTAACGAATTATGGAAACACTTCTGAAATAAATGATTTGATTTGATTTAGATATGATTTGTATTTGTCGTTCGCACTCATTTTTTCGCATCTTTGTTCAACAGTTAACACAGTACAATTACGATCTATTGCGATGACCGATGTTATACGCACGATGATTTTGTTGTGTCGTTGTGGAAAGGATCACTTGACCAATCACATGCGTGTGAGATGGACTGACCATGACCGACTGAAAGTCAAAAACCTGTCTCCAAAAATCTATACTTTTCTGAGGACCGCCATTGACTAGAGTCGATGGAGGGAACAAAAATCACCGCCACAATCATCAGTCCTTCTCTGCTTATGCGGCTTGACCATCATCAAGCCTAAGAAGAGAATACGCGCCAAGTTACGATGAAAATAACGAAGCGGAATGCCCCCGGAGTACAGACAACGCAAAACAAATGCTCATAACTAAAGTTTAACAAGACACGCGAGATATACCGCCCGTTCGATTGCCGGCTGCAGCTGAAGTGTGGTGTGTTTATCGCTCCCTCTATAAAACTGTTCGTGGCAGGTTTTTACGATGATTTGCGTCCACACCAACTTAGAGCGAATACTTGAACGCGGAGCTTTTTATCTGCGTGTATACGCATTAAGTACGTATGATTTGTCACAACAACTTGTTGTAGTTAGAATGAAAGGTAGTTAATTAGGTATGTATTTTGTTTAAAAGTTTTGTTGTACAGTTCTCCAATATCTACACAGACATCCTTTCAAATATATCTATACAGATACTTTATTGTTACTGACAGACAGACAGGAATTGAAGAACTTGACTACTTAATTTGATGAGTCTATTATGTTGTATTTTTTCCGTGCCATCTTGCTTCTTAATGGCCTCACTGAAAATCAGCGTCACGAGCGCATCTTGTGGCTCGCTCCGTGACTCCAAGCTAAGGGGCCTTTTAGCGTAATATTATGGTTAAATTGTATGTAGCTATTTTTGCTTTTATATACCAAAATCTTTACGCTTATAAATTATTTTCTTTCTTTCTTTCTTTCTATTCGAAGGGAGTCGAATGTTGCACCACGTCCGTAGAAATTATCCACCGCGACCCTGGGTGGTGCTAAAAGTGCAACAAGCTGGCAACCGTAATGTCTTTTCGAACATCTCACGGTTCTAAATACACTGATTTGTCATACGATAAATAAATAAATAGGTATTGTATTGAAGTCTCATTCCAACTATGGCGAGTTCCTGTGACTTTATAGGTGTGCAATGCGCTTATAGCAACTTACATGCACACACCTGTTTCCAATTTTAATATCAGTGTCACTTCTAGCAATTTTAAAGATGGAGAAAAAATGTAGTCATAGGTTGCTAGCGTATCGCCCGCAATATACTGCAACCCTATTCTCATAGTCGACTCTTAAGCACCCACGGGAAGAGACGGACAGGTCGGGACGGACTGGAAACTAAACTCAGAGTTCTTCAAAAATATTATAATTCCACTTGTTCTAAAATTATTGCTAATATTGCAAATAGTAAATTTCTAATTTTTGGCTCATTGGTACAATGCTACGGTGACACGTGTACAATTCGTGAGTTCTTAGAATTGTCTTCGGGATCGGGTAAAATATTTTGGCATTAAAATATAATAGGAGAGAGAGAAAATGCGGGAGAGAAAAGTACAGAGCCAAAGGCTCTTGCGATGCCTGCGTCCAGACGCAGCACAGTCAAACGTAGAATTAAAGAGCTTATAATGTATCTAACCCCGACCAATCTCTGTTAATTGAAATGTTTATGCCCGTTTCCCACAGACACACATGTTAAATTGACAGAAAAAAACGAATTTTAACGACGGACGTTTATTCTTTCTCATATTAAATTAATGAATCCATTAATTCTATTCTCAGATGCGCTGATTTACACGATAACATGCTTTAGCCAAATTACTGAGAGCCTGTCAAACTGAAAACGAGAATGATTTGGAATTCAATATAGATTGGATTGAATGTCACTGAGTGCCGGCACAAAAAAAACATATATTTTGGCGATCCTGTGAACAAAACTAACAAAGTCAAAGATAAGGTAGGTTTATTGGGTAGAACAATTGCTATATCCCGATATACCCAAGAGAATTTCCAGACGGGCATTTTGCCTGAGGACTGTAGTACGGTTGGAGTGGATTCGCTGGACTTTAGAAACTTCGTACGCGAGTTCGTGAGAGTCTGATACTTAGTACTTATTGATACCTAGAACAGAAAATTACAAGGCTCGCATTCCATCAAACCACTCAAGTAAACACGGCATCAAACTGTAATTTCTATTTTTCCATTAAGATTTAGATGCGGCGATCTCCCCCTGCCTTTAATTACTTCGATTGCGGCTTTTCACTCGCGAGAGAGTACCCAATAACTCATCGCTTCTATTAGTAGCTCTTCTGTGACTTGTTTGATTACTGTTGCTCATTATACTAATAGCTCGTCGTGCTGCTCTGTGTCAAAGACCGGATCGCCATTTCCACAGTCGGCTATTTGGCCGCTAATTAAGGTGTACCAACATCCCTTCGCGAATCGTTGCATCAATACATCGAAGCTCTAATGAAACACCTGGACGTTTTCACGAGGCTACACGATGTGACTAATTGCAGAAAGCCTTTGATTAGTCAAAGACGAACTTTATGTGTCGAACTTTAGTATTCTATTTTGCTGATGCCGAATGATGATGAAACAAACGCCTCATTTTTCACCTTTATACAGGCATTTTTCAGCGTTATACGTAACAATCTGAGATTGAATCCCACCACAATCAATCTAAATGCGTTAAATAAACCTTGACCCCGCTTCCAGAAGGCGGTTTGACGAACTTCGACTATAACCGATTCAGAGACATTTCAAATCAATTTAGCCCATTTTTAAAAGTGGAACTCCGCTTACGCCACCAACAACAATTTCTGAAAACGCCCACCTACGAGTATAATATAATCTTAGTAAAAATAGAACCATTGTAAAATATATATATAAACCTAGATATAATTAGCTTAAGAGTGAATACAGCGGCAGTTAAACCTTTACGGTTTTGTCCGCTGTTCAATATTTTTTCTTTTGTATAGTTCTTTTGGTCAATAAATGAAAAAGAAAAAAAAAAAGAAAAAAGCCGAAAGTGCGTGAGTTTGACGCATATCAGATTGAGATGGGATTAATATGGAATAGAAATGAAATATTTAATTGGATTCATACTTTTTGATGAATGAATGCCGTAAAGGTTTAAGTTACTACTTGACTCATGCAATCGCAGTGTGCAAACCGGTGTGTATAAAATAAACATTTAATTTCAATATTTGACATCCTCCTTGTCACCTTCATTACTATAAAATTAAAGTCTAAAGTTAAGGCAGTGTCAAGTATCTTACACATACTTTAATGTGGTGACTGTTAGATTATGAATAACGAATGATTGATTTTATGATTCCCTTAGGAATAACAAGTGATAATGTCATCGTCTACACGAAAAACGAATTGAACGAACGCACAGAATTTAATAAAATAATACAAAAATAAGAAAATTATCTAATCCACACCGGACCAGCGTAGGCACTATACTGTCCGTTCCCTCTCATATATGAGAGGAGGCCTTTGTCCAGCAGGGGGATGTATGTATATAAGCAGATTTATTATTATTACATTATTGAGAGAATATTATTTTGCAGGTTTTCTTGCCTCACTTTTAACTCGTCGATTTAGCACTAACAACGTCTTCCTCATGTTTTCCATTGCGCCAACTCATTTCCCTAGATCCGTAACTGCGCCAGTTATGGCCCCGAGCGCCATCTATTGTCTCCGAGCGTCACTACCGACCGCGGAAGCCATATTTTTGGCGGTCGACGTTTATTTGTGGTTTTTCGGATTACCGTGTAGGAGTAGTGGTGCAATAAATGTCTTTTTAGATTTGGTTCTGTACTAAAGCATTGTAAAGTCTATACAATGGGTGCTGAATTGAATTTGAAATCGGGGACATACTTTGTTATAAAGAGTTTATGTTGTATGCTTGTAAATAAATAAAAATTACGTTGAGATTATTCATAATTAAACATGCATCAGCCTCGAACATAAATGGATGCATGTTTGATGTATTTTCTGTAAGGTTAAGTATGTTTGTTGGTGTCTGGATTTTGATATGTATTTATCTAGTTACTGTCTTTCTGACCTGTAAGGCGTTAAGTTGGGTTCACATTGGCAAGATTCAGATTAATTAGTACGCGTTTCCGAAATACCGCTTCATATACTGTTTAAACTGGTTTTAGCAGCACGAATACAACCAAACAGCATAGAATATCTTGACAACTGCTAATTAATTATATCATACTCTCTCTTTATAAATTATACCTTATCATCGAAACAGTAAGGTCGTCAGTGGTATAAAAGGATTATGTAGTTTGAATATTTGCTAAGTCGTTGTTGTGTTATATTATGTGAAAACAAGTGACAATCGAGGATTGTTTATTGTGGAAGGTGGAACTAAGAAATATATTCATATTAATATTTGTGATGAGAATGAATCTGTAGGTTATAAGTATCTTAGGACCGCTGTATTATATTATGTTAAAACAAGTGAAGATCGAGGGAGACGTTTACTGCCGTATGTAGGTGGAACTAATGAATACATCCTATACATATTTGTGTGATAAGCATGAATATTGGTTTCTGAGTCTTGGCTGTTTTGCTCCGTATTAAATTTAAGCATTTATTTCTATGAAGTATATCGCTATCCAGTACGAGTACCCATATAGTACGTCTTATTAAGCTTAATGAGGATTGCACTGTGGGATTAGTTTGATTTACCTGCGTATTCCAATATAATTTAAAGGAGAATGTAATCCTCAAAATGTGGTTTTGCTCGTTCGCTCATGTTAGCCCGATATGTTGTGCTCTTCGACATCGTACGGAAACTTGCAAAAATCGGTTTCAAAATTGGTATTCGTCAGAACGGGTTATTATTTCAATAAAGTGAACATTGGTTATAATACAATATATTAAAAAAAACGCAAGAGCTATCATAACCATCCTATGGTGAAATTCTGGAAATAAATATTTGGAACATTTTTTTATTCAGACCTTTTAGTTCGCTTGTGGTTTAATGTAAAAAGATATGCACCAAAATAAAGTCTAATTAGCTACAAATCATGCGCGTATGGAACACTCGTGCGAGAGTTCTCACTCAACGGTTTGTAAGGAAGTAAAACAGACAGAAGATCATGTAAGAGCACAATAGATGTTCCTGTATATGCTCCTAAGTTGAATCCCGGCCTTGTTTGTATAGGTCGTCCGCAAACATTTTGGCCCGATTGTGTTATCATTGTGTGTTCCGTAAGAATATTGTCCTTATTTGTATATACGACGGTTAGGTAGTGACCTGTTAATGGAGTTATTACCTTCTCAAAATGGCGGCGGAATCTATCCCACTACACGTGTTAAATTGGAATTGGTTTTATAAAAGTACTAGCTGATGCCCGCAGCTTCGCCCGCGTTGTTATAGGAAAATGTAACATATTGAATTTTCCCGTGGGAATTAGACGTTTTCCCGCTGGACAAAGTAGCCTATGTCACTTTCCAGCTTCTAAACTATCTCCATACAAAAAATCACATCAATACGACGCTCCGTTGCGACGTGAAAGAAGGACAAACATACACACTTTCGCATTTATAATATTAGTAAGGATTAATAAGGTCCGCTGGATGCGGGTGGCGCAGGACCGGTCATTGTGGCACTCTTTGGGGGAGGCCTATGTCCAGCAGTGGACGTCTTTCGGCTGATATGATGATGATGATGAATAAGGATAACATGTGCTTACCACCTTGAACCAAGAAATCTATAAGGAAGATGTCAAAATATGTCGATCGAAGTGAAATCTTGAGTATATTTGACTTCTTGACGATATTTTCTCATCTTGTTAATGATTTCTGTTTCATCCAAGATAATGGCGGTCTTCCTAGTTAATTTCCTGATCAAGTATGTTTTTTTCTGTGCAACAAGAATATTTGCCTACTACAAACAATAATTGATTGAGCGAGCAAAACGAACGAAATTGTTTGCGCCAGCTTGGGCCTAAAATATTTTGTATGTTTGGTTGTCCGGATGTTTCGCATTACTAAGCCGATTCTCGTGACATTTTGTAGGCAGGTTTGATAATTGTACAAAAATCAATATATATATACAGAGTGTACCAAAAATGGGGTGTGAACCGATCAAGGGCATAACAGGTATCGTGTTCATCCTGTATATTGGGGTTAATCTTACACAAAACGACCTAGTCCCAAACCTTCCAAACTAAGCAAAGCTTGTACTAAGGGAATTAGACGACAATATACATACTTGCATATATAAATACGTAAATGTATACAAAAAAACCATGACTCACAAATGATATTTCGTACACAAGTTTCTAAAAACTGATTGATACGAGCCGGAATTCGAACCCACGACCGCCGTTTGACAGCCGCATGCCTGAACCGCTAGGCCACCGTAGCTTATAAAAGTATATAAAAAAGTTTTATTTCTTCAAACACTATTCAACTTCTAGACGCTATTCTCCCTTTCAAATCCCTCGAAAACTTAGTCCAATACGGACAGAAAAAGCCCCAACATGTCACCAAATAAAAGTCTGAAATCAAGTCACAGAAACTTCGTAACTATAAAGTACTTGAGCAAAGAAAACGAATTCATCCCCACACGGACGAGAGAAGAAAGTTTCTTAAAATCTTGAATTATTTTTCCGTCTGCCATTAACTTACTTTACTTGCATGGCGCTAGGAGCGAAGATGCCACCTCACCGTTAGATGGGGACTGCATTATTAATAATAAAATGTTTTTAGAGAGGTAAATCAGAGCAGAATGTCTTCTCGGTCACATATGAGCAGCCTAACCGGGGAAGTAAACTTTACAGAAGACCACCTTATAGCCCTCCGAATCCCTAAACTTAAGTGGCAGTGGGCAGGAACCATTGCACGTAGAACCGATGGCCGTTAGGGCGGAATGGTTCTCGACAGGTGACCACGTACCGGCAAGCGCAGCGTGGGTAGACCCCCTACCCCCTCCCCTCAAGGTGGAATGATCATCTGGCAAAGGTCGCGGGAGTCCGCTGGTTGCGGGTGGCCCAGGACCGGTCATTATGGCTCTGGGGAGGTATATGTCCAACAGTGGACGTCTTTCTTCTTATATGATGATGATGTGATGATGACAGGAGACCAGCCATAACACTACTAGCTTTTGCAGCTCCCAAGGATGCCGAGAGTAAAGGTCACAATGATTCCTCAAATCAATAATGAGTCGGCAACGCGCTTGTGCTTTTTCTTCAAATCAAATCAAATCAAATCAAATAATTTATTTGCTCAAAATACAGTTGTGTAGATGTTACATTGTTAATTATAAATATGTCCATTGTACTCAACCTGAATGCAGGCGTGCAAATATTTTTCGGAGCGAATACAATTAAAATAATATAAAGTAAAACCAAAAACAATCATTTGCAAAGTATAAAAAATAAAATACAATACAATACTAATAACACAATCAAGAATAATCAAATATACCTATAGGAAAATACATTAAAATGTCAAGAAATTAAATGAAAATTACAAATGTCAGCCACGATTTAAATATTTTTGGATTGAGTTAAAACAACGGTCTAAGAGCCAGACTTCTTGAGACGTAAGCGTCCATCCATTCACCAGGGAGTCTGTTTATTATTAGAAAGGCTGCTTGTTTACCATCGTCGTAGTATGACAGGAGATGTAGAAGACAGCCGGACGTCCGGACAGCCGAGCATATGAAACCATTTATTCCCATGCTAAAACGGAGAATTTCGCGCGATCTTTTTCACTTGTACAGGCTGTTTTATTTAAATATTGGCTGCCTTCTTAGGGGTTTGTCTAATAAAGTTTTTTTTCTTGTGTAGCGACGATAACATTTTTAAAGCCTGCTATATGGGCGCTCTGCTCGTTGGCGCTTTCCTCTACATACAGTTTTTCGCATGTTATCGGCTACGAGAGTAACAATACAAAATCGTAGGCAGTGAGTGTGTTTTATGTGTGTTTTGACGACCGGCTAGCCTAATGGGTAGTGACGCTGCCTATGAAGCTGAAGGCTCCTGTGGGGCAAATCTTTGTGTAATGAGCATGAAGTTTCTTGTCTTGAATGTTTTCTATATATTAACATAAGATAAATACCACGGGATCGGCAACGAGCGTAGGTAGTGAATGTGTTAAGACCGGTTTCCTCACGATGTTCCTTTTTCTTTTCGTTTCCTTCACCGAAAAACTAACGGTAAATATTCCGTACATAAATTCCGAAAAACTCATTGGTACGAGTCGGGATTCGAACCCACGACCGCATGCCTGAACCACTAAGCTACCGTAGCATCCTAGTCGTGTATTTAAGTATTTATATCTATTAAATATATCGTCGTCTAGAACCCATAACACAAGCCTCATTGAGCTTACTATGGGGCTAGTTCGATTTGTGTATGATTTTCCCCTCATTCTTATTTATTATTATAATTTTATCGTCGGCTACGACCGTAGCGTTACGAAATCGTAGGCATTAAATGTGTTTTATGTGACGCATCTAAAACGCATCTTAATTCGTCGTCGAAAGTAAAAACGCTAAGAAAGTGGGTAGGTATGTTATGAAATGTAGATGATATTAAAATGCCACGATGGGGGGGAAAATATGTAAATCCTATCGCCTTGGAGGGAGGCGGGTTATCCGACTTCCCTAATATTCATCCCGAGTTTAATATAGTTACGGATTTTGAAATTGTATGTGTGGATTGAGCGGATTTGCATACGGTAAGAATGTTGGTACATTAAAAGTTGGTAAGTGGTTCGAATGTAACATTTAAAGATTTGTTTTAACTCGTGCTTGCTTAATGGACTTGGGTTTTAGTAATCCTTGTTGCCGTAGAAAAAAATACGGATGGAGTAATAAACTAATCGTTAAATCAAAATTGTTTATGGAGTCAGAGTGCCTACATTAACACTTTCACTGCCAGGAACCCGCCTAGTGGGCACCTACGCTGTACGAACGTAGCGATTCCTGGCAGTGAATGTGTTAAGCTGCTATAGACTGGCGTAGCACTACGACTCTATGGTAGTGGTGGAAAGTGGCTACGGCGTAGACGCCCGCTAGGTGGATTCCTGACAGTGACAGTGTTAAACTCCATATGTAACGAAAAGCACCTGCAGCGCTCTGACGCAGGTGTGCCGTGGTTGGCGCTGAGCGGTTCATAGTCTAATTAAAATAAAGTAAAACGAAGTCGATAAAGTTATGATAAAGTTACCGAAGCGAAGCAGTTATTCATTCTCACATATACCTCGCATCAGCTTTGTAGCGAAAATCGCTAGTAGAGGCATGAGTCATATGAATTGGGTGAAACCTATTTTAGTTACAATGACGTTAATTTATTTTTATTTTAATCCGCCAGAAAGGTATCGAACACAAAATGAACTAACAGAGGTTTGTTAAGTGTCAAGCCGCGTCCGCTGCACCATGTTTTGGTCTGGTGGATTTTGAACGTCAATAATGTTTTGCCAATCAAAACAATACCCTATTTGCTTGCTCAAACTGACGGATAACATGTTAGATATTTAAAAACATCGAACCACTGTTTTCGATGCAACGGACGCAGCTTTATGCAAAAGGTAGATAGCATTAAAAAAATTAAGAGTACTGAACTTGTTAAAAAGAAGAATGGAAAATAATATTGTTGGACGCCTCTAGCGATACAAGACTGCGGTGTCGTGTCGTATTGTTAATATTTAAACAACTTCCTTCGATCGCCACTCTATAACCTAAACTTCAAGTCTAGTTGTGGCGAGCCATATTTTCCTCCCGGGAACCGCAACGGTTATTCTATATTATACACAACAGCCAAAAAGCCGTATGCGCATTTGAATCTCCTGTACTTTATGCTCTTTTTGACACAATTACAATTTACGAATTCTAAATCGACGTATCTGCCCTTTCGTTTACTTGCACTTGAGACCTTTCTCATTTTACCATCAAGGACACTGTTGAGGGTCACCAGGAGACTTTCCATACAAACGTAGTGTAGTTCTCGTTATAAAACGGCATACTGGAATAACATGTGTTTTTATACACAAAATGGAATCCGCTATATCTAGGTCGGAAACTAATTTCAGTTGCTATACATTAATGTTGGTATAATGGGCACTTTTATTGGCTCTGCCTGAAATAAATGATTTTATTATTATTATAATAAAAAAAACAGCCAAGTGCGTGTCGGGCCACGCGCAGTGTAGGGTTTCGTACTTTCCTGTCTTTCTTAGTTACATCGATTAATTTACCCTTAAAAATAACATACATAAAAGTGAAATAAAAGGGATCCTGTTGTTTTACCAAATTTATTTTGGTCAAATTTCATTTCCCAAACAAAGTAACTATTTTGTTTGCGAATGCAAACTTTGGCACAATTTTAATACGAATATTTTCATTACGTCAAATTTTCATTCAGCAAAATATTACTACGAAAAATTACATTATGACATTTGGTCTTTTAGCAAATGCTTTAATAAGGCAAAAAAACATTAGACAATAAACATTTCGTCAATTAATGATATGGCAAACTATAAATAGACAAAAATTAACATATAATTGAGTTATGAAATTTTACCAAAATACTATTAATAAAACGGCACGGTCCCTTAAATAAAAAATGCATGGTTAGGTAGGTCGGTAGGCAAGGGCGGTAAATTAGGTTAGGGCAGCCAAAGGAGGGGGGACGACACATACGATCGTAACAATTATATCATTTGGTAGGTTAGGTTAGGGTTAGCTTGTGTCCCTTAGAGCGGAAATAGGCACCCCGCGAAGCGGGGTGACGTCGACACGCTGGCGGTTAGGTTAGAATTGCGACCTCTACACAAATTCATTTATACTCCCTACCCACATAACAAAAAAAGTTGTTATTTTATTGTGTATCTTATACACCATTGAAATAAAGATGCAAATGATTTGTCATTGAAGAGTTCCTCTGCTGATTAACCGACGGAATAGAAATGGTAAATTAAATATTGACGATACAAATCATTTGTCTTATTTTGTTTTGGTTAAAACATATTATGCCAACTAACATATTTGACTGAATGAAATTTGATCAAAGTACTAGTTGGTAAACGAGATATTGCTTAAACATGAACATGCCAAACATTAGGTTTGCCAAAGAATTATTTGTCAAGTGTTAATTTGAGAAACGATAATTTGTCTTTTTTTTTGGTAAAACAAAGGTAACCCGAAATAAAAACCACAAAAGACTTAGTTGGTTTTATTAAATAATGGCACAAATGCACTTAACGTGGGTTTTTCACAACTTCTTTTGTTGCTAAATATGAAAGTGAAAGATAACAAAGAGATGTCATAAAATTGATCGAAGTATCGCACGTGTACTGGAGTTGCTACTGTTTGTTCTATTGTTTATGCGCAATAGTTTGACAACCCTAAAGATAACAAAGAACAGAGAGAAACAAGCAATAGATAGAAGTAATGGTGTTTATGTGCTTTTCGCCTTCTAAGCTAAAACAATCTATACCTACTGTACCTATATTGTGGACTCATTGTATTTGTTAATTTGTACTGAGCAGAAACGCTGCTAACGAAATTAATCCGAAAAAGTGTGTTTTTTCGTGTTTAAATTCATTTTATTTTTATCCAGAGTGTAGTCACATGTTTTGGCCGCGTGCCGGCTCCAGGCCCGCTGAACTATGTATGATATTCACTCGCTTATACCCATTTTGTGAACTATGAATTTCTATCAGCCTCCCCTGGACGCTGAAGTTAGGTCTTGTTATGTGTCTCGGTGATTTTTGAGTGCGGCTCTTTTGCTCAACTCCGAATATATTAGCGTTTATATTTACTGTGTGGTTTAGTAAAACAAAAAAAAACCGGCCAAGTGCGGGTCAGACTCGCGCACGAAAGGTTCCGTACCATTATCTATAAAAATAATTTCACGTTTGTTGTATGGAAGCCCCGCTTAAATATTTATTATATTCTGCTTTTAGTATTTGTTGTTATAGCGACAACAGAAATACATTATCTATAGGCATCGGAGTTTTTGTCGCATGGTAAGACTAATAGCAAGCTATCGAGTCGACATTTGCCATAAATGTAAACTCGTATTCATACTCATACTCATTTATTGCCGAATCACGTCGAATTCACGAACCACTTTTGTCGTAGAATTAAAATACTCGCCGAATTGCCATGAAATAAAATTAAATAAATGAATTTTATTCTGCAAGTAGGCCGTAATGGCACTTTTACAAGTCAAAATTCTACCAGCGTTTCTGAAAAAGAAGACCACTGTTAAGAAGAAACGTCGAAACAAACTCAACAGTCAGTCATTTTTGCCAAAATATACTTATACTTATTACAATGATAGTTCTTAACCTACTTAAAATAAGTCGAACTGAATATGAATACAAAGAAATACAATCATCATAGCGTTTTCTACAAGGGCACATGTCCGAATAAGCTATATGAATAATTAAGCTATTTAGGGCTCTGGTTCGGGCCATGCATTTCTGGCAGTTAGATAGTCCTCAACCCTGTAATAAGCCTTCGACATCAATGTTTTTAAAAGCTTTTATTTAACTTGCAATGTATGTATGTAATTTGTTCGGGTGGAATCTTTGAACTCTATTTTCAACATTATTGGTCAGTTGTCTAATTTTTCTAATAGCATATACGGCTGAAGTCAGTTTACGCGCCAACACAGCTATATGGGCACTCCATTGTAGATTTCTTGTTCATACGTATTGAGTAAATGATTGATGAACTATAATTCATATGCTGCCTGAGTGCTACCATATACTCTTACTAGAGTAATAACCAATCATAAAAATGAACGCTCTCCACTAATTCACATTGTAAATGTGTGAGGGGTAATATAAATTGCAGCACTTCAGAAATAATATTGTGAGTGAAGATATTTATTGCAACGCTTTAGAAAGTGTATGTATGTAATTCTACAGTGTTGTAATAAATATTTTTTCTCACACATTGGACCATGCTGATTATAATGAATGGAAAATGGCCTTACATCCAATATTTGACAGCTGTCACCCCAGTACACATTATGTCATCATATGTCATCATTTACGTTTATTGTACCGGGCTGTCAAATATCGGCTGTTAAAAAATCTAAATATAGCAGAGAATATAAATTTTAAGATTGATTTTGCTATAGTGAAAGTCATTTTAGTTTCCTGTTAGCGTGTACGTAGTCTTTTGAAGCGTAGGTCCTATAATGTTACCAGGATGAAAATGCACACATAATATTTAAAAGCCTGCAAAATTTGCTATATTCTAAGGGAACAAATAAATTATTCAACCATATTAACATTGCGTTTAGTAAGAGACCAGCGGAGCGGAACGAGAATATACTATTACACGAAAAACTTGTCCAAAGGGTTTGTCGTGCTAGAAATATTAGATAGAAATTAGTTGAACATGCGTAGAAGAGATCCCCCGACATCTGCCATTTACCAAACCAATTTCAATAATTTTCAAACTAAATAAACCACCCGTGTGGTGTCGGGTTAGAATTTCACCACCCCCTTTCTTCCCGTGGGCGTCGTAAAAGTCGACTAAGGGACCAGGGTTGAAGTGTGTTGTGGGCGATGGGCTAGCAACCTATCACTGCAATATCACATTTTGTCGATCTTTTATACCCACATTATGTGTCATGTGCTCTGCCTACCCCTTTTGGGAATAAAGGCGTGAATGTATGTATGTATGTAATAAACCACTGGCTCTTTTAGCTGTAGAACTTACGAGCCTGTATACTTTTCAAAATTATTATTACCTTCAAAAAATTAACATCGACAAAAAATACTATGTAATTATTGAACCTGTTCACAAAATTTCGGGAGAATTGGTTGAGAAATGCGACCTAGAGGAGAACAGTTGGAAAGACGCATTTTTGCCCGAGCTAAAACGGCGGACCTCGTTCGCTTCGCATGTTTGTTCAATTAAAATTTTAAAAAACCCCTAAACACAAACCACCCCAGACACTAACCATAGCTAAGAACCATCTGGAAAGACAAAACTTTCGATTTAAAAAGAACTTGGAAGCTACGACTCCACAGGCCGCCATACAGAAACATATATAGTTAGTGGATAGTTACAAATGTTAAACTTATAAATGCCTCTTGTGTACTTCCTTGTCCTACGGATCGGAGCACTTGAATATATTGGTAACTAGCTGCCCGGCTTCGTATGGTTAGTGCGTAGAAATGAGGCATTTTCCCGCGGTAAAAAGTAGCCTATGTTCATCAGGGATAATGTCTACTTCTAATGGTAAAATAATTTTTCAAATCGGTCCATTTATTTCGGAGCCTATTCAACACAAACGAACAATCAAATCTTTCCTCTTTATAATATTAGTATAGAAAATCACAATCTTCGGTCATCATCATCATCATATCAGCCGAAAGACGTCCACTGCTGGCCATAGGCCTCCCCCAAAGAGTGCCAGAATGACCGGTCCCGCATCCAGCGGACTCCCGGGACCTTTACCAGGTCATCAGTCCAAGTTGCCGGGGGCCTATCCACGCTGCGCCTTCCGGTACGTGGTCACCACTAGAGAACCTTCTTCGGTATCGTGATGTTATCTGATCATCTGCTTATCAGGTAAATCGCGAATAAAAACCTGGCCTAATTTGCATGTCAGGGACTGCGCGTCTGAACAGCACGAATACGTAGTCCGATTGGCAGACGGTAACAGGAATAAAACGTTTAAGTCGCCGATCAGTATGACAATTAGGACACAGCAGTCGGAACACGTGCCGAGGCGTGTTTACGTCGGAGGTTAAAAATGTCGCAGCGAACGGGATTAATACCCACAACCTCTACATTCCGTGCGTTTTGCTCTCGTCGACTGACAAACTATCGTGGGCCCATTCGTAGCTACTACTTTTTTCTTACAAGGTTTGTTGCCAATTGCGCTTGACTTGACGCTCAGGAGTTAGGTTTCGCTACTAGACGGGAAAACCAAAACCTTACCTCAAATCAAAATAGCGGCTAGCTACCGAACGTTATACCTGAATAGGTTTCAATATAAAAATAATTGGTTAGGTAGGTATGTACAGATAACACCCAGATACCCTTTGTTTGGTATGTATGTATCCAAATGAACTCATCGACAGGGCAGTATATGAATATACCTGTCAGATATATGCCCGTAATGTAAAAAAGTAAACAAAAACCGGTCTGCCGCGTCGTTTCAAACCGGCCACGATCCTAAGCCGCATAGTTTATTTGTTTAGACAACGTATCACGACAGGAAACATAAAGATAATTTATACCCGCGGCGCGGCGCTGGACGGCTGGACGCCATATCTACCCCGTTTTATAACTTATTCTGCACTAACACGGAACCGTTGAGAGGTTATGGAACTAATAAGTACTGAAGCTTCCACGAAACGTGAGTCTAATTGTGTTCTTTGTAGCTATGTTTTTAAGTATCATATTGAACATTATTTCGCCCGCAATCCAATTATTCGAACAATCAAAATATTTATTCTGCTAATAGGCGACAAAGACACTTTTACAAGTCAATATAAAACATCTATTGCTGATTCGAAATTATACATAATGCATAAGATAATAAACTGACAAAACTTTAAGTAGTTTTAAGTAGTAAAATAAAAATAAACTACTATTCCTGAATTTCCTGATTTTATGAGATGTATGCGGTCCCTGAGGGCAAATATCTAAATAATAATTTATTTTTTTATTTATTGACAAATACATTTACGTATAATATAATCAAATGAGGAGCAGGGTGAAGTATCTCCTGTCAATTCCGGTGAACACTGCAATAAAGTTACTTGTGGTCCATGCAAACATGAACTGACCGAACCTCGCAAACTAGTATACATACTTTGTGATCAATCCAATCACAGTCAGTAAAATTACACACAATATCTTGCAATACCAATTTTAAGAAAATACATGTCTACCTAAATGTATATTGAACACGATCACTGATTCCATTTGTTTCCGCGCATTTGTCCCAATGGCCAAACAGAAAGGCGTCCCTAGTTTTTATCTGTCCCATAAAATTTCATTAAGACCCAAACCCAATTACATACGTACCCATTACACCCTTTGAAAGCTTAATACGCATTTAAATTGAGTGTCCCGTACAATGGAGGTGAACAAAGGTTACATTAGAGGCGTCTCAGGTAAGGTGAAGAACACACGGGGCGTTTCAACACCGCGCTCCGCAGGTCGATCACGTAACGCATTGTACGTACGTTAGGTAGATCTAAATGTCAAATATTATATTTAAAAATGTCAGTGGGATCCTTGTTGTACCTAACGCGCATTCAGTTACGTGATCACCCCTCTGTAGCGTTACGCGGGACGGGTGAACGCGGGGAGGGGCGGACGCAACGCGCGAACGCACGGCGCCACTCAGCGGGTTTGAGAAGTTTGCTGGGCAGTGGTTAAACAATGATGATAGTGTCCTCTTGCCGGGCCATATGAGATGTTGATGGGGGAGCAGAAAGCGGGAGTGTACCAGTGTGGACTACACCCCAGACGGGTTTATGGAAGGCCACAAACGGAGACTCCGAAATATTGTCTGTACTAGATTATTTATTCATCAACTCACACGGTACACATAAATACGAGTAGCTACATTTTATAATCATTCATATATCTCGCACACAGAAATATATCAAGATAGAAGGAATAAGTGTATGTACTTCGCGTGGCGAAATGATGGCACGGTGGCTCCATTGCTCGCCGCGAACTTCAGTCTGCTCCCGACCGCGGTCTGCGTGCGACGTCACATTTTAAAAACAAAATGGTTGTTTGCGCAATAATTAGTTACTCAAACATTTCCAATAAAGGTGGAGCTGTTAATCGAGGTATTTCATTTCATTGGTAAGTACAATTTGTCCTTAATATCTGTTATTAATTAAAAAACCATTTATTTCATTATTTTCATCAAAATAGTAGCGGGCGATTGTGTGCCAACGCCAGTTTTCCATTGCGGCTTTAATTTGACGAGCCAGACTTGGTTTGCGTTCAAAACCAGCGATGTAAAAATTAAGCTTTTCAAAATTTGAACACGCTAGGAAGATGATGATGATTTGCCTAGCTAACCCGTTCACTTCCGTTTCCTTGCATCGAAGCGAAGGGGGGCACTTCATTTTAGGCAGCAGGGGGGGGCGTGCCTAAAAAAAGTTTGGGAACCCCTGACCTACGGTATCTGGTCGCATATTTAGAGGACTTATGATATAGCTCGGCCAGTGATTGAAGTGTAGCGTCCGTGAGCAGGAACGTAAGCGATCCGTTCAGAAATTTGTTCAGGATGCTTAGGGTCTGAACATATTAAAAGTCTCAACAAGTTCTTTCCTTCTATAATGTAAAAAAACTAAGCCCTTTTTATTTTTACTACTTTTAATTTTCCTCTGTTGAATCTAATTATCATTTCCTCTGTCGGTTCTTATCGATATTTTGAATCGATACAAAATAAACCTACTTACTAGTTATTGGAACTGTCGCGTGCTAATCGATGTTAACGAATCGATGTCGCGCGGCTTATGTTTCCCGTCACTAAATTACGCTCGTGACGTCAAAGTACCGACGCAAAATGTTACACTCTCGGTTCCCATACTAATTAACGAGCTCTTTCCTTCTATCTAGATATAGTTCTGTGATCTCGCACGTAATTAATCTATGGCTTATTTTAAAACGTTTTAAATAACATCCAATCGCTACTAAAGAATGTGCCTTGTTCGGCACAAGATGGTTCACGTCAATGCCGCGTGTGGAGAGCACCGCCCGTCCGCCCGTCCGCGCGTTCGCGCGGCGCACAGCGCGCTAAAGAGCAACGCTCGCCGCGGCTACAAGCGTACATCGTTATAGTAAATTTTAGAAACGCGCGTTCGTCGCGTTGCGTGTTGCCGAAACGCCTCGTATGTTCTGCGGCTAATGCATCGCACGCGCACGCGGCGAGGGACGAGGCTTCAGGGATGAACGTAATATTTTTTGAGAAAATATAAACAATTGCAACCACTGAGTAACTTTTCGAAAGAGCGCTAGGGCAACTCAATTGTCGTTTCCCAATACAATAAATGACATTTAGATCTATTTAACGTATCTAGGAAACGTTACGACATCGACGCTTTAAGGTCACTCGATGTTTCGAATCTGTCGCAAACATCTCTGATCCCAACCAGACTCTCTCAGATCAGCCTATCCCGAAGGTATGTACAAAGGTGAAATCATTTTAATTAAAAAGCTGTTTTTCACGTTATCCCCCGTTCCCACTATGTCGTCTGTCGGGACGATTTTTTATCGTGTGTCGTAGTGGCAGAACATTTTATATGAAGCTGTTCACACTTGTCGGACACCAATTTGTATGAAACGACAACACACTATAAAAAATCGTCCCGACAGACGACATAGTGGGAACGGGGGTTATATAATTCCCTCTATTTATGTATAAACACTTCATCGCGTATCTATCGTCTACACCACACTAATACCTCACAACAAAAACTTATATTTCCCCTTCGTAAAGCAAAAAATCCCAAATAGTTTTGCCATCCCTACTTAATGAGCATATTATAAGGGGTTCCATTCATGGCTATAAATTAGAGTTCCGTCGGACAATGGCGGCTTTCCCGTCGTAATTATTGTGTCCGGAACATTCGGTTTTTCTGGGATGATTGAACGACTATTGTGAACTATAATGAGAATATTTACTATTCGTTTGAGCTGAAGTAGTTCGGATCGTCTTTTGTTTATGAAGGCTCCGCTGCTTAGGACAGTTGAGGCGGATTTGTTTTATTCACTTAGTTATGTCTTATTCTCTTGATTTATTTGAATAGGGCAGTTTCCTCATGTTAAAATTGATAACGACGTGTTGCTAAATGGATATTAAACAATCAAATTATTGAAATAAAGTATAAATTACAAAATATAATTAAAATCATAAAAAGATAGGGACCTTGAAAGTTTAGAAAAATTATGCATTTTTTTAGTGTTCGTGAGTAATTTTAGAGCTACTAACAGAATCCTTGCGCTTTTTAACCGACTTCAAAAAAGGAGGAGGTTCTCAATTCGGTTGTATTTTTTTTCTTTTTTTTTTCAATGTTTGTTACCTCAGAACTCCGTCATTGATGAGCCGATTCGTACATTTTTTTTTTTTTTTGTTAGTATATGCTTCCAGGTGGGTCCCATTTTTCTTTAAAATCAATGAGGAATTGAGGGAACTCCTCAATTATATTAGGCACGCGTGTAGTGATTTTGGTATTTTCTATTATAACTCGTGTATCTACACCCGGAAATCATAAATTTTGTGGACTGGAATTGATGATGAAGACCACAGATGACTTATGGAATTCCTCAATTATGTACTTGAAAGTACAAAAGTATATCACAGATTCTTTTAAAATTCCGTTGAAATAGCAGCTAATGAAGTGCCAAAGGTGATCCTTGTGGAATCGACGGAAGTCCTCAAATATTAAATTAAATTAAATTAAATTAAATAAACGTTTATTTCAGGCCGTGGCCCATATAGTTGTTAGTAGGTACAGACTTAAATTAATTAATGTTAGTAGTGGGTACATTCAAATTATTTATGAAGAGAAAGAGAACAGGACCGGCGCATCATTAAACATAAAATAGAATCATACAATTAAAATTAAAATTTGATATGATTTGTAAAATCGTTAATGTCAACAGGTGAAATATTATTAATTGCTAAATGTCAACGAATCCAAATTCTCAGAATTAAAAATTAAAAATTAAAACAACATATATATACATCAACGACATATATTATCTGGTCACATACAGGGATTGGGTTTCTTTCTCTAATAATCAACGCATTTGCTCTCGGAAATCAGTTCATGTGGTAAATTGGAAAAGAAATGTGGAAATGGTCTCGTGGCTTGGCGGAGTACTAAATTGAAGTCGGTTGAAACTTTGTTTTTAAAGTAAATTATATAGAAACAAAACTGTATTTAACAGCTACTAACCTAACCGCAATATTTCGCGACCGAAACAGGAATTTATTTCATTTTCCATACAACGATTACGCGTAGCCTATATTAAACGAAGAATCGTAGGTAAAGAGTGCGTCTGTAATGGAGCGAAAATTGTATGGTAAAATTTTCTCCCCATGGGGGAGATGTAAAAAATACATAATACTTATTGTTTAATATGACCACACTTTGCTCAATCAATAAAGCAGCGCGCGCCGCGACACTGTCGGTAAAGTAGCGTGCTGTCAACACTGTCATGTTCTCACGAGGTAAAAGAAATAAGATGTAAAATATAATTGGATTATAATTCAGAATAATTGTTGTTAAAAGATTGTCGAAAATAGAAATGAACTTTAAATGTCGTTTCTTTGTTTACAGGGCTGTTATTCGCTAAGCGCTAATACGGCTCACCCCGCCGGTCACATGTCACTAAACTAGACCTCTACCGACGCTTAGTTAATACGCATCGCGGTGTCAAGATATATTTGAGGGTGACCGTTGAGGTGAGCTTAAAACAAGTTACTGAATAGGGGGGCAGGTAAGATTTTAGTTCTTAGTAGGTATGTACTTATAATGTAACTCGGGAATAAAATCCTTACTGATTGAATCAATCTTTGTTAACAGAGCAACGCTGTGGTTTATTTCATGTCAATCTATGGTTTCACTATTGTCTTGCAGAAACTTTTTTGACATATATTTGATTTGCATATTTGACGCGTTTTTTTTTTCATTAGTACGGAGCAGGTCGCCCCAGTCAGCCAAAGCTCCATAGAAAAGTAAAAAAAAAAATCTCTTAGTTTTTTCTTATCAGAACACGATACCTGTGTACCCTTGATCGGTTCACACCCCATTTTTGTTACACCCTGTATATTATAACTACTGTATACAATACTTTTTCTACGAGTCCACTGAACTGATTAAACAAACTTGGTATCTATTGAAAATCTAAGCCCTGCTGAAACGAAGTGCAGCCAACGGCTTTTTCTTTTTTGGTCGTTGACGCCTTTTACTTTTCTCCTGTGGGACCTCCATAGTAAAAAGTATGTGATTTTAGTTTGTTGTACGAAGTCAAACATTAAAGTCGACGAGTAGAAAATAATGATAAGCCCATTGGATATGCTATAATAATGGCATTACCTTTATGTGATGCCAGTACGACTGATCAATAAAATAAATAATTCACGGCCGAGAATCGAACCCGGTCAAATTCAGTCTAAAAATCGAAGTTCGTTTTATTACGCAAATGGTGGTTGTAAGCAACAATTATTCAGACTTCTAGATCCAGGCTAGATAAGCTGAAAATATCGTTCCCACACATTTATGTAACACCGTTTAGGACTAAAAGTACACAAGAATCTACAAGCTTTTAAATTAAATTCAAAAAGCTTTCCCGTCCTTCAAATACTTTCACGCAAATCATCTTATTATCAAATTAATAATTTCCCCCATTAATCATGGGCCGAAAGTCCCTAAAATATTTTGTCAAATTCTCATGTCCATTAAACAATCTGTAGTCGCGTAAGTTGATTGATTCCCGGGCAAGATGGATGGAGCATAATAACGGACCGATTAATATTTGTCTGGAAGACATCGCTTCGTGGTGATAAGATGGATTTTGAAGGCATTTGTTTGATTTGTGCTTCTTTATGTTTTGATGGGGAAATTTCGATGAGTGAAAGATGTAGGTATGTTACAGGTTTTAAGAGCTGTACTCACAGTCAGTACGATTTAAGAGCTGTACTCACAGTCGGTAGGATTCAAGAGCTGTACTCACACTCAGTACGATTCAAGAGCTGTACTCACAGTCAGTACGATTTAAGAGCTGTACTCACAGTCGGTACGATTTAAGAGCTGTACTCACAGTCAGTACGATTTAAGAGCTATACTCACAGTCGGTACGATTTAAGAGCTGTACTCACAGTCAGTACGATTTAAGAGCTGTACTCACAGTCAGTACGATTCAAGAGCTGTACTCACAGTGAGTACGATTTAAGAGCTGTACTCACAGTCAGTACGATTTACTGTCATTCAGCACAAATGGAAAATTGTCAAGACAAAATCATCATTTTGTAATTGTGTGTACACTTATTTATGACCAATTGTTTTCTTGTCCAACATGAATTGTCCAGTATGAAATGGATTCATATTTAATTACGTGCAAATTGAATGTTGTTTCATTTGGGTTAGGCTCGTAAAACACACTTTCCCGAAATGTGCACTTTTTCAAACAGTGCACTTTTCCAAAACGCACGCTTTCCCAAAATGTACACTTTCCCATTTAGGGCACTTTCTCAAAAGGTACACATTTATTATTTAGACACTGAAAGTAATGAACGTATTTGTAAAATAATTAATTTTTTTTTTTTTAGGGTCCCGTAGTCAAAATTGCAACGGAACGCTTATAGTTTCGGTCTTTCTGTCCGTCCTTCCGTCTGTCCGTCTGTTTGCATTTGCACTATTTCATAGAAACCTTGTAGTACTATAAATAAATAAATATAAATAATAAATAAATAAAGATAGAGATAGAAACCTTGTAGTACTATAATCAGGGACACCCCTACCCCTAACGTGTACTTTCCGGGAAAATACTGCACCTACTGCGAAAGTGCGCATTCTGGGAAAGTGCACCTATTGACAAAGTGTACATATCGGGAAGTGCACTTTTAGAGACAGTGTACTTTCCGGGAAAACGATCATTCAAAAAAATGCACCTTTACAGAAAGTGCACAATTCGGGAAAGTGTGTTTTACGAGCCAAGCCCCACACTGTGATGGTTAGAAAGAGGGAGGTGGGTTTTCTCGTCTCGCGTCGCGTTCTCGGTGTCAGTACTAGCCCCGCAGGCGAAAGTCAAGGTCAAGTTGCTAGTTCTGTGCATCAATGACCGTGTATAGGCAAGGCCAGTCGGATCCGGCAAGCCTGCATGCAGCCATTTTTGCATCCACAAAGACCTTGACACAGTTATACGATGTTAGGAGTGGGTCTACGTGCTACGCCGTAGCACTTGTAGCGCCGTAGCACTAACGTTGTATTTTACTGTCATAATGAATTATCCCTATGCTACGATATTTTTATTACTGTTACTATGTATTAGACTACATAGTTACCCACGCGGCTCGCCCGCGTATTGGAAATAACGCAGGTCAACCCGCGGGATAAAATATATAATAGGTTACTACAGGTACAGGTGTCCATGTACAGGTAGGTACAAAAAATAGTAATATGTACATACAGGGTGACATTTAATTCGTGATACAAAATAGCAAAATGTGAATCCGTTCATGATTCTGATCAACTTTTACTATGGATCAACTTTGTATTACTTATGCCAAAAAAGGTGTTCATACATTTTCGTCAGTCGGTTTCGTTGGTCCAATAGATAGATCATCTTTTTATTACGCCAAAAAAGACCATCTATTTCACATAGCAACTCCGCTCGTAAGTGTCTCGGAATCATGGACAAATTCACGTTTTGCTTTTTGTATCACGAAATAAATGTCACCTGTATATTAGTGTATATTATTTTGTATGTGTATATTTATTTCAATAAGTATTTGATTAAATTTTATCTTGGATAGAGTTTTCTTCTAAATTTAAATGCCTGCACCAAATGTTTCTGTTTTGAATAATGGTTGTAAAAAACAGACAAATAGCGGAATTAATGCCATAAGTCGGTAGAGAATGCCTTATGGCATGTATGTGCAATAAAGTCACCACCAGTAACCATCAACTAGCTAGCTATAAAAACTACAAAATAAGGCAATTGTCCTAGTGCCCCAATAGTTGGCACCTTTAATCTTAATGCATTGATGCTGACGCTGTATTTATGTATACCTAACGTAATTTTTATAAGCAATTTGTTGATATGAATATACGAATATGTTTTAATTTAAATAGATATAAGTTACTATGTTCTATATTAAAATTGTTTCTAAATGTACGATTATATGATATACCTGTCTTGTGCGCAAATTGCACTAATTAGTTTGTAATTATTATCTTTGTCTGAGACAAAGGATCAGACGCATTATACTACTATAATATACAGCGTGGAACGGAACGATGGACTTTCCCGCAAGAGGGGGATTATTGAGCGCTAGTACGTCACATTTTCCAGATAATCAATTTTTTTTGACGCGATTTTTTTTTAACCTTTGTATGGAGCGTTGGCCGACAGGAGCGACGAGCTCGATACAAATGTAAAAAAAAAATCGCGTCAAAAAAAATTGTTTATCTGGAAAATGTGACGTACTAGCGCTCAATAATCCCCCTCTTGCGGGAAAGTCCATCGTTCCGTTCCACGCAGTATAGACGTATGTATTAATATGCAAGCACATAGCTAACATTAGCTATAAGGTTTTTCATTAAATAATTATTTATAGGTCCCACCTGGGATGTCAATTATTGGAAGTAAGGTGTCGAGCATTCGGGCGTTTACCTTACAGCTATTGAGTAGTAACTATTTTGGAGTGCAAAGATATGATTTTTTTGTAGGCCCCTTTAGTATACTTTGCGTTTACTTTTGCCATCCTAATAAACTGTTTTCTTTTCTCGAAACGAAGCTAAATAAAAGCTTGTAAAAGAGAAACAAAAACTAGCTGTACCCCAAAACACCGTAACTCCTGTTTAGTTTTCAGTCGCGTCTAAAAACATGCTTCCGCTTTGGACCTTAAGTGTGGGGTTTAAAGTTCAAGGTCGTGTGTAGTTTTAGAGTTCGCACCAGCGCACAAATAAACTAGCCCGAAAAGATTCGGAACGCAATCAGCATGGGAACCCCGAATTAACACGGGTTACCGTTTCTATGCTAATGTCAACATTCGTGCCAGCCTATCTTAGAATACAGGCAGTTCACTTTTTAAAGTGCCTAGTGGAGCTACGGTAGCCTAGTGGTTCAGACATGCGGCTGTCGTGTCGTACCAATGAGTTTTTCGGTGCAGGAAAACATCGTGAGCGAACCGGTCTAATCCCAGTAAATTCTAGTTTTCCCTCTGGATTGGGAGGTCAGATGGCAGTCGCTTTCGTAAAACTAGTGCCTACGCCAAATCTTGGGATTAGGTGTCAAATTGGTCCTCGGGCTCCTCTAGGGCACAACCGGGAATAACGCTAGGAGGATTATGACTCATAAAGTGCCATCTCCTAACGATTGGGGTATGGCTATATGAGCTTTTAACAAGGTTCCATCTCTTGGTGGTTCTGCTGGTGGCCTTAATCTTATGTTTTTAAGACATATCCTTGTATATTTAACTGATGATAGTTTACTGTACGGTCGAGGTCTAAAATATGTTTACACTTTTGCACCTTATGACAAGGCAATAAGGTGCAAAAGTGTAAACATATCTTTGACCTCGACTGTACCACAGCACAGGAATACTCGAGTTCTGATTGTCAAATTGCGTTCACGCATATATCAAGTTCGCCTTTGTACTGATTTAACCTAATTTGGCTGTGTTTCGATCTACTTATGTGTTATTCTCTGGCCGAAGGATGGAGTTTTCCGGCGATTTCGAGGCCGGCTATTTGACACCGACTGAACTTGCGCCGCGCGTCGCCGTCTTAACGTGTTTTTGTGTTATATTATAAGTTTGCATATTGTTATGTATGTTAGTCTGTAAGGTATTTGTAAATATGGGCCTTGTTGCCTGACCCAAATAAATAAATAAAATAAATAATATTATAAGTGCGAAAATTTGGATGAGTGGATGTTTATTACTCAAACACGCTTAAACGGCCCAACCGATAAAATTTTGCACGAAGATGGTTTATAGTTTTTATCCCGGGTCCACGCATACGATGTCGCGGGCGAAAGTTAGTCTACAATGAAGTTAAAGTATTTATATATATACATATATAGATTAATACAGGACATGCAACTGCCTACCAAATTATTTGTTGTTAGGAGCCCGTCCTGTCCGTTCAGATGTTAACTATCATGATTTACTCGACTGCGCAACGTAAAGGAGGGTAATGTGTTTACCAGTGTATGAATGAATGATGCGTTATCAATCGCGTGGGTTGATTTCAATTAATCATACGTCAATCGATTCGTTTTAATCTTGCGAGTGTCACTGAAGACAAGACAGTAATCAAAATTAAGATGGCGGGCCATCAGACGCCATATTGTAAAAAACATAAAATATTAAATCGGCGAACTATGTCATCATATTGACATACCTAATATCAAAATGCTTATTAGGCTTTTAATTATATTTTTTAGTTTGTAAACCGATTAAAATTTGTAACAATTTAAAGAGTTGGCAGTAACAATTTTCGCTTAAATATCCAAATCCTTACTAAAAATAACTAAAAGTGTAGTGTTACTAGTAACATTAAAAAAGCGGTAGGGTTTTTTTTTAACAAAGTGGACTTTCTTGATCTCATTGTCTGTAGTAGGAATTCAGCTCTAGTCAAACAGCAGGGATGGCGCGTGCAAAGGTCTCAACCAGGGTTTTTCGAGTACGAGTGTATTTTGTTTTTTGAGGGTATTCAGCAGCGGGATGGTGCAGCGAGCAAAGCTTTGAACATCTTGTGTCACTTCGGCATGTATAGACTTAGAGCTTCATTTTAGTATGTATGTACAGTCGCTATAAGATATATCCGAACGGCCGAAGTGCTCACAAACATCTGAACACGTCTCTATTGTCGAGGCATTAGAGACGTGTTCAGATATTTGTGAGCGCTTTGGCCGCTCCGATATATCTGATGGCGACAGTACCGTAAAACCTCCCTACTATAGTCCAGAAGAACAATTATTAACAAACCAGCTTCTGCCCGCGACTCCGTCCGCGTGCAACTTGTTTCTCGATACAAACTTTTATCCCCATTTCACCTTCTTAGGGGATGATTATCGGGATAAAAACGAATGTCCTTATGGATTACAAACTAAATCTTATGTTTTTTCCCGGGATTCAACTTATCTCCGTACCAAGTTTAATCTCAATCGATTCAGCTGTATAAGTGTAAAGAGGTAACAGACAGACAGACAGACACACTTTTACAGTATGGATGCTATACACGGCAATGTGAATATTGTGTGAAAATAATATTATTTTGTTCCAAATATGGGTGAGTATTCTAACTCCGTTTTCGCATCTAATCTTAGTTTTAACATAGCATGTAAGTGTAAATCTAAAATGTACTTACTGTTATTTGCGAAATAAAGTTTTTCTATTCTATTCTATTCTATTCTATTCTATAAGTATCTAGGAGTCAAGTGGCGTTATCGCGGTCGATTACCACCACGAAATTGCTCAACACATCGCAGTAACATTATGTTTTTGTAGTTTTTAATAAGCTTACATTGATATGTCATTTAAATAAATATAGTATAGCATAGTATGGATATCTTCCAAAACGAAGGACTTTTTAGTTATTTTCTTAAGTTATTTGCCGTTTTGTAGTTACATTGCCTCTCGTAGATTTCAGCCACTATTGTGTTAAAATACCATCATTTGAACAAAGTCCCTGGGCGACTGAGTAGAAAGTAGAGCAAATACGAACCCCCTATATTGCAATTTTCATCGAAATCGTTATAGCCGTTAACGAGAACATGATTACAAACATGTACATATAGGTATATATATAATTATGTCACAGTTAGACTGTGAACACCGTCAGTTTATAATCTTACTCGCGATATTATAAACTCTCGAAGAATTGTTAACTACCAAAACCTAAACAAAAAATAATGCGTTAAATTGTGAACGGTTTTGCCAGTCCTCAATTTTTCGGCAGTGTATAATATCGCGCGTACGATTATAAACTGACGGTAACATATTATATTATCATCACCATCATATCAGCCAAAAGACGTCCACTGCTGGATATGGGCCTCCCCCAAAGAGTGCCACATTGACCAGGCCTGCGCCACCCGCATCCAGCGGACTCCCGTGACCTTTACCAGACCCCGTATCATGGTCGGCCTTTTCACGCGATAAGTGACAAGATAGGAGCGTCGTCTCGTTCTATCGAACGGCGTCAGCCAGTGACGGACGCTCTATCCTGTCACTTATCGTGTGATAAGGCCGACCATGATACGGGGTCAGGTCATCAGGACAGTTCCTGGAGAGGCGACCACGTACCGCGTAGGCGCAGCGTGGGTAACCCCCATATATACATTGCTCGTTTAATAGGACATAGGATAATCAGTCGTCGTGTGGGTGTTTATTTTTGGCTTATTTCTCAACTCGATGACTGAAACAATTGACAGTATACAATAATATCTTCGTATTGGAATATATTACCTATAATTTATTGGATACGTCAGCCCAGCACTCAACTTTAATAAAACGTGTACAGTCGCGAACAATAGTCACTAAGAATTGTAGTTTTTGAGTACAATACAATATAGTCGCGTTTTTCGTAGTAGGTACTTGAGTTTTTTTTTGTTGATAGAAATATAAAAGTAACGTTTTTCTAAAACGTGTATTTTATTATAAGATATCCTAAGACAGGCAGGATACATTAAAATATGAATGTGTGTTAATAAAAATAAAGTTAGCGTTCACAATAATATTTTCCTTTCGTATTTTTTAATATGTTCGTCTGTTCTGACGTGTTGCTACGGGTATTAAAACGAGCTCATAACGTTAAATACGTTTTGAGCAGACGTATGTATAAATACCGATATTTTTTGTGATTCTCATAACAGCTTCAAATGGAAAATCAGGGATCTGTTGTTGAACCTTGAACTATAGTCTGACTGATTTAGTTTAAAGCCTAGATAGTTTAGTGCAGTAACGCAAAAAATGTAACGCATGCCGTGGTTGCCTATTATTAGGGTTACAATTAGACATACATAAGTACTTGATGTTTCCACATAAAATGTAACATTGTTAACTCCGTTGGCAATCCTTAAATAAAAAATAAAAAAAATAACATAAAAATAAAAATAAATAAATAATTAGGAGACAATCTTACACAAATCGAACAAGCCCCGTTGTAAGATGAATAAGGCCTGTGGTGTGGGGACTAGAGGACTATATCTGTACGAGTAATAATAGTATAAAGAGGAAAAGTCTATAAGATTGTAACTTTCTACGTTTGTTTGTAATGGGTAATCTCTGGAACCGCTTATTCGATTTCAAAAACTCTTTCACCTGCGTGTAGAATGGACTTTCCGGAAGGTCATAAATATAGCCATTTTATACCGCGGGTTTGCCAGCGTTCTTTGCTATATGCGGGCGAAGCCGCGAGTGCATCTAGTACATACATACATACATTCACGCCTTTATTCCCAAAAGGGATAGGCAGAGCACATGAAACTTATGTTCCAGCGCCACTTTTAGCATAACTGTGGGTATAAAAGATCGATAATATGTGATATTGCAGTGATAGGTTGCTAGCCCATCGCCCACAACACAATTCAACCCTGCTCCCTTAGTCGAATTTTACGACACCCACAGGAAGAAAGGGGGTGGTGAAATTCTAACCCGACACCACACGGGCAACGTGCATCTAGTATTTAATGTAATATATGTAAACACTAAATACTCAGAAACCATCACACAAAATTGGGAAAGGGATTTGAACCCAGGTTCGTCAGCTTTGCTGACACGGTCACGAGGTAGGCTAAACCGGTCATCGTAAAAAAATTGGGTTTTTTTTCATATTTGCATATATTTGAATATCGGCTGTGTTTGTGTGGCCGACTGTCCGCGTAATACCGCTAACCCAATATATTGGAACCGTCAATTCTCCATTCGACTTCGCCGGGGAATATGAGTGTTTTTGTTATTTCCGAGTATATTCTGTGGATTCCGGGTCTTTGTGATTTTAAAAAATCCTTACATCTATACTAATGAATGAATGAATGAATGAATGAAAACATTTATTTCAAGTAACCCAGGACTCATACAAAAAATTAGATATTACTTAAGATTAGACTAGGCAATGAAGAAAAAATCCTTACTAATATTATAAATGCGAAAGTGTGTATGTTTTTCTTTCTTTCACGTCGCAACGGAGCGTCGTATTGATGTGATTTTTTGTATGGAGATAGTTTAGAAGCTGGAGAGTGACATAGGCTACTTTTTCCAGCGGGAAAACGTCTAATTCCCACGGGAAAATTCAATATTTTACATTTTCCTATAACCACGCGGGCGAAGCCGCGGGCATCAGCTAGTATTATTCTAAATATTATTTTATGTAAGTGATCAAATTGTAATTCAAATCACATATAACATTGATTTCTACTTTCACGTTTTACACATTATTTTATAAAACGACTTAATTTCGTTCAAGTGAATGTATTTATTGACCTCTGGGATCTCGCTTGTACGATGCTACGAGTGGGTCTACGTGCTACGCCGTAGCACTTGTAGCGCCTTAGTATTAACATTGTATTTTTTACTATCATAATAAATTATCTGCTTAACGGAAATTTTATAACTGTTACTTTGTATTAGATAACATCTTGGCGCGGCATATCGCAAAGGGATACTTAATATGTTACTACTCGTGCATACAAAATCGGCCAAGTGCGCGTCGGGCCACGCGCAATGTAGGTTCCGTAGTTGCCTATCCGTCTTAGTTACATCAACGTGCGGTGCGGTTGCGTCAGCCAAATTTGTTTGAAAATTGGCCTTTCCAAGTACACATTAAGTTGGTCGACTATTACTTGGTAACTACTTATGCCTAGTTGTCCGTGATAGTTTTCCTTTTAAATTCATTATATGTATTACTACCACGATTTTTTTCACATCCCCAGTAGTAGCCATTTAGCCGGCAGGGGGGGGGGACATGACTCGAACAAAAATTTGGGCTTTAAAGAAAATCTCGCGAACTAATCACTGACTTTTCTAAGTTGTTTTTTTTATAATGTTTACCAGTGCAAACCTGCACAAATAATATTATTGATAATTACAACTTAGAAAAGCTGAAAAACCTTCGACATTTTCATTTCAAAGTCCAATATCTCAAAAACGGTTGAACAGATTTTCATGAAACATGGCTAAGAAACACCCGGGATAAAATTATCTATGACACAAAAAAAACCGCATTCAAATAAGTCCATCTGGTTGGGAGCTACGATACCACAGACAGATACATAGATACACAGACACGTTTAACTTATAAAACCCCTCTTTGCGTCGGGTTAAAAATGAAAGCAGAGGTCCCGCCAAGTTTAGCCATTGCAGTTGGCATTAAGCATATTTAAGGAGCTGTCTGGAGAGCAAACAAAGAAACGCCATTACTGAATGAGGCAGCGGTGGAAACAGTAGCCAGGGCTGGCACAAATTAACAACATCTTACTAATATTGGTAATAGGAAAAGTTGGTGAGATTTTGTAAGTTTGCATGTAGGGGATAATCTCCGAAACCGCTTAGATTTCGATTAATTAAATTCGATATAAAAATATAATATAGAATTGCATGCATTGTTTAAATTATAAGAATCCTTATCACGATCTTCTGTGATAACAAATAATGTATAATATTCAAAATGTCAATACACAGAATGTGGAAATAGTATCTTCGATTACGGATTGTCACTTAACAACTTACCATCTTCACATGGAGAGAATGGACTTTCTGGATGTACTTACGCGATTTTTTATGCCGCGGCTTTGCATGTGTTATTTGTATTCGCTAGCAAAGACGCGCGGGCAGTTTGTTTTAAATAAAATAGTGGCCATGTGAGTAATAAAAAGATCAATAATTTTGAATATTTTAATCGTCAAAAAAATCTATTATAATGATACTCACAAAATTTCACAAGAATCGGTTGAGATATGCGCCATGCAGAGCAAAACAGCCAGGTATACAAAATATTTTTTGCCAAAGCTGAAACGGAGATCTTTGGTGGCGTTGGCCCTTGTTTAGTAAAAAGGAAATCTTCGAGATTTTTAAGCTACAAGTTTGTATGCAGGGAGTAGGGAGTAAGTCCTGGAGCGAAAAAACCATATAATTCGAGCTCCTTACAAATTTCTACCCAAATACGTGCCTATAACCGGGTATGCACATGTTCGAACTAAACGGGTGCCTGGCATCGTTTACACCCCGCCCCCAACCCCGCATAACGGCAATGGCACCCATTCTGTGGGGCCATTTTGCAGCGTTACTTATACTCTGTCTATTTAGTAGAGCTAGTACCAGAACACTTGGGATGCACGTAATTGGCCAGCGATAAGGCACCGCTTGCGCATATGACGGGTTTACATGTCGGTAAAAATTCAGTCAACATCTGTCTTTCGTACGGTGCGGACGCGTTATAGTGGTGTTCTTTGTTTGTTTTATTTTTTTATTTTTACCTGGCTTGTTTATCGGACTGTTCCCGTTTAACCTGTCACTCCGCGTGGTTATCGGACTGTTTTCTTATTACTTTGTGACCCGGCTTGTTAGTAGTCGTAGAGGGTAGTTGAGCCAAAAATTAATGCAACGGTGGAAGTAGAGAGGTTTATAATTATTTTAGAAAATGATTTGGTGAATCAGACGAACTCATGGTATTTTTTAATGAGATATCCTATCACGGTCACCCTTATTTATATGAATTAAATACAGAAATATTCATTCATTTTTATATTTTCATGACGAAGAAATGAATAATTATGAATATGTAATGGTTCTGATAAGGTAATGATTGAATATGCTACATCAACTTACGATCCAAAATCATAAGGAATAAAATATATACAGATATTTATTCCTAGCGACGCGGCGGCATGTAAGCCTAGTCCGCCAGTGAGGCGCGATTGTTCACGCCCACTTACCATTTCAAGAAATTCCTTATCATTTTGCATAGAAAAGTGCAATAGAGAGGGCGGTTTGCTAACTCTATTACGTAGACAGATTATAAACTTCTATGGTTTTTTCGTTCGCTGGAACCACTTTGTAATAAAGGTAACGGATGGGGTGACAACTATTGTTATTAAGGGACGTTTACCTTACATGAGCGGAGCTGCCCGGACAGCTAGTCTTAGCAATTACCCCTCTGATCGAAAGCAAAAATAAAGTATCCATTACATTTCGCCCTTTCCCTAAGCTTTCAACACTCTTTCAACGCCCCGTCCCCCTGATCACCTCAAGACTTTAGGCACCTGTCGTTTAATGTCTGTCATCCGGACATCACCGTTATCACCCGAGTTCCGGAAAAAACCCGGACCCTTTCAATCCTTCCGGGTAGGCGCCGACGGTCTAATGGCGGTATTTATCAAAATTGTTAACGGAAAATACGTTTTTATGACATAATTAAATTTAATGACGTGGTCTTGAATTTTGTCCCTGATGACGTATTGTCGTCAGGCAGGAAGGCTTTAGACACAATTTAGAAAATAATATTACGTTAAATATAATGTATTTCTCCTTGTAATTACGGTGCTTTTTAGCCCAGCCAAACGATAAGTTCCTCGTACCATCCAGCATAAAAACTTTGGTCAGTGAAATTTGAATATATTATTTAGAAGATTGTTTTTAAAGATCTAAGTAAAATTTTAATATCAAAAAGGATTCGTATATACCTACGTAAAATACATTATAAAGTAATACTAGCCTAACTATAAACATCCTGACTATAAACGAACAAAACTACATATATACAAATAAAAAACCGGTCTAGATCTGTGCCTTGCGGCAAGGTGCCCATAAGGCTGGCGGCATTGCCGCACTGGATAGCAATGCTGTTCCGTTGCGCCAGATGGTCGCCAGCCCTTTGGTCACCCCTTGCTTCCACGACACGCTTCGCGAACTCTTTGAGAACTGCGTGTGCTCCAGGCCCCCACGGCCGATGCAACCCACCATTTAGTTTGTGTTGGTGCGCGCGTGTCGATGTAACAAAGACAGACAGGCAACTACGGAACCTTACACTCTGCGTGGCCCGACACGCAATTGGCCGGTTTTATTTTTGGAGAACTGAGATTAGAGCAGCACGTTAATATTAAGATACGGAATTGTTGAAGTATAACGCTGGCCATCTTTGTGAGGACTGGACTGTTTGTATTTCGAATTAGGAAAAGTCTGTCAGCACAGTCTGTCAATCAACTTTTGTATTAAACAGATGTCATACAAAGGTTTTAAAATAATATATTACAATATTTACGTTATTAACACTGCGCCTGTGTTGCTCATTTCTTTAAATTCTAATAGGTTATGGGCCTTATCACGGCAATGTGAATATTGTGTGAAAATAATATTATTTTGTTCCAAATATGGGTGAGTATTCTAACTCGGCAGTTAGGATGGAGAAACTGAAAGGTACGACAAATTATCGTGACTGGGCATTCCAAATGCAGAATATTCTCATATTTGAGAACTTATGGCACTGTGTTACGGGACAATATAAACCCGCAGAACCAAGTACTAGTCAGAGCGCTGTAGAGCAGGCCCGCAAAGAAGAGAAGGCTCGAGCACGGCTGTGTTTAAGCGTTGACAAGTCGTGTAATTTAGAGAAGTCCTTGTTGGATCTGGTACTCTTTTACGGGCCTAGGTTATTAGGATGGACGACAAAGGTGATAAAACGAGTACAGAGTGCTTGTACACGCTTCTGCTACAATATACAAAGACGCGCTGTGCGAATCGTGGACGATTCCAAACTTACAAGCGGTATTAGTCTAAGGGGAGACTTCGCCTCCGTGTGCGTGTTCTATCGCTTGTACCTATAACGGGTTGTGCTCCGTAGAACTGTTCGCTCGCCGTCGGCAGGGCATTTACCCTCACACCCTGGAACCTAAATGGTCGCGTACCGTACGGTTTCAGAGAAATTTCCTCCCTCGGACGCTCCGGTGTTGGAATGAGCTCCCTGCTGGGGATTTCCCGAGGGACTACAGTATGGGGTTCTTTAAAAAAGGTCTTTAAAAAAGGTTCTTTAAAAAATTAAAAAATATCAATTCTTAAAGAGTTGGCAATGCGCATGTAACACCCCTGGAATGTCCAGCGTTTATAGGCTACGGTAACCACTTAACATCAGGTGGGCCGGGCCGTAAGCTTGTTTCCCATGGTATTAAAAAAAAATGAAAATATGGAATACACACACACACAAGGGATCACTCTGGAAATCAGCGCTGAATGGATTGATATTTAAGTTCTTAGAAGTTGGTTCTTTGTTTGTTATAGTTTTTTTTAGTTTAGAGTCAATGTAATTAACACTGTGCTACGCTCGGGGTTTTTTTTATACTGATAATTAAAGCAATTCGTGCAAAATTATTCCCTACCATTCCGAAATTAAAAAATTGCACAACTGTAATATTCAAGTTTTCACTTCTGCCGGCACTCCCGGAGTGCAACCCGGTCTTTTTAGGGTTCCGTAGTCGACTAGGAACCCTTATAGTTTCGCTTTGTCTGTCCGTCCGTCCGCGGATAATCTCAGTAACCGTTAGCACTAGAAAGCTGAAATTTGGTACTAATATGTATATCAATCACGCCAACAAAGTGGTAAAATAAAAAGTGTTTTTTTTATTTTTATTAGGGTACCTCCCCTATACGTACCTACGTAACGTGGGGAGTGTTTTTTTTTTCATTTCAACCCTAACGTGTGATATATTGTTGGATAGGTATTTAAAAATGAATAGGGGTTTGCTAAAATCATTTTTTATAATGTTAATATTTTCGGAGATAATCACTCCAGAAGTTAAAAAAAATCTGTCCCCCCCTCCCTCTAACTTTTGAACCATAAGTTTTAAAAATATGCAAAAAAATTCAAAAGTAGAACTTTATAAAAACTTTCTAGGAAAATTATTTTGAACTTGATAGGTTGAATAGTTTTTGAAAAAAATTACAAAATATTTTCTGAACTAAGTTTGTAATTTAACCGTATAAGCAGGTGTTTATTGTACCTGTAATTTCTACAAAATCACAATGAAATGACGTGCTTTCAAATAAAGTAAAAAACGGTGAAAATCGGTTCACGCAATAAAGAATTATCCCATAAAAATCATCTTTCATACTTTAAGCTCGCGCAAAATAGTTTACTTAATTTGCCGATAGATGTCGCTGTACGCGGAACGCTCACATTGTACATGGCGCTGTTAAGATTTTTCCTGATTTAATGGTGTCGGAGCAGGTGCCCATACATTATTAGGTCAAAAATTTGTCGTGCTCGAATTGTCTTAGTTGTCTTTGGTCGTTCGTTGTCTAATGATAAAATTGTTCGCTAAGTATTGCTTGTATCGTGTCTGTCTATAATACATGGTCGATTTGATTTGAGAATTTGAACTCTCTTGCTCATACATTCGGTTCACGGAACGGGCTACGGAATCTTACACTGAGCGTGGCCCGACGCTCTTGGCCGGTTTTTTTTTACTAAAGTCTCTTCTGTCAAGTTAGTTCTTAGGAGATAACGTATCACTGGTCAGTTTCTTTATTAGCTAAGTATGTTTGTTACGCCGAAGGTTTTTATACTTTTCATTTATATAGTACCTAATTATTCGAGTGACAGCCCTAGAGAAAAACAAAATGGCGGTTGTCTAAATAATTTCCCTTTGAGCCGCGGCAGTTAGCGAGGCGCCCGCCCCTTCTGTATCGTGTGTCGTATCAGACCACCCGAGTGGAGGACCATTTGATATCTAAGGCCCTCATGGCCGCGTGTGACGCCAGTGGAGGCGAACAATTTGATACTCAAAACCCCTCAATACTTAGTAAATCTGGTTTAAATTTAATACAGTAATTGCCTTTTGAAAATACAGAATAGGTTGAATTTTTAAGTAAACAACAGGTGTTGAATCCAAAGTTGCCCCTTTTTAGTGTTCCATACCAAAATTGGTCCAACGGAAAACTTACCTATGCGATCACTCGAAGTCTGCCCGTCTGTCACAGCCAGTTTTTTTAGACCGTGACCCGGCCAAGTTTTTAAACAGCATGTTCGTTGCGGCGTGGGGTATTATTTTAACTTGATTAAGTCGTTTAATAATGCATTGTTTGAGTTGGCTGAGGCAAAAAATAAACACACAAATAAGTTTTTATACCGTGGACAAAAGCTTTTATTAAACAATAAATTGTACTCTCATAATCAATATATCCAAAAATTAACTCATTTTCTTAGCTAATCCAGGCAATCACAGCCTTTTAAAAATCTTACAATTTCCCTATTGATACCTTTAACCATCTGTACCCAAAGTGTCCTCAGCTTCTTTGGCCATCTGGTCAGGTCTGGACCGCAAAGCCTGGAAAAGCTGATTATCACTGGCCGCATGGCAGGGAAGAGAAGTATAGGACGGACGCCTATGCGTTTGGCGTACACGGTGACATCTGAGCCTCACTTCAGGTCAGCATGCACCAAGTCCAGGACCGAGGAGCTTGAAGAGCGATGGTGAAGAGCGCCCCCAGCCGTCACGTCGCCATAAGGTTACCACCAGAAAAAAAGAAGACCCTTAACACTGACTGCCAGGAACCCGCTCCGCTTTCCGCTACATACGAGGAAAACCACGGGATCGGCTACGAGCGTAGCGCGTAGCGATTCTTGGCAGTGAATGTGTTAACGAATAGGTGGTAATATAGCCCTTGGGTTACCGGTTCATTACATCATTACTTTCGCGCTGATTCGGAAGCGTTAATTTAGCAAACTAGTAAGTCAACAAAACAGGGCTGTATTATTGTTTAGGCGCTCGTGCGTCTCACCTCACTCGTCACCCCTAACGAAACTAGACCTCTACTAACGCTTACTTACTACGAAGTGCGGCGTCAAGATATATTAGTGGGTGAGCGATGAGGTGCACTTAAGGTTTGTATACCCGCTAAAGTCCTTGAGCGTATGGGCGGAGCCTCGACCCTCTCCCCGCGCAAGTCGCACAACGCGCCGTCGTTTATTAAGCGTTACATAGATTAAGTTACAGACGCGTCATCGCGCATCGTTACCAATGCAAGGGTGGACGTGGGTGGGTGACATTCGTCATGCTTAATTGAAACGTGATATTTGTCATACATAAATTACATAATTGATTAAGTTCAAAAATTATGTCCCTACTATTATAATACTATTTACTTACGATTAGTGTAGTTCCGTCAGCACGGCTAGCACGAGACGCGACATACACTCGATTTTTCTCGCACTATCGGTCTCTCTCTTATTAGAACATTAGGAAAGACAGGTATAGTGTGAGAAAAATCGAGAGTATGTCGCGGCCGTCTCGTGCTAGCCGTGCTAGTGAAAACGAAATTCGTTCGAATAACTCTCATTGTCGCTCGAACTAGCAAGCGCGACAGAGAGGGAGATACACGAACGAAGTTCGGTTTCGTTTCGCGGTAGGCCCTCAGCACGCCTAGCACTAGACAGCCGCGACATACTTTCGATTTTTCTCGCACTATACCTCTGTTACTAAATATTCTAATAAGAGAGAGACGGATAGTGCGAAAAAAATATAAAGGTAATAATAATAATCCATACCTACTGTTACCCTTAGGCCATTTTTTATGTCGCTATTAATAGGGGCCCATCTAGCAGTTAGCGAGTCACCGTCTGCCAGAGATAAAATGTGAAACAGTTTTATTGGGCAGGCGTCCGATGTTTCATCCAATAGCCCAGCTACTAGTCCATCATTTTCACCCAATAACCCGTTTTATTTAGATTCCATCAACTAGCAATAGACTCTTACACCCCAGCGGGTGCTGTTTCTGTGTGCGTCCCATGACACGGGCAGAGACAGCATCCGCTTGGTGTACTCCTTGCATTTTATTAAATTGTCAAAAGGGCCTCTACGTGTTGGCTCAGAACTCCACGCACGCCTCCCAAAGGTCCGGGACATCATTGTCCCGTGAGCGGGAAAGACATATAATCCATACTATCCATACTTCCATATCCATACTCCATACTAATATTATAAATGCGAAAGTGTGTCTGTCTGTCCGTTACCTTTTGTGTAAGTGTAAGGTTGTTAAGTTTTAAACTAATTTTCGGTATATTTATTACGTTCTACTTCCTTGATTTGATGATGATGGCGTGTACAGTCAGCATCAGATAGTTAGTAGCATCCAAAGTAGCCAAATATATCGTAACACATTCCTTACTCCTACTTATAGTAACAAAGACTATTTCGATGAATGTACGTTCCGATATATTTGGCTAACTTGACTGCTACTAACTATATTATGCTGACTGTACAGAAATCGGCCTCGGGTAAATATATACTTATAGATTAGTTGTACGTTAACCATACTTTGTTTCATATCAAATAATAACTCTGTATCGAACTTGGAGTTGGCATGCAACCCATAGGTAGGTACTTACAATATTTGCCGAGCCCACTATTTTTATTAGAACTTATTCTATATTAACACTTGACAGTCATCATACGAGCAGATAAAATAGAACAACAATATTGTTTCTATAATTGTTCATGCTCTTAAGCAATAGATATTGTAAATATATTTACTAATAAAATGTCTGGTTTTAGCGATTTCCCAATTTTGATACTGTTTAGATATTTGATACTTTCTTTCTGTTCGAGTACTTGTCAACTCTCACATTTACTTGATAGGTTTCTTGATGGTAGATTGGAACACGAAAGACGAATTCTTGATTTAATCTTGATTTATTTAACTTGATAGGTGTGCACACTTAATGTATATCGAACGTGAAGTGAGGTAAAATGATTTATTGGCTAATTACGAAATATTATACAAAGCAAATGCTGATGGTGCAAATGAGTGCTATGACGCACGCGCTATGTACTCGTACATCTTCCGGGGCGCAGATGAGCTGAAAGGTGGATGCTGAGTACAAACATGATAAAGACAAATACATAAACATTCAATCAATGAAATGTAACTACTTTAAATTTAGGAGACGTAGATTTATCTACTCGCGAAACACTTGCTGTTTCGCTGCAGTCTAAATGTTGAAATTGGCTAGTTTCGGGGGCTTCGGCACAGCGCGCGCGAGGCGGGGCGCGGGGTGCGGGCGGCGCGGGGCCGGCCGGGGGCTCCTGGGCGACGGCCGGGGACGGCGTCGGCGGCACTCTCCACTGAACTCTTCGTACGATGATGCATAATGCGACGACTCCAATCCCTCCGAGTATCACATATATCATTGCGTAATGATGAATATCGTGATATGATATTTTCTCAGACGTAAGTTGAATTTCCTTCAATTTGGTGATCTTCTCCCCGAGCTTTGTTGTTTCTCTAAGTAAGTCTTCCGATTCGTTTTTCTCCTGAGTGTGTGGGATGGTGATGTTGATGACGTGGTTTATTGGTGGCATAACCGGATTATATACATCCGGTTTCATCTTAAGTTCTGACCAGTGTGGTTTATGCGGAAAGACGGAGAAATTGTCGGTCTTTATAATGCAGCCTTGACCTACTGTTATAAGTCCGGCGTTCGTCAGCTGATGAGCGGTTACTTGATCCGCACACAATGTTCGAACGTGACACTGTTCGCAACAAAAGTATATGTAAGTATTTAATGCATTACTTTCGAGCCAGTCATTTTTGCATGATGTTGTAACAGTTTTGCATTTCAACTTGTCTGTTTCGCAAAAACTGTTGTCGCCTTTCATTTGGTAAATTGGTAACTTGATGTAGCAAAAATAGGCTTCGGCTAGTGCAGAACATGTTCGAACATCGTACTCCGATATTGGAATATACGTATCTTTTTTCATGTTAATCGATACGTAGCTTGATACAGGAACTACAGTGGTAATCTTGCTTCCGGTCCTTTTGGGTATCGGTATGACTTTGAACAGTTCATAAATATCTCTACTGATGAGTGGTATCCGTATTTCAAAAATTAGGACATCTTCCATCACTCTTGTCTTCACTTTGAGCAGCTCGTATATCTTGCGTAGATCCGAGTGTAAGTTATCAATTGGCAGGGAAACATCTCTTGGCAGGGAGCTAGCTATAGTGCTTAACTCATTAATAAGTTGTTCTGGAGTCAGTAAATGTAAGTTGAAACGCCCATGATAAATGTCAGTGATGGTGTCCAATAACACGTTTTGAAGTCCTCTTAAATTGTGGAGCATATTACTTGCTATTATTGCTCCTGTGTTGAAATCGTTAATAATGTTGTTAGTTTGAATTTGGTCTTGTAGATTCTTGAACGCTTTTTCCAAACTATTCATATGTTGATGTATAATTTTATGCTGTTGAGTCATAGTTTCTTCCGTACGTTTTAACAAATTATACTCCCCTTCAACAATGGATGTTTGATTTTTCCAAAGCGATGCCATGTACTTGGCGTTGTCTCGCAGAAGCGCAATATCTTTCTGATACTGTTCGGCGAATCTTTCCTCTAATACGCCGAAGAGACTATTAGCGACGTAACCGACACCGTTGATAAGGCCGCGTCGGGTTCGTTGTGCCGTGAGTCGCGTGCTCAAATGCTGACTGAGCAATAGCTGGTTGTAGTACTCGAGTTCGGAGAATCCATGACGTTGCTGTAGCGATATTACGTCGCAATGAACTTGAGTCTTTATAGCTTCGCATGTGTCTTTTAGGAATCGTGTATACTTTTGAAGTGCATCTGTGGCTTCCCAATATGGCTCCATGTTGTAATAAATAATAAGTTTCCATTCGTCTCGAATTAGCATCATGTCTGCTAATTTATCAAAATATAGACCTTGTGTCTCACGAAATGGTATTACATTGACGTTGCATTGACCGCTTGAAATGCATGACAGAAATAATAAGAGTGCGGCAAACATTGATGTTAGAGTGAACTGAGCCTTGTTTGCACTTGATCTATGTGGTTTTCTTGATACATGGTTTTCTTTGTTTATATCTTGCTTTTGTGAAGTGTTGCCTTGATCATTTTTTGTTGGTTCATCTTCTGTATGTTCTGATAGGATAGATAACTTTAGGACTGGACGTTTCAAGGTCCCGTTCTTCGTTTTCAGCGTTACGACGCGCACGTACCCGTCTTGTCCCGGGTGCAGCTCTATAACTCTGCCCATGGCCCATTTGCCGGGCGGCAAGTTATCGTCATGAATGAGCACAACATCGTTAATGTTGATGTTAAGTAGTGGCCTTTTCCATTTGCTTCTGGTATTTAACTGTGCTAGGTATTCTGTGCGCCATCTTTTCCACAAATCTTGAAGTATTTTTTGGGTGAGCTGCCATCTTGTACGTAAGTCTTTTTCAGTCTCGATTAATGTTAGGGTCGGTCCAGTGTTCAGAAAATGCGAAGGAGTTAAGTAATTGATATCGTCCGGGTCTTCAGATATTGCGCACAGTGGTCTTGAGTTGAGACAACCTTCAATTTGTGTTAACACGGTGTAGAATTCCTCGTAGGTGAGTTTTTGTTCGCCGATTACTCGTTTAAGGTGGAATTTTAACGCCTTGACAGCACTTTCCCACAAACCTCCTGCTGATGGCCAGGCCGGCGCGTTGAAGTGCCAGGTAATTTCCATATCTGATATTTGCTTTATAAACTCTTCATTAATTGCGTTCTGGATCTCTTGATATTGCTTCTGGAGCACCGTGCTGGCTCCTAATAGATTTCGTCCATTGTCGCTGTAAATGTGCAATGGAGCTCCTCTACGTGCTGCCATCCGGCGCAAAGCTGCTATGAACGCTGACGTAGTGAGGTCTGAAACCAGTTCTAGATGGACTGCCTTCGTCGCCATGCAAACAAACACACACACGTATCCTTTAGAGGTTTTGATACCACGACCCTTGTTGGCCTTGAGATACACGTGACCTGTGTAGTCGATTCCAGTGTGGGCGAAGGGGCGAGATGGATTAGTTCTTGCAGCCGGTAAGTCTCCCATAAGTTGATGCTGCATGCTCGCTTTTTGTCTCTTACAGGTGACGCATCGACGAATGTATTGCTTTGTCGCGCTATTTCCTCCGACGATCCAGTATTTATATGGAATAAAGTTGAGAGTTGTTCGGGCTCCTCCATGAAGTACCATTCTATGTCCATGATCTATGATAAGTGTAGTTAAGGGATGTTTATGTGGCAGTATGATCGGGTGCTTCATGTCATACGTAATATACGCTTGACTTAATCTTCCCTTGACGCGAAGAATATCTTTATCCATGAATGGGCACAATTCTGATATGTTGCTTTTAGGGAAGACCGTTCCGCTCTTCTTAAGTTCTTGATATTCATCTTGGAATTCTGTAGTTTGGACTCTCTTGATGATCATGGCCTTAGTCTCTCTCAGTTCTGATAGCGTAAGATATTTTTCGGTTTGTCTTTCTTGTTTTCTAGTTATAAATCTTCGGACCCAAGCAAGGACATATACGAGTTTTGAGAAAGAACTATATTTGTTGATAAGCTGGTCTATGATGTTGTCTTCTGTTTTACTGCTAACCGCGACGTTAACTTGTCTGCATTTGCTCTCCTCGTCTGTAGTATAAATAATGGCCTTGTCTTGATTTTCAGCCTTAAATGTTGATAGCCAAGTGGGTCCGTGCCACCACAAATGGTGTTGATTTAATTGAGATGCTGTGAGGCCTCTGCTTGCGGAATCTGCAGGGTTATCAGCTGATTTGACGTAACGCCAGCTCTCCGGAGGAATTACTTCGGTAATGTGTCGCACCCTGTTGGCGACAAAAGTCTTCCAGCGGCTAGGATTACCTTGTATCCACCCCAAGACCGCTGTGGAGTCCACCCAACCATAGACCTTGATATTATGGTTGGTTAAACATTGCTTCACCTTGATCATCAATTTTGCGACCAAATGAGCCCCGGACAATTCCAATTTTGGCAGTGAAATAGTCTTGGAGTTCGGTACTAATCTTGATTTCCCGGTTAGCAATATAATATTAGCTTGTCCGTCTACTTTTATTTTAGCATAAATAACACAAGCATATGTTCGAAGTGTCGCGTCGCTGAATGCGTGTAACTCGATATCGCTTACAGCGCTCGTGCCGATCCATCGTGGAATTTTAAATGCATTTATATTATTTGTTAAATCTTTTTTGAACTTTTTCCATTCAGCGTTGACGTCATTGGGGATCTTGTCATCCCATTGAAGGTCCGGTGTTTTCCAAATGCTCTGGAAAAGTAGTTTCAGCTTAGTGGAAATTGGTGTAAGCCAACCCAATGGATCAAATAACTTCGAGATTTCTGATAACAGTTGGCGTTTTGTGGTGTCCTTGATGACATCGGAATCGATTTCCATTCTTGATTTAAAGTGAAATACATCCTGAGCTGGGTCCCAGTGAAGCCCTAATGTTTTTCTTGAGTCGGTTTCTTTGAAGTCGTAGCTGTTTTCAGACGGAGCATTCTGGTTGTCAATCTTCGTCAATTCATGGCTATTTGACATCCATTTTCTTAAAAAGAAACCTCCTGACTGTAGCAGTCTTTGCAAATCTTGTTGCAATTGCTTGGCTGAGGCGACCGAATGGGATCCATGAAGCAAGTCGTCCATGTAGAAACATTCTTCGAGTGCACGTGCGGCTTCAGGAAAATTAGACCTTTCGTCGTGCGCAAGCCGTTTCAGGGTCATCATGGCGAGGAAAGGGGCGGCCTTTTGACCGTACGAGATAGTTGTCAATTGGTATTCTTGTAACCGTTCTTGTGGCAAGTTTCTCCAAATAATCTTCTGCAGGCTTTGGTCTTCTTCATGAATCCATATTTGCCGGAACATTTTTTCTATGTCTGCGACGTAACCAATGCGATGCTGTCTCCATTTCAAGATTAGCGAGAGAAGGTCATTTTGAAGATTTGGTCCTTTATGCATGATATCATTAAGGCTCACGCCTGTTGAAGTCTGTCCAGCTGCATTGAAGACTACCCTCAAAGGAGAAGTGGTAGAATCATACCTCAAGATACAATGATGTTGTAGAAAGCATTCACGTGCCTCACGTACCTTATTCCATTGTGCAATCGGCGCTAGCGTCATATGACCGAGCGCTAGGTATTCTTGTATGAACAGCTTATACTGTTGTGCAATATAGTTATTTTTCTTGAATTTATTTTCCAATTGTCGAAATTGCACGATAGCTCTGCCTTTTGAGTGGCCCAGTCTTCTCAGACATTGTTTCTTGAGCGGGATTCGTACTTGATATCTTCCATCTGCCAACCTTGTTGTTGTTTCTTGATAAAACTGGATGCATTCATCTTCTTCGCTAATATTGAATGTTTGCTCTGGAATATCTTCGACTTCCCAAAATTTCTGAATGTCTTCAATATTATTCAATACCAAATTACATTGAAAACTTTGCTGCACTTTCCCGCTCAAAATCCACCCTAGACGCGATTGTTGTGCGATAAGGGGTAAGTTCTCATGTTTGTGTATTCCCTCCATTATAATACTTGCATAGACCTCCGCGCCCAATAATAAATCTACAGAGTTACTGACGTAATATTTCGGGTCCGCCAGCGGTATGTTATCCAAAAGTTCCCATCTTGATTTGGAAAATGTGGTGATGGGCAAGTTTCTTGTTAAACTCTTCATTATGAATGCGTTGGTGATAAATGAATATTGCTCGTCAGATGACAAACAGTTTAACTTGAGCATCCCTTTGCAGATGTTGTCATTAGTGCCGACTCCTGTGATTACACCCTTGCATTTGTTTCGTGGCAACCCTAATTGTTGGGCGGCATTTTCCGAAATTAAACATATTTCTGAACCCTGATCTACAAGAGCTCTCATCCGGAGAGGTACTCCATCCTTTGCTATGATCTTGATCAAGGCGGTGGCGAGAAGTATATTTGGTTGTTCTTTAGGATCATGTTCTTGTGCCACGTGTGACCCATTTCCTTGTTGACGAGTTTGATATCCGGACGTTGCAATTTGATTGCAAAATACGTCGTGCAATAGTGTATTATGATACCCATTGCATTCTTGACACCTTTTTGCTGAATGGCAAGCTTTGCCGTTATGATTATGCAGACAATTGCTACATAGATTGAGTTTCGCAATTGTTTTTCGTTTAAGTCCCGGGGCCATGTCTTTGAACTCTGTACAAAAGTACACACCATGGTCTTCCTGGCAGACCGGGCATTGGCGTTTATACTCGTTGTAGACTGTACTTGAAGTAGCCTTGTTGCTTGTAAAGTACTGTTTGAAACGGCTTGGTTTATGTTGACTGTTTGATGTGGACGGCGTATTTAAGCTTGTTTTGTGCACGGCGGCTTCTTGTTTACGCCGTGATGACTCCATAGCTGTAAATTTACTTTCCAAAAATGATAGGAATTCCTTTAAGGATGGCAATTCTCGTGGCTGTTTCAGTGACGCCATATATTCATTGTGGGTTTCCGAATCCAACTTTTGCGTCAATAAATGGACTAATATAGGGTCCCAAGTATCTATGTTGACACTTAAATTCTTGATACCATTTAGACTTTCTATAGTTACATCATGTAGTCGCTTGATATGACTTGATGTAGCTTGTTGTAACACAGGCAGGGTCATGACATTGTTGATGTGGGTTGTAAATATTAACTTCTTATTATTGTATCGATGGTTCAAAATTTCCCAGCATGTGACGTAATTATCTGAGCTAATAGGTAGGTGCTGTATGAGTCTTTCTGGTTCTCCCTTAATCTTGCTCTTCAGGAACTGCATTTTTTGGGCATTTGATAGACAAGGATTACTATGGATAGCTTCTGTAAATAGGTCTTTAAATGAAACCCATTGTTGGTAGTGTCCATGAAATACAGGGATGTCTAGACGAGGGGTCGACTGCTCCCGGTGCGACGTTGACCATAACTTGCTGTTGATCTCTTTCTTCATAGAAGCGTACTCGTTTTCGTACTTAGTGAACATGCTTTCGTAATGCTCGTCGGTTCCACCGGTTTCACTGTCAATTCCCCAGTGCAACGAGTCTATGGCTGCCCAGCGGGAGCTTAGAGACCTAAGTAGGTCTTCGAGCTCCCATTTTTCTCCAACACTGTCTAACTTGATATTCGACAGAGTTCGAGCCAATGCCTTGAAGTTGCTACTTTGTTTGCGTAACATTTCATCCAATTGGCTGTGATTTCCTTGCGTGGTAAATGAGGTACTGGGGGCTTGCAGAGTTTTCTCATCCTCCGACACCTGCTCCAAGGATTTAGCAGATTGATTATTGCTTGGCCCTGCCAAGGGTCTTTCTGCTGGCGTAGGTCGATCACTGCTTGGCGTACGTTGAGCGTAAGTTTGAATCAAATCTCTTGTTTCTGTGTATATGTGAAATGTTTCATCGTAAAGGTTGTTGTAGAAGTAGGCATGTCCAGGATTTTCAAACTCACGTAGCTTTCCGTCGTTGTTGTCGAACTCCTGCCAGTATAATTCAAGAGTCTCCAACTTCCTCTTGATGTAATCTGCAGTCTTGCGATCTACACCGTCTTTCTTAAAGTTGATCTTGGTTTGCTTTATTGCGTTTTGTAGTTGGATTTGACCTTGGTACAATTCCTCCATATTACTAGTTCTTGATAACTGGTAAATTAAGGTAAAAAATAAAAATACTTGCTAATAAATTCTTGCTAAACGGCGGTAGATTTGCTTGATGATCACCTTTCTTGCTGTGTCGTGTTCACTTTAGGTATATGCTTAATTTTCGTGACTTGAACGTTCGTGGATAGGTACCTGTTAGCCTTGATGCTCTAATCTTGATTTGGAGCCCTGGTGCTCTTTTAGACCTTGTTGTCTTACTTTATGCTTGATAATCGCTTGCTTGATTACAGGTAAACAGTGCTCCTGCACTCTATATGCGATATATGTGCCTTCTCAATTCACTGGTGGAACCCGCTTGTGGGAAGCCAGCAAACCGATTCACTATCGCAATATAAGTACAAAACACCAAATACCTGCTTAGGTTCGAAGGACCATTAATGTTCGAGTACTTGTCAACTCTCACATTTACTTGATAGGTTTCTTGATGGTAGATTGGAACACGAAAGACGAATTCTTGATTTAATCTTGATTTATTTAACTTGATAGGTGTGCACACTTAATGTATATCGAACGTGAAGTGAGGTAAAATGATTTATTGGCTAATTACGAAATATTATACAAAGCAAATGCTGATGGTGCAAATGAGTGCTATGACGCACGCGCTATGTACTCGTACAGATAGGTATTTACTTGTGTATTATTTTTCCTCTTCTCTTGTAAAATTTCTTGATATTACGTATTTTCCTCCTGCACTTATTTAACCCCAAAGACCCAAAATAATTATTGAAAAAATTGTGAGACCTAAGCTAAGACGTACTAACTCTAGTATCGTAAGTTCGTATGTTACTAACAATCTATGGGCAAACTGGCCTGAAATAAAGAATTTATTATTATTATTTCCCATCTTGAACTAAAAACAAAATCTAAACTATACCTACGTAAATGTTAATTAGGAACAAACGCCAACACAGTTAACTGACCATCCTGTATTTATACAAACCACCAACCTTATTACAATGCACATAAAGTGCACGGATGGTCAGTCAGCTGTCTTGTCTATAGTACCTACTACTTTACAAACCACGAAATAGACTGTCCACTCTATGCAACAAAATTTACTGTCACTAAAAACTAAACTATACGCAAATGTTTATTAGTTACCTACTATACGAATCACAAAACGGATTGTCCACTCTATGCAACAAATATAGTCCACAATTTCCACAAATATTTAAAAATTTCGGCGCAGCGCAAATTGACACAGGTCCGTCATGCAACGTGTCTCGTCCCGCACTGACCGTATGGACGAAAACGGGGAGGCGTAGGAACTTTGGCGGAATATTTCAGAAAACGAGATAATTTTTTAAGAAAATTAAGAAAGTAAGAAAATGATGCTCTTGTTCATTATTGTATGAAGAAAGTTATAAAATTTCATATTAGTCTGATAAAAAATGGAGCAGTAAAATGGTTACAAGTGAAAAAATAGGGGTGACTTTAGATTTCTTTTTCTCTAATTTTTATTGTTAAAATGGATTTCTATGAAAACTATGAACCGTCGCATATCTTGCAGATTATGATATATTTCTTCCTACAGCAAAAATGTTACGTTATAATGTATAAAATGTATGTATGTATGTTTCATTTTCCGAGTTTTCAGATTCAATTTCCAAACAACCAAGTCAAAGTGTGTCACCAAACTTCCTATTTTCAATCAAGACAATTTCGTAAATTGAGGTTTTTTATAATTAGTTCGCAGTACAGCTTGACTGATTTATTTTTAATCTTTCGGTACAGCGGGTTGATTATGAAATTAAATTTTGGGCCCGAAGGCATCGCGGCAACATGGCGAGCCGTGTTTCCAATAAAGTATTTTTATACTAGGAAATTTATAGCAGGAATTTATGCAAAATCCTTTGGAAAAAATCTTTTTTTTCTGAATTTTGATAAGGAAGTCTATGCTCTTATTAATCCTTACTCCATAATAATATTATAAATGTGATAGTGTGTCTGTCTGTCTGTTACCTGTTCACGCTTAAATCGCTGAACCGATTTAGATGAAATGTGGTATAGAGATAGTTTAAGTCCTGGGAAAGGCCGTACGATAGTTTTTATCCCGGAAATCATTCCCTAAGGGGGTGAAAGTATGTAAGAGTTCCACGCGGATGGAGCCGCGGGCAGAAGCTAGTTATTAATGAATACCAAAGTATTTTTTATGGACAAGTGTAGTAGTAAGATACGCGTGCTGTCAGGCGACTGTGAAAACGCTCGCTAGTCTCCTGTAAAGTGTAAATGTATGGGTACATACAACTTACTCAAAACCCACAACCCATGGCTTAAATATAGTTTCGGAACAAACATACATACATAGATTCTCGCCTTTATTCCCAAAAGGGGTAGGCAGAGTACATGTTCCTTAGCATAAATGTGGGTATAAAAGATCGACAAAATGTGATATCGCAGTGATAGGTTGCTAGCCCATTGCCCACAAAACATTTAACGACACCCACAGGTAGTAAAGGGGTGGCGAAATTCTAACCCGGCACCACACGGAACATATTATTGAGAAAATTAATTTCTTAGATACAGTCAGCGTCATATAGTTACGAGTAGTAGCAGCCAGAGTAGCCAAATATTTCGCAACACACCCTTATTCTTACAGTAATAAAGGTTGTACCGAAATATTTGGCTACCTTGGCTGCTACTAACTATATGATGCTGACTGTACCCTTTTTGCACTTCACTGTCAGTCAGCATCGTATAGTTAGTAGCAGCCAAAGTTGTCAAATATATCGTAACACATCTTTATTACTTGAGGTGTAAGGCTGTGTCACAGTATAGGAACAGTAGATAAACTTCGAACAAAGGTACATCGCACGGCTGCACACATGCGCGCGTGTTCGGTACGCACACACACATAGCCTTCGGGAATGATGGAGAATGCTCCAATCGGGGCCGCGCCGTTGCGGTGTTCGCTCGTTCTCACTCGCTACGTCAAAGGAAACCGCCTCTTAGGTATGAAGACAGCGAGCCGCCAGTGCCACGATATCACAAGGAGCCGAATATGCTTGTAACTAAGCACCTACCAACGTAGTGCAGTTTAGCAACTATTATACTTACTAGGAAATATTTTAGGCATAGTATAGTGGTATTAAAATATTCGATGAAGTGGGAAACTAAAAACACATACCTAACTATCTATAATATTATTACTTTGTGTATACAATATTGTCTATTAAACTGTAACAGAAATACTTTGCATACTTAAAAGCAAAATTAGTATTATAGATATGCCAAGCCAAAAACTTGACACAGCCCTGCGCATCGAGCGAAAGTAGGTAACGAACGCTCCTAAACGGCCTCAGATTACCTACTGTATTATTCTTCTATACTGTGGCTGTGTTACGGTATATTTGGGAACTTTGGCTGCGACTAACTATATGATGCTGACTGTACATACATAAACGATCATAATCAACACCAAAGTATATGTAACCCCCAAGCAACGTAAGTTTACGATTGGCAATCAAGCAATCAGTGCCATGAAATTAATTTCGTGACATTCGTTTTACCAACAGTTCGACGTGTAATTGAATATTGTCGTGATACATGCATTAATTTCATGAATGCGAATCAATCGTGCCATATACGGGATTTTTTGGTAAAATTAGTGTCATGCATTTTGAAATAGCTGATCCTGATGGGGGGGTCACTGCGATACTGTGGATCAGTGGATGTGTGGTTTCACAACACTAATTACTTTACGAAATTACTTTCGCATATAAAACTACTTTCGTGAAACTGATTTCAACATGCATGACACTAATTTCGTAATGTAATTCCAGCTTTAGGTACTGAACCAAAGAAGAAAGCCTTTAAGCCGACTTGGCTGCATTTAGAATAATCCCAAGTTAAAGTAGATACGTGTTTCGTGAAGCATCATTATAGGAATGTGCCTAGACAGTTTCTAAAACAACTCAGTGTAGAGTTGGAAGCCCGTGAAATTGCATGCGCTCACCTAAGTCAAAGTAGAATAAACAATTATGAATACATTTTAAATGGCGTCTGCCTAAGCACCAGCTTATACATGTGGGCTACCTTTAGCTAAATATTTCTATTTAACGAGAATCTAAAATAAAATTAAACTAAACTAGATTACTTAAACATTTTACAACCGGTATGTATTTATAAATTCTAGCGTATCGAGCATTTGTGTGTATTGTACATTCTCATTGTTTTCTTATTTCTGTTATTTTCAATCTTTACTTAATGTAATTCAATGGATGACTGCTATAGGCCTTATTTTATGTAAGCATTAATATGTCTTAGTTATATTTACGGCTGTTGTTATCCTGAATACCAATAAAAAAAAACTATACATATATTTATTATAGGATACTTACTTTCTACGCTAACACTACTCGCAAGGCACGCCACTGTGCTCTGGGTAGTTTGGACCCGAGGGGTAATCACGTAACGTTCAGAACGTGCGTTTGGACAGTCCAACTCTCAGATTTCTATATAAAAAATTATATTTATATCTACCTAACGTCCGTACAATGCGTTACGTGGTCGACGTGCTGGCACAGGTCTTTACTATAGGATATTTTATTATAATAAGGTTATAATCAATCGTGCAATCTTTTCCACTTTGCCTTAAGGTTTCACTGGTAGAGAATGCCATTTGTACGATAATTTTTCTTTTGTGCAATAAAGTTTAAATAAATAAATAATAGTCATGTGACGGGCCGGTCCGTTCAGGTAATATATATTTGTTTCATTGTTGCTATGAATTGATATAAGTGAAACCAAGAGCGTTTCTACAAAAATATACAAATGAAGGACGTCAACTGAGGCATACTTTAAGTTTTCTTGTATCGTTAACTTCTTCGTAATTATTAATACTTCAGGATTCTTTCGAATTAAGATAGTAGAAGTAGACAAGTGCAAGTACGAAAAAACAAAAGATGATCATACAATCATTTTTTAAGAATTTGGGAAAAACATAACTAAAACTTAGAAAAGTTGAAAAACCCCCGACATTTTCATTTCAAAGTCCAATATCTCAAAAACGTCTGAACAAATTTTCATGTAACATGGCTAAGAACACTTGGGATTACATCAGCTTTCGAATAAAAGAAACCGCATTCAAATGGGTCCATTCGTTTGGGAGCTACGATGCCACAGACAGATACACAGATACACAGACACGTTAAACTTATAACTGAACACCCCTCTCTTTGCGTCGGCGGTTGAAAATGTCTTAATTGACATCCTTGTCTTATGGTTTTTTTTCTAGAAATGGTCGTTTGATGGTATCGCTGACGTCAACATTTTGTGATATGACCCGTCATTAAAACGGTATTTTATTATATGTCTTTTAAACAGATTTGATTTAAATTCGGTCTAAAATTAGTCTTTAACAAGTTATGCAAAACCACAAAATCCAAGAGATCGATTCTCACCGTAGCGATCCGTCTTTAAATACTCCAAAACACAACCTCAAAACACAAAAATGGTCTAACCATAGCCATTTAAGATTATCAAGGCAATTCAAAGCTGATGGAAAGCCAAATCGGTCTGCCATAAACTTATAAATAGCTTTGTAAAACCGCGGTGTCATAAAGCGTCCGGAAGATCAATCCCATCTATAGACAAATATTTTATACCGTCATCGTCAACTCAATGGTGAATTTTCTAGGGCAAAAACTTTCTGTGATTTTGATTTAAAAAAACATTTAATGAAAATTGATTCAGAATTGAGCTCCATAATAAAATGTATGGGGAAAAAATAAGTGATCAGATGCAAATGAAAAAAAAAATGTTATAAAAATCGTTAATTCCACCAATCATTACAAATAAAAACACAAAAAAGTTTTTGCTTCTCAAGTAATGCCAATTGGAAAAAAAGCAAAACCTTTCTTTAGGAAAATACGTTTTAAGGTACACGTGCAATATTTTTGTTCCATCCGGTAATTGACATGGAAAGAAAGATCAGTTTAGTCACTTTTTCGTCGGCACTAAGTTGACAAAAGTGACTACCAACTTTCCAGTCCAGAGGGAAGTCTAGACCTAGTTTGGATTGGACAGGTTTCTTCACGATGAAACGAAATGAAAAAATGTATTAATAACAATTCTGCCGAAAAGTTACTGTTAAATATGAAAACATATATCGTACAGTTAGCAGCAGAAGTAGCTACGCAAAATAATACGCTCAAAATGATATAGGCAGTCCTTATCCTCTTGGCATTAGAGTCGTCTGTAGGTCATTTTGAGCATTTGGCCCGCTTAGCTACTCTTGCTAGGTTTGAGTAGTGTACGAACTGAAAACGTTTTATACCGTGGCACCGTAATTCGTAATAGCTACAACCTTTATAGGAGGCCAGACTTATACTGGATGGATGAAGGATACTATTGTGAATAACAGCAAACCACAGACTTATTTAGGTAGATCGTGCAAGCTAAGCTCCTTGGCGTGCTTATTCACGCGTTTTTGTAGTTTAGTCCAAGTCATTTTTCGAATATATATTTTAAACGGAGTTGGTAAAGGGATACAGGGATGTGTTTTTTTTTTCTTTTGTCGGCCTTAATTCGTATGTCGACATCAGAATCAGAAAGGAGCTACTGTTTGTTCTATTGTTTATGCGTAATTGTTTTACAACTCTACTTAAAGATTACAATTAAACAATAGGGTCGATAATGGTTGGTTTTAAGTACTTTTCGTCATCTAAACTGAAACCAACTATACCATACATAAGGTGGGTGATAAGAATAAGAACCTATGGAACAGTCTGGTCAGCAAGAATAGGACATAATGTCACGATCCTCAACATTGAGGGAATGACTGACGGTGATGACGTACTTGCAACGTCTATTTAAATAAGTGTCTGTGATCTAAACTTCCGCAGCAAGTCGCATGGAAATAACACAGGCCTTGCCAAAACTAAATCCAATATTTCGTCGAGTCGAGAGTCTCAGAACTATAATTACGGAAGGTCAGCGCTACCCGAGTATTTGCGTGCAGTGATGTGTGAAATCAGACAGGGTTGTTGGTACCTTGGCTCGGGAGGTCGATGGTACAGTCAGCATCAAATGTAACTGCGCAATCGAAGACGTCAAAAGCTCTTATTCCCTTTCAATAAAGACTTGAAGTCTTTGTTTGCGCTGTTACTTTTGATGCGGACTGTACTTTGTCGGCATAAATTGGAAACGGAATGACGCTGCCTGTTTCGGATAGATTACAGGAATTGCGTAAGTGAAATTATTCTCGGGTATATTTATTGTTAGACAAATCTGTGTATACTTAAGGTGATTGTAGTCACCAATATTTTGTCTCGCTCGCTCGCTTATATTAACTCGATATACTGTGCTCGTCCCCCGCGCAGTGACCTTTTGGACCAAATGGAATTCCAAAGGTTCAGTTTTTTTTTTCAAAAGAACCGTGACATTATCACTTGCGAATTAGAAAAATAGCTACTTTTAAGTAGTAAACATCCTTATTTAAAGAAAGTTACGTAAAGGTTCAGATTTTTCATAAAATATCGAAAGAAAACTTTTTTTTAGATATATATTCACCCATTCCGCCGGCCAGCAGCAAAGGTAGACCGAATGGAAGAAAAGGGGGCAGGCCTTAGCCCGGGTGCACGACGTTTTATATAGGTAATTTCACTTAATCTATTTTGGTTTGATATACCATTGCTTATTATACTGTAACAGATGGTATAATATTGTTTCAGATAATTTTCAAATGATCTAATGTAAAAAGTGATACAACGATTTAAGGCTATAATTACAATTAGTATAAACTTCAGTAGATATAAGTTGATTTTACAGTTTTTTTTTTTTAAATTTATTTAGGTAAACAAACAGCCACTACAACGGAGTCTTAGTATTACTAGCCTTATAAATAAATACAATATGTGTGACTAACACCGTTCACCACATATTACTTGTTTTACATCGTCAATAATATCTTTAGATTATAAACAAATCATTAAAAATAATGATATATACATAATAAAATAAATAAGCGAGACCTTTAAAAAAATCTCTGTTGTGCCAAGGGGTTCTAAATATTTAAGTTTAATAGAAATTATAACACAAAAGTGCAATATAATCAAGATTTTAATGTCATTTTATACTGACGTCAATTTCACGATTCCGAAATTTTCTAAGTCCCCTTGCACTTTCAACATATAGCATAATCCACCTTAAGGCAGGTTTCGGGTAGGTACGACGACGAGCAAAGCGAGGAGGAGTGTTAGGTAGAACTGCGACCATACAATGCGCGAGCCGAGCGAGTGAAGCGAGCGTGCCGCGGTAGCGGCCGGCGAAGCGCCAGAACCGAACATTTTTTAGTAATACTTACATTACATATTATGTTAGTACTTACAAAAGTTTACGGCGGAGGGCGGGAGATTGAGTCCCAGAAACGAAAGCGGGGCTCCGTCAACTTCTTGGCAGACATTGTTATATGAAAGCGCTATTATTTTAAACTAGCTGTACCTGCGACTTCGTTTGCATGGTAATGAAGAAATGCGTTAACTCCCAGCAGGGAGTTAACGCATTTCTTCTCTTGGACATAGGACACATGCAGTTCTAATTTAGCCTATCAAGTAAAACGTTGAATAAACCTATTTTAGCTAAAATGCCGTTCAAATTCGTTTGTCTTTACCTGTCACTCTGTTATTTAAATAGTAAGAAAGGGACAAAACTCGTTTAATTTAACAGGGGTATTTTAAGTTTTATGAATAAGGGGGTAAAAGTTTAGTAGGTGTTTGTGGCAATAGATACAACAGGTAGGACACAGGCTGCAGCATTAAATGTTTATTGATCTTCTTCTCTACATATTTTTAACACGTTATGATCGAAATGATCTTGAGTCACTCCGACTCTCAGGTAAAGATGTATTTAGGAATTAATAATAGATAATCCTTTCGAGTACCCATTGACCGGGTACGTATTTACGCGGCACAAAGAATCTCTTTTTAATTAGACAACAGAAGGCCAATTTATAATTTCCAAACTATACCTAACCACTAGGTAAGTTCTACAAACATAACGCGAGTCCGAGACCCTTTCTTTTCTATTAAAGTACCTATTTATTAAAAATATATTAAAGCAATATGTTTATTTTTTTTCATATTGCAATATTTCAGATCGCACTATCACATTCTGCCAAATCTTGTGTATGTTCCCGCCATTGCCAACTTAATGAATGTGTGTTGCAGGCTTTATGATAAAAGTATTTTCCTGTATGTTGGCCAATTTCTGTATCTCTATATTGGCTGAATGTCAACTTGAAGGCGCGAAGTACGAAGTTATAATACCCCGCCTTAATACTGACGCGCTTGATAATTAATGTTTATAATAGGCCCGTTCTATACTGATTTAATTAATACATACTGTTTATTGCTGATAAATATAAATACTTACTGACGAACCTGCACGGCTATCACAAGACGGCGCGCGAGCTCTCTCGATTTTTCTCGAATTATCCGTCTCCCTCTTATTTTACAACTTAGAAAGAGACGTATAGTGCGAGAAAAATCGAGAGAGCTCGCGCGCCGTCTTGTGATAGCCGTGCAGTATCATAACAAATACTCAGCGTGTAATCTTGCAGAAACTCAAATAGACTTTATGGCTGAACGCGAAAACAGCGCTATGCCATGCCATTAAAAAAAGAGGAAGAGTCAGACTTCTGACGTTTGACGTTATGTTGTTAAAATTTGTTGATACATTTATTGAAATTACGCCTCAACACGAATTTAGCGCATATAAGTTTCCATATCAGAATCGATTATTTTTTTATGCTTTAGGATTTAATATGCGTTTTGTGAAGGTCTATCACAACACCTGATCGAAATTATTACTGTAGGATAGTTAAGGCAAGCCTGCCATTTTGACGTCACTGACAGTTGACAGATATGGCGGCTACGATTTGTAACAGAAGAAATGAATAATTTAATGAGGTCAAATGTTTCCGAAAATTAATTAATCGTCGCAGTCGGATAAAAGCTATCCTAAACGGAAGCTAGAGTAATAATATACTTATAAAAAAAGTTACATGTTTTTCCGTTCATGGGAAGCTGAGATTATTCGGGACACACCAATGCTTAGTTTGATACTGGCTGATTCTTTTTTAATTTAGAGATTTATTATAAGTGAGAGATGACTCATCTCAGATGAGAGATGAGAGGTAATATGTATGTTAAACATATTTATGTCATAAATGCGTTATACGAAAATAGAATAATGCCCTTGCAAATTATGTAATTTTGCCTATTATATCAAGCGATAATTAGAGTAAAGCAAAATATAGCAAAAAATCTCGTTATTTCAAACGTTACATTATACTAAATAACCTAAATTATGCCAATTTAATGTATATCAAGTGTATGTTAGTTTTTCTTACATTATATGAAACATTACACGCCCCCTTATCCCAGCAGTTGGACACCTAATCAGGCTACATACAAGTTTACCAGCTCATTCATGAGTCTTAGCGTTTCGAAAACGATCATCTGGCGTAGCTAAAGTATATTTAAAAAAAAAAGTAGGTCGTTAGTTCTATTGACAATACGTTTTTAATTATGTCCGCTCGGTTGGAGGTGTACGCCAAACATGTACCCAAACGAATGAAACGTGCACATCTAAATAGCTGTCCCTGCTCCATCCTACAAAATCAACGGTTAATCTAATTAATCGACCCCAATTAGCCCCGTTCGACGGGAGCCCCTAAGCCGCTTAATAGAAATGATAATAAGGTTTCTACAAATTGCATTACCTTACCGTATTGATAAGATACAATATTCAGTGATGATAGAACTAGAGGTGTATTCTAGTGCGTGGCTTCCGATTCCAATCACATTAGATTCTGTTCCGCGCACTCGCTTGTGCCTCCGCGCGCCGGCCTAACATGTTAAAGGGGTGAATTGGAAATTATCGCGTGCTTTGAAATTGAAACGCCGTTCTGACTGGATTAAGAAACAATAAGGTCTGATTTTTCAGATATATGATTCTTGACTATATGATTGTTTATCTGATTTAATCGATACATGATTGCCTAAAATTTTCTCGATAGAAAAAAAATCGGGTCTTTATTTTCTTTTTTTACTCAGCCTACTCAAACAATACATTATTTTACGACAGAGTCAGGTTAATACTATATTATTTTATCTCACTTAATGAAATATAAATAAAACTTCACTAAGTTAGGTAGATATTTAACGAAATTTGACCAAAAAAAGCCTTTCTCGAAGAGTGATGCATCTCTTTTTCTCATGCGCGAAAGGCATAAGCGTGTCTATGTCAAGGGGGCGTGGTCGACTCGAATCAAAGCATCCCGTTAAAATGAGCGCGCGATATATTAAAATGAGATAGACTTTACACAGAAGCGGTCTCCTTTTCGCGAAAAGCAATTTGTGCAGCGGCAGTTCACCACATTCGTTTCTTTGCAGTCCCTATTTTTACACAAAGGCGTTTCGTTCTGTTCGTAAGTGATATATTGCGTATTCGTAATTAAGAATTTTAAGTACATAAATAAGCCATTGACATTTTGTATATTCGTAATTGTAAGTAAGTAGACAAACAAATTGGTTATTCTTCACATTGCTCATATTTCCCTCTTAACTGTATGTGCGCCCCATGACCATGACACAACCACTCAGGCAGGGACAACATCCGCTCGGTGTGCCCCTTGCATATCATTAATTTGACGAAAGGACTCTATGTGTTGGCTATGTGATAGGTATGTATACATACTTCAGTACTTCGACTCCACACGCACGCCTCCCACAGGTCCGAGAAACAAGTGTCCCGTGAACGGAAAAAACACAGCTGTAGCATTAGACACAGCTGCACAAATTCTTGAATAAACATCCTCCCTTAATCCACTCGATTTCAGCAGAAAATCATTTACTTAGTTTTTAGGTGTCGGCATTTACATAATTCACGTCGATATCAAATAGAAGCGAGTCCCCGCCCGGCGCGGATGCGTATACTGGATTAGCATATCTAATCTCGTCCGGGCCAGCTTCTGTGATGATGTCGATCGCATCTCGATCCACGAATCTAAATCACTTCTCAATATTCAGCGTCCAATTGCAAAGATGTTGACGCGAAATGAAACCCCCGAAATAATCTTCAACTTTGATTGGACTTCACCAACATATAAAATAAGCTGCCAAGTTTGCCACTAACATCGTAGATGAGTGATAACACTGTGTTGGCGTTATTAAATGTAATGCAGCAAAGTTTAAACGATCAGCGGATAAAACAACAATCAAACTCAATTAGCTTTCTTTGTGTTGAATCCAGCCGTTTCGTATCGCGACATCGGCGATACAATGGCTGGTTATAAAGGGAAGCGTCCTATCAGCACGAGTTAAAAGATAATGCGAGTGTCTCCTAATAACATTTGCATATCTTAATGCCACTCTCGCGCCGACTCGCGCCGATATATAGCTTGGAACTCCGATACCAGCTAATATTGGCTCAATAAACAAGGAACATGGCAAAGCAAACAAAGCAGAGCACCGCCGAATCGTAATTATGGATTAATAATAATGGATACGTTACTTAATTGTTGAAATATGGAAATTAGAGCGGCTTAACTAGTGTTTACGAAGTTAAAGTACACATTCTTCGCTGATACGACGCTTAATCTGCTTAATGTTGCTTGCGCTTTTCGTATTTGTGGAATACAGTGCGTACAGAATGTGGGGTTCCCATTCAGGGGTAGACAAAGGCGCGGCATGAATGGTGCACACGGCGCTGTGGATTCAAAAATGGAATTGTGAAACGGACGTATTTTGGCGGGAACGGAGCGTTTTGTGGGAGCCACAATGCCGACATTTTGTATGGGGACTTATTTCAGTTTACTACACAAAGCCTCTATACTGTGCCAGGGAAATATGGGAACGAAAACTTTGAAAATGCTTTTTAATTAATTTGTGCAGTCGACTTGTTATTGTTCTTGCGAGCGCAGGGTTCCGTTCGTACTCAAAGGATGCCAACATTGCTCTATTTATTAGTATTGTAGCTTGTCCCACATAAAAAGTCATCTTTTGAAGCGCAATAGCAGGTTGAAATGTGTTGTAAATTCATTGTTTTGCAACATTGTATTAGTGGAAGGCCTATATAAGTAAGTTATATTATGACATCTCGTTGTAGAAACGTGTTTTTATGGACATTGTTTTGAGCCAGGCAATATGCTACTGTATGTGAAATTCATTATTTCACCAGAACTACTCTAAAGTTTCTAAACTGATTTGGAGTGGTGTCTGTTTAGTTAGAATAGTTCATAAGTACCTTTTTTTTATTAAGAACCTGCCTATATTTTTAACGTGTATTGAATCTGTTTCGAATAATGTCGGCGTGGGTAAGTCCGTCTATGAGGCAAGAACATTATGTAAACTTTATTGTACGTGTACGACTGAAGTATTGGTCTAAGACAGAGAGTCTCGTACAAGTTTCGTACGAGATTGAGCGAGATTGGGCTATTTAATTAGGTTTATAAATAATTAAATTAAGGCAGGGGCACCAAGGAAGGTCCTGCTCCTAACAACAAGGCCCACTTGTATTCCCGTCGATCCGACACGTTCCATTAAACGCCCACACGATTTGGCCGCCGGTACCAGCGCTGTGCTATGTCGCTATGACCATCATTTTCCTGTTCGTCATTACGTAATTAGAACCCTGAAGGGTCGCCATACTTGGTACAAATGACCGGACAAATTGTGTCAGTATCTCCCGGTCTATTAGGGCAACTATTGCGTTTATAATATCGGCATATCTCATAATTTCTGCCGATTCCTCATTGTGATACTAACTTCAATAGCTGTGATATAAATGGCAGATTGGCAATGCGCATGTCGTGAATGGCCATGATTCATCATAGAATTTACATCGATGTTAATAATCATGTCTCAAACAGCCGATTATAACAATGTTGACGGGTAGGCGGATAGTCAGTCAGATAGATAGTCAGTCGCGAGGAAACAGTAATGCATCAGATCTGTAGTCCTAGATTTAGAGGAAAACCAGGGTGAGCTCTTTCCATAATCACTTTCGATGCATCCTATGATAATTGTAACGATTTGGTATCATTAATACGTGTGCTCATGTGGTTACACAGGACGATCGATCGGTCGATGATTGCTTATTATGTGATTTATTTATGTCTTATTCCATTTGGGAGGCGTGACGGTATATCATGTATATGAATAAGGTTTTCCTACATGTCACGTACATGCGATAACACAGTTCTTAGTCGTGGAGTTCTTTAGTGTAAGAGGATTAGTAACAAGTGTATCAACAGGATCTCAGGTTGGGTAGTCTCAGCCACAGGCCATATCGTCATAAATCAAGGGTGTACCCGGGTAATTATAATTGGAACAATAGCGCGTGAATTGGTGCAGTATCAGTTAATGTCTGGAATGTCAAATATCCATAGGCCATCGTGTCTGTTCACCATCAGGCAGTATGTCCTCCGTGGCATAAATAATAGGTTCAGAAACGCAGTGGTGGAACTTTCGACAATTTACTAAGACCCCACGATACCAGCGCCAATACCATACCAGAATAAATAATAGTACCAGGTACAGAAGGTTCTCTGTTAACAAATCCCCTGTTTAGGTATGCCTAACGAGCCTAAACGTAGCCATCCCTTTCTATCTGCAACGTGCTGCGAAGGAAGGCGTGCGTGCCGTAGCAGCGCTAACACACCGGCCGGGCCCGGAGCATGTACTTGTTGGGGCGCGACGAAATCGCAGTGAACCGCCCCTCACCATACTAACTAATAATTCAATCATGAATTTGACCTAGCTTAATACAAGGGCTGCTACTTATTTATCCGGAATCCAGGGTTCCAACTTTCTTAAACATAATTTTTGACCTCCATGGTAAAATTTGAACTTTCTTTTAATACTCGCCGCTATCTTTTTTTTCTTGAGTACGCTAGTCTTTTGTTTTTGGCGGGTTTAAAATGTTATCTCGTTGCAAGAATGGAACTTACTCGTGAAAATATTCGTGCTATGATTTATTACGATTTTCGGCGTGGCTTAACGCAACAACAATGCATAGATCAATTAACTTTGACTTTTTGTGATGAAGCTCCATCAAAAACGACTGTGTATCACTGGTTTAGTGAGTTCAATCGTGGACGTAGTATGCTTACGGACGAAGTTAAGGAAGGTCGCCCGAAATCGGCCGTTGTACCACAAAATATTGAAGCAGTGCGGAAACTTATAATGCATGACCGTCATGTTACGTATCGCGAGATAGAGGCAATTCTGGGGATATCTATGACGAGCATTAATAAGATATTACATGAACATATAGCTGTAAAAAAAAATTGTTCGCGTTCGATACCGCACAATTTAACTAAGGATCAAAAAGAGGCTCACGTCGAATGGTGCAAAAAAATGTTGAAAAAATATAACCGTGGTGACTCAAAAGCTGTTTATAATATCTACACAGGTGACGAATCTTGGATATATGCGTATGATCCCGAAACTAAACGTGGGTGTTTCAAAATGAGCCGAACCCTACGAAAGTTACTCGTGCAAAAAGCACCTTGAAGCAAATGGTCGCCTGCTTTTTGGTATGAATGGCCATGTGGCTAAAGTGCCACTAGAAAATCGTAAAACCGAGTGGTACACGACCATTTGTTTGCCAGAAGTGTTTGAAGAAATACGTAAAGACAACCAGCGACGCAGAATCATTCTTCACCATGACAACGCCAGCTGTCATACATCACGCGAAACAACTCGATTTTTGGAAGGTCAAAATATAGAATTAACGGGTCACCCACCGTACAGCCCTGATTTGGCACCCAATGATTTTTATTTATTTCCAAATGTAAAGAATAAATTACGTGGTCAACGATTTTCGACCCGTGAAGATGCGGTCGACGCGTTCAAACAACACGTTTTGGAGATACCTCAATCAGTGGCAAAAGTGCTTTAAAAATTGGTTTACACGTATGCAAAAGTGCATCGATCATCACGGAGAATATTTTGAAAAACAATAAAACTATATTTAGTAATGCACGTTTGATTATTTTTTCTATGCCGGATACATAAGTAGCAGCCCTCGTATGTAGTAAGTATGTATAAATATTTACCTTAAAGTTGAATAATGTTAGTCAGTGTTTCACGCTCTTTGCATGGTGTATAAACAGTAGGACATGTTGCACTTAAATAACTATACCTAAGACCACATTTATATGTATAAACATATGTTCAGCAATGTTATACATTTTCATTTTCTACTAACGGCTCGGCCACGACCTGCCCCCCAATTCTGTAACTTGTTTTTAGCTCACCTCAACGCTCATCCACCGCGATGCGTAGTAACAAAGCGTAGGTAGAGAGCTCTAGTTTCGTGACGGGCGACCGGCGGGGTGAGACGCATTAACGCGTAGCGAATAACAGCCCTGGAGCGGTGGCAGCAGTTTCGAACTATTGTCGCACCAAAGCGTGTTATGACTTTTGTCCTCAATCGAACGGTTTGGGAACTCAACAATGAAGCCTGAAATCACTTGTGATTCTTATGTCGCAGGCATCCATAAGCTAAGGTGTCTGCTTACCATCAGGCAGACCGTACGCTTGTTTGCCACCGCCGTAGTACAAAGCTAATTTTAAGGCCACTGTGAAGGTTCAGTTTATGGGAAGTTCCTGATGGCAATGTTTATAAGTTTAATAATGATAATTTTTGACGATCGGTTCTTGTTGCGTTCATAATTCGGCTTTTTAGGTTGAATAACTACCAAGGATGAGCATAGAGGTAGAGCTGTCAAGAATGGGAGGTGTCAAAATATGATACATTATATGAAAACACATAATTGCACAGGTGGGTTGTACCAAACCTTCTGTAAACGTAAGCGACGTTCGTTAAAATCTATTGACAAGTTTGTATGGAATGACAGCTGCCGGCGCCATATTTAACGTTGATCGGCCTGTCATTGTAAGTTGGGTTGGGGCAACCCGCCCTAAAGTCTAGGAAGAGGAGCGTTAAAATAAAACACTGCTACCTTTCATTTATTTTATTAGTAAGAATGCACATTGCATAGCTTATGTTATGATCTAAATATAATCAACACCAGTGAAATTTATTCAGGCAAAATTCTCGGATCAGAAACGAATATCCCACATGAGAACTAAACTCTAACACAGGGTGCCCGTTACAATTTGGTATAATGCAGTAATGATGATGAACGGAAGTCCTATCACAAATAACTATAGTCTAATAAAAATAGGCGAGTGGAAACATCCCTAGTTTATAATATAATGTACGTCAATAATTATGCTATTGTTAGTATACCTATTAAATAATTATAATTATTAATAATTGAGACGTTAGCGTGGAAGGGTCTAGATCCAGCTTGCTTTCAGCGCCATCTATCTTTGTCCCCAGGAACTCCAGCGCGGCGAAACCTTACGCCGTCGTCAAAACTTAAACCACTAGATGGCGCTGGCGACAGCCGAGTGATTTAAACAGTGTCCACACTAACCAAAATACGCTCAAAGCCAACGTGTATGTCGCTTCTAGAATTAAGTGCTCCAAAGAAAAACGAGCGGTGCAAAACGAATTGAGGATCTAAAAATTCCAGCTTTCTCAACCTTAAATACTTCATTTATAAACACTACATAACCATGGGGTATTTTAGGTCAATGGGAACATATTTTGTTAAATATTTCGCCCCTGCTTTTGAACGTGACATTCGAAATATTTGAACTCTTGTTCCGTTAGAAAGCCGAACACACTCTAAAACACCTCCCAGTGGCCAAGTACTGGGCAGTATTAAAATGCTGTTCAGACAAAGGAAACAAATAAATATAAAAGGAACACTTTACATGGGACACTTGGTGGCCGAAAACTACCACGAAAACTATGTGTTCTTAGAACAAAATGATTAATCTAAGAACATGACATTGTAACGCCGCTGGGCGCCTGATGTACAAGTGCGGAACATTACTTATCATGTTTAAAAAATTTAGCTATAGCCAAAATTTCTTTACAAGTTATTTGTCAACGATCGTTGTTATTTGATTGCTTAACATAAGTAAATGTGTTTTTCAACATATAATGAAAGTAAGAACACAAAATTATACTTGGTAGTTCCAAAGGGCCCACTAAGCGTCCAACGTCATTTCCAAATAAATGTTCCCGCGCAGAACACAGACGCCGCTGCCTCGCAGCCCGAGACAAGAACCACGAAACACGAAGTGTGTGTTCCGAACACTGAACGCGCGTTTGGCATATTTCTCCTCCATAAAACCGCGAAGCCTTGGCATGTCTTCGTCATGAACAATCAAAAGCTCGCAGTCGCTCGTTGAAATATCACGAAACTTGGCGCCCAACTTCGGGTAAGCGGTCGTGATTGACACGTTCAACTAGATTGGTTTGTGGGGGTAAGTACTTGCCTTCGAACGTATGAACCACGGGCGCGAACTGAAACACCGGACACTAAACCCGCACAGATACAATATGAAATCCTCCGAATGATTCACCTCACTGCCGTGTGATCTGTATCTTAGACGGTTTAGAATCCTCTCTGAATTATTGTCAAATCTAAACTCGCTTTGAGGCCCGTTTCCTCGAGAGACCTTTGTTCTAGAAGCGTCAGAACTCGTTGGGTTTCAACTTGAATACAATTACCGTGCTCGTAACACTATGGCACATTTACCATGAACTTATTTAATCTTACATCAATTGCATTATATATTGTTTATCTTTATATCTCGACTATACCGTGAGCTATGAGATGTATATCTATCACACAAATTATGATCTTTGGCTATATTCCGTGATGTGATCTTAAAACTAAAGTCGTGTCGAAGTACTTTGGAAATATAAGTGCTTATCGATTTTATAATTCAAATTGGACTATTTCTAAATAATTCATTTTACGTGCGTTAGAGTATGGATTGGAGACAAAAAATCGGAATGTTGGTCCTCAAAAGAGAATAATTCTATCTTTTATCGACAATCCATGCTCTGACGTTATCTTACTTGTCTAAAACATCGGAATGTGGCGTCAGTGGCGTCCAACACGACTCTCCTGACCATATTTTCAACCCTCCCAGGGTATCTTCTGCCTCTCTATGAGCTAGCTGTTTACAATATTGATCAGAACCTTAAATCACCCTCAAAACTGCAAACTATACAAGTTTACACATGTATTAAAGCAACCAGGCTAACGGTCTAAATTCATTGGGTCTTTCTGGGATGGTAACATTTTCTACATTACTTAAAATTTTAATATTAGATTTTGTCTATCCTAATTTCCACGAGTAGTTTGTATTCCTTTCTTAATCTCTCCGTATTTCCACCCGGGTCTTATCATGAAACGTAGTTTCAGAACATCAAATGATTATAAACACCTTCAAGCTACATCAAACCAAGCCATCTTTTTTATCTGTTAAATAGACCAGTGTTGTGTGTGATAAACCAGATAAAAAGATCACCCTGAATCAAAACGTTACATTTATTTTCACATCCTTATGACATTCCTTCCTTGAATAGGCACTCAAAGCTGAATAACATCTAAAAATTCGAAATTTCCATTAGGTTCCGTTAGCGGAAATAATTTGTCATGCTTAGACGGAGATTTTAGAACATATAAGACCTAACAGTTCACGTTCTATCTCAGACTGACAACTGGGGCTAATACCAAAAAGCTAAAAGTTACAATTTTACCAGTCAAAATTGACAGCACTGAGACGCTTCACCAATAACAACTGGTCATTTCACCGGTGTTCCTTGTAACTTGTAGACTTGTAAAATTATAACATGCAGCTTCTTGAAACCAGCCTCTGCTATTTCTGGTGAAGATGACGGAAACTAGACGTACCATTCTACGTTAGATGTTAGCCAAGTCTGATATTAAGAATGACACATCTAGTTTCCCTCATCATCAGCCAGCCAATTAAGCTTTGATAATGCTCTTAACATGATATTCCATAGATGTTTACAACGTTATATTTTGGGAACGTACTAACCTGCCTTAAGTTGTAATGTAACAAGTTGTTGTGACCAGTTTTCTATCAGTAAACGTCATGTCTCCGTATCTTCATCTCCGACTGAATGTAGAAAGGTTCCAGTGAGAGAACTTCCGGTTTCGGCTATGCTTTTATTTCCTTTCCTCGAAAACAAATCTAAATCTCTGCTAATACTCCCCGAGATAAAAACCAGGTGCATCGTCCTTTAAACTAAGACCCCTGTTACATATCAAAATTCTAGAATCCCATAGGACGTGCTGGTTTGAAAATGGGAATGAGAATCAAACCAGCAACGTCCTTAAATAGCTGGCTATATCATTCACTGCTTATTGGTACCCGATCTTGATTGTAGACTGTGGAGGCCTCTTTCTTGTATATATTTACCTTTCCCTGTGGATGTTTGATCTAAGCCCTGTCGGACGCCGCTGAGGCCGCGGGCGCGCTTAGTTGTTGGGTTTCTCTTCCTTGGCGAGATCGGCCAGGTTCTCGATCTCGATCTCGTGGATGTGGCGACCGGAGAACTGGATGTAGTGGGCGGGTTCCTCAACGGAGCGTTTGCGAACTAGAATTGACAATGACTGAGTGTGAACTTCGGGTTTTCTGGGGTTCAATATCCGCGTGCTGAACGTACTTTGTGAGATTGAAAAAATCCATTAATGCATCAAAATAGTATCCTATCTCAAAAAGTTTCACTGCCGCATGTTCTTTCTGGATTCTTAAAAGTGATCTAGGTGACTAAGGACATTGTAAGTTTATCTGTTAAAGTAGAATCAGACGGTTCACTGGAATAAATGTTCACTCGAGTGAATGCTTCATTTTTCTTTCGTTTTGTTTCGTTTTCGTTCAGATGAGTCACTTTGAGTGAAAGATGCAAAATGAAAAAGGAAAATGAAAGAAAAGTGAACTGTCTGATTCTACCTTTACGGGTCGCGTCTCAAACTAGTGATTCAATATATAGAGGCAAGAGTAAGCATTTAGAGGAAGTATATGGAAGGTATATAAAGGTAGGATTTTTGGATTAACTTACTGGTGGACTACGGTGCAACAAGAAACTAAATGTCATGCCTTTCTTATTTAGGAGATCTAGTAGGGATCTCTAGCTAGAGTAACTTACTGGGAGAGTCGGTACGCTCCAGATTGTAGACGGGCTTGGCATGGCACAGGTCGGCGAGCAAGCGCCGGCGAGGAGCCCGCGCGGGCAGCCGCGCGCGCAGCGTCGAGCGCACGGGGCTCACGTCGAAGGGGTCGCCCTGGTGGATGCTCAGTAGCTAGTAGGGATCTCTAGCTAGAGTAACTTACTGGGAGAGTCGGTACGCTCCAGATTGTAGACGGGCTTGGCATGGCACAGGTCGGCGAGCAAGCGCCGGCGAGGAGCCCGCGCGGGCAGCAGCGCGCGCAGCGTCGAGCGCACGGGGCTCACGTCGAAGGGGTCGCCCTGGTGGATGCTCAGTAGCTAGTAGGGATCTCTAGCTAGAGTAACTTACTGGGAGAGTCGGTACGCTCCAGATTGTAGACGGGCTTGGCATGGCACAGGTCGGCGAGCAAGCGCCGGCGAGGAGCCCGCGCGGGCAGCAGCGCGCGCAGCGTCGAGCGCACGGGGCTCACGTCGAAGGGGTCGCCCTGGTGGATGCTCAGTAGCTAGTAGGGATCTCTAGCTAGAGTAACTTACTGGGAGAGTCGGTACGCTCCAGATTGTAGACGGGCTTGGCATGGCACAGGTCGGCGAGCAAGCGCCGGCGAGGAGCCCGCGCGGGCAGCAGCGCGCGCAGCGTCGAGCGCACGGGGCTCACGTCGAAGGGGTCGCCCTGGTGGATGCTCAGTAGCTAGTAGGGATCTCTAGCTAGAGTAACTTACTGGGAGAGTCGGTACGCTCCAGATTGTAGACGGGCTTGGCATGGCACAGGTCGGCGAGCAAGCGCCGGCGAGGAGCCCGCGCGGGCAGCCGCGCGCGCAGCGTCGAGCGCACGGGGCTCACGTCGAAGGGGTCGCCCTGGTGGATGCTCAGTAGCTAGTAGGGATCTCTAGCTAGAGTAACTTACTGGGAGAGTCGGTACGCTCCAGATTGTAGACGGGCTTGGCATGGCACAGGTCGGCGAGCAAGCGCCGGCGAGGAGCCCGCGCGGGCAGCCGCGCGCGCAGCGTCGAGCGCACGGGGCTCACGTCGAAGGGGTCGCCCTGGTGGATGCTCAGTAGCTAGTAGGGATCTCTAGCTAGAGTAACTTACTGGGAGAGTCGGTACGCTCCAGATTGTAGACGGGCTTGGCATGGCACAGGTCGGCGAGCAAGCGCCGGCGAGGAGCCCGCGCGGGCAGCCGCGCGCGCAGCGTCGAGCGCACGGGGCTCACGTCGAAGGGGTCGCCCTGGTGGATGCTCAGTAGCTAGTAGGGATCTCTAGCTAGAGTAACTTACTGGGAGAGTCGGTACGCTCCAGATTGTAGACGGGCTTGGCATGGCACAGGTCGGCGAGCAAGCGCCGGCGAGGAGCCCGCGCGGGCAGCCGCGCGCGCAGCGTCGAGCGCACGGGGCTCACGTCGAAGGGGTCGCCCTGGTGGATGCTCAGTAGCTAGTAGGGATCTCTAGCTAGAGTAACTTACTGGGAGAGTCGGTACGCTCCAGATTGTAGACGGGCTTGGCATGGCACAGGTCGGCGAGCAAGCGCCGGCGAGGAGCCCGCGCGGGCAGCAGCGCGCGCAGCGTCGAGCGCACGGGGCTCACGTCGAAGGGGTCGCCCTGGTGGATGCTCAGTAGCTAGTAGGGATCTCTAGCTAGAGTAACTTACTGGGAGAGTCGGTACGCTCCAGATTGTAGACGGGCTTGGCATGGCACAGGTCGGCGAGCAAGCGCCGGCGAGGAGCCCGCGCGGGCAGCAGCGCGCGCAGCGTCGAGCGCACGGGGCTCACGTCGAAGGGGTCGCCCTGGTGGATGCTCAGTAGCTAGTAGGGATCTCTAGCTAGAGTAACTTACTGGGAGAGTCGGTACGCTCCAGATTGTAGACGGGCTTGGCATGGCACAGGTCGGCGAGCAAGCGCCGGCGAGGAGCCCGCGCGGGCAGCAGCGCGCGCAGCGTCGAGCGCACGGGGCTCACGTCGAAGGGGTCGCCCTGGTGGATGCTCAGTAGCTAGTAGGGATCTCTAGCTAGAGTAACTTACTGGGAGAGTCGGTACGCTCCAGATTGTAGACGGGCTTGGCATGGCACAGGTCGGCGAGCAAGCGCCGGCGAGGAGCCCGCGCGGGCAGCAGCGCGCGCAGCGTCGAGCGCACGGGGCTCACGTCGAAGGGGTCGCCCTGGTGGATGCTCAGTAGCTAGTAGGGATCTCTAGCTAGAGTAACTTACTGGGAGAGTCGGTACGCTCCAGATTGTAGACGGGCTTGGCATGGCACAGGTCGGCGAGCAAGCGCCGGCGAGGAGCCCGCGCGGGCAGCAGCGCGCGCAGCGTCGAGCGCACGGGGCTCACGTCGAAGGGGTCGCCCTGGTGGATGCTCAGTAGCTAGTAGGGATCTCTAGCTAGAGTAACTTACTGGGAGAGTCGGTACGCTCCAGATTGTAGACGGGCTTGGCATGGCACAGGTCGGCGAGCAAGCGCCGGCGAGGAGCCCGCGCGGGCAGCCGCGCGCGCAGCGTCGAGCGCACGGGGCTCACGTCGAAGGGGTCGCCCTGGTGGATGCTCAGTAGCTAGTAGGGATCTCTAGCTAGAGTAACTTACTGGGAGAGTCGGTACGCTCCAGATTGTAGACGGGCTTGGCATGGCACAGGTCGGCGAGCAAGCGCCGGCGAGGAGCCCGCGCGGGCAGCAGCGCGCGCAGCGTCGAGCGCACGGGGCTCACGTCGAAGGGGTCGCCCTGGTGGATGCTCAGTAGCTAGTAGGGATCTCTAGCTAGAGTAACTTACTGGGAGAGTCGGTACGCTCCAGATTGTAGACGGGCTTGGCATGGCACAGGTCGGCGAGCAAGCGCCGGCGAGGAGCCCGCGCGGGCAGCAGCGCGCGCAGCGTCGAGCGCACGGGGCTCACGTCGAAGGGGTCGCCCTGGTGGATGCTCAGTAGCTAGTAGGGATCTCTAGCTAGAGTAACTTACTGGGAGAGTCGGTACGCTCCAGATTGTAGACGGGCTTGGCATGGCACAGGTCGGCGAGCAAGCGCCGGCGAGGAGCCCGCGCGGGCAGCCGCGCGCGCAGCGTCGAGCGCACGGGGCTCACGTCGAAGGGGTCGCCCTGGTGGATGCTCAGTAGCTAGTAGGGATCTCTAGCTAGAGTAACTTACTGGGAGAGTCGGTACGCTCCAGATTGTAGACGGGCTTGGCATGGCACAGGTCGGCGAGCAAGCGCCGGCGAGGAGCCCGCGCGGGCAGCCGCGCGCGCAGCGTCGAGCGCACGGGGCTCACGTCGAAGGGGTCGCCCTGGTGGATGCTCAGTAGCTAGTAGGGATCTCTAGCTAGAGTAACTTACTGGGAGAGTCGGTACGCTCCAGATTGTAGACGGGCTTGGCATGGCACAGGTCGGCGAGCAAGCGCCGGCGAGGAGCCCGCGCGGGCAGCAGCGCGCGCAGCGTCGAGCGCACGGGGCTCACGTCGAAGGGGTCGCCCTGGTGGATGCTCAGTAGCTAGTAGGGATCTCTAGCTAGAGTAACTTACTGGGAGAGTCGGTACGCTCCAGATTGTAGACGGGCTTGGCATGGCACAGGTCGGCGAGCAAGCGCCGGCGAGGAGCCCGCGCGGGCAGCAGCGCGCGCAGCGTCGAGCGCACGGGGCTCACGTCGAAGGGGTCGCCCTGGTGGATGCTCAGTAGCTAGTAGGGATCTCTAGCTAGAGTAACTTACTGGGAGAGTCGGTACGCTCCAGATTGTAGACGGGCTTGGCATGGCACAGGTCGGCGAGCAAGCGCCGGCGAGGAGCCCGCGCGGGCAGCAGCGCGCGCAGCGTCGAGCGCACGGGGCTCACGTCGAAGGGGTCGCCCTGGTGGATGCTCAGTAGCTAGTAGGGATCTCTAGCTAGAGTAACTTACTGGGAGAGTCGGTACGCTCCAGATTGTAGACGGGCTTGGCATGGCACAGGTCGGCGAGCAAGCGCCGGCGAGGAGCCCGCGCGGGCAGCCGCGCGCGCAGCGTCGAGCGCACGGGGCTCACGTCGAAGGGGTCGCCCTGGTGGATGCTCAGTAGCTAGTAGGGATCTCTAGCTAGAGTAACTTACTGGGAGAGTCGGTACGCTCCAGATTGTAGACGGGCTTGGCATGGCACAGGTCGGCGAGCAAGCGCCGGCGAGGAGCCCGCGCGGGCAGCAGCGCGCGCAGCGTCGAGCGCACGGGGCTCACGTCGAAGGGGTCGCCCTGGTGGATGCTCAGTAGCTAGTAGGGATCTCTAGCTAGAGTAACTTACTGGGAGAGTCGGTACGCTCCAGATTGTAGACGGGCTTGGCATGGCACAGGTCGGCGAGCAAGCGCCGGCGAGGAGCCCGCGCGGGCAGCCGCGCGCGCAGCGTCGAGCGCACGGGGCTCACGTCGAAGGGGTCGCCCTGGTGGATGCTCAGTAGCTAGTAGGGATCTCTAGCTAGAGTAACTTACTGGGAGAGTCGGTACGCTCCAGATTGTAGACGGGCTTGGCATGGCACAGGTCGGCGAGCAAGCGCCGGCGAGGAGCCCGCGCGGGCAGCAGCGCGCGCAGCGTCGAGCGCACGGGGCTCACGTCGAAGGGGTCGCCCTGGTGGATGCTCAGTAGCTAGTAGGGATCTCTAGCTAGAGTAACTTACTGGGAGAGTCGGTACGCTCCAGATTGTAGACGGGCTTGGCATGGCACAGGTCGGCGAGCAAGCGCCGGCGAGGAGCCCGCGCGGGCAGCAGCGCGCGCAGCGTCGAGCGCACGGGGCTCACGTCGAAGGGGTCGCCCTGGTGGATGCTCAGTAGCTAGTAGGGATCTCTAGCTAGAGTAACTTACTGGGAGAGTCGGTACGCTCCAGATTGTAGACGGGCTTGGCATGGCACAGGTCGGCGAGCAAGCGCCGGCGAGGAGCCCGCGCGGGCAGCAGCGCGCGCAGCGTCGAGCGCACGGGGCTCACGTCGAAGGGGTCGCCCTGGTGGATGCTCAGTAGCTAGTAGGGATCTCTAGCTAGAGTAACTTACTGGGAGAGTCGGTACGCTCCAGATTGTAGACGGGCTTGGCATGGCACAGGTCGGCGAGCAAGCGCCGGCGAGGAGCCCGCGCGGGCAGCCGCGCGCGCAGCGTCGAGCGCACGGGGCTCACGTCGAAGGGGTCGCCCTGGTGGATGCTCAGTAGCTAGTAGGGATCTCTAGCTAGAGTAACTTACTGGGAGAGTCGGTACGCTCCAGATTGTAGACGGGCTTGGCATGGCACAGGTCGGCGAGCAAGCGCCGGCGAGGAGCCCGCGCGGGCAGCCGCGCGCGCAGCGTCGAGCGCACGGGGCTCACGTCGAAGGGGTCGCCCTGGTGGATGCTCAGTAGCTAGTAGGGATCTCTAGCTAGAGTAACTTACTGGGAGAGTCGGTACGCTCCAGATTGTAGACGGGCTTGGCATGGCACAGGTCGGCGAGCAAGCGCCGGCGAGGAGCCCGCGCGGGCAGCAGCGCGCGCAGCGTCGAGCGCACGGGGCTCACGTCGAAGGGGTCGCCCTGGTGGATGCTCAGTAGCTAGTAGGGATCTCTAGCTAGAGTAACTTACTGGGAGAGTCGGTACGCTCCAGATTGTAGACGGGCTTGGCATGGCACAGGTCGGCGAGCAAGCGCCGGCGAGGAGCCCGCGCGGGCAGCAGCGCGCGCAGCGTCGAGCGCACGGGGCTCACGTCGAAGGGGTCGCCCTGGTGGATGCTCAGTAGCTAGTAGGGATCTCTAGCTAGAGTAACTTACTGGGAGAGTCGGTACGCTCCAGATTGTAGACGGGCTTGGCATGGCACAGGTCGGCGAGCAAGCGCCGGCGAGGAGCCCGCGCGGGCAGCAGCGCGCGCAGCGTCGAGCGCACGGGGCTCACGTCGAAGGGGTCGCCCTGGTGGATGCTCAGTAGCTAGTAGGGATCTCTAGCTAGAGTAACTTACTGGGAGAGTCGGTACGCTCCAGATTGTAGACGGGCTTGGCATGGCACAGGTCGGCGAGCAAGCGCCGGCGAGGAGCCCGCGCGGGCAGCAGCGCGCGCAGCGTCGAGCGCACGGGGCTCACGTCGAAGGGGTCGCCCTGGTGGATGCTCAGTAGCTAGTAGGGATCTCTAGCTAGAGTAACTTACTGGGAGAGTCGGTACGCTCCAGATTGTAGACGGGCTTGGCATGGCACAGGTCGGCGAGCAAGCGCCGGCGAGGAGCCCGCGCGGGCAGCCGCGCGCGCAGCGTCGAGCGCACGGGGCTCACGTCGAAGGGGTCGCCCTGGTGGATGCTCAGTAGCTAGTAGGGATCTCTAGCTAGAGTAACTTACTGGGAGAGTCGGTACGCTCCAGATTGTAGACGGGCTTGGCATGGCACAGGTCGGCGAGCAAGCGCCGGCGAGGAGCCCGCGCGGGCAGCCGCGCGCGCAGCGTCGAGCGCACGGGGCTCACGTCGAAGGGGTCGCCCTGGTGGATGCTCAGTAGCTAGTAGGGATCTCTAGCTAGAGTAACTTACTGGGAGAGTCGGTACGCTCCAGATTGTAGACGGGCTTGGCATGGCACAGGTCGGCGAGCAAGCGCCGGCGAGGAGCCCGCGCGGGCAGCAGCGCGCGCAGCGTCGAGCGCACGGGGCTCACGTCGAAGGGGTCGCCCTGGTGGATGCTCAGTAGCTAGTAGGGATCTCTAGCTAGAGTAACTTACTGGGAGAGTCGGTACGCTCCAGATTGTAGACGGGCTTGGCATGGCACAGGTCGGCGAGCAAGCGCCGGCGAGGAGCCCGCGCGGGCAGCAGCGCGCGCAGCGTCGAGCGCACGGGGCTCACGTCGAAGGGGTCGCCCTGGTGGATGCTCAGTAGCTAGTAGGGATCTCTAGCTAGAGTAACTTACTGGGAGAGTCGGTACGCTCCAGATTGTAGACGGGCTTGGCATGGCACAGGTCGGCGAGCAAGCGCCGGCGAGGAGCCCGCGCGGGCAGCAGCGCGCGCAGCGTCGAGCGCACGGGGCTCACGTCGAAGGGGTCGCCCTGGTGGATGCTCAGTAGCTAGTAGGGATCTCTAGCTAGAGTAACTTACTGGGAGAGTCGGTACGCTCCAGATTGTAGACGGGCTTGGCATGGCACAGGTCGGCGAGCAAGCGCCGGCGAGGAGCCCGCGCGGGCAGCCGCGCGCGCAGCGTCGAGCGCACGGGGCTCACGTCGAAGGGGTCGCCCTGGTGGATGCTCAGTAGCTAGTAGGGATCTCTAGCTAGAGTAACTTACTGGGAGAGTCGGTACGCTCCAGATTGTAGACGGGCTTGGCATGGCACAGGTCGGCGAGCAAGCGCCGGCGAGGAGCCCGCGCGGGCAGCAGCGCGCGCAGCGTCGAGCGCACGGGGCTCACGTCGAAGGGGTCGCCCTGGTGGATGCTCAGTAGCTAGTAGGGATCTCTAGCTAGAGTAACTTACTGGGAGAGTCGGTACGCTCCAGATTGTAGACGGGCTTGGCATGGCACAGGTCGGCGAGCAAGCGCCGGCGAGGAGCCCGCGCGGGCAGCCGCGCGCGCAGCGTCGAGCGCACGGGGCTCACGTCGAAGGGGTCGCCCTGGTGGATGCTCAGTAGCTAGTAGGGATCTCTAGCTAGAGTAACTTACTGGGAGAGTCGGTACGCTCCAGATTGTAGACGGGCTTGGCATGGCACAGGTCGGCGAGCAAGCGCCGGCGAGGAGCCCGCGCGGGCAGCCGCGCGCGCAGCGTCGAGCGCACGGGGCTCACGTCGAAGGGGTCGCCCTGGTGGATGCTCAGTAGCTAGTAGGGATCTCTAGCTAGAGTAACTTACTGGGAGAGTCGGTACGCTCCAGATTGTAGACGGGCTTGGCATGGCACAGGTCGGCGAGCAAGCGCCGGCGAGGAGCCCGCGCGGGCAGCCGCGCGCGCAGCGTCGAGCGCACGGGGCTCACGTCGAAGGGGTCGCCCTGGTGGATGCTCAGTAGCTAGTAGGGATCTCTAGCTAGAGTAACTTACTGGGAGAGTCGGTACGCTCCAGATTGTAGACGGGCTTGGCATGGCACAGGTCGGCGAGCAAGCGCCGGCGAGGAGCCCGCGCGGGCAGCAGCGCGCGCAGCGTCGAGCGCACGGGGCTCACGTCGAAGGGGTCGCCCTGGTGGATGCTCAGTAGCTAGTAGGGATCTCTAGCTAGAGTAACTTACTGGGAGAGTCGGTACGCTCCAGATTGTAGACGGGCTTGGCATGGCACAGGTCGGCGAGCAAGCGCCGGCGAGGAGCCCGCGCGGGCAGCAGCGCGCGCAGCGTCGAGCGCACGGGGCTCACGTCGAAGGGGTCGCCCTGGTGGATGCTCAGGACGAAGGCCTGCGGAGTCAGCACCAGCGACGCGTCCAGTTCCATGGTGAAGCAGCGGTCAGAGTCCACGATGGCTGGAGAACCATAAACAGTATATGTTAGGTTGCACTCCGATTCGCTCTTGGGTTGCTCGGGATGTGTGCCAGGCTAACGCTGGTCATATCACATCATTTTGATTTTGTGGGGTATCAGATAATTTTACTCGGTCCGATCCTATATTTATGCTGTTACAAGCAAATGATTTTAATGCTGGCTGTAAAGCATCACATAAAGTTTACCACCTGTGTATCGTCATATAGTCATACCTTCAATTGATGATGAGATATTTTTACAAAGCGGCCAATGGTCATATTTATGCTGGTGACTGTCCCATACCTAATTTAAGTATTTATCGATAATTTAAAAATTAAACATTATGTATGTAGACAAAATTAGTCCTAAATAAAAAAAAATCCTCATGATATTGAGTCGTTATTCGTCATCCAGTAGATATATAGATATTTTATTATGAAATAACATAGAATTAAAGTATTTTCAATTTAGGTACCTACTATACTACCGTCCACATTAAATACCTACATATATGCGTACCTCCTACTCAATTTGTTTGCAGCTGTTTTGATTAAGAAATGTCTGTCGCCAGTAGCATAAAATGGCATAGGTATATTGTTTAATGTTTACCCTTCTCCGTTGTCGCTTTCCCATCGGATCAGGAAGAAAAGGTTGGATTTCGACAAAATCGAGTACAATTAGCTCCAAGCATTTTCATTAATCTGACTGCATAATTACCTACCAATAAAATAGCAACAGCAAAATTCTATAACGGGGCTGGGGCTATTACCTACAATAATTATATGAACGCTAATACTTGCAAAATGTGTAATGGTCGAAGGTCTGGAATGAGAAGTATTACTTTGCGTAATTTAACACTTTTATTTCTGAATTAAAATCTTTTACCAATTAGAAGCGTTTAGCAATAATGTTGACATGTACGAATTCAGTTATGATTGTGTTGGACTGGCTATGCAGGATTCCACAGTAACTCGCTAACACACCGCTTCTATGTGATTAACACGTTAATAATATCGAAAATAAAGCTATCACCGACAAATTAGACAGACCAGCTTAATATGTGACAATGGCACTACAATACAATGGCTAATGCCATTGTCACAAATTAAGGTGGCTTGTCTCCCATTTACCTTGCGGTGATAGTAACAAAGCCACTTCACCTATATACTGACCTATTATTGAAAATTATGTGATCTCTGTCTCAAATCCTTATAGGAAGAATGAAGTAATCTTCTCGTGATAATCCAATCTTTACTCACAGAAGACATAAAATAATGACTTACTAGTATAATTAGCGTCAAAGTCATGAATGAAGCTAGTCTGCCTGCCGTTCTCAAAGACGGTTATCTTCTCGATCTGGTCGCCGATATCCAGCTCTTCGCGAAGGAAGTTGACGACGTCGTCAGGCGACGGGTCGTCGGCGAACACCTGCAGTTCTGGATCCATGGTGGTGGACCAGCGGAGCGGGAGCATGCGGTAGTTCTGCTCCATCATGGCTGACTCCTGCAACTGTAAGTGCGGTGTCAGAAGTAAATGTATATTCTCACTCAAGCGCAAGTTACGCAAACATCTATTTGAAAACTAAGGACGACTTTCAGCGGCGGCGGCAGCGGCAGAGGTGGGCCTAATTATACTGCGTGGAACGGAACGATGGACTTTCCCGAAAGAGGGGGATTATTGAGCGCTAGTACGTCACATTTTCCAGATAAACTATTTTTTTTGACGCGTTTTTTTTTAAACATTTATATGGAGCTCGTCGCTCCAGTCAGCCAACGCTCCATACAAAGGTAAAAAAAAAATCGCGTCAAAAAAAATAGTTTATCTGGAAAATGTGACGTACTAGCGCTCAATAATCCCCCTCTTGCGGGAAAGTCCATCGTTCCGTTCCACGCTGTATAACTATTGTATACAATACTTTTTCTACGAGTCAACTGAACTAATTAAACAAACTTGGTATCTATTGAAAACTAAATGCAACCAACGGCTTTTTCTTTTTTGTGCGTTGATGTCTATTACCTTTTGATTTTCTCATGACGGCGTCCTATTGGTCAAATACATTATAGTTCAGTAAAGGTGCCATGTGATTGGTCAATTTAATTTTAGTTGTCTCAACAGTTATGAAATGTATAGTTGGGAGCTCCATAGTAAAAAGTATGTGATTTAAGTTTGGTGTACGAAGTCTTAATTGAAACATTAAGGTCGACGAGTATAAAAACATATTTGTATACTCGTCGATCGTACGTGTTTTTTTTTAAATACTAGATCCGTTATCATGTTTTCAGTTTGTTTCGTAGTTATAATTGTTCGGTGTTATGACATCAATGACTGTGATAGAAAATTCTGTGGCTTCATTACTAATTAATAACTTTAATTGATTGTGCAATACGTAATTTGCTAATAAATAATTTGGTTTTGCATGTAACCATTATGTATTTTACAATATTGGTATCGATTTATGTATCTACTGTGATATTTGTATAGGCAAAGCATGGACATTGTTTATGAATCGTCGTAAATGGAATCGTCGGTTTATAACCCGGTACGATTATAAACTGAAAATTAGTATGCTAGGTTAGTCCCAAAGCTCTGAAAGGGGGCAGGAGTCAGAGCATTAAGACTTCTTAACACCACCACCACTTGGTGACACAAGCCTATTGACTTGTTATGAGCAAGTTTTTATAGGCGTTAGGCACCGAACTAAATAACCATAGAATGCGAGCTCCTTACAGATATTGGACAGATAATGTCCTAATGTGACCTAACTTGGATAGCCCTTTATCCAGCAGCGGACTAAAATAGGTGAAAGATTATGAGGATACCGTCTTTGGTTTAATTTGGTTTCAGTTCCACGGATTTAAAGCTGGTGAGTAGTCACTGACGTTGTGCTGTAGCAATTTATGATCTAATGAAGCCTACCTGCTTGGTGTCAATGGGGATCGAGCAGAATCGCTGGTAGCGTAGCTGGCGCAGCTGGCATCGGCGGAGCATGTACAACCCGGAGTACATGCCCACCACCGCCAGCGCGACTACCAACAGACCCACGCTCATGCAGCAGCAGGGGAGCGGCTTCCGAGTGTAGGTTTCCACCTTCTCCGATTCCTGGAAAAAATGTGAAAAATTTGGTTCATCTAGAGGCTTCTAAGAGCCTTCCAGAGACTTGGAAAACTAGGCTTAGTTTTCCAAGTCTCTGGAAGGTTCTTTTAGCCATTGAACCTCTCTTGTTTACGACGTTGCTGCCGAGTGCATTGTTTTGTCCTTATAACATAATAAGTCAATTCTTCCCAAATTTATATTGCGTACCAGGAACCAGTATGCGTAATTTAATTATTTATAAAATACCGGAATTGTAAAATACACTTCGATGCAATGTAATTAACTAAGTATGCATAGCAAATTGCATGCGAAGCTTTCAGATGGGTTAGATGCTTCTGGGTGGCTTGAAAACTTCCAATGGTCATGCCGTTTCACTCAACAAAAACCCATTCACAATAAGGACCAAAATCCCCTATGGGTTAAAAGATCCGATATTATGGCAGCCGTTTTCTCACTTAACTAGTGGCTACACGACTTTGTGACACTAGGTAGCACGCGGTACGGCCGATCCAGCAAGGTAAGTGGTTTGTTAGGACCCTGATTTTATTATTATGTATTTTTCCCCTCACTGCTTCGGAAAGCCGTCTTTTATCCTTTAAAACCAGTGGGCAAAAACGCATTTTATCCACTAGTGGGGAAAGTAATTTGACCTTGGAGCGTGTTTAAGTAGCTTTTGACAGATAACAAAACGTAAAATGCTCATAATACAAAAAAACACAGATGATGTATTTCTGTTGCCGCTATGAGAAGAAATTCTACTTGATATTAGTTAACGTTATTATCACTGTTAAACAAAAATTTTAAAAATATTATTTAAATTAAATAAAGTTGCATGTTGCATTTTCCTCGCTACAGTGAGGTGAAAAGTTTTGTGTTACACACGGGTGCAAATTTATTTTACTTCTCGTGTGTTGAAACGCTCGCTACGCTCAGGGTTCTATTTTAGAACCACTCGCTTCGTTCTTGGTTCAACTATAGCATCCTTTCGCTTGCTCGTGTTTCAATTCCACACTCGCGGGTAAAATACAACTTTGCACCCTTGTATAACAATTAACTATTACAAATCCAGGGAGAATACAATACCATGGTTGAGAAGAGACGCATACAACGCATACGCAGTGAGAGCCCAAAATAACAAAGCTACTAATAAAAACCGTATAGCATCTGATACGATCCAGACATTACCCGAAGGAAATGAGTCATCAAAGAAAATACGCTCAGGAATTCAGTCGATTCTTCATACTCGTAGAAACAGTGTGTCTTAGATGGTCACGCGCTAAGAACATGATAATCATAGGATTATCACGTGTTTTGTAAATTTAATTAGATGTGCTCTGCCCACCCCTTTTGGAAATACAGGCGTGAGTTTACGTACGTGTTGCATAACAAAAACCAATCAAAACTTCCTGCACTCCCTAGGCAATGAAATGTGAAAGGTCGCGACCTAGATCCCGCGCGTTGCCCCGGCCGGGACCTCGAGACCTAACTACAGGTGTACTATTTAAAGGCCCTATACACTGTGCACCTCGTTTATACTATACTAGGATCATACACAGATTTAGGTTCCCGTTCGCTGTGGGCATCAATGATGTAATATAATAATTTACTTTAATAACAAAGTTTTAACCGACTTCAATTTAGTACTCCGCCAAGCCACGAGAACATTACATTTGACGAAAGCAAATGCGTTGATTATTAGACAAAAAAAACCAATCACTGTATGTGGGCCGATAATATTTGAGGGCTTCCGTCGATTCCACAAGGATCACCTTTGGCACTTCATTAGTTGCTATTTCAACGGAATCTTATCAGAATCTATGACGTACTTATTTACTTTTCTTTTAAGTACATGATTGAGGAATTCCATAAGTCATATGTGGTCTTCATAATCAATACCATTCCACCAAATTTATGATTTCCGGGTGTAAATACACGAGTTATAATAGAAAATACCAAAATCACTACACGCGTATAATTAAAGAGTTCCCTCAATTCCTCATGGACCAACCTGGAACCAAAAAAAAAATACGAATCGGCTCATCAACGACGGACAACTCACCAAATTTATGATTTCCGGGTGTATAAATACACGAGTTATAATTTACTTTAAAAACAAAGTTTTAACCGACTTCAATTTAGTACTCCGCCAAGCCACGAGAACATTTCTTTTCCAATTTACCTCATGAACTGATTTCCGAGAGCAAATGCGTTGATTATTATAGAAAAAAACCCAATCGCTGTATGTGACCCGATAATATTTGAGGACTTCCGTCAATTCCACAAGGATCACCCTTGGCACTTCATTAGTTGCTATTTCAACGGAATCTTATCAGAATCTGTGATATACTTTTGTACTTTTAAGTACATAATTGAGGAATTCCATAAGTCATCTGTGGTTTTCATCATCAATTCCACTCCACCAATTTATGATTTCCGGATGTAAATACACGAGTTATAATAGAAAATACCAAAATCACTACACGCGTGCCTAATATAATTGAGGAGTTTCCTCAATTCCTCTCATAGATCCCATCATCCAATAGAATTTTCAAAAAAATGGGACCCACCTGGAAGCATAAACTTACAAACAAAAAAAAAATTATGAATCTGCTCATCAATGACGGAGTTCTGAGGTAACAAACATTGAAAAAAAAAATACAACCGAATTGAGGACCTCCTTTTTTTTAAGTCGGTTAAATAGTAGAGCCTTAATGTTAATGCATATTTATGTGTGTCATGTAATTAGTATAGGTACTTTCTCTTCATAAATGTGAAGTGAAAATAAATTCGTGAATGTCCACCCTTACACAGTCTATGGTCTTATCTTTAAAAACCCAAATCACGATCTCTATGCCCTTCTCTTTCTGGCCAGCCTCCGAACGCTATACACCATATGTACCGCAATAAATATATTCTGTGAAATGAATGACCAGAAGATTTCAAGTGTTTCCTTCGGCACCCCACTCCGCTTCACCATGTCTTCCACCTTCACTGCCAATCATTTCCACAATACGGGTGATGCAGCTCAGCGGGAGCACCTGGGATTGCTTTAGTAGCGGATATTCGCTACCAAAGTAATTCATTCGTTGTCTGGCAAGGGCATGAGATCCACACAGTAGGTAAGTGTTCCATAGTCTCATCCTCCTCGCCACACATTCTACAGGACCACTTTCAGAATTTCAAAAATACCACGGAAACCTTTTGAAAAAAAAATCTCATGTTTCATGTGTCTATACCTACGTTAAGAGTGAACGAAGTACCTATAGCCGTGGACCCCTAGCAATCATGTCACGGACTCCTAAGGGGTCCATGGACCACACTTTAAGAAACTCTGGTTTAAAACATCCGATAGTCCTATCTTGGCCAAGAGATCCTTGACGCCGAAGTGCCCTGCGAACACCCCAGATATAATTCTGAGTTGCTTCCTGCTGGATTTCCAGTTTTTTTGGTTCAGCCGAGAAACAGCGAGATTGACTTTTTTTTCAGTTTAAAAAGTGAGTTTACTAAAAAAACTGTATACTGAACGGACCTGAGGGCATCTCGCACTTGCTAGTTCGAGCGACAGAGAGGGAGATACACGAACGAAGTTCGTTTTCGTTTGGCGGTACAACCTGACCCTTAAATTAGACAAGAATCGGTTGAGAATTGCGACCTATAGAGGTAAACAGGGGGACAATTCAATTTTGTGAGCAGATTCAATAACTATATAGAATTTGTTGGTATACTCAGCTTTTCTCATAAAAAGACTGGGTCGTTCTACAGCTCACAGGGCTACTAGTATACTTAATACATTTTTATTTTGCATTTTTTCCAAACTTAATTCGCAAATAAGCATAATATTAACACACGATTTAGTTACTACTACAGCTAGTACATATTTATAAAAGGAAGTATGAAGTAAATATTTATAGTTTATTACATGCGTCCTCAATTAAAACGCATATACCTAGATTATAGGAGGAAGAAAATAGTATATTGCAAGTAGGTATTATTGAACGAGGGAGCGAAGCGATTCTATGCTTCAGCTTGGCCCGAAAATCGTTCGGATGTCCATAGTCTCGCTGTCCCGCTGTCCGGCTGTTCTCCTCTAGGTCGGGTTTCTCAACCGATTCTCGTTATAGTTTGTGAGCCGGTTCGATAATTATAAACTTTTTTGATTCAATTTCTGATTTTTTTTCAATAAAAATGATTATGAAAAAACTGACTTACAGTGTCATTCGTTTATTACTTAGTATCTCTTCCAACAAAGCAGAATAGGTACCTCAAGAGGCCGATAGAGAGATTTATTTATTTATTTATTAAGAGATAACATCACATCAAGTTTTAAATATACATCGAACTAAGTACCTACGTTTTTAGGAACCCCGTTGACTACGGAACCCTAAAAACGTTATAGTTTCGCCATGTCCGTCTGTCCGTCCGTCTTCGGCTTAGCTCAGTAACCATTACTTCTACAAAACTGTGATTCGGCATGGGTATATAAATCAATCACACCGACAAAACAGTACAATAAAATCATGAAAAAAATTTTTTTTAATGGGACCTCCCCTACACCTAAAGCGGGGATGTATTTTTTTTCTCGTTCAAAAATATAATGGGTTTCCTTCAATCATTATTCAAATCAGTGATTCGTTTGCGAGATATTAGACTTCAAAGCCCTAATTTTTGTCCATGTGTCGTTCCGGTACATATAATGAATTTAAGAGGAAAACTATCACGGACTAAGTAGGCATAAGTAGTTAATGAGTAATAGTCGACCAACTTAATGTGCACTTGGAAAGGCCAATTTTCGTACAAATTCGGCCGACGCAACCGCACCGCACATCGATGTAACTAAGACAGACTGAGGGCCTACCGCGAAACGAAAACGAACTTCGTTTGTGGATTCTATCGTTACTTATTGAATACCAAAATAAAACAAAGTTTCGGAACACAATTTTACGTCATTTATGATTAATAAGTTCATTTATTAACGTTTCCCGCAGTCTTAGCTCGGTATTTTAGTTACTGCAGGTTTGAGCGGCGCAATTTATATTAAGATGAGTTCTCAAGTGACCCAATTGATACCAATTAAGAGATCGCCAATAAAATTACAAGCAATATGGAACTAGGTAAACGTAAGAAGGGTAGGTAGCATAGGAATTTACATATTATATCCGCAAGAATAATATACAGAATGCGCCAGCCCGGGATAGCTCGCGTGCAATCGATTTTCACCTCTATTGTTGTCTCTTACGGTCCATAACATCCTGCCTAAACCTATCGCGCACTGTATATCTTTTGATGCTCCTAATTGCTTTTGAGCCTGGCACTAATATTAATAGTGATATCACAAAAATAAGATTTAAATCAAGCAATACTTTTCAAAACACTTACCTCTTCCACAATAATAATTTCATCCGAAAGAGGACATTTTGCCGTGTCCTTCTTTATTTGAATGAAACCATTCGGCTTCGTTAATATAGTCATGGTGAAACGCGTTAATTTCCCGTTAAAGATTCAGCAAATATTTTATATTTGCAACTACGTATAAATCAAACCCGTCGCGCAGCCAAACTGCGCGGGGAGAAAAAAGGAGGAAAATTCACCCTCCCGCCCACTGCATACATCAATAACTATAATGTTGCCATAAATGAAAATAGGACCTAGTCTCGTTCCCACCAACTTTTCTGTAGCGGAACAGCGCTATGTAAACCGGTAAACTTCGGTACGTCACTATGAAAAAAAAACAAACTGCGAATCCGTTGCATCTATGACATTAGTCTATCTTGTCTACGCGTTCACAAAGTAAGAATAAGAAAAAAGAAAAGAAATCCAAGGGACGAGTCGTACATTTTTCCGTATTAAATAGGTTAATGAATCACCAACGTATAAAGTGCCGTTAAAACATGTTTGTTTAGTTCACTGTAGCTTTATTTTAAATTAGTTCTTTATTTCATTGTGTAATATCCACGTTTAATCGCTCGGTGTACGAGCACAGTTAAAATGGCGACTGACCCAACGAAAAACCGCATGCAAGTTTTTAAGAACACAGGCAAAGATGTCGACGTAAGTATCAAACGATTCCTATATCCCTTAACGCCATGTAGATAAAACCAAAAACTGTTATTAATGCTGCTAATTCATTTCGCGTGCGTGCAGGAAATGCGCAGGCGGAGAAACGAAGTGTCATTCGAACTAAGGAAGAATAAAAGAGAGGAAACCCTTCAAAAGCGGCGCAATGTGCCTGTCGGGGACTCGACGGACGAAGACGAGATCGAGAGGACGTTGGCGTCGACAGATCTGAAGGAGCTGGTGATGAACGCGGCGAACGCCGAGAACCCTGAAGTGCAGCTGGCGGCGGTGCAGCAGTGCCGTAAGCTGTTGTCCTCGGACAAGAACCCGCCCATCGACGAGCTCATCGCGACGGGCATCCTGCCCGTGCTGGTTCTTTGCCTCTCCCGCGCTGACAATGCCACCCTCCAGTTCGAGGCAGCTTGGGCGCTCACCAACATCGCCTCTGGCACCTCCGCACAGACCAACAAAGTCGTACACGCGGGCGCCGTTCCCTGCTTCCTACAACTCCTCATGTCTCCACACGAGAATGTGTGCGAGCAGGCTGTGTGGGCACTTGGAAACATCATCGGTGATGGGCCAGTGCTCCGAGACTTTGTGATTGAACTGGGAATGGTGCAGCCGCTGCTTAGCTTCATCAAACCTGATATACCTATTACGTTCCTGCGCAACGTCACTTGGGTTATTGTGAACCTGTGTAGAAGTAAGGACCCACCTCCTCCAGTCAAGACCATTCAGGAGATCCTCCCCGCACTCAACATACTCATCATGCACAGCGACATTAACGTAAGTATTAATAACAGTTATTAATACATAACATGGTCTTTCCTGGAACATTCTCTGTACGTAAATTTGTGATTATATTGCAGTTTTAATCTAGATCTACCCCCAGTCTTCTAGTATAGGTAGTTTAAATGTCCACATTTGTGGACCCCACTCAGAATGTACTTACTGACAAAAAGAGCACAGCAACATGTTGAAAAGAGATGTTCAACTACCCTCTTACTGTTGCATGTTTCTCATCAGTGAAACATGGGAACAGGTGTAAACAGCCCCTCCGTTTTATTATCTTCATTAGTAGTTTCACTAGTTGGCACTGTCACAGGTCTTAATATGTGGTGTGAGATATGACTGACTCAAATACCCATAAGATCCGGTCAAACTTATATAAACTAGGTTACTGAACACCAATTTTCTTTGCTGATGCCTTAATCAAATACTTTCATTCATCAGTTTTGCATTGCTTTCCATACATTTTCTGGACTTGCAAACATCCATAGACTATAGTGACTGCTTATCAAGCGGGCCATACACCACCCACAGGTGCTGGCTGGGCTGTTTATCACCATAGATGTTTAAAAAAAAAATATTTTGCAAACTTTTTGGAGGGAGACCAGTAATTAAGTAATTTATTTTAACTTTCTACTCTGGCATGTGGCAAGAAGCCATTACCTGATAATTGATTTAATTGCATGATGACTCACAGCCCCAAATTACATTGTTGTGAGCTAACAGCCCAAACCTTGATTCTTAGAATACATTTAGAGACAGCAATTTGTTTACAGTTTTTCAATGCATGTGAGAAGTATGTGTCAATTTATTTTGAAACTTAGCTTAAATATATGACCTAAATAGGCAGTTGGTTACTGTATAAAAGTTTGAAGTATTCAATTTCACAATCATTAGTCATGAGAAGCAGGGATACAATCATTTCATTTACTTTGTGTTTTTCTTTAAAAAATGTTGACATCCCAAAAGTATGACACAAAAAAACAATTAGTCCTTCAAAGTCCACAGGGAGGTTGTCCATCACCAAAATATTTTACTGATTGCTCCATTAGACCAAAACACAAAATGTAATCCGTTGAAGGGCTGAATTGTGTTTACATTATAAAGAATCCTTTTTAGGCAAGTCGTAAAATTGATCATAACAAAAACGTATGATTCATAGATTCATGAATAGTTATGAAGGACATAGCTGTATAATTTTATAAGTATGCATATCTAACCGAGTTTGTTTGAGAAGTATGAGTTTCGTATTTATTGCCTTTTGATCAACATAAGGATTCAAGCCACGTTATTAATAACAATGTTTACAACATATGTTTCAGTGCACATCTATATTATATATTACTTAGGTTAATTTGCAAATGAATTCATGTTTTTTTTGTTAGTTACTCAATATTTTCCGTATTTTAGGTAACTAAATAACTAAATAAAAAGCTTGGGATTTTTCTTAAAAATGTGGCATTTTATTTTCGCTTTGATTTGTGTGAAAATTGAAATAGTGAAATAGATTAACATGGTCCACTTATTTTATGTTGCTAAAATGAGACTACATGATTTACTCAATGAAATATAAATAATACTATTTTATTATCAGAACTGTGTTCTCCTAACCTACTCTCGAGTTTACCTACCAAGATATACAGAGCTAGCACATCTTAATTTAACCATTCTCCCAACAGCCTTGTCAAGTTCGTAAATGTATGCATAGACAAAGTTACAAAAATATTTAAACATGACATTATTGTTAAAGGCATAGGGTTGCTCAGGCATTTCTGAACCTTTTGGGAACATGCATGTTATAGCTAGACTTTAGTAAAATGGTAAACTGTAAACTGCTTTATTTCCAGAGCGACTACTAATGAAACCATTAACGTTCCAGGTTTTAGTAGACACAGTATGGGCGATCAGCTACCTAACAGACGGTGGCAACGAACAGATACAGATGGTGATCGAGTCGGGCATTGTGCCTAAGCTGATCCCGCTGCTGTCCCACAAGGAGGTGAAGGTGCAAACGGCGGCGCTGCGGGCCGTGGGCAACATAGTCACGGGCACCGACGAGCAGACCCAGGTGGTGCTGAATTGTGATGCTCTGTCGCACTTCCCAGCGCTGCTGTCACATCAGGTAAGGAATAGGAACACAATGCAGGTTGCTACCAAATGTAATAGAAACAATCTTGTTCTCGAAAAAAGATAAGAAAAGGGACAAAAAAGTTGCAAGACAATTAAGAATCAATTATTATTACTCCAAAAGAAAGAAGGCAAAAAAATATGGCTAGTGACGAAAATCCCATTCAGATATCTCAAATAATTACGAAGCTACAACCGTTTTGATATTGCTTATTAGAGAGAGAAACCGCAAACAGCCGCAGAGCGACCCGCGCGCGCAGCAGACCGCGTCGACGGCGGCGCCGAACACGATGGGGCACGGCACGTTGTCGTCTATTAGTGACGTCACTAACTAACATCGTCATCGTTTCATATGAAGTTGCGTTTTGCGAAAAAGGGGCAGAACATACCTCTTCTTAAAACTTTGGAAACTTATAACTTCGTGATTATTTAACCTCTTGCGTTGCTTATTTCTCCATTTGGCTACATTTTTAATCCTTTTTCGAGAAAATACGACATTATTGATTATTTTATATAGTGTCTACACCCCTATTGTGTCCAAAGTTTTATGAGGAATATTCTGTCATCCAAGAAGTCCCTTACCCCTTTTACACCTGGTTTGAAACGATTGTGAGCTTACAATTATTTTTCACGTTAAAGTTCGTTTTTGAGTTGGCAAATCACGATTTCTCTGTTGCTAAAGGGTAAGTGATGCCATTTACTCAGAGGTTCGTGACGTCACGAACGATGCGCTTTTCCTCTAGCACCAAGTAAAACCGTTGCACTTTAGTGTTTTTTTTTTTGAGATATTGGGATTAGATTTTCATCATTAGCATGGGCCATTATTGGGGTAATTAAAAAAAAACCTTCATCATAATTCTATATATTCTACATACCATATACACAGCACCGTAATATTCATCCGCAGAAAGAGAAAATCTGCAAAGAAGCTGTATGGTTCCTATCCAACATCACAGCGGGCAACAAGAAGCAAGTCCAGGCGGTCATCGACGCTGGGCTCCTGCCCAAGATCATCGAGAACCTCGGCAAGGGCGAGTTCCAGACGCAGAAGGAGGCTGCATGGGCGGTGTCCAACCTGAGCATCAGCGGCACCAAGGAGCAGGTCGCCACGCTCATACAGTGCGGGGTTATACCTCCGTTCTGCAATCTACTCGGGTGCAAGGACACGCAAGTTATTAATGTGAGTTGGTTTATACACGGTTTTTTTTTACCGTCTTAGAGCCAAAGCCCACTTAAAGTGCTAATCATTCGTGAAAAAAAATGTATTAGTTAAGTTTTTAGTAATAATAGGTAATCAAGTTTGAAAAATCCTGTATGGCGCGCGGCGCGAAGTTCATTCACCCGGTTAGAGTTCGTACCTATCTACGTAAGATGGCGGCTAGCGGTCACTGCGGACACTCAGCTGGATGATTAAAATTAATATTATTAAAAAAAATCAAAGTTCTTTGTAATGTATACATTAATTATCATTTTATTTTTTAAACGTAAACCCAAATGATTTATCAACCCTTCGGATGCTTTGACGCTGACATTGCCGAAGGATTATAAATTTTCAGTCTTAAGACATACAAAGATCAGTGCTAAGACATACGAAAGGTTAACCTACCTGTTTGTTTGAGATTAAAATGAGCTAAATAGTAGGTACTGTTATATGAAAACAGAAAAAAGCTGGTTTTTAGGGTTCCGTAGTCAACAAGGAACCCTTATAGTTTCGACATGTCCGTTCGGCTTAGCTCAGTAACCATTACTACTAGAAAACCTTAAATCGGCATGGGTATATAAATCAATCACGCCGACAAAACAGTACAATAAAATCTAGCCAATTTTTTTTATTACAATACAAACGATGCAATTTCAATTTGTTACTCCAACCAACAGCAACGCAGGTATAGTTAGGAATAAATAGCATTACGTACCTATAGCTGCGCCTCTGTCACAAATTTAGATATTTACCTTAATTTGTCTAAAAACGCCATTCCCGAAGTGTTGCATTTCTGTGCGAAGGACAATCGTATCTAAAGGTGGCGGTTCGCGCCGCGACAGAGACAGGAGACCGCGTCTGTCACTTGACTCGCGAGCGAGACAGAGACGCGAGATTTCTTTGTCTTGTCGCGGTCTCCGGTCTTGGTCTCCCGTCTCGGTCGCGGCGCGAACCGCCACCTTTACACCGCGGAATGGTGTACAAGAATCGAGACACCGCTGCTTGTGGCCACTTTTCTCTGCATACAGTTTTCAGCTCGAACTCTTTAGCACTGAATATGTTAAGGTCTGTATTAGGGTAAGGCCTCGGAGCGTTTTAACCGCCACACTTTTATGTAACGATGTTTTGCCGAAGAAAACCTGATGGTGGCATTTAGTTTTAATATATATTGCAAGTAGTTATGCAAGCTTATTTGTTTTCATTCAAACTTGGTGATTTTGTCAAGCTAGGCCCTCCACAAATCGTTACATAAAAGTGCGGCGGTTGAAACGCTCCGCGGCCTTGCTCATTAGCCATGCAGCTTAAATGCCTAAGCGAAATAGTTATGAAATGCCCCCAACAATAAATTCCCTACTCTATCTCCAGGTGGTGCTGGACGGGCTCAGCAACATGCTGAAGATGGCCGGCGAGGGCGCCGTGGAGGTGGCCAACCTCATCGAGGAGTGCGGCGGGCTCGACCGCATCGAGGCGCTGCAGAGCCACGAGAAGAACGAAATCTACAAGATGGCCTACGACATCATCGAGCAGTACTTCGCTGATGAGGTCAGTCCAGTCACCAACATGCTATGGCCTTATTCACGAATGTTCATCAAATCTATTTCAGCTGAAATCCAGTGTAAATTCGTTTGTCTTTATGTGAAGATGGCCTATAAGCAGCAGTACTTTGTAGTGACGTATTGTTTATTGCGGATGGTAAACAAATAGTCAGTGTGTGGTGTCTTTTTATTATTTTTCATTTGACTTTCACTTAGTATTCAGGGCTATTCCCATTTGTTCTCGCCTTTTTGTTACCCCTGCGAACAAATGGACGTGAATATTCCCATCTGTTACCACTGGTGACAACTGAGAAAAAATCATTCCCATTTTTCAGAATTCGGGTTTAGATACGTTGCTTAGGGTGGTATTCCACTTGTCCAAGATCCAATGTGTATTTGCGTCTCACATTTTGCTTGTGAGTGAGACGCAATGCACATTGGACAAACATCTTGAACAAGTGCAATACCTTATGTTTAATCATTTTTTTGCTCAAAATGGGCGGTAACAACTGGGAATGTTCAATCCCAGTTATCCCCAGTGGTAACAGATGGGAATATTTATGCCCATTTGTTCCCAGTACGTCTAGCACAACTTGCTGCTCTGTCGCTTCCCGCGCGACTAAGCGTCTCTTATCTCACTCGCACCGTGCAAATTAGAAAGAGGAGGGTAGATCTTTCTCAACTCGCGTCGCGGCGCCGCGTCAATTGTGCTAGCCCTAGCCCTAGCTAGCCCGTGCTAGCCCCGCTGGGGTAACAAAAGGCGGCTACAGATGGGAATAGCCGAGTATTCGTCGTAAATGATGAAGGGAGACAAATGTGACCGAGCAAGACAAGTGACGAATACAGAACAATACACGAGGCGCGAAACGAAGGTTATTCAAGTAAATGCCTTTATCAGAAGCCCATAGTATAAGAAGCTTGTAAAACAGGTTACTTGTTATTGTGCAACGGGCCCCTGGTTGTGTCGCACAATCGTTATTTTGTTGTGTGGATTACTATATTGCGTCACTAGTTGCCAAGGTTGTCTTCTGAGTCACTTTTTAAAACGGTGATTTATGGGTTTTAAATCACCAAATATGGGGTTTTCTTGTCAATTTCGACCCCTTTTTCTAAGGACCATCTTCTGGGCACGTTAGTCCGTTTTGTTACATGTTTTCTAAGAGACTGTTATTTTGTGTCCTTTGGGACGGAATAACAAAAAGTATTGGCTGTTTGACCCTGTTCTAATGGCACGTGTTATAACCATTTGTCGTGTGCCAGGAGGAGGACGCGACGCTGGTCCCGGCGGCGGCGGATGGCGGCTTCACGTTCGACCCGGCGGCCGGCGGCGCGCACGACGGCTTCCACTTCTAGACACACACACACACGGGGCCCCGCCCGACACATTCACGACCCCTGGAGAGAATATTATATAACTGGAATGGAATTGCGTCCTAGAGGCGCTTACACGGGGAGTTCTTCGAGCATTGCCCTCACAGGCGTCCTGCAAGTGAGGGAACCCTTACGGGCAATCATTGCTTAACACGGGCTATGTGTAAGTGCCTTGAAGTAAAAGGATTGAGAGTTTCGCTTCCGTTCTGATACAATAACAGCTACATCGCTATGTCACTTGTTAGTCTGTGAGACATGTGATACAATACAAGCAGCATCTTGGTCCGTGCTTGAAGACATGGACCTACAATACTCGGGACAAGCTATACGTGTTGCCACAAGGACGGAATGGCTCCTATGCAGCTAAATTAAGCTGGTCTTAAAATGGGTGATGGCTGGCGTACCATAAACAACCTACTTAATTTGGGCGGGTAGTGGTTGATTTAGTAAACCAGCTGCAAGCAACAAAAAAAAGTGGAACTATGACAAGGACAACGAATATTCCCCTTTCTGTCTCACTTATTGAGATTTTTATGCTGCCATCATGCTCGGACGCGGTATCATTATAACCATAGCTTTCCTGAGTATTATAGGTCCATGTTTGAAGACCAGCTATAGTCTGGACGGACATACATAAAACAGCCACAGTGTTATGTCACTTGTTTATCTGTGAATGACATGCGACACAACCAGCATCTTTATCTGGGTTCGTAGACAAGCTAGCCTGGAAAAAAATGCCAGTAGAAATTAGCTGATATTATACATCGATCGTTACTTATGGGTGTATTGGTTTCTACTGACAATTCAATCAAACGCGTCTTCATGTCTCAATATTAACACGATTCATATTTATTATCGTGACTTAACGTCTTATAAAATATCAGAGATGGACTGCATAAAAGTCATACATGTTGTTTTTGAGGATGTTGCTTGTAATTGATGAGGTATTGATTTGAGCAATAGACTGTGCTATATGACATGATTATTGAGGAATGTTGCCGCAAATGTAATGCTCTCTTAGTCCAACATATAGCGGCTATCCCTTCAATCCTATAACCAGCACATTTTATAATGAGTCGTCGGTACAAACGTACTCACGCCTTTATTCCCTAAAGGGGTAGGCGGAGCACATGAAACTTGTGTTCCAGTGCCACTTTTAGCATAAATGTGGGTATAGATGACAAAGTGTGATATCGCAGTGATAGATTGCTAGCACATCGCCCACTTCACACTTCTACCCAGCTCCCTCATTACGACACCCACGGGAAGAAAGGGAGTGGTGAAATTCTAACACGACACCACACTGGGTTGATTACAGTGATAAGTTTGTGTCAGAAATGTCATTTTTGATACAAGCTTATATTGCCGACTGTACTTTTCTGTATACCGTCATCAACTACTCAGTGAGACGATTCTAACGAGCCCAAACTCAACGGGGTTACGTCGGTTAAGTACTGAATTCCCATGACCACCTTCTGTCTCAATAATCAGATCAGGTCGATGGTACAATAATATTAAATTGTTATCCAAACTATACCTTTACCCAAAATTTCAGCTCAATCGGTTGACGATGTCTGCTTCAAAATTCAGTTGCAAGATTCCGTCCGGACAAACATACATTGCAAGTTAATTAAAAGCTTGTAATCCTACTAATATTATAAATGCGAAAGTTTAGATGTTTGGATGTTTGTTACTCAATCACGCTTAAACGGCTGAACCGATTTGAATGATTTTTTGCACGAAGATAGTTTATAGCCTGGATTAAAATATAGGATAGTTTTTATCCCGGATCCACGCGGACGAAGTCGCGGGCGGGAAGCTAGTATAATAATATAACATTGCCATAATGGGGCTCCTACTTGGACTGGGTAAAACCAACGACCAATTATAACTTGTGCAACGGTATAATCACGTTATTTAGCACATTCGCCAACGAAGAAAACGTGAATGTATTTAAACAATTAATTTGAAATACTAACAATTTCCCTGCAAAGTTGTATATTCGAAAATTTTTTTTTGTTACTGTGGAAAGTAAGATGTATTTTAGCAGGGAAATGTTGAAGTAGGTGTGATGCCTCCGTCCAGCGCCGCGCGATGGCAGCCATGTGCTTGCTTGGACGGTGGCATGGAAGTTCGCTTGACTCCCTAATGCTAGTTTTACGGCAGAATATACGGGCAAAGCGGCAAAAATGTAAACCATTCATATTAGCATAAATGTGCAGATTTTTTTGCCTCTGCTGCCTAGATTTACTGTGCAATATTTATACAAGGGTTAGAGTATATGCAGTCAGTTTGTTCAGATAATTTGGAACACCTGACTAAAATGGTCAACGCCTTGACTACGAGAACACTTGCGGTCGTAATAAATACTTGCGGTTGCTGGGCTATTCCCATTTGTAACCACTGGGGATAAATTGAAATTATTATTTCCCAGCTGTTCGCAGGGATAACAAAAAGGCGGGAACAAATTGGAATAGCTCCGTTTACTTAACGAACATGACTAGCTACTTGATGTTTGTATCAATATGTGTACTTATTAGATAAGTTTTGTGATGACCGGGTCTCAGGCGAGCTTCTGCATGTGCTCGTGCTAGCCGAGGGCGGGGCTAGGTTAGTTACTATAACTATAAGCGACTTCACGACCGGATCAGCCGGCAGCAAAAAGGCCTTAGCACCGCAATTCGTTGTATAATTCGCGTTGTAAAGTAATAATTGTGCTGCCCATCGGTGCTAGGGCTTCGTTGTGATAACTCCAATGTGATGATCTAATTGTTTGAATTTTTTTCATCTTGTTTTATTATAATATGGACACACGAGGATAGCTTTAAACCAGCGTCGTGTTACTAATGTATGCAGCGACCGCTTTTGATATAACATAGTATTTATGTTTCAATTTTAACTCGGAACGTGAGCCGCGGCTCCATGAAATTATGTTCGATATGACAATGAGCCCATTTGTATCTATATCAATAAATTCTGTCCAATTTAATGGTTGTTTTATTGTGAACTATACAAAATCAGTCTGAAGTTAGATGGAGGGTAGACAGGTGGAGCCGTAGACCTTGGTCAGCTGAAGCACGGTTTTCTGCAACAAATTGAACACATCATGTCCAGTTGAAAGACGTCCACTGCTGGACACAGGCCACCCGCATCCAGCAATTAGATCACATATGAGGAGAATACTCAAAATTTGTCAGGCTGTCAGGTGAAGGCAGAATCAAGTAGAACGTCACAAAGTAGCGGAAACCTTTCAAGACACAATTTTCAGCAATGAAAAATAGTGACTATAAAGACCAGTCGATAATGACGTCAGGTCTTCTTAGTCGCTATTGACACGCATGACTTCAACATGTCTGTTGTGTTTTGACAGTCATTCGAGAAATTCATCAATGGCGATCCGCGCCGAGGACATGACATGTTGGGGTTCAAAGAGTGTAAATCTAGGACTATACCGAAATACCCAAATGACTGACTTACTAAGACTCCATAGTCTTATGTGTGTGCCTTCGCTAAAACAATATGTACCAGATCTCAACTGTCAGCACGGCTATCACGCGACGGCGCGCGAGCTCTCGATTTTTTTCGCACTATCCGTCTCTCTCTTATTAGAACAAGAGGTTTAGTGCGAGAAAAATCGAGTATGTCGCGGCCGTCTCATGATAGACGTGCAACTGTACTTCATTTCATTTCATTTATTTATTTGCAACCAAGTACACAAACACATGCAACTTTATACTAGATACGAGGACCCGGAGGGCGCAGCAAAAGAGGATTTTAATTAGATGAAGCCATTTATCAGAGCCCTGTCGCGTCGTGAGGGAGAATAAAATTTACATGGGACCCTAGAGCCGGCGCTTACCTCTCGCAGAGAATTTCTCTAGCCATACAAAGAGGTAATGCGGCCAGCGTATTGGGAACCATGCCGCAGGCTGACCTTTTGGATGGTGTATTCTTTTTATAGTAGGGTTTTAGTATTTACATGCTGTATTTACTTTCTTTCTTTGTTAGTTTATTTAAAATTTGTGTCTTTTTTTCATATTATAGTCTAAGAAAATTAAGCCGAATATGGGCATCAGGGGAAATAATTCGTGTAGTTTTGTAAATTGGTACAATCATACCTTGTGGTGTCCAGATAAACATACCAAAAGTCCTCGAGGGTGGGAGCTGTGCTGAGGGTGTAGGTTTCATATTTTGTATTCGTATAATATTTTATTGTGGTTTTTTTATTAACTTTGTATCGTTTTTGTTACTTTCAGAAGTACTTTTGTAATATTTTTTTTTGATGGGGGAATATTCTCATTGTTCCCAGGAGTATTCCCATTGTTCCGGGGAATATTCCCGGGAACATTGGGAATTTACATTTGCGGGTAAATTACACTGGTTAATGTCTTGGTAAAAAAATCAATGGCCCAAGTTAACATGGAACCCCTAATAGCAAGATATATAAACATACACATACACAATTTCAATATTCCCGTATGTTCCCTTGTATGGGAATATTCCCACCTGGGGAGTAAAAATAATTATGACCAATTTTGTAGGAAATTTTATGTAGAATCTTTTGTCTGAAGTTATTATAACGCTATTCGTACAGATATTCGAGATATGTACGAAAATCTGAAAAAAGGTACCTTCAACCCTCTCGTACACCCTCAGCACAGCCCCCACCCTGGAGGAATTTTAGTATGTTTATCTGGACACCACAAGGTATAATTGTACCAATTTATAAAACCACTAATTATTTCCCCAGATTTTATTAATTTTCTTATGCTATTATGTTTGTATTTCTTTCATGTTTAAAAATATTACTTATTAATTATATAAATTCACATAAAATAGAAAAAACTAAAATAAAATGGCTTACCCTCTTGGTGTAGCAGGCGTGGCACTTGACGTGCCCCGTATAGGAGTCGTCCTCGTGCGACAGCGCGCGTGCCGCCACGCGCCCGCCCAGCGCCTCCGCCGAGTAGAACATGCCCACTTTGGGACGGAAACTAAAACCAAACGGGCCGTCAATCTCCGAGCGAAAGGGGTCATGCGAGAGTATTATTTATTTATTTATTTAATTGCTCACAGGTTAGCTGGAAGAAATCCCTTATAGGGATAAGTTCGCCTTTGTACTTTAATCTATTGTGTTGACATGTATATTCTTTAACCTGTTATTAATTGTGTAAAATAAAGTGCTTACATACATATATATATACCTACATACCTCTACATATACTAGATTCCAAGATTCAAAGAATTTATTTGCTTCGAATACTTACAGTTACATTTTTAGATGTTAGAAATAAAACACTTTCAGTGCATTCAGCCTGCATGCAGGCGTGCAAACATTAATGAGGAGTGATATAGACATACATACATACATATAGACATACATAAATACATTATGTGACAATAAAATCGCGGAAGAGTTAGCTAGTGTGTCGTGGACGGATCTACTGAACTGTGAATGCCCTCTAGAATTATATGATAGATTGTGTGCAGTTTTTCTGGTATTTATAATACGTCAGAAATCAAAATTCCTATTCGTAAGAAGCGTAAAAAAAACGTTGGATAACTAAAAAAATAAAATGTATGATTAATCAAAGGGACAAATTGTTTAACAACTGGAAACGAAAGTCGAACGCCATGAACTTAAGATTACAGTATAACAGATTAACCCTATTTCTATAAATAGGGTTAATAAATATATATTTAGAGCTAAAAATAAGTACAGAAAGGAAGTAATATTAAAATGTAAAAAGAATATAAGAAAGATCTGGTCAAAAATAAATGTATGGACAGGGAGAGAAAAAGTGGGTGTGGATGCAATTATACTAAAGTATTTAGGTAAATTAGAGACAACTGAAGTAATATGTAAAACATTCTCCGAAACTGTCACTAAGTATTAAGCATGACTGTAATAATACGTTCTTGGATAGATCGCTGTATTTTAAAAGTAGTGAGGTCTCGTTAAGGTTAAAAACGCTTGTCCAGAGGATATAGTAAAAATTATAAATAGCTTAAGTGTTGATAAATCGCATGGGCTGGATAAAATAAGGATAAAGGATATAAAAATAGTAAAACAAGACATAAGTAAAGTGTTAGCGTTATTTATTAATTTGTGTGTGGAGAAAGGGGTATATCCCGGCACTCTAAAAGCAGCTTTAATACGTCCAATATATAAACAAGGCTCTCATAGTGTGTATTCTAATTACAGACCTATAGCGATCCTTTCCGTAGTTAATAAAATTGTTGAAAAATATATAGTCGAACAGATAAGTACTTTTCTGGAACGGAATAGTATTATAACTAATTCACAGCATGGCTTCCGGCGCGGGCGGAGCACGGCGACGGCTCTGGCGCAGTTCGCGGACGACGTCAACGAGTATCTGGGGCAGCGGAAGCAGGTGGTGGTGTACATAGACTTCAAAAAAGCTTTCGATACCCTGGGGCACCACCAGCTGCTTCAGGCTATGGAGGAGTGTGGTCGAGTCGCGGGTGGGCTGAGCAGGTGGCTGCGCGCATACCTCACGGACAGAACCCTCCAGACGTCGTTGACGGCATCAGCGGCGCGCCTGCGCACGTCACGTGCGGCGTGCCAACCGGCTCCGTGTTTGGTCCCGTCGGCTACATCATGCATGTGAATAGTATGTGCAATGTGGTTCAAAATTGTAAAATGTATATGTACGCGGACGACACGTGTCTACTGTACGCGGATAAAGACTTGTGTGTAGTAGAAAACAAAATACAAGAGGATCTTACTAATATCATTAAATGGGTGCACGACAATGGAATTGTTATCAACATAAATAAAACCAAATGTATGCATGTGCGATCCCCGTACAGTAGACAGGTTAATCGGCCGCCACACGTATGGGTGCCTGCACAATGCGCTTCAGAACTGTCAGTGTGAGAGTATCGAGGTGGTATCAGAGTACAGGTACCTGGGCTTATGAATAGATTACAATTTTTCTTGGTAAAATCATATCAATAAGTTATGTGACAAATTAAGGACGGTTCTTGTAAAACTTTACCACTTAAAATCTGTACTGGATAGGAGCACGATGTTTACGTTATACTATGCGCTGGCAGACTGCTTTCTTATGGACTGGCATGCTATGGTAGGACATTTAAAACTTATCTAGACAGGGTCAAATCATTACAAATACGCTTTATGAAACTATTAGTGGACAATAAAACTAAAACACGCTGTAAAAAAAGTAATTATGAGAAATTATTCGTGGAATGCCGTATGTTGCCGGTTCATGAGGGGGTATTGCTGTTGATGGCTCTAGAGCAGTTCAATAAAAACGAATTTAAAATCAAAATAAGTCACTCTAAATTAACAAGAAAAATTAGTAAAAAAATGTTAGAGGTGCCGGCGTGTGGTAATTATTATTATGGGAAGAGAAGTAGGAAGTACTTGGTCCCTAAAATATATAATTATATACCGTATGATATAAGGGAAAGTAACACATTTAGAATGTTTAAAGTTAAAGTGAAGGAGTTTTTCTTAGAAAAGATAAAATCTAAACTGGAAATGTAGTCTAAGTAAAGTTATCACGTGAGCTGTACCATTACATTAGAAAACAAAATTATGTAACTTAAGTAACTAGCTAATAGCTAAGCCTACCCATCTATTTTTTGTAAGGGAGTCCCTCTGCCAACAAACTGTCCTGCAGTTTGGCAGAAGAAAATACTGTAAAACAAGGGTTGTTTAAGTGAATAAATTTTTCTTACTCTTATTCTTATTAAAAAACATATTTGGCTGCTACTTAATATATATGATGCTGACTGCACCTATACTGTACTTAGGTATCGTTTTTGTCTAGCTATAACAACAAACAAAACAAAGCTATACTGCACAGAATGTGACCGAACATTTAACACTAAGTTCGGCTTTGCAAGCCATACACGTGCTGATCGGCTCATAAGGGTCGCCGTCGTCGGAAACGACAAATGAGCGTTTCTCAAAAAAAATGCCACTACATTTTTTCGGAGATTTCCTGCAACTATTATGTTTTTTCTACTCAAAATCACGATGTCTTTCCATCCCAATAGGAGAAAAAAAGTGTCCCAAAATATCCATACATTTTTGAACTTTCCTATTGTGTTACCACCATACAAAGTATAAGGTAAGTGGTAACACAATAGGAAAAATATCTTTGGGACAAATTTTTGTCCTACCAGGGTCGAAAGGGCTCCTGATTCTGAGTGAAAATAACATAAAATTCCTAGAAAAATGCACAATTAATAATAGTGGCATTTTTTTGAGAAATGCTCAAATATCGTTTTCACTTCTCATGCTCGAAAAGTGTGTCATATTAGGCTTAGATAGCGGGGCTAAAGTAGTACATTTAGCTCCTAGGGAAATTATGTAAACATATTTATGATTTTAAAACACTTTAATTTGATCAATCAAAGCACTTCAACGTATTAAATACACCAATCACAACTGTTTGAAAACCATTTGTATTTGCTATCAACTAATCAGAATACAGCTATATAATAAAATCAACCAATCAGGGAACAGAATAAATTTCAAATATTAGGCGTTTTTTATTCCCGAATTCACTATCATTAAAAAAAACACCTTTGGCCGTCTATAGCATCGTCCAAACGTTCAAGCGGGGCGACCTGCAAACATGACATAAGCTATTAGATTGAGCGGGATACTGCTGTTTATCTCGCTTTATCTTATGCAGCGTATGCTGTCCGCCGCGCTCGGCCGTTTGGACTCGGCTATAAACGGTAAGTAGCGTTTATTCGTGGTGTCACTATTTTGTATCTGTGTCAAACAGTTTATTAAAAAAATCATGCCGCCAAATTGAACAATTTTCCGCTGTGGAATTTGTTATTGATTGTGGGTGGATAATCTTTGTTTTCACTATTTTCTCGCAGTCTAAGTGAAAAGTAGAGTGTATAACTTTGGTATAAAAGCCATATTACCACTCGAACAATTTTCCCTCACTTCGCTCGGGAAAATAACCATCTCGTGGTAATATGGCTTATTTTAGCCCCTTGTCATACAATCTACTATTTTGTAGCGCCGCAAAAGGGTAGCCATACGTAACCGCTCTTAGGCCATGTCGACATTGAGGCAAATGCTACATAAAGCTTTGATTACTTGTTGTGCGGCGTGAGCCAGTTGTCGAGCCGCTTGCTCCGCATGATGGCGGTCAGCCGCTGCAGCAGACTATAGTTGTCGCTCTGTATCTTGCGGGCGCGGTCGGCCTCGCGCTGGGACTTCTTCAGCTTGACAGTGACGTGCGCGCGAGCCGCCGGCGCGCGGTCGTCGATCGCCGGGAGCGCTGTGCGGACCTTGAAGATTTTTTTAGTATGATACGACGGTTGCAAACAAGTAGAGTAAGTAAGCACCGTCGCCTGTGGACGTTTGAAGCGGGCCGCCGATTCTTTACACATGATCATCAGCCATAGCCATTAGGTAGGCTACGATATAGGGTAGGCTATGGTAGGTACATTATATTTAAGAGTCCGCAGTGAGCTAGATTCTCCATACAAACGTAGTTACGCTCTCATTTTAAAACTACGTGTTGGATTGTAACGAAACTTTGCATGTACAATGACATGAGGTATATCCAGGCCTGTAATTAGTTTATGTAGCTTCAGATACCATAGTAAAAAAATACAGCGAATTTAAGTTTTTCATACAAAACTTGTTTTTGCTCTATTTCGTTTGTTTTATAAACTGGAGCCATGTAAACTAATTACAGACATAGATATACCTCATGTCATTGTAGGTATATGCAAAGTTTCGTCACAATCCAACACGTAGTTTTAAAATAGAGCGTAACTACGTTTGTATGGGAATGTGAAATTCGGCCGAGGTTACTGCGGACTCTTAAGGACCGCTTAGCCTAGTGGGTAGTGACGTTGCCTACGAAGCTGAAAGGTCCTGGGTTCGAATCTCAGTAAGGGCAAATATTTGTGTGATGAGCCATGGAAGTTTTCTATGTATTTAAGTATTAATATCTATTATATATATCGTCGTCTAGTTCCCATAACACAAGCCTTAGTGAGCTACCTATGGGACTGGGTCGATTCTGGGCACCCTACCATTAGTGAGAGATGGGAAGAGATGCATGGCCGTAATTATAAACGGTCTACAAGCCTGTTTTAACTAGAATGCCGTTAAAATTCGTTTGTCCTTATCTGTCACTTTGACGTTTGTGTTCGTAAGAAAGGGACAAAGCACATTTTATTTAGCAAAGGCATTTTAAGTTTTATGAATAAGGGGGGTAGTCTCCACATTGGTCCACTGCATACGGACATACATGATGATAGTTTTCTTTCTGGCCTATTTAGTTGAGCGAACTAATTTCTCCGGTTCAGCTTGGTTAAAATGCTTTCTTATGTCCGGCTGTTTTCCTCTACAGGCCGCATTTCTCAAACGATTCGAGTAAAATTTTTGATAATTAAGTACCTATAGGTATGTTTTTGTCGATTCAGTATGTGTAATATATTTTTAATTTGAAAACAAAAGACAGTCTCGTCGTCTATTCGTCACAAAAATAACAATACATATTATTGTTATTGTAGTATAACTCGCGAATCCCTTTTTTTTAATTAACAGAAATACAGAAATAATTGTTACTTTCACAATGTAATTACGCTGCGAGAACTAAGAAGAAGAAGTAACTGCGGGAACGACCATAGGCGTCCTAGGCGTTGTAAGGGTTTGCATGTAAATTCCTTTAGAAATTTCTTTAATCTCACGCACATCTCTCCTCATAAAATCCTACAATAGTGACAATTAAAATAAGGAGACGCTACACGGGCCGATATCGGCCGGACTGCCATGCCGGCCGATATTGGCCAGACTGCATGCCGGTCGACGCGTGATTCGGCCCGTGTGCATACGTGTCGGAAGCACGGCGGCCGGCCAAATCAAGGTCAATCCATACTAGATATCTGTGAGCTTGCTTGTCCGTCCGCCGATATGGCCCCGTGTATCGTCTCCTAAAGAGAGCAACCGGCTTCTTCTGACGAAAATAATTCCTCTGACAGGTACTACAATTATTGAAGTTAAAACGTGATATTTACCTTCGACCTATGATCCTGGAATCTCCTCTCCTCCCACGGCTGAACATAGAGTTTATCCCGTCGAGACAACATATCCAACACTCCCGATCCCTTAGACTTATAAAGTGTTGTACAACAGTCGTTGAATCAATAGTTGCTATGTCAACACGGTGCCCTATTTTATGTAGGCTCGGCGATGGAACAGCATTGTTAACAGCTCTATTGAAGGCCCCTTTTATTGAGGAGTCGGCAGCTTTTATAAAGGTACCTACCTGCAGTCGCGGTTACAATGCTTATGAATAAGTATTTTAACCTTGTTTGAGTCCTAAATTCGTACACTAGATTCAAGTAGTATTTTCTACAGCCATAATCAAGAATATTGTGATTTCATAGTTCTTGAATTTATGAGTTTTTTCGTACAGTAACGGGTATTAATAAACGTACATAAATAAGGACAAGTATCTGTACACGCCTTTATGCCATTAACAATAGTCCTGTACAGATATTTATGTAAGTACGTATATTAATACCCCGCACTGTATATCAATTCCGTGTATTTTTGCGTGTGCGGATAACCACACTTCCTAGCCAGTGGGAGAAGTAAAATGTTGTACTCACTACAGACGGTAATGACTCAGATCGCATATTTACCGCCCTCGTCTCCGGCTCGGGGTCAAATACCTGCGATTTATGACATTACTGGCTTCCGCCCGCGTGGACCCGGGATAAAAACTATCCTATATTTTAATCCAGGCTATAAACTATCTCCGTGCAAAATCTCATTCAAAACGGTTCAGCCGTTTAAGCGTGATTGAGTAACAAACATCGAAACTTTCGCATTTATAATATTAGTAGGATTTGTATTACCGCCCTAGGTGAGTATTGTACTCATTAGCGTTTATTTTTTTATACTATGACGGTGACAAACAAAGCAGCAGTCCGCTTGACAGTAAACCGATACCGTAGCCTATCGACGCCTGCGACTCCAACCTAAAGGGGACTTGAAAGGACATTGAAATAAAAACCACACAGCAAATTAATAAATAAATTATATAGTTAAATATTATACACTGCACTTACAATGGTATCATATCATCGTTACGGGAGTATACACGAAAACGTAGAAACACATGGTTACAAATTAACATTACACTTTGAGCAATACAAAAATAAAAAAACTCAATCACTCTATAACTCTATCTTATTCATTAATACAGTTGTTAGCTTCAATCCGGATGTACTTTGGTACAGTCAGCATCGTATAGTTAGCGGCAGCCGAAGAAGCCAAAAATATCGTAACAAATCCTTACTCTTGCAGTAATAAAGATGTGTACCGAAATATTTGGCTAATTAGGCTGCCACTAACTATGATCCTGACTGTACCAAAAAACTATACAATTTAGATAACAAAATGCACCTTACTAGGTACAAAATTGTTTAGACATTTACATACAAAATGTAATTTTAGTGTATTAGGAATGTAAGTTTGCGTAATTCCTCTAGTTTTGGCAATGTTTAAGTAAAGCTTCCTTTTATTAAGGTTCTATTCCACGCTCGACTGTTGAACGTAGAATTTTATTTGCTAACAGCGTTTTGAAATCGAGTCTGAAACAGAACCCCTAAGGTAATGTTAGTGCTATATAATCCAAATGTATTAATTACGTATTTTTTTGTTGGTGTGTCTAATTGACACAATTCGCTTGCATTTTGGTGACCCGTAAAGTGTTTGTGCTAGCCGAATGCTAAGTAGAACTCGAAGACTAATGCAGTTTAGAATTTGTTACCACCATCCTTTTGTCCTTTTCTAGTCATTTAAACGCCGAAAGTCAATACATGTTTTTTTCTACGAATTCGGGGCGCTGTTGTCTCGTTTCATCAGATAGCTGTGTCCTTTTCTGCTACCACACGCCATAACCTATCGCCAGAACGAAACATGTCTCACTTTAACATATTCGGTGCCAATCACGACACATATGCGTCACGGGTTTAATGCGTCGCACTCATAAAGTAAGTTAGAAGTGAATGTGTTAAACTTTGGACTATGATACGAGTTACTCGCGAGTAGCGATGTATTAGAAAAATGACGACTTTAGGCGTTTTTTTACGTGTTTCTGTACAGGGTTATTCCGAATACAAGCCATAATCGTAACACATAAAATATATACAGAGCTCATATGCGTCATAATTATCTATTCGCCCTACATTGTGCAGGCAGTCTACATTACCGAGTATAAAAAGTGTTAAATACCTCAAGAAAGATCTAGTTATACGTTTGGCATACAATTTGACTCTTTGGCAGACCACTGTCATCATCATAACATCAATTTCTAGTTCTTGCGACGTTATATAAACAATAAGATCAGAATTTTATCAGAACTTTTTGCATTCCATAAAATTTTTGACTTATCTTTGACAAATGTGCGCTATTGACGACACTGTCGTGACCGGCGCGTGAGCATTCTAGAGTGGTCGATTATTGTGTTTAGATGTACATTGAATCTTTATTTTAATTAAAAAAATACATAATAGAAAAATAATTACAAAATTAGATAAAAGCATCTGAAATAAAAACGAAAACGGAATTTCTTTCTAAGTATATTAAAGTGATTTTTGTCTCAAACAGGTTCACCAAGTCTATTTGATATACATTAGCACAAATCATATGCCAAACTCACAATCATATTTCAATTCAACATTTCGAAGGATGTTTTCCAATGTAAAAGAACACACTGTTACAAATACACTGCATTGGTGCAGTCAGTACGGGTCTAAAAATGAAAGTATTTCCATTTGAACACAAATTAAATGCATGTATTAAATACTGAAAAGAACAGGGGAATCGTTTGCGCTGGATCTCTATTCAACAAGCACCAGTGATATTGAGTAACGAGTAACCTCTTTGTCGTTGGTAATAAAATTGCGATATTTGGTGCGTGTTGAATATAGACTTCTCTCTACAGACAGTCCTACCTTAACCTAGGTCTCATACAAAAATCTACATTGGTGCATTACAAATGTCCACTGGTAAGCAAAATGGAGTATAAAAATAACCGACGATTTATTTTAATTCTCGACGGAGTGTCGGTTAACGTAATCACTTGCAATAATATGTATACGTTGTGTGTCCGAATACTGATCACATGACAAGTAATTGATTGTATTGATCAGAGGCTCTAGTATAAGTTTTACCGAAACAAAACTTTACGATTGCGTTTGCGTTTTACCATCGATTTGTATGGGATTTGACAGCTAAACGCAAACGCGGTCGTAACGTTTTGTTTCGGTAAAAAACTTATACTAGAGCCTCTGGTGTTACTTTCCATGATAAGTTACTAGAGCAATATTCATTTGCTATTGCTCTAATATTCTTTAGTGGAATAGCCATAGAATATTGTTCCACTAACAAATGCCAAGTATTCGAAAACGAGCTTGCTTACCGCATACATTTACTTAAAGCCTTCTCTTCTCCCTCGTAAGGACGATACAATGAGATAGATGCTTTATGCCCACCGTAAAAGACATGGTATTCACCATTAAAAGAAATCGCATAATAGCCATATTTGTTCGTATACCGAAAATGTACACAATATGTTGTTATGCTGCACACACATGAGTATACATATTATTAGAGTTCGTACTTGCACGATACGCGAGCCGGTAGCGGCCTGGAATTCAAATAAAAAGGGCATTATGTATGTCCAACTGATCGCGCTATATATGTCGCTATGTGTTATGTTACACTTAATATAAGTCGAGTACAATGTAAAAATACGTAACGCCTCAGAAATATGTAGTCACGGCCTTTTTAATCCATTCAAAGCTCATTACGCCACATATGCGTCATGTTACAGTAGTGGAGAACTTCAAAACTTGGCATCGAATACATTAAAAATGTTGACTAAGTATTGAATTGCCAAATCTTTCATGTTTTTTTAAAGCGATTGTATGTATCATTACACTACACAGCACATATGGACATACACACCCGTCAATAACTTAATAATCGTTTAAAATTAATGTAAGATTAGTCCGAGGTACGGCCAGCTTTCACAACTGTATAAAACTACAACCACACTACATTAAAGTCATTAATCAGTTCAAAATTATGGAACACAAATCGTTGATGTGATATATTGCGTTAAAATTAAAATATCTACAAAATTAACATTAAATATATATAAAAAACAACACAACAGCTGCCCGTCGTTTTATCTCACACAAAAACACAGGAATAGTGTATACCTAGATTATTTAGCCATTTTTAAATTCAACCGTTTGCTATATGCGTCTGGGCATCGAATGGAAGCAAACCCGGCATACGACGAACGGTCAGTATAAAATTGGCATTTTACCGATTCGAAGCTAGAAAATCGTTTCACATTTACCCTACTTATAGCTACGAGGGGTAAAAGTCCCTTAAACATCGCTTAAATCTTAAATTATAATCTTGGTTCTTAAAACTCATGTCTTAGAATTTTTGCTATCATTGTGACAGTGATTCTCGACCCTACCACGCTGACACAAGGTTAATTTCACTTCAATATAGGCATACACGACTCCTGCGCGAACGTATACTAAATACAAAGTATATTTATGTATAAATCTGACAGTTATAATGTATAAGCGAAGCGCTGGATTGTGATGCCGGCGTTTACTGACTAGTGAGAGCCACATCAGCGGAAATCGGCTGAGATTCCAAACCGACGCGCGCAGTTCAAACTACATTGGTATCTATCACAATGCTATTTTTAATGCGCATGATAATGCTTTTTTTTCAGCTGTATTCTTAATTTTGTACAAACTTAAGTAATTGTGTCTAGGATACTCCTAACCTGTGTACTGCGTATGACGCAGACGTGTCGTCATACCATTGAATAAATTTTACAATCAAAAAAGTTCGTCTACTTTTAATTACTGACAAGTGAAAGATTTTTTCCCACATCCGATCGCTTCCTCTCACCAGATGTTACACTTTTCTAAGCGCTAATAGTCAAGACTTGTAAAAGAGCCTTGGAAACCTTGCAGGTTATACATTTTCTAATTACTGTCACAGAATAGGAATGTCAGTTGGAACTGCGCCCGTCACACACACACTGGGACCTAATTTCGTTGTCAATAGACTAAGTTGTAGCGGAAACAGTCTACGCGTTCCTAATCAGACTTTATGCTAAATAAAACAGGCCAACCAGACAAGATAACTAGTTCTAGAGCGAGCAGGACGGGTATAATGTCTGGATGGCCGTGTATTAGCAGAGACTAGAGTTTTAATAACGCTAAAGTTAAAAAAGTCGTGAAATTTGAATAGCAAATTCACTAGATGTCTTTCTCGGCTCCATTGTATTAACCAGTCTATTACTCAGACGCGTAGTTGTAGTATCGCAAATACCGCGAGCCAACCGGTTGCCTCGTGGATACGCAACTACGCGTCATTGCTGTAACTATATCTAGTGAAACTGCTATACCAACACGGTTTCTTTGATGATCTCTCTAGCCTCTCGGGTATCACTCGGGTTCGCCCGACGTTTTTTTTATAAAAAAGTACAAAATCCCCACGACCCACGATCTCCCTGGATGACTTACATATAACTTACGTGGCCAAACATCACAACTTATATGCGTACTGGTGTATAAAATGTGTTTGGATCGCTAATTGCAAAAAGGGAGGCGTTTGAACCTGACGATGTGACATAATAATCTGCGATAATCTACACAGGATCCCATGGCAATAGAATGTGCAGGTCCATTTGAGGATTTGGATTAATGCGGGTGACTATATATTTATATATAAAAGTACTGCTGGAACTATTCTGGTGTACATGGGCGAATATTCAGCGTTTATAAGGCGTTTTTTCGGTCATTGTCGTAGACAGAAGTACTATTAAAAGGTACGAGTATCTACTTTTGATGGAGATGTTAGCCAATACCAGTACTGAATCTTTTTGATTAAAGGCTCTGCGGTGCCTCCTACCTCTGATGAAATAATCTTGACGTTGAAACCGAGCGGTTCAAACGCTAAACCCACAGATATGATACAAACATGGCACCGCCCTGATTAAAGATTAAGTAGATATTTTCTGTATTTTACAAGTGACAGGCAACACTGATATATTAACTTGTAGCTTGGTGAATGTTCGAAGTTTAGATGGGTATATTATCCTTGTTTATAAAATAAATAGTACATGGCATTTAAGTCGATCTCATCTAAGTAGAGTAACCTAGTCGATTAATAATTTATTTACATTTTCCGTCTAAACATACCCTTTTTGCAATTAATATTGTATAATATATTAGTCATTTGTATGAAGCATTCAAACTAAGTTCCGCCGCAGACGAGTCAAGGCATTTCGCGACGACTACATACGGGCTATAAAATCATTTTACATTACACTACCGTACTTGTAACTTACCTAAATAATATGATATAGAAAATGCTCTTAAGTTACTAATAGAGATGCAATAAAGAAGCCAATTTTTGGTTTATTATTGTAATTATTAATATTTTGGCGTTGCATCAACGCCTTATTTAACGCTTATAGTGGCCGGTTTCGCAGCTCCTACCTAAAGACAGACCAGCCAGTTTTTTTTTCCAAAATTTACAACATAAAAAAGTTCGAGTGTTTTGTCTATTTATTTCACTATCCGTCTATTAGCAGCTTTTTGTGACATTGTATTAAATTAGGCCTAAGTTTCTATGGACAATTCAAATATACCTAGACTGACCCGTTCTGTCATTTCAAAAGCAATCACTATAAAACTAGTTTAGTTTAGTTTACCTTTAATGTAACGCTACTACGATACAGTCGACTAGAAAGAGATGAATACAATTGTTCACCTTATAGCCTTGTAATAACAATAAAGTGAAGAAAATTCTGCATATTTTTGTAGTGGACTGTACAAAAGTATGTAATTTAACATTAAATGGACTATACCTTAGTTGCTTTAGAAACCGTGTATAGGAGGCGAAATCGGCACTGAAGAGTTTCGAGAACATATTTTAGTATAAAAACCCTATATACTTGTACTATGAAACAGAAATGATCCTAATAAATTCTGGCCCTATTTAGAATAGCCACTGCATCTCTTGTATTCCTACGTCAAAGGAAAGAGATGCATGGTATATTTGGCGATTAAAACCTAAGTGAACTTGCTTGGCTGTAACATGACGGTCACTTTTTAGTAGTACTACACATGACATAACTATATAGAAACAAATGATTAATTACTTTTTTATCTCAAACATTCAAATGAAAACAAGGAAGTAGACACGTCATGTTAACCGCACAATTTGACCACAGATAACCCGACAGGACCCTGTATTTAAAACACTCGATATCATAGACTCCACGCTCCTTGCGTCATTCCCGGTTGTGCCCTAAAGGAGTCCGAAGGAGGACACCTAACTAGACAGGCTCATAGACTAGTCAATTATAAAGACAGCTTACGTGAGTTTCACTAGATACTGCTGAATAAGGCGTACGGCGACGCTTGTGCACAAATGCGGCGTAAGCGGAGCCACAGTCGCTTGTACAAACAGCAACACGCTTAACTGACCAACTGTCAACCTTATTGACACAGCCATAAGGTTGATAGGTGGTCAGTTAACACATTTACTGCCAAGAATCGCTACGCTCGTAGCTGATCACGTGGTTTTCCTCGTATGTAGCGGAAAGCCACTACGGCGTAGGCGCCCGCTTAGGCAGTGAAAGTGTTAAGTAGTTGTAAGTGTGTCTTTGATGGTACAGTCGAGTTCGAAAATATATGCACGGACAGTATTCAAAAATATGTGAACACGACCTTATTAAGCTATAAGGTTGCTCAGATATCCTTGTATCTTTGGGAACATACATATATTAGGGAAACCAGCTAACCCATCTAGTAAAACTGTCATTTCCTCCCCGGTCTTATTTACTGTCAGTAATTATAATTAATACTAGAAAAAACGGAGGTGGTCGAAAGGGCTAATGCACACCTCGTCTTTTAAACGCGCTGTCGACGCCCGTTTTTTGTCGAATGTTAATCGACACGAACTACATTAAAAACACAGTGTGCATAGGTCCTAACGCATCTTTATAAAACCCGGCGGCAGTCTTCTTAAGTTTTCTAATATCTGATAATGTCAGTGGCTTGATAGTCTTTAAGTTTCTAAAACAGGGCCCTTTTAGAGTACACTACAGTATTGAATGAGCCTCCTTTACAAATTGACTTTGAAACGTATAACAGGGAATATTAGTAAGGGAAAAGGGGAAAGTCAGTAATTTCATTACGGTATCTAAATTAATTTTATTTATCGCCTCAGTGGTGACCGCCATTTTATTTTCGTCTGTTTCGCACACTGTTCAAGGTGCTTTCATAAAATGCATTTTGTGTAATGTCGGGGTGTATTCTTCGTATCCTTTCTTTAAGAATATTACTGGAAGACGGCTTGGTTCGTTTTCTTTTTGACGTCTTGTAGGTCAGTATATTAAACAATATTGTGGCAATTATGTACACCCAGTTTCGATAGGCTATCTCCGAAGTACGTTGTTTTGTCTATTACTTAAAGGTAACAATGAAAATAATAATAATAAGTCAGTCTATACACGTCCCACTGACACAGGCCTGCTCTCATGGATAAGAGGCAACGGGCAGTAGTGCCCACTCTAAAATGAGGTAGTATTAATATTTTAAAAAGTTGGTTTCAATAAAGAATTTCACCTGGTGGTAATATCATAAAATAAAATCTCTGTCACTACTGATTTCATATCTATAAATGAACAATTACAGATTTTATTCGACCACGAAAGGTTTAGAAATGGTATAGCTGTCAATTGCTAAGCACAAGTTATACTGGACATAACCAATACGGGTGTAGACTCGAAAATTATTATTACTCCAAAAGAAAGAAGGCAAAAAAATATGCCTAGTGACGTAGTGACGAAAATCCCATTCAGATATCTCAAAGAATTACGAAGCTACAACCGTTTTAATATAGCTTGTTAGAGAGAGAAAACGCGCGCAGTTAGTGACGTCACTAACTGCGAGCGTCATAGTAAATGACAATCGTTTCATATGAAGTTGCGTTTTGCGGAAAAGGGACAGAACATACCACCTCTTAAAACTTTAGACACTTGTAACTTTCGTGATTATTTACCCTCTTGCGTTGTTTTTTTCCCCATTTGACTATATTTTTAATTATTTTTCGAGAAAATACAACATTATTGATTATTTTATTTAGTGTCTACACCCCTGTTGTTTTTGATAAAGACCCAGCCACACCAGATGTGTACGGTACGCGTAGACGTCACGTTTCACAGCGTTCGACGCATCTGGTGTAGTTGCGCCTTTAAAGCATTGGAAAATCCACCAAATTGAATATTTAGTTAACTTTATCAAGCTTACTAATAGTATTAGCATGATAATGATTTTATGAAAGCGCCCTCAGTTCAATTGACTACTATCGTACGATATGCAGTACTCTTGATTTGCTACTAGTGTGCGAAACACGCTTAAGTACAATCAACAAAACATATATGTACAGGATTGTATAATAAAGGCTGTATAATAAATTACATAAAGGTTATAGACATATTTGTCTTTAATATTGTACAAATATTAATGTCGACTGTACATTTTAATGAACAGCATAATTTCAACGGCGACGAGTTATTATAAAACGACAATAGAATGGAATTGGGAAGCAGTCGGGTCATATAAACTTTGACGCATTTAAATTTCTCATTTTCCCCCAGATTTCCGCGAATACATATATATTCCACCGCGAATTCCCGTCCGCGGCAGATGACGGATTGCGTCAAAGTCACCTCCGATTCCATTCTATTGGATTATGGTAATATACAGGCTGAAACCTAAGTCGTAAACAGAAATGTTCGCTTCTATCGCAGTATTTTAAGGCAAATTCATAGCATTACTTTAGAAGCAAACAATTAATTTTTATTGATAATAATTTTAAATAGCAAAAATACCAATCTTATGGTCACCCTATTCGACAAGATTTGGTGTGTAGCTTAAAGTGATAGTTTGACGAAGCAATTAGGGTGACCATGAGATTCAGTCAATTTAAAACATTTTTTTCAAGTAACAAACAACGTTTACATATTTTGTGTCAGTTGTCATTAACATGTTACTAAAATTAAACCGTAAGGAACACATATCTGTTCACGACTTAGGATTCACTCTGTATGGCTGAGAAACAAATTTTTGGCCAGCAGTTAGCCTGGTTAGTCGGTAATTAACCGTACAAACTGAAGAAGTGAACAAAGTTCCGTTGTGACACAAAAAAATACCATAGAATTGTACGGTTAATTTTCGTATCACAATGGAAAATTTTCATAGAAAATTTAATCGAGTCAGTTAGAGCTGGCCAAGAATTCGGTCCTTATCCGTATACGAAGCGAGGTTCAAACAAAATGGCGGACCGACGGTACAAAATGGCGGTTACCTCGACGTGTGTCGGGCGCGGCGGGAGCGCTCAGCAGGGGCGGACGGGGCCGGGGCCGGGGCCGGGGCCGGGGCCGGGGTCGGGGTCGGGCGCGGCGCGCGGCAGCGGGCGCACGAGGTAGAGCTTCTCGCCGGCCTTGTTGGTGTAGATGGGCGCGCGCTGGTAGTGCGCCACCAGCTGCTCCAGCGCCGGGAACTGGCGCTGGCCGATGCAGTACAGCGCGCCCGCCACGTGCACGCGGAAGTGCTTGTTGCGCCCGGGCGCCTTCAGCGACACCGAGAAGTCGCCCACCTGCATGCCGGTCATACATTTCACTATTGCGTTGTGCGAGTTGTCGTAAATACTTCTACCAGTGACGACATAGCAAACTGACCATCCGCGCACTTTATGTTCACTGTAATAAGGTTCTATGTAAATACAGGACGGTCAATTAACTGTGTTGGCGTTTGTACGACAAGAAAGTAGTTGTTTTTTGCTGCGAATTGTAAGTCGAGAACGAGCGAAACATTCCGAAGTCATGAGCGTAATGAGTAATTCAAATCTAAACTGTTGAGTATAGCAAAAAACATGTCATAAAAAGTAAAACAAAAAGAAAGTCCAATTATTTCAATCCACAAAGAAATATATCTTTTCGTATCACGAAGGTTATCAACAAGCACACAGGAAATAGATACAACAATCTATACACACCAGATAAGTTAAAGAGCGTTGTTGCCCCTTTATTAATTCAAGGGCTTTTTGAGGATTCTTTTTATCGATGACAAAAAATAAAGACAAGTCCTTTGCTCTTAACACAACATTCAGGAACTTGGATGACCCTTACGCGACACCGAAAACACAATACAGTACATTTTATAGAGTAAGTATATGTGCAGAGAGTACAATTTCGTACCATTTGGCGTCGAGACCCTTGGTCCGTGGGGTCCCAGTGCGCAAAAGCCATTTGCGGAAATCGCGAAACGTCTGGTTGACGTCACTGGTGACCGAAAAGCTGGCGGCTTTCTCGCGCAACGCATCAGTATTGCAATTTAGCGAGGAAATGCCGCCAGCATCCTCGGCACAATGCCTCGAAGGCTTTTTTTTGGATTTAACTTTAATTAATGTTAGTTTACCATTATTTTAGATAATACTTTTACTAGCATTGAAAAAAAAAAGTATGTTATCATTTCCAGTTGGGCTGTTCTAAATATACAGAGAGGACAATCTTCATCTTATTTCTCATAGTAGTCGTATAATGCGTCAGGGTGTGATGCGCGTAATAGGTATTAGTTAGTATATTAACATTGGTCTCGGAGTCCCTGATGAGGAAGTCCCCGTCGTGGCCGTGCTGGTTGAGCAGCGCGTCGCACTGGCCGCGCGTGACGGCCCCGTAGTACCAGGCGCGCCCCGCCGCGCCCGCGCCGCCGCCGCCACCGCCACCGCCACCGCCACCGCGCCCGCCTTCCGTCGCTTCGCTGCACACACAACACGCCATAACTAATTATTCATCCACTCAAACGTACAATAAACCGGCCAAGTGCGAGTCGGGCTCGCGCACGAACGGTTCCGTACCATTATCTATGAAAACGGCAAAAAAAAACACATTTATTGTATAAGCGTCCCCTTAAATATTTATTTTATTCTGTTTCTTAGTATTTGTTGTTACAGCGCAAAAAAAATATATCATCTGTGAAAATTTCAACTGCCTAACTATCACGGCCGCTCCACGATCTCCAGCCGGTCGCCCTTCTCGAACATATACGGATACCTGTAGGGCATGGCGAGGTAGTCGGCCAGCTCCTGCAGGTAGTTCCGCGGCACGAGCCCCTGGCGGCCGCGCGAGTCGCGCGCGCGGTACCACTCGGGGTCCGAGGGCGGCCGCTCCACGATCTCCAGCCGGTCGCCCTTCTCGAACATATACGGATACCTGTAGGGCATGGCGAGGTAGTCGGCCAGCTCCTGCAGGTAGTTCCGCGGCACGAGCCCCTGGCGGCCGCGCGAGTCGCGCGCGCGGTACCACTCGGGGTCCGAGGGCGGCCGCTCCACGATCTCCAGCCGGTCGCCCTTCTCGAACATATACGGATACCTGTAGGGCATGGCGAGGTAGTCGGCCAGCTCCTGCAGGTAGTTCCGCGGCACGAGCCCCTGGCGGCCGCGCGAGTCGCGCGCGCGGTACCACTCGGGGTCCGAGGGCGGCCGCTCCACGATCTCCAGCCGGTCGCCCTTCTCGAACATATACGGATACCTGTAGGGCATGGCGAGGTAGTCGGCCAGCTCCTGCAGGTAGTTCCGCGGCACGAGCCCCTGGCGGCCGCGCGAGTCGCGCGCGCGGTACCACTCGGGGTCCGAGGGCGGCCGCTCCACGATCTCCAGCCGGTCGCCCTTCTCGAACATATACGGATACCTGTAGGGCATGGCGAGGTAGTCGGCCAGCTCCTGCAGGTAGTTCCGCGGCACGAGCCCCTGGCGGCCGCGCGAGTCGCGCGCGCGGTACCACTCGGGGTCCGAGGGCGGCCGCTCCACGATCTCCAGCCGGTCGCCCTTCTCGAACATATACGGATACCTGTAGGGCATGGCGAGGTAGTCGGCCAGCTCCTGCAGGTAGTTCCGCGGCACGAGCCCCTGGCGGCCGCGCGAGTCGCGCGCGCGGTACCACTCGGGGTCCGAGGGCGGCCGCTCCACGATCTCCAGCCGGTCGCCCTTCTCGAACATATACGGATACCTGTAGGGCATGGCGAGGTAGTCGGCCAGCTCCTGCAGGTAGTTCCGCGGCACGAGCCCCTGGCGGCCGCGCGAGTCGCGCGCGCGGTACCACTCGGGGTCCGAGGGCGGCCGCTCCACGATCTCCAGCCGGTCGCCCTTCTCGAACATATACGGATACCTGTAGGGCATGGCGAGGTAGTCGGCCAGCTCCTGCAGGTAGTTCCGCGGCACGAGCCCCTGGCGGCCGCGCGAGTCGCGCGCGCGGTACCACTCGGGGTCCGAGGGCGGCCGCTCCACGATCTCCAGCCGGTCGCCCTTCTCGAACATATACGGATACCTGTAGGGCATGGCGAGGTAGTCGGCCAGCTCCTGCAGGTAGTTCCGCGGCACGAGCCCCTGGCGGCCGCGCGAGTCGCGCGCGCGGTACCACTCGGGGTCCGAGGGCGGCCGCTCCACGATCTCCAGCCGGTCGCCCTTCTCGAACATATACGGATACCTGTAGGGCATGGCGAGGTAGTCGGCCAGCTCCTGCAGGTAGTTCCGCGGCACGAGCCCCTGGCGGCCGCGCGAGTCGCGCGCGCGGTACCACTCGGGGTCCGAGGGCGGCCGCTCCACGATCTCCAGCCGGTCGCCCTTCTCGAACATATACGGATACCTGTAGGGCATGGCGAGGTAGTCGGCCAGCTCCTGCAGGTAGTTCCGCGGCACGAGCCCCTGGCGGCCGCGCGAGTCGCGCGCGCGGTACCACTCGGGGTCCGAGGGCGGCCGCTCCACGATCTCCAGCCGGTCGCCCTTCTCGAACATATACGGATACCTGTAGGGCATGGCGAGGTAGTCGGCCAGCTCCTGCAGGTAGTTCCGCGGCACGAGCCCCTGGCGGCCGCGCGAGTCGCGCGCGCGGTACCACTCGGGGTCCGAGGGCGGCCGCTCCACGATCTCCAGCCGGTCGCCCTTCTCGAACATATACGGATACCTGTAGGGCATGGCGAGGTAGTCGGCCAGCTCCTGCAGGTAGTTCCGCGGCACGAGCCCCTGGCGGCCGCGCGAGTCGCGCGCGCGGTACCACTCGGGGTCCGAGGGCGGCCGCTCCACGATCTCCAGCCGGTCGCCCTTCTCGAACATATACGGATACCTGTAGGGCATGGCGAGGTAGTCGGCCAGCTCCTGCAGGTAGTTCCGCGGCACGAGCCCCTGGCGGCCGCGCGAGTCGCGCGCGCGGTACCACTCGGGGTCCGAGGGCGGCCGCTCCACGATCTCCAGCCGGTCGCCCTTCTCGAACATATACGGATACCTGTAGGGCATGGCGAGGTAGTCGGCCAGCTCCTGCAGGTAGTTCCGCGGCACGAGCCCCTGGCGGCCGCGCGAGTCGCGCGCGCGGTACCACTCGGGGTCCGAGGGCGGCCGCTCCACGATCTCCAGCCGGTCGCCCTTCTCGAACATATACGGATACCTGTAGGGCATGGCGAGGTAGTCGGCCAGCTCCTGCAGGTAGTTCCGCGGCACGAGCCCCTGGCGGCCGCGCGAGTCGCGCGCGCGGTACCACTCGGGGTCCGAGGGCGGCCGCTCCACGATCTCCAGCCGGTCGCCCTTCTCGAACATATACGGATACCTGTAGGGCATGGCGAGGTAGTCGGCCAGCTCCTGCAGGTAGTTCCGCGGCACGAGCCCCTGGCGGCCGCGCGAGTCGCGCGCGCGGTACCACTCGGGGTCCGAGGGCGGCCGCTCCACGATCTCCAGCCGGTCGCCCTTCTCGAACATATACGGATACCTGTAGGGCATGGCGAGGTAGTCGGCCAGCTCCTGCAGGTAGTTCCGCGGCACGAGCCCCTGGCGGCCGCGCGAGTCGCGCGCGCGGTACCACTCGGGGTCCGAGGGCGGCCGCTCCACGATCTCCAGCCGGTCGCCCTTCTCGAACATATACGGATACCTGTAGGGCATGGCGAGGTAGTCGGCCAGCTCCTGCAGGTAGTTCCGCGGCACGAGCCCCTGGCGGCCGCGCGAGTCGCGCGCGCGGTACCACTCGGGGTCCGAGGGCGGCCGCTCCACGATCTCCAGCCGGTCGCCCTTCTCGAACATATACGGATACCTGTAGGGCATGGCGAGGTAGTCGGCCAGCTCCTGCAGGTAGTTCCGCGGCACGAGCCCCTGGCGGCCGCGCGAGTCGCGCGCGCGGTACCACTCGGGGTCCGAGGGCGGCCGCTCCACGATCTCCAGCCGGTCGCCCTTCTCGAACATATACGGATACCTGTAGGGCATGGCGAGGTAGTCGGCCAGCTCCTGCAGGTAGTTCCGCGGCACGAGCCCCTGGCGGCCGCGCGAGTCGCGCGCGCGGTACCACTCGGGGTCCGAGGGCGGCCGCTCCACGATCTCCAGCCGGTCGCCCTTCTCGAACATATACGGATACCTGTAGGGCATGGCGAGGTAGTCGGCCAGCTCCTGCAGGTAGTTCCGCGGCACGAGCCCCTGGCGGCCGCGCGAGTCGCGCGCGCGGTACCACTCGGGGTCCGAGGGCGGCCGCTCCACGATCTCCAGCCGGTCGCCCTTCTCGAACGAGAGCTCCTGCTCGTTGTTGGAGGTGAACGAGTACAATGCCACCTGTAAACGTATACAATAGCTCATTTTTTTTATTCCTAGACAAAATTAAGAGTCCGCAGTAAGCTCGAATCTACATACAAACGTATAGATAAATTAACGAGAGCATGGAATTGCATATGTACGAGTAGTAGTATTGTATGTTTACAGGCATGCTATATTTGAATTTTCTATTTTCTCGTACTATCAGCATAAAAAGAGGTTTGTTATATAATGAAGAAGTAAATACCAAAATAATGTCAGTGTCAAATTGTGAATATTATTTACGTTGTGCATATATTTTTACGTCTGATTTTATTATATTCTCACAATTATCAGAATAATTTTGTGTCAGCCCGTACGACTAAGTGTAAGTTACATAATTTTCAAAAAATATGGCAGTGAGTAATTTTGGTCCGATTGAGAGTCAAAGTAAGCAAATTATTTTTAACTGTTATAAATATTTTGAACTTGAACTGAAGAAAAATTTAAATTCCCCTTACACGGCTGCCCAGTTAGTTGAAAAAGCTACAGGTGTTTGTCTCTCTACTGTTTATAACATTGTGTCTGAGAGCAATAGTGAGAAATTAGCATCAACAAAGAAATTCACCTCCCCGAGAAATAAAAAGTTACGTACTTGTCCGTCATCAGCAGTAGACGATTTTAAGTCATCCGGAGAACTATATACAATTTTCATCTGTCCCATAAGCAATTTCCAACCTTAAAGGCACTCCACTCTGTGTTAAAATCCGATATAGATTACAAATTTGGCATTTCCACCTAACGAAAACAAATACAAAAATCAGGATTTAAATGGAAAAAGACCGAGGACAACCGAAAAATATTAATGGAAAGACACAACAGAAACACCTTACCAAAATTGCGGAATATCGGTCTAAAGATAGACCACTAGTTTATACTGATTCATAATTCATAATTCATTTATTGCAGTAATCATGTGTTACAAAGGATCTTATTATAACTTTACAGTTGAAGTGCACATGAACCCTGTTAGGGTATAAAGCAATTTACTTAAGACTAAAGTTATCATGCAACAATAAGCTAATCACATTTTATCAATTGAATACACAATTAATCAATTTACATTTATTAATTAATTGCATTATTTAATTATTAATTTATTATGACTATCAATTTACATTAATTATTTAATTACATTACATTATTTAATTATTAGTTTATTATAATGTTATCAATTTACATTACATTAATTCTGTATGTATCGTTAAAGAACTCATCAATTGAATAATAACATTTTTTAATTAGTAATTCTTTAAGTTTTTGTTTAAATACTTCGTCTTTGGTTTCCTTTTTTATTTCATCAGGTATTTTGTTGGCTACTTGTATACATATTATGGACCGTTTCTGAACATTGCTAGTGTTGAGGTTGGTAATTCAAGCTGATTTATGTTTTTACGTCGTTGTGATCTTATAACTTTTAATTTAAATAGATGTGAGTTGTTCCTTACAAAAAGTGCTGCTTTGTTTTTTAGGATTTTTAGCTGCACAAAATGCGGGCGGCAGCTATCTGGTACCCGGATATTTGCTAGAATGCGAATGCACTTCTTTTGCATTACGAGTAGTTGGTGTACGTCTGTGCTGGCTCCCCATAAAATTACACCGTATTGGAGCCATGCATGCGCGAATGCAAAATAAGCCGATAACGCAGTTTTTTGGTTTGTATTGACTTTAAGTACACTCAACGCGTATATAAAACTACTTAATTTAGTTTTGAGGGTTTGAATATGAGATTTCCAATTTAAACTACTTACTTCTTCAATAGTATTATTATTTATCTCTAACGTCATTTGTAACGGTACTTTCTGTATGGGTTTGAATTGTATTGTTTTTGTTTTACTCAAGTTAATCTCCAAGTTATGGTCGTCTAGCCAGTCGCAAACGGCTTTAGATACTTCTGACAGACGTTCGTTACATTCCGTGCTACTTGTACTGCTTATGAGTAAGCAGACGTCATCCGCGAACATTACACATTTTGCATTTATTATTTTGGGCAGGTCATTAATGTAAGCAAGGAATAGAAGACATCCAATAACGCTTCCCTGCGGGATTGAGCATGAAATATGTCGCATTTGAGAGGTAATTGTCTTACTTGAGTTTTCATAGAACCAGTTTATTTGTACGCACTGTTGCCGGTTTTGTAGATAAGTTTTGAACCACCTGTATGCATTACCTCGGATACCCATACCGTATACGAGGGCCACATTGAAAGTTTTGCGTAACTTTTAAATAAAACAATTTAAAACAAAACTAATACATTTACTGCTTCTCAAAATATTCTCCCTTGCATTTTATACATTTATTCATCCGCTCGAACCATTTTTCAAAGCATGATACCCAGTCGCTTGACTGCATGTTTTCGACGTGTTGGTTAAATGTCGCCACTGCATCTTCGGGCGTCTTAAATGTTAAACCTCTCATCAAATCCTTGATTTTCGGGAAAAGGTAAAAGTCACAGGGTGCAAGATCTGGACTATAAGGCGGATGAGCCACGGTCTCCACATTTTCGGAACTCAAAAACGCTTTTGTTTTTTTTGCAGTGTGGGGGGACGCATTATCATGATGCAGGAGTATGCGGCTTCGTGGTCGTGTCTCGCGAACTTTTTCAAAGACTGGGCAAACAAGTTGTGGTGTACCACTCGGCATTTACAGTTCTTTTATTATTTAGAAGGACTGTGCAGACATGGCCACTTTTTGAAAAAAAACAAGCGATCATTTGTTTGGCAACGCTTTTGGCTTGTTGAATTTTTGTTGGCCTACTGTCACCTTCAAAGACCCATTCACTAGACTGTTGTTTCTTTTCTGGATCGTAACAATAAATCCATGTTTCATCTCCTGTTACGATGTTATATACACCATTTGAACATCCGTTCTTATATTTCCGCAGCATTTCTTGGCACCAGTCGACACGTGCCCGTTTTTGGCCTGAAGTAAGTTCATGAGGAATCCACCGACAAAAAAGTTTCCTGACTTTTAAATTTTCGTGTAAAATCTTTTGTATTTGACTCATACCAATCCCTAATTGTCCTCGAATTTCGTCGTAAGTGATTCGTCGGTTTTCTTCTATCAGTCGTCTCACAGCAGCAACGTTTTCTTCAGTGACCGCGGTTGACGGTCGGCCTTCACGAAACTCGTCATCGAGACTAACACGGCCCCTATTAAATTCAGCGTACCAACGTCTCACGGTGCTCAGATGTGGTGCTTCAACACCAAATGCATTTTGAAGGCGAGTACTACACTCATGCGGAGAAAGAGAACTTTTAAAATCATAAAAAATCATTGCTCTAAAATCTTTACGCGTCAAATCCATTTTGAATGCAATCGGTTTATTTCGAACTGACAAAAAAAACAAATGACTATCGATTTCCCGCCAATATTTAGTACATTCCATAAACAAAGGTCTATATTTTTTTTAAATAATCAATTCGAAATTGGAATGAGTGCGAATAGCCAGGAGTGCAAAACTTTCAGTGTGGCCTATGTAGTTTCCACAGTAGGATATCATGGGAGACTCGATCATAGGCTTTTGACATGTTGAGAAGTAGTCCACTGGCAATTTTTTTGCTGTCTATGTGGTTGAGAACATCCTGGATGTAGTGATAAACTGCTAATACTGTAGAGTGCTTTTTACGAAATCCAAATTGGTTTTTATCTAATAATTCATATTTTTCAAAGAAATTATACACGCGATTTACCATAGCTCTCTCAAATTACTTTGAAATTGTAGGTAGAAGCGCAATGGGTCTGTAGTGGTTTGGGTCAGTTTCTATCCCTCGCGGTTTTAACACTGGTTTAATTTTAGCACACTTTAGTAAATTAGGAAATACACCATCGGTAAAAGACTGGTTGATTAGCAACCGTAAGGTCACTTGCACACAATTTAATTAACGCTGCTGGAATCTCATCTAAACCAAAGCTCATTTTATTCTTCAGACGGTGGATCAATGAACTAATTTCAGAATCGGTAACTTCACTTATCACAATAGAATTTACAGTGGGAGAGATCACCGGCCGGCCGGTTGCTACCGCTTTAGCGGCAGTATCAGCCATCATAGGCAATGATCGCAACGGTGACTCACCCACCGATGCAAAATGCTCGTTTAGGCTATTGGCTATTTCGTTCGGCGTTTCTAAAACAGTATCATTGTATTTTAATGTCATATTTTTAGACTGCTATTTTCTTGGCTGATTTGTGGTGTTTTTTATTACATTCCACATTGTTTTGATTTTATTATCAGAGAGTTTCATCTCTGGTTTATATAGTCAAGTCTTTTTGATAAGTTTACGCATCTTTTCAATGTTTTTACATATTTTGTGTAATATACAGTAAAGCCTTTATTTTTTGTATGGTTTCTTAGTATTGTAAGACATCTTTTGTTTGTACACGCTGTTTTTATTCCGATTGTTAACCATTGTTTTTTTAATGTTTTATTTCTAACTTGTACACGTTTTATCGGAAGGTGCCTCGAAAGTAAGTCTTGTAATGTATTATGGAAGTTGGTATAATTCGTATTTACATCGTTTCGTGACGTTAAAATATTGCTCCAAGATACCGTGCTTAGTTCGTTTTTGAAATAATTCATGATCACATGATGAAACCTACATCCACACTTCACATGTGTCCGGGGAGGCTTGGACCGATGGAACAGAATTTGGTATAAAAAAACAAATCAGTACAAGCCAGCGGTTAATAATAGTGCACGCAGGAGGAAAAGATGGTTTTATTCCCAACGCTTTGTTAATGTTTAAGGCAAACCAAAAAACGGGAGATTACCATGACCAGATGAACTTTGACAACTACGACAAACGGTTAATAGAAAAATTAATACAGAAACTTAAACCGAATAGCGTACTTATCGTAGATAATGCGTCCTATCACAACAAACTTTTGAATCGTGCTCCAACGTCAAATTCTCTTAAACAAGAAATGATGGATTGGTTGACAGAACACAACATTTCATATAGCCCGTTGATGTACAAAACCAGTTTGTATGATTTAATTAAACAAAATAAAGAGCGGTTTCGTGAGTACATGGCCACTTTTTACGATTGCCACCGTATTCAATCCGATCGAAAATATTTGGTCCATGGTAAAAGGATATGTACCGAAAAGAAACGTTTCTTTAAACATGAAAGGCATTATGAGTTTAGCAACTGAACGAATGAATACTATTACTGCTGAGGACTGGGAAAATATTTATCGCCATGTCGAAAGTGAAGAAAATAAATATCGATGTCAGAAAGGGGAAATGGATCGAATTTCAAAAAATCTTATTATCAATACTTGTGACAGCTCAGATGAAGAACATGATAGCGACTAAAAGCAAAAAACAGAGGACTACTACTTATTCCATTTCTTAAGTGTATGTAATTCTTTTAAATTAAGAGAAAATTATTCTCCTTTTGTTGCAAACGGTACAACCACTACAAATGCAATTCCATGTTCTCGATAATTCATCTATAGTTACGCTCTCATTTTAAAACGACTAGCTAGTTTGCTCTGAAACTTTATACTTAGAATAAGTTAAGGTATATCCAGGTGTGTAATTAGTTTATGTAGCTTCAGATACCGTAGTAAAACAAATACAGCGATTTTACGTTTGACATACAAATATGGTTTTTGCTGTATTTCGGTTGTTTTATAAACTGTAGCTAACAAAACTAATTACAGACCTAGATATACCTCATGTCATTGTATATGCACAGTATCGTTACAGTCCACACGTAAAATGAACCACACGTGAAATTCGGCCGAGCTTACTGCGGACTCAGAGTCAGTAAGCTCGGCCGAATTTCACGTTCCCATACAAACGGAGTTTCGTTCTCATTTTAAAACTACGTGTTGGATTGTAACGAAACTTTGCATATACAATGACATGAGGTATATCTATGTCTGTAATTAGTTTATATGGTTCCATCCAGTTTATAAAACAAACAAAATACAGCAAAAACAAGTTTTATAAGAAAAACTTAAATTCGCTGTATTTCTTTTACTATGGTATCTGAAGCTACTTAAACTAATTACAGACACAGATATACCTCATGTCATTGTACATGCAAAGTTTCGTTACAATCCGACACGTAGTTTTAAAATGAGAGCGTAACTACGTTTGTATGGAGAATCGAGCTTACTGCGGACTCTTAAGTATAGTTCGTTATCATCATTATTTTAGCCTGCAGTCGCTTACTGCTGACCTTTTCCCAGCTACCTATATACAAGGGGCAATTAAAGTTAGACTTAGAGTAAGGTAATTTTGTGTTGTAGTATATAATATGTATTATTGTAGTGATTTTTAACGTTATAATATTGTAAATTGTTAATTGTGATAAATTAATTCGGGATTTTATCTATACATATTGTATATCGTCGCCTAGTACCCATAGTACAAGCTTCGCTTAGTTTGGGTCCAGGTCGATTTGTGTAAGATTTATTTATTTATTTCTTTATTTTATTATTCATTTACTTGCAGTGTGTTCCTAAAACACGGAACGCAAACTATGATGGAATCTGAAATGGACTCACAACAATATCTAGAACGTTCTCCGCCATCGCGTACGTGTGCACCGGGTCCTCGGCGTCGCCTTCTTCGCTCGTGTAGTTCGAAGGAAACCTGGACGAAGAACAATCATTACATAATGTACACAAGATATTATATAATCAATATAAAAGATAATAGGGGGGGGTGTAGACTCGAAAATTATTATTTCTCAAACATGCTCGGAAATGTATGCGTTAATATCACGAAAAGAAGACACGAAGTTTCTTGTTTAAGGCTCCCTACATTACTTCTTGGCCTTACGCCAAGAAGTAATGTATGAAAACCCTAAGTAAAACCATTATTGTCCGCTACTCTAACTTTTTAAATTTGCTTACTAATATTAAACTGACAAAAGAAAAATTACATACTGCCAACCACCACTAGACTCTGTAAGCATACTTGCGACGTAAAAAAAATAAACAAAATCTATGGTACTATACTTATGTGCGGTTAAACATGGTACTCGACCGGCTTGTTCAAATGGCATGTTTACAAAATAAATAAGGCGGCAAATTACCTATTATTTCATGGATTACCTTGTATTTATTTTAATTTAAACATTTCCTCACATCGTTTGAGAAAAGCGCTATACAATCCTCGGCCGGAACAGGGATTGCTGGACTCGTCCAGCAATCCCTTACTTCACGGCCTCTGCAGTAATGTACTATTACTCCAAATGAAAGAAGGCAAAAAAATATGCCTAGTGACGAAAATCCCATTCAGATCTCAAAGAATAACGAAGCTACAACCGTTTTAATATTGCTTGTTAGAAGAGAAAAAACAAACAGTGTGTGACGTCACATTACACGAGGCTGCGCCGGGGGGCCGCGTTGAACACGACGGGGCGCGGCACGTTGCCGTCTATTAGTGTGACGTCACCATCTTCCAGCGTCATCGTTTCATATGAAGTTGCGTTTTGCGAAAAAGGGACAGAACATACCCCTTCTTATAACTTTGGACACTTATAACTTCGTGATTATTTAACCTTTTGCGTTGATTTTTTCTCCATTTGACTACATGTTTAATCCTTTTTCGAGAAAATATGATATTATTGATTATTTTATTTAGTGTCTACACCCCGATTGGTATATTTCTCAAAACGGTGATGCCGCAGGTCAATCGAGTAAATTCTTGAACAAGCGTAAGAATGTCCTGCGATTGATATTTATGGATAGCGAGAAAGGCTAAAGAACTATTATCGAAAAAGGTAGTGAATGAACGAATAAGTCTATTAGATTTAAGTGCATGATTGCTCTTTGGTTTTTAGGATTAAATCAATCTACTCATATCTATTTTATACTAGCTTCTGCCCGCGACTCCGTCCGTTTGGAACTCGTTTATATCGCAGCTCCATACAAACTTTCACCCCCTTAGGGGATAATTTTCGGGATAAAAACTATGCTATGTCCTTCCCCGGGATTTAAACTATATCTATACCAAAATTCATCTAAATCGGTTCAGCGGTTTAAGCTTGAAGAGGTAACAGACAGACAGACACACTTTCGCCTTTATAATATTAGTATGGATTGACCTCTGACCTCTTGTTGTGTGCGTGACCTCAATTCTGGTGCCGATACATATATTCCTCTACAAAAAATCCTTTTTTGTCATAAAAGCGTGCTCTTTTGTCACAATGACGACTAGCATGGCAAGTTTTTAGTTTTTATTTTTAGGGTTCCGTACCCAAAGGGTAAAACGGGACCCTAAACTCTGCTACTACTAAGACTCCGCTGTCCGTCCGTCCGTCTGTCTGTCTGTCCGTCTGTCACCAGGCTTTATCTCATGAACAGACAGTTGAAATTTTCACAGATGACGTATTTCTGTTGCCGCTATAACAACAAATACTAAAAAACAGGATAGAATAAATATTTACGGGGGCTCCCGTACAACAAACGCGATTGTTTCGCCGTTTTTATAGATGATGGTACGGAACCCTTCGTGCGCGAGTCCGACTCGCACTTGGCCGGTTTTATTTTTCTCTTGTACCATGTCGATGCCTTCCGAATCGCTAAACTTAAATGGCAGTGGGCGGGGCACATAGCACGTAGAACCTGTGGCCGTTGGGGCGGAAAGGTTCTCGAGTGGCGACCACGTTCCGGAAGGCGCGGCGTGGGTAGCCCCCCCCCCCTGGTTGCTGGAGTCCGCTGGATGCGGGTGCCGCAGGACCGGTCACTGTGGCACTCTTTGGGGGAGCTCTATGTACAGCAGTGGACGTCTTTCGGCTGATATGACGATGATGATGATGATGTCCGGTCCGGAATTGGAACAACATTGTCATTATGACGAAGCGGACTCACCACCCAGTGTGCGCCTGGTACTGCCCCCGCCACCAGCCGTCGTTGCTCTTCTCCAGGATCAGGATCCTGGTGCCCTTGGTCAGGGACAGCTCGTCAGGCTGCTGCGCCTGGAAATGGAAATGAAAATGAAAATATCTTTATTGAGACAAAACAAACAGTAACATAATAGTACATTACTGCAGAGGCCGTGAAGTAAGGGATTTCTGGACGAGTTTGGAGTAGATGGCCGAGTCGTAGACGAGGCCGGATACAACGAGTCCAATAATCCCTGTTCCAGCCGAGGATTGTATAGTGCTTTTCTCAAACGATGTGAGGAAATATTTAAATTAAAATTAATAAAAGGCCCAAGGTAATCAATTAAATAATAAGTAATTTGCCGCCTTTTTTATTTTTTAAACATGCCATTTGAACAAGCCGTTCGAGCACCATGTTTAACCGCACATAAGTATAGTACCATAGATTTTGTTTTTTTTTTATGTCGCAAGTATGCTTACAGAGTCTAGTGGTGGTTGGCAGTATGTAATTTTTCCTTTGTCAGTTTAATATTAGTAAGCCAATTTAAAAAGTTAAAGTAGCGGACAAGAATGGTTTTACTTAGGGTTTTCATACATTACTTCTTGGCGTAAGGCCAAGAAGAAATGTAGGGAGCCTTAAACAAGAAACTTCATGTATTCATTTCGTGATATTAACGCATACATTTCTAAGCATGTTTGAGAAAATATAGTTGTGCAGCGGGCCCCAAACCAGGCTGGGCCTGTATCTTGGGCGCCCTGAGAGTTGGTATTCTTCACAAAACGAGTTACAGTGCGCATAGTACATACAATCAGCATCAGAAGTAGCGAAGCAAAATAACACGCTCAAAATGACCTACACAGATCCTTATTCCCTTGACATTAGAGTTGGTGTGTAGATCATTTTGAGCACTAGGACTGCTTAGCAACTTCTGCTGCTGACTGTACTTTAGAAGGACATTAAGTATCATATCATATAAGTTGAAAAAGAAGAAAGGAAAAGTAACAATTAAAAATACTTAATCGTTAATCATTAATTTAAAAGCTCAAGTGATGAAATTATGACGTGAGTGTGAAATGTGTATGGGTGAGTGTAAGAGAGTGTTTATGTTTGAGTGCGTGAATATGTATGTGTGTGTGTGTGTGTGTGTGTGCTAACCTACGTACATGGAGAGAGCAAGTTCTCCGTTTCTGAGTAGGTTAGCATCTTCAGCCATTTCCCAACCGATCTCTTTACACGGACATGTCCCTATTGTTTTATGTCCAAGTTTTATATCAAATAATAATTAAGATTTTTTATTTATTCCACGTATCTTGCGTAGAAACCTTCCAATCTGAGTCCACGGAGCGGCAACGTCGCGTTAGCCGCTCGTCATGCGTTCGTTACCGCTCCGCGGACCCAGATTTGAAAGTTTCTACGCAAGATGCAAGCGTTCGTCTTGCAATCGTCAATTGACGAAAGCGTGCGAATGACGTGCGGTTTACGTGGACAATACCCGTAGTGGGCTAAGTGGTCCACTGGTGTAATGTTTTCCCGTAATGGCGAAGACACAGCTTCGGAATCTGTCATCGGACTCATCGGCTGCATGTGAACGGTTATTTATTTATCAATCAAATTACAAATGAATTTTATTTTTCTGCATGACCTTTTGAATATGGAATCACTTGGAATCGAGTAAACTCAGCATCATATAGTTAGTAGCAGCTAAAGTAGCCAAATATATCGGAACACGTCTTTAATATTATTAGAATAAGGATGTGTTGGGAGTTTCTCTGCGCGATCACATCAGAAGATGAGGCTATCCGCAGCAGAACCAAGGTAACCGATATAGCCTTCCGAGGCTTTAGTATAAGTTTTACAGAAACAAAACGTTACGACCGCGTTTGCGTTTAGCTGTCAAATCCCATAAAAATTGAGGGTAAAACGCAAACGCGATCGCAAAGTTTTGTTTCGGTAAAACTTATACTAGAGCCTCCGAATCGCTAAACTTAAGTGGCAGTGGGCGGGGCACATAGCACGTAGAACCGATGGCCGTTGGGGCGGAAAGGTTCTCGAGTGGCGACCGCGTACCGGAAGGCGCGGCGTGGGTAGGCCCCCAGAAGGTGGACTGATGACCTGGTAAAGGTTGCTGGAGTCCGCTGGATGCGGGTGGCGCAGGACCGGTCACTTTGGCACTCTTTGGGGGAGGCCTATATCCAGCAGTGGACGTCTTTCGGCTGATATGATGAAGGATGTGTTACGATACATTTTGCTACTTTGGCTGCTCCTAATTATACAATGCTGACTATGGTCCTACTGTTTCGTCACTGGATTAGAAGGGCGGAAAGGAGTAATCTAATACTTGGAAGCTTCGTGGGTAAGTCAGCATCATATAGTTAGTAGCGGCCAAAGTAGCCAAATATATCGTCACAGATCCTTACTCCCATAGTATTAAACACGTGTTGCGATATATTTGGCTACTGTGGCTGTTACGAACCGTATGATTATTGTATTGTCTGTATATTTATTGACGAGAGACATCATTCTGATCTTGACACGTTTTATTGTTATTGACCCTGTACATCTCTGACAATATTACATGAATGTTCCTCTTTTGTTTTGACGCTTAGATACCGTATACATCTCTTAGAATATTAGAATCATTATTAATTGTATTTGGACGCTCAGAGACCTTATACATCTCTGGAATACTGAATTAATATCATTAACTTCCTGTTAATGCTGATACAGATCTTATATCGAATGTAATGTTCATATTTTGCAAATTTGTTTTGTTTACATTAACTTAGTGACATTTCTTTTTTTTTTTTTTTTGAACCTGACTGTTGCTATAATAGGACGAACCCAATATAGCGGTCGAATTGCGTGGTTGGAGGGTAGCCTGGGGAAAATCCAGGGGGAGCCTCCGGCACGACCACGCGGGAAAGTTTGTGCACTGGAATACTCTACGAGTTTGCGCTCCAGTGAGATTGGTTGAACGGTATCAACCGAATCTGGGGTGTGAGTGGTGTCGAACTACTGGGAGTTTTATCGCTGGCTCGCTAAAACCTAGCCTAGCTGAGAAGAGTCCAGCAAGAAACTCAGCTAGGCCCGACTTGGGTCGGACTGACTCTACCCGGTATGCGGCGGTACCGGGACGAATAGGGACTGTATGTGTCTGTGTTGTCGCGATCTCGCGGTGGACGTCCCCGCCGGCGGGAACGCCGAAGTGTACGCGATGTGTTGGACGCCGAAAGCGCAGCGTTCCATCTTTCGATGGACGCTGTGATTTCGTCGTCCGGGTCCGTGAGTGTGTGCCTAGGACGCCGGACCGTGCGGCCCCTAATCAGTGAGCGCCGAGTAACGACAGAGGGGGGAGGGATGGGAACGTAATCAGCAGACTTAGTGACATTTAGTTTGTTAACCTTTTATACTGCGTGGAACGGAACGATGGACTTTCCCGCAAGAGGGGGATTATTGAGTGCGTACTAGCACATTCACATTTTCCAGATAAACAATTTTTTTTTGACCCGATTTTTTTTAACATTTGTATGGAGCTCGTCGCTCCAGTCGGCCAACGCTCCATACAAAGGTAAAAAAAATCGCGTCAAAAAAATAGTTTATCTGGAAAATGTGACGTACTAGCGCTCAATAATCCCCCTCTTGCGGGAAAGTCTATCGTTCCGTTCCACGCAGTATATCATTTTAAATTATTATTGTGTAACATTATTATTATTTTATTGTAAACTACCGTTTGACTTGCAAAAGTGCTCTTGTGGCCTATTTGCAGAATAAATAATTGATTTTGATTTTTGATTTAGATGATGCTGACTGTACCGCCAAGGACAAGTGAGTTTGTGGCACTCCCGTAGTGTGATGCTGACGACCGCGGTACCGTTACCTGGTAGTTGTACTTGACGACAGCGGTGCCCAGCGCCTCGGCGGGCTCGGCGGGCCGGCGCGCGCCCGGCGACTCCGTGCCGCCGCGGACGGGCGAGCTGTTGGACGGTAGCGTCTTCGACCCAGACCCCTTTTTCACCTTCTTCTTAATACTGGAATAGAGATGTTTGTTAACGGTCAGTACACGGTCTTGAGATGCATGGAGATGTTTAACGCTGGAGGTATATGAGACTAAATTGACTCATCATCAACCTAGCGTTGTAACGGTTTTATCCTAAAGGAGCAGGGGTCCGCGTGCTAATGTAGCTCATAAATCTCCACTGTATCGACAAAAGGTCTAAAATGAAGGCATTATATTTTTATTTTATTTATTATTTTGGCACCTTATCCCGGATTAGATTTGAGATTCGGCGAAGGCATTGCTTTTTAAGAAAGGGACTGCTATTTGAGCTTTCAACCCAGAGGGAAAACTAGATCTTGTTGTGTTGTGAAAAATAATAATACTCACTTTGAATATTCAATAACGATAAATGAAACCGCATCAGTTATCAACACACCTGTCAAATAGCGACGGTTTCTCCTTCTTCACGTAGTTGCTGGGCACGTAGCCGGACTGCGAGCGCGCGTTCTGCACGCGCCACCAGTGCTTGGAGTCGTCGAGCAGGAGGTAGCGCTCGTTCTTGCGCAAGTCGAGCTCCTGAGCGCCTTGCGCCGCGTAGTCGTACTTCGCCACCACGTAGCACACATCCTCCTGGAAAGGGGCATTAGTTGATATCACAGAGGTAGTGAATAATTCTTAGATTAGTACATGATAAACAGACAGGAGCCCTTTGAAGAAAAACGATAGTTTTGAATTATATTCAGCTCCGAACCCTCCAACGGCCCTGCTTTCTATTTTCTACTTTGTTCTATCATTTTTTACTATTTTTACGGACTTAACTTTCGACCTCGATACGTACTTAGTGTACTTTACATAGTTTTTCTCAAATTATTTGTTTAAAAATTATATATAAAATTACATGCAACGCGTGAAACTAACATTCACAACTCATTGGTTATTTGATCAACTTCCTATGCATCTATGGGTCAACAAAATGGAGAAGATAAATAAATCATTTTTTTGGCATTTTGCAAACATACAACAAACAAAATGAAAAATAATTACACAAAAAAAAATAGGACAAGCAGGCAAACAAAAATTAAAGAACAAGTATAAACAACTGTGTTACGAACAATTATTAAAATAAAATAAAATGATATTCTGCTAGTAAATGAAAACAACACAATACAAAAATAGTACACCACTACAGGTGTTTGATTCAGTTACACCTTGGATCTAAATTGTAAAAGTTGTTATACAACTATACTGAATTAATCGTCTACTCTATAATCAACTCACAAGGCCTAAACCTAACTCCAGTTTTCTGCTTAAAATTAATATGCATACAAGCTAGATAATCTAAGCTAGTTTAGATTAGAATGGTCGTAGGTCATAATCATTTCGAGCAAAAAGGATGTAACATGAGTTTTATACAATGGCAAAAAAAAACCTAAATTCTAAGGGGTTGTGTGAGCACACCCCTAAAGATGTTGCTAAGTAATGACAATGTTAGATTTTTCTCATTGCAATACGACCAGAAAGTGAACTTTTGTTCTATAATTTATTTTTCTTATCCTCAGCTATAAAACAAACTACAGTCCATATGCAAGTCTTTTTTCAGGTCAGTCCTTCTGTCTCACATGCTCTTAAACACACATTCTACCAAACAAAAGTATTTTATGCAATCGTTATCAGTCATTCTGACTATAAGCAGGTTTGATGTAGTTTGCTGATGATGTTTGGAACGAGTCTCCTTTGACACGCTCCTATTGGAGAAGCCGCGTTTCCACACTGCTGTGTTATATAAGTAATAATAATAAAATTTCTTTATTCAGACAACAAGATCCACAGTTTTTTAGTAGTTTCCTTAACACTATGTTATCCTATGTTAGGATATATATGTAGCTAAAGATAGAGTATTTTTAATTAAGTGTTGCATTATTGGGCACTCACTCCTAATGGCTACCGTTTTCAGGACGCTGTTTGATAATGTATGCTTTTTCAGTCGAATACCACGTTTAGGCCACGAAGCTTGCTGAGTGGCCTAATTAAGGTACGAGACTTAAAAAGCTAATTATATAACTATTGTATGCCATACTTTTTCTACGAGTCAATTGAACTAGTTAAACATACTTGATATCTATAGAAAAACTGCTGAAATAAAGTGCAAGAAGTGCCGGCAAACATAATGTGTTGATGTCTAATTTATTTTAGTTCAGTAAAGGCGCCACGTGATTGGTCAATTTCATTTTAGTTGTCTCAACAGTTAAGAAAAGTTGAGTTGGGAGCTCCATAGTAAAAAGTATGTGATTTAAGTTTGGTGTACGATGTCTTAACTCAAACATAAAGTAGACGAGTATAAAAACATTATTACACCATAATCAATTATTTTACCTGAACCTGAAGACTTGAAAAGCACGTTACTCCCTTTATAACGTTGATTTTACACATTCTTCAAAATATACATCAGTTAAATCCCTTATTAACAAGAGTGGCTTTGAAACAGTACCTCTAATTGAACACCGTAATTAAAAGGCTCATATAATTATATCATGACTACATTCCTGTCAGTGGCAGCAATGTGTGTAATGTAGACCCATTTAAATGGAAATACATCAATTGTTACATTATGATAGATTCTTTGAGTTTCAGTTTAAAGCTGCTAAAGTTCAAAACAGAGTATAAAATATAATGAAAATGGGTCACTTATGTATTTAAGGTCGAAAATTGCTCGACATATTTCCCGTGCCGTGTGTGTGTGCGTGTTTAGCACTAAACTGCTCATGTCTAAGAGCCGCGGGGCGGCGGGGGGCGCCACCGAGCTGAGACTTACTTACATTTCATAGTTAGCCTAGGGTGGTCAGAACTCTATCAGACTCTGTAAACTTGAAAAAAAATATGGATTTACTGAGTTTCTTGTCATTACCTAGGAAGGAGGAAGGAAGGTACTGGCATATAAGGGTGTGGCAATACAAGTAAGTTAAGTTTAAGTACACATTCTCCTTATCCACATTATGATACTTATACCTAATGAGAATTATTAGAGCATGACCGCTAATTAATGGCATGACTGAGTGTAGACATACAGTAAAATCTATAAATATGTACACATCATTTTATATTCCTATATTATTTCACAGGTCCACTGTTTGACAATAAAACTAAAGACAGAAAACCGAACTCCTCTACTGGGCTTTCACTACTCTGTGGTCCAAATGCAGAAGAGGATAAATAAAAACACATAAATAAATAATCATGTGAAATAGTACCAACAATGTATGTATTATTCATCAATTCATCATACCTAACTTGTCATTTCAGTTTTAGGCATGTCATAGTTTAAGGAAAAACTGTCTGTGTGACATACAGACAAACCTGGTTATAAAGAGCTAAGATTTGATTGTTTGTTTGTGTGTTTGTATTGAATAGGCTCCGAAACTACTGAGCCGATTTGTAAAATTCTTTTACCATTAGAAGCCGACATTATCCCTGATGAACATAGACTACTTTTAACCGCGGGAAAATGCTTCACGGGTAATAGGATAACGGGTAGTAAGAATTATCCTTCCGTACTTATCTTTTTCACGTAACTTCTAAACAGCTGAAATAGGTTCAAATTTTATATGGGTATTTCGATGGTTACTTGGATGATTAAAAAAAAAATTGGAGTCGGTAGGTGGCATTTCTATCGGTCGGTATGACAAGTACTAAACGGCTTGATTGATTGGGTTGAAATTTTGTATGTGTATTTCCATGGTTTCACAGACACAAATGTATTATGCCTACCTCATCTATCTTTCTATACATATAAACAAAAATGAATCGCCGTTATGTATGTACTGTACGCGCATATTCAGAGAAAGATTGCACCAAATGTCTTATTGTTTTAAATGGGTGGGTGGGAAGCCAGGCTGGGTATAATTAATGATTATCAAAACCACCAATTACATTAACTACATTATTTAAGCAATTACATATTTTAATTTTTCGCCGTCTTTTAATAAAATTTTAACTTTTTAATAAAAAAAAAAATCTATAAATAAACATTTTTAATTCAGTAACTAGCAACGTATCCGTCGTCGTGAGCTAGAGACTTGAAACTCTGTAGAAAGATTACTTATTGAAACACAAAAAAAAAGTAATTTCAGCGTTTAAAAAATTCCACCCCGAGGGGGATTAAAAATGGGTGCAAGTATAAGTAGGAAACACTTTTTTTTGAGCTAGATACTTGAAATGGTTTCTACACCATTTCAAGTATCTAGACTAAGTCTTAGATTACTTATTACTTAAAATATTAGAAAAGAACTTACAGCATTTTTGAAAATTATACCCCTGAGGGGGTTAAAAAGCTGTGCAAGCTTTGAACGAGAAACACTCCTTTTTGATCTGGAGACATTGTATAAAGATTTCTTATTAGAGTAAAAAAAAAATATACCTCTAAGTCAAATCAAATCAAAATATTTATTCAGCAAATAGGCCACAAGGGCGGCACTTACAAGTCAAAATGTCTATCTATTACACTCTAAATAATACGAGTAAGTACACACATCAAATTTTACATGTTAAGGGGTTAAAACGGGATTCAAGGTTTATATGGCGACTAAGAAAATGTTATGGTAAGAGATTTGTAACTTCGGTCTTAGCCTGTATTTTAAAAGACTACAAAACTGATTATAGAGTTTTTTTTAATTCATCCCCTATAGGGGTTAAAGGGGGTTCAAAGTTTGTATGGAGAACACAACATTCTTAAAGAGATTTGTAACTTCTGTTTTAGACTGTTTGAAATTGATTACATAAGAGGGTTAAAAACATTCATCCCCTAAATGGGCTAAACGGAGTTGGATGTTTTTACGGGGAACAAGACAATTTTAAAGTAAGGGATCTGTAACTAAATACTAGGAAACTGATTTAGTTTCTTAAAATTCATCCTCTATGGTCGTTAAAAAGGGTTAGAAGTATGTATGAGGAACAAGTAATATTTGAAGTAAGGGAATTTCTTAGGTCTTACATTTATTAATCAAAATACATGAACGGATTTAGATGAATTTTTTCGTACAGATCATTTATGCTTTGGAAGGATATAGGATAGTTTTTATCTCAGAAACCATCCCTTAACCCGTCGGACGCGCTAGGGACACACATGTGCGCCTGACGGACAATAGTATAGGGCTTAGGACACTTACCTGAATTTAACATCCTAATTAGGGAGCGGAGTTGAGTCATAAGCTCTTTACATATTGTTCTACAGACGGGCGTTCGTCGCGTTAAGATGGTAGAACTTTGTTTGGGTCGGCGATAATTAAGGTTCCGCCCACAATAATTCGATAGCAACCATTTTTCTAAGATGGTTACAAGTTCTACACGGACGAAGTTGCGGGCAAGAGCTAGTCATATATAATCCAGATGAATCAATGAATGTGGGGACCCCCTTACAGTAATTTGTTGTATGGGTGGCATTGTTTGTAACTGCTCTATGCCATGTGAAGTGTGATAAAGAGTATTGTATTGCATTGTATGGCTTTAATGTCATTATATGACTGCATAGATGAATTAGTTTTTAATCTTTCTTCCATTAAAAAACGAAGGATAGGTTATGTATAAAGTATACTGAGAAATGTGCATTAAATGGAAATCCAAGCCTCATATTTGAGTACAAGACCACAAATTAAAACATTAATTTGATAATATTTCTGCAAAAATGCCTAGCTCTTTACTTATACTTAAGCTGAGTTGTTTCATAATAACAAAAGATAAAACAGTTTCACTTTCAGGAATGTCATATGAGACACAAATCCTTATATAAACAATTATGAAGGAAATGTAAATGTAATTTAAGACTTGTTACATCATACAACTATCAAATGAATATTTTAATACAGACTACAAGAGCCCATGGTGTTACCAAGGGTGTATCCATCCATAAATATTGGAAATATATACATATACATGGAAAGAAGCAGTTTTATCTTATAAGAAACTAATGTATAATTATCTGACTCAGTGAAATTGATCATAGGTTTTACCACTCATTATAATAGGTATTTAGAATTTAATGTTACTTTAAGAACTAAGTTGCATGAGTCAAAGAAGACCACAGAAAAACCCAGTTTCCTTGTTTTATTGCATGATGGATTAATATTCAATCATGTCAGTATCAGATAAGCTGAAGACATACTCATCACTATCTTTGGGGTAATAGTTTAAGGATGAGTTTCTCTACCTCTCTCCAAAGAGTCCAGAGATGCAAATATTTGGTAAAACTTGAATCAGTTTATAGGATAATGTGGAATGACTCAACTGGCTGACAGCACAGACACAGTTGGGTGTTCTAGGAGCAAGTGGTTTATTTAATGACTACAGGGTGCGGGTGAGCGTGGTAGTTACCTGTGTATTTTTTCCATGCCTCGGGTTGGCCATGGCGTGCGGCGCCGGCAGCGGCTTGGTCGCCCACACCGAGTCTGCGGCGCGTGCGGTACGCGTCTCCAACATCGGAGCCCCGGGCGAGCCCTGCTGCTAGCGCTCCGTTCCTACTGATGCATCTCCACAACTCCCGCGACCACTGCACCAACCATTACCACTGCACACCACCACACGCAATTGATCGAACAACGAACGCGCCGCAAAAACAAACGATTGTTTATTGTAGGACGTGTGAAACCGATCGAAAGCTGTCGTCCGACAAATGCACAGGTGACATATACGACGACTATTTAAGATAATTTGCAACACGAATATATGTTTAGGTGAAATTCAACGACTGCCCCTTTATTCTATACGTCAATTCTAAGTAGAATTATCTTATAAAACGGTGAATTATCGAAATTATAGTAAAAATTTCACATCAGTCGGTGGGGCAACGATGGATGAATCAATAGACAAAAAAAAATTATCGCAATTTTTTTCAACTGCCATTGACAAAATGCAGTACTCTATTTTTTTTTTGAAAGTTGGAAAATCAAGAAATCGTTATTTTACGAATTAAATTAACTAGTGCACATTAAGCTATGATTTCAAAGCTATTCTTAAATTTACTAGTTAAATAATATTATTACTGACCTATCATTTTGTAGAAAAAATTAAGCAACTTAGGGTATGCGCACACGAGCAACTTTGGTCTCCGCGACTATTTTGTCTCTCGCATCAAGTCTATGGGTTAGTATGTGTGCGCACTTCCATACTAACCCATAGACTTGATGTGATTGAGTCGCGGAGATAAAAGTTGCTCGTGCGCGCATACACTTAGTATCACAGTACGAGTACCGGAGTTTTTTTAATCGACTCGAACAGTCGGTCCAGTACTTTGTCTGTGCTGTGCCTCCCCTCCACTCCGCCCGCTGTCATTCAGATTTCAGCTCAGCAACCAACCAACACCATCTTATTTCAATTCATACAATTGTCTGTGTTTAGTCGTGAAGTATAGTCGCTTAAATAAGTGCAGTGCAGTGAAGTGTGAAGTTCCTCAATTAATTACATGGCTTAAAATCAGTGAAAGTTCGTGATTTCGACAATGTCTGATTCGGAGGCCAGTAATTACTCCGGGAGCGGCTCCGAGGCTGGCAGCGTCGTGTCAAATCGGTCCAGGCGGAGTGCCGCGTCGAATAAGTCGGCGAAGTCTCGCTCGATGTCCCGTTCTCGGTCGCGCTCGGGGAGCCGCACGCCCAGCCGGAGCCCTAGCCGCTCGCGCTCCCGGTCACCCTCGCGTTCTCGTTCTCGGTCTCGTTCACGCTCACGCTCAAGGTACGTGCATGTTTTAGTGGCTACTTTCTTATCCTTGTAGTGTTTACTCGTTTTATTTGTGGCCAGTATTGCACCAGATTAGTAACTCGGCTTAATCATAACGAAACTGTGCACTGTTCTACATTTATAGTTCAAACCAAATATCAATGAATAAAACTGTTCTAGGAGTCGCTCAGCAGGGTCTGGAGGTAGCCGGAACAAAGACAATGAAGCAAAAGAAGCTTCTGGAGATGAAGAAGTTGAGGTTAGTAGTAGATCTATTCATGCGCAAAAGCGCCCCCGTCTAACACAACAATTTTGAGAAATATCATGCTGTGAAAGAGACAGCAGCAGCTAATAAATAGAGATGCAACGAATATCCATCCAGTATCATTTATTTATGTCCCTTCTGCAGATAGTTATACTGTAAAAACCACATATGTTTGGTAACTAAACCGACATGCCTAGCGAGTTCTGTTGGTTGCTGGTGTATTGTTCCATTTTTAGTCGGGTTGTGAGTGTTAACCTGGCATTTTTTTTAAACTCCCCATTTGACCTATCTGGCCACAATTTTACTATCAGGCTGAATACTGTATACTGGTGTAGTATCGAGGCTGGCTAGTATATTAAAAAAGTTAAGGAGAGAATAATAATAAAAAGGTAATATTAATAATAATAAGGAGAGAACAAGAGTACTAATCAATTATTAAGGTCAAAGTACACTGCACTCGCTTGTGTATCTCTGTCTCTGCTGTTAGTATAAGCAAGTGCAGCAGAGAGGCAGATACACAAAGGAGCTTCGATCACGGTAGGGCCTCAACGCAACAAGTTGCAACCTGCGCAGAGCTCACGCGCGCGTCGAATTTACTTTATTTTAGCCATTAACTTTTGGCTTATCGGCCAGCTGCATGCTAAAGATCACTTGAATGCTAGCATCCATGTCCGTAAACATGCAAGATAGCCAAAAATATAGTCTGTTTTTTCATATTTCAAAAAGCTGGCTGTTTAGCAAGCAAGCTGCAAGGGTGCCCTTACATTAACACAAAAGTTTTTATGGCATTCAAGGTTAGTTTAGGCACATACATTCTGCTGTGCCCTACCTCTCTTATCCATACTAATATTATAAATGCGAAAGTGTGTCTGTCTATCTTCACACTTAAACTGCAGATAAAATTTGGTCATGAAGATAGTTTGCATCCTGAGGACGGACATAGGGAATTTATCACGGAAATCATTCCGTGGTGGAGAAGTCAAATAAACGAGTTCCAAGATGGACGGAGTCGCGGGCCGAAGCTAGTACCACTTATCACATATAGCAGTGTTTTTCAATCTTTTTCATTCCGCGGCCCCATTTGTACAGAAAAAATATTTCGCGACCGGCGGTCACACTTGAGGGCTGAGCCAAAGCTTTGCAACTGCCTTACTATTATAATTGTTCCAGGATGAAGAGGAGCCTGAGGGCGAGGACCTGGTGGACTCGGAGGAGTACGACGAGGACGAAGAAGAGGCTCGGCACAGGAAGAAGCGCAAGAAGGATAGCCGCTATGGAGGCTTTATTATTGATGAGGCTGAGGTAAGTTACATTTTTCTTCATTTGAAAATGTTATGCAATATAACGTCAGTTAGTTTAGTGCCTCCATAGACAGACTGCTTAGAGCAGTCGAGACCAACGGCAACAGAGCAGTCGTCCAATTACGACAGACAGTCTTTCAGACTTAATGTTAAACATCAGTTACACAAATCAAACTAGCCCCATAGTAAGCTTCAATAAGGCTTGTTATGGGTACTAGACAACACATATATTTAATACATATATCAAATACATATATTTAATACATTGGATTGATATAATGTATTATGTCTTGCTTTCTTAGTCTGACAAGCGAGCAAAATTGACATAATCTTCAATGAATTCACAAAAATATTTTTACTTCCTTAGGTAGACGATGAGGTTGAAGAAGATGACGAATGGGAGGAAGGAGCCCAGGAAATGGGTATTGTGGGTAACGAGGTGGATGAAATGGGTCCCACGGCGCGGGAGATCGAAGGTCGGCGCCGCGGCACCAACCTCTGGGACACACAGAAGGCGGAGAAGATAGAGGAATACTTCCGGAACAAGTATGCTGACGAATCCGTAGCTCTGAAACACTTTGGTGAAGGTGGCGAGGAGATGTCGGATGAAATCACACAACAGACTCTCTTACCCGGCATTAAGGATCCTAATCTATGGATGGTGAAGTGCAGAATTGGCGAAGAGAAAGCTACAGTACTGTTACTGATGAGGAAGTTCATAGCTTACCAGCATTCAGAGGAACCATTCCAAATTAAATCCGTAGTCGCTCCAGAAGGCGTCAAAGGATATATTTATATTGAGGCTTACAAGCAGACACATGTAAAGTCACTTATTAATAATGTGGGGACTCTTAGGTTAGGCATATGGAAACAGGAAATGGTCCCTATAAAGGAAATGACAGATGTCCTGAGGGTGGTCAAAGAACAGTCTGGATTGAAATCCAAGCAATGGGTGAGGTTGAAGAGAGGTCTGTACAAGGATGACATAGCCCAGGTCGACTATGTAGATCTAGCCCAAAATCAAGTCCACCTGAAACTGCTTCCTAGGATAGACTACACTAGACTCCGTGGTGCTTTGAGAACAGTTCAGAGTGAGAGCGAAGCAGCAAAAAGAAAGAAGAAGAAGCGGCCCGCTGCCAAGCCTTTTGATCCAGAAGCAATCAGAGCTATCGGTGGTGAAGTCACATCTGATGGTGACTTCCTGCTTTTCGAAGGTAACAGATACTCTAGAAAAGGTTTCCTATACAAGAATTTCACAATGTCAGCGATATTGGCGGAAGGCGTCAAACCGACTCTAATGGAATTGGAACGCTTTGAGGAGCAGCCAGAAGGAATAGACATCGAGCTAGCAGCTCCCGCTAAAGATGACCCAACAAGCTTGCACTCTTTCTCCATGGGAGATAACGTAGAAGTATGCTCAGGAGATCTGGCTAACTTACAGGCTAGGATCATAGCTATAGATGGCTCTATGATCACCGTCATGCCTAAACACGACGCCTTGAAAGATCCTCTAGTGTTCAAGCCTAATGAGTTGAGGAAGTACTTCAAGCAAGGAGATCACGTGAAGGTTCTAGCGGGGCGCTACGAAGGAGATACCGGGCTTATAGTCAGAGTCGAGCCTCATCGGGTCGTCCTGGTCTCAGATCTCACTATGCATGAACTAGAAGTGTTACCCAGAGATCTCCAGCTATGTTCCGACATGGCTACCGGAGTCGACTCCCTTGGACAGTTCCAATGGGGCGACATGGTCCAACTGGATCCTCAGACCGTCGGAGTGATTGTAAGACTGGAAAAGGAGAATTTCCACGTCCTCGGAATGCAGGGGAAAGTGATAGAGTGCAAGCCCCAAGCTTTGCAAAAACGTCGCGAGAATCGCTTCACGAAAGCGTTAGATTCCGAGCAGAATACGATACAGAAGAAGGACATAGTCAAGGTTATAGACGGGCCGCACGCCGGCCGCAACGGAGAAATCAAACATCTATACAGAAACTTCGCGTTCCTCCAATCTAGAATGTACTTAGACAACGGGGGTATATTCGTGTGTAAAACTCGGCATCTGCAGCTAGCCGGCGGGAACAAGAATCCGTCGGCGGCCAACAACTTATCGCTCGGATTTATGTCCCCGCGGATCCAATCTCCGATGCACCCGTCGGGCCGCGGCGGGAGCACGCCGCGCGGCCGCGGCCGCGGCGCCGGCCGCGGTGGCGGCGCCACCAGGGACCGCGAGCTCATCGGGCAGACCATCAAGATCACCGGAGGCCCTTACAAAGGCAACGTCGGTATCGTTAAGGACGCCACAGGCAGCACGGCCCGAGTGGAGCTCCACTCCGCCTGCCAGACTATATCGGTCGACCGCAGCCATATCGCGAACGTCGGCGCTCCTTCCAAGGACGGGTCCTCCTCCTTCTACAGCCGCACCCCCGGGCGCACGCCGACGGCCGCGGGCGCCGCCACGCCCACGTACCGCGACACGGGCCTCAAGACGCCCATGCACGGCTCGCAGACGCCGATCTACGACGTGGGCAACCGCACGCCGCACTACGGGTCCGCCACGCCGTCCCACGACGGGTCGCGCACGCCGGCGCACGGCGCCTGGGACCCGGCCGCGGCCGCGACCCCGGCGCGCACGGACTTCGACTACGGGCTGGACGAGTCGCCCGCGTACCCCGCGCCGTACGCGGCCGGCCCCTTCACGCCGCAGACGCCGGGCACCATGTACGGCTCGGACCACAGCTACAGCCCGTACCAGCCGTCGCCCTCGCCGGCGGGCTACGCGGCCGGCTACCTGGGCACGCCGTCGCCGGCCGGCTACTCGCCGAGGAGCCCGTTCGCCGGGGAGGCGGCCGGCGACTGGCACACTACGGAGGTAAATATATCCTGCTTTAACGGTATTTTAATACGATTGCAAGTTGAATACGTTATCTAATAGTCCGTGGGCCCGCCAATACACCTACGTCACATAACAACATGATAAAATGCATGGCAGCAGGTCCAGAAAGTTGTGCTGAGCAAGAAAGAAATAAAAATAAATTTTAAATTGGCCGAAAGTTGAAAATCCTTCCCTTCCTTTCCTTCCCGTAAATATACCTATAACAAATACAAACCTATACAAATATTGTATGGTTATTTGTGTATTGGGAGTGGGCCCACACAGTCTATAAATTCTAATTTTAAAATGTAAAAAAACATTATTAAAATTATTGTTGAGCTCATTCGATTAATTTACTTTAAAAACAAAGTTTTAACCGACTTCAATTTAGAACATTTCCTGTGGTAAATTGGAAAAGAAACGTTTCTTTTCCAATTTACCACATGAACTGAATAGCCGTGTCCACACCGGCCGAGCGGCTCGCCCGAACGGCTCGCCCGAGCCATCAAAAACGCTCGCCCGAACGGTTCGGGCGAGCCGTCAAAAGGGTCGGCCGCAAGCGCTCGGTCGGTGTGGACGGGCGTTCGGGCAAACGCGCGCGGCTCGCCCGAGCCAGATCGGCTCGGGCGAATTTACCGATAGTTGAGCTCACGATCACGATGAAGCCGCACGTGCGCACAGCTGTCGCTGCGACAACGTTAATTTTGCTTTTGCTTGTTCGAATTCGAAATCGGAAGACATGTATTAAAAAAAAAGCCGCAAAATGTGGATGCGCAAAATTTTTGAGAACCGAAAAGAGGCCGGGATAAAATGATTTGATCAATTGTGTTATGATCAGAGTGAAGACGCCTACCTATTGAAATTCCTACTAGGTAGGTACTACTTAATCTACCAATCCTTCCAGCTGACAAACAAACCCATGCGTGTCGAACTCATTTACGCAATTCCCAAATCCGCCTCAACAGGGGTCAAGCTAGTTTTGACCTTTTCCAACGCAGCGACTTCGAATGAACTTTAATAAGTTACCTTTATAAAAAAAAGGCCGGGTTGCACTCCGGGAGTGCCGCAGAATTGAAAACATGAATAATTTTAATTTTGCAACCTCTCTCCCCCTGCGTGCCAATATATCAAATAACAACCTTATTAGTAGTACGCTATAGTTCAACTTAACTCAGCAAAATTGATGATGGAGACGAAGAAATAAAATACCAATTTGTTTTTGCCATTGCCAAATATTTTTCAAAGCTTTATCTCTTTAGGAATAACGTCCAAATTCGAACTATTCGAATTTGCTCAATAGCAAAACGGTAAAGGACGCGTGAACAAAATTACTTTATTTGCAGAATATGCAATTGCAAAAAGTGTTTATCGGCTTTATACTCCTTCGAATAGCGTTCAGTTTTGAATGAAGTCTAATCGGCTAGCAGCAAAATATAAAAGTGTGATAAACAAAATGGAATTTGCATTTACGAAAAATGTGTTACGACCTTATAGTGTTAACAATAAAGTACAAATTAGAATAATAATACGTAGGGCAAAAATCCCCTCGCCTTCTGTCGTTCGGCCGCACAAAACCACCGTCCACATAGGCTGAGCCGGTCGCGGCTCGGGCAAACCGTTCGGGCAAGCATTCGGGGGCTCGCCCGAACGGCTCGGGCGAGCCATCGTTTGCCCGAATCACGTCCACACCGGGCGAGCACGTTTGGGCGAACGGTGTTCGGGCGAGCCGCTCGTTCGGTGTAGACACGGCTATTTCCGAGAGCAAATGCGTTCATTATTTAAGAAAAAAACCCAATCGCTGTATGTGACCCGATAATATTTGAGGACTTCCGTCGAATTCCACAAGGATCACCTTTGGCACTTCATTAGTTGCTATTTCAACGGAATTTTATCAGAATCTGTGATATAATTTTGTACTTTTAAGTACAGAATTGAGGAATTCCATAAGTCATCTGTTGTCTTCATCATCAATTCCACTCCACCAAATTTAGGGTTAATTCCGGGTGTAAATACACGAGTTATGATAGAAAATACCAAAATCACTACACGCGTGCCTAATATAATTGAGAAGTTCCCTCAATTCCTCATGGATCCCATCATCCAATTGAATTTTTGAAAAAAATGGGATTCACCTGGAAGCATATACTTACAAACAAAAAAAAAATTTACGAATCGGCTCATCAATGACGGAGTTTTGAGGTAACAAACATTGAAAAAAAAATACAACCGAATTGAGAACCTTTTCCTGTTTTTTTTAAGTCGGATATTAAAATAGTAGCCAGGTTTGCTAACACTTTGATAGTGTTCTACTCGCCACTTTACTCCATCACTTTCTGTAAATCTTTTCCATTTTACATTTTTTTCTGGCTAGGTGGACCAGACTATAGCTGAGTACTCGAAAATGCTATTAAAAATACAGCAAACAATAGACATAAATTGTATTGTCTATGACACAATACTTAAAAAAAAAGTAATATAAAATATTCTTCTGTGGAATAAAAACCGGTTTTCTGTTGCACGTCACTATTTAAAACAATACTTGGAAAATGGCGGAAATGAAAATATTTAAAAATTTGTAATAAAAATTAAGAAAATTTGTTAAATGTTGTTAAGTAATTTTAACAACATCTTTTCTTAATTTCTTCATAGTCGGTGTGAAAAATAGTATGTGTCACTCGGTAGCAAAATTATCTTCGTCTCGGGCGTTAACACTTTGCTCCCTTGCCTTGTGACACAAATAACTATTATTTTCTTGTACGGTATAACGGTACAAACTCACAAACCCATTTAACAATTCTTTCATAAATATGTAAGTATAAAAGCTATCTTCGAGATAAATATAGGCTAACTTGCGTTATTTTTAATACGCGAGTGGAGCTCTACGCGCTGCAGCTGTCGTTTATTTGTCGAGTCTTGAAATGTATTTAGTAATATTCGAGTATAATGTAAAGGGTCATTCTAATTTTTATGGTCAAGTATTGATCAACTTATTTCGGATCCATCCGCGATTCTTCATCGCGGTCGTTTGAGGTACTCGTGCGAAGATCACTACGGACCCACGATCTGCTGGCTCGCTTGGCTGCGTGTTGTATAGCCACCCACTATTATAAGAAAAATTGGCGATAGAGTTTGAATCATCTATGGGAAATAGAGTAGTTTGTTTTATTTTTAAATGGAACAAAACGAAACGAATGCAGCTCCATTGAAAAGGATGCCGTTTATCACTTTCAGTGCCAGGAACCCGCTAGTAAATGTGATCGTAGGCGCTTTACATGTAGACATACAAAATTCCCCATTTATGGGCTAATCTTTGGCACTCGCTATGTCAATTGACCTTTGGGCTAGGTTAAAGTTTGCAACGTTTTCAGGTGGAAGTCCGTCTCCGAGGCTCCGAGGAGGACGGCCTGGCCGGCCTCGCGGGCCAGACGGGCGTGGTGCGCGGGCTGTCCGGCGCCATGTGCGCCGTGTACCTGCCGCGCGAGGACCGCGTCGTCAACGTGCCCGGCGCGCTGCTCGAGCCCGTCGTGCCCGCCTCCGGGGAGAGGGTCAAGGTACTGTGTATAGAGACACTTCACCGAGGAGGACGGCCTGGCCGGCCTCGCGGGCCAGACGGGCGTGGTGCGCGGGCTGTCCGGCGCCATGTGCGCCGTGTACCTGCCGCGCGAGGACCGCGTCGTCAACGTGCCCGGCGCGCTGCTCGAGCCCGTCGTGCCCGCCTCCGGGGAGAGGGTCAAGGTACTGTGTATAGAGACACTTCACCGAGGAGGACGGCCTGGCCGGCCTCGCGGGCCAGACGGGCGTGGTGCGCGGGCTGTCCGGCGCCATGTGCGCCGTGTACCTGCCGCGCGAGGACCGCGTCGTCAACGTGCCCGGCGCGCTGCTCGAGCCCGTCGTGCCCGCCTCCGGGGAGAGGGTCAAGGTACTGTGTATAGAGACACTTCACCGAGGAGGACGGCCTGGCCGGCCTCGCGGGCCAGACGGGCGTGGTGCGCGGGCTGTCCGGCGCCATGTGCGCCGTGTACCTGCCGCGCGAGGACCGCGTCGTCAACGTGCCCGGCGCGCTGCTCGAGCCCGTCGTGCCCGCCTCCGGGGAGAGGGTCAAGGTACTGTGTATAGAGACACTTCACCGAGGAGGACGGCCTGGCCGGCCTCGCGGGCCAGACGGGCGTGGTGCGCGGGCTGTCCGGCGCCATGTGCGCCGTGTACCTGCCGCGCGAGGACCGCGTCGTCAACGTGCCCGGCGCGCTGCTCGAGCCCGTCGTGCCCGCCTCCGGGGAGAGGGTCAAGGTACTGTGTATAGAGACACTTCACCGAGGAGGACGGCCTGGCCGGCCTCGCGGGCCAGACGGGCGTGGTGCGCGGGCTGTCCGGCGCCATGTGCGCCGTGTACCTGCCGCGCGAGGACCGCGTCGTCAACGTGCCCGGCGCGCTGCTCGAGCCCGTCGTGCCCGCCTCCGGGGAGAGGGTCAAGGTACTGTGTATAGAGACACTTCACCGAGGAGGACGGCCTGGCCGGCCTCGCGGGCCAGACGGGCGTGGTGCGCGGGCTGTCCGGCGCCATGTGCGCCGTGTACCTGCCGCGCGAGGACCGCGTCGTCAACGTGCCCGGCGCGCTGCTCGAGCCCGTCGTGCCCGCCTCCGGGGAGAGGGTCAAGGTACTGTGTATAGAGACACTTCACCGAGGAGGACGGCCTGGCCGGCCTCGCGGGCCAGACGGGCGTGGTGCGCGGGCTGTCCGGCGCCATGTGCGCCGTGTACCTGCCGCGCGAGGACCGCGTCGTCAACGTGCCCGGCGCGCTGCTCGAGCCCGTCGTGCCCGCCTCCGGGGAGAGGGTCAAGGTACTGTGTATAGAGACACTTCACCGAGGAGGACGGCCTGGCCGGCCTCGCGGGCCAGACGGGCGTGGTGCGCGGGCTGTCCGGCGCCATGTGCGCCGTGTACCTGCCGCGCGAGGACCGCGTCGTCAACGTGCCCGGCGCGCTGCTCGAGCCCGTCGTGCCCGCCTCCGGGGAGAGGGTCAAGGTACTGTGTATAGAGACACTTCACCGAGGAGGACGGCCTGGCCGGCCTCGCGGGCCAGACGGGCGTGGTGCGCGGGCTGTCCGGCGCCATGTGCGCCGTGTACCTGCCGCGCGAGGACCGCGTCGTCAACGTGCCCGGCGCGCTGCTCGAGCCCGTCGTGCCCGCCTCCGGGGAGAGGGTCAAGGTACTGTGTATAGAGACACTTCACCGAGGAGGACGGCCTGGCCGGCCTCGCGGGCCAGACGGGCGTGGTGCGCGGGCTGTCCGGCGCCATGTGCGCCGTGTACCTGCCGCGCGAGGACCGCGTCGTCAACGTGCCCGGCGCGCTGCTCGAGCCCGTCGTGCCCGCCTCCGGGGAGAGGGTCAAGGTACTGTGTATAGAGACACTTCACCGAGGAGGACGGCCTGGCCGGCCTCGCGGGCCAGACGGGCGTGGTGCGCGGGCTGTCCGGCGCCATGTGCGCCGTGTACCTGCCGCGCGAGGACCGCGTCGTCAACGTGCCCGGCGCGCTGCTCGAGCCCGTCGTGCCCGCCTCCGGGGAGAGGGTCAAGGTACTGTGTATAGAGACACTTCACCGAGGAGGACGGCCTGGCCGGCCTCGCGGGCCAGACGGGCGTGGTGCGCGGGCTGTCCGGCGCCATGTGCGCCGTGTACCTGCCGCGCGAGGACCGCGTCGTCAACGTGCCCGGCGCGCTGCTCGAGCCCGTCGTGCCCGCCTCCGGGGAGAGGGTCAAGGTACTGTGTATAGAGACACTTCACCGAGGAGGACGGCCTGGCCGGCCTCGCGGGCCAGACGGGCGTGGTGCGCGGGCTGTCCGGCGCCATGTGCGCCGTGTACCTGCCGCGCGAGGACCGCGTCGTCAACGTGCCCGGCGCGCTGCTCGAGCCCGTCGTGCCCGCCTCCGGGGAGAGGGTCAAGGTACTGTGTATAGAGACACTTCACCGAAGAGGACGGCCTGGCCGGCCTCGCGGGCCAGACGGGCGTGGTGCGCGGGCTGTCCGGCGCCATGTGCGCCGTGTACCTGCCGCGCGAGGACCGCGTCGTCAACGTGCCCGGCGCGCTGCTCGAGCCCGTCGTGCCCGCCTCCGGGGAGAGGGTCAAGGTACTGTGTATAGAGACACTTCACCGAGGAGGACGGCCTGGCCGGCCTCGCGGGCCAGACGGGCGTGGTGCGCGGGCTGTCCGGCGCCATGTGCGCCGTGTACCTGCCGCGCGAGGACCGCGTCGTCAACGTGCCCGGCGCGCTGCTCGAGCCCGTCGTGCCCGCCTCCGGGGAGAGGGTCAAGGTACTGTGTATAGAGACACTTCACCGAGGAGGACGGCCTGGCCGGCCTCGCGGGCCAGACGGGCGTGGTGCGCGGGCTGTCCGGCGCCATGTGCGCCGTGTACCTGCCGCGCGAGGACCGCGTCGTCAACGTGCCCGGCGCGCTGCTCGAGCCCGTCGTGCCCGCCTCCGGGGAGAGGGTCAAGGTACTGTGTATAGAGACACTTCACCGAGGAGGACGGCCTGGCCGGCCTCGCGGGCCAGACGGGCGTGGTGCGCGGGCTGTCCGGCGCCATGTGCGCCGTGTACCTGCCGCGCGAGGACCGCGTCGTCAACGTGCCCGGCGCGCTGCTCGAGCCCGTCGTGCCCGCCTCCGGGGAGAGGGTCAAGGTACTGTGTATAGAGACACTTCACCGAGGAGGACGGCCTGGCCGGCCTCGCGGGCCAGACGGGCGTGGTGCGCGGGCTGTCCGGCGCCATGTGCGCCGTGTACCTGCCGCGCGAGGACCGCGTCGTCAACGTGCCCGGCGCGCTGCTCGAGCCCGTCGTGCCCGCCTCCGGGGAGAGGGTCAAGGTACTGTGTATAGAGACACTTCACCGAGGAGGACGGCCTGGCCGGCCTCGCGGGCCAGACGGGCGTGGTGCGCGGGCTGTCCGGCGCCATGTGCGCCGTGTACCTGCCGCGCGAGGACCGCGTCGTCAACGTGCCCGGCGCGCTGCTCGAGCCCGTCGTGCCCGCCTCCGGGGAGAGGGTCAAGGTACTGTGTATAGAGACACTTCACCGAGGAGGACGGCCTGGCCGGCCTCGCGGGCCAGACGGGCGTGGTGCGCGGGCTGTCCGGCGCCATGTGCGCCGTGTACCTGCCGCGCGAGGACCGCGTCGTCAACGTGCCCGGCGCGCTGCTCGAGCCCGTCGTGCCCGCCTCCGGGGAGAGGGTCAAGGTACTGTGTATAGAGACACTTCACCGAGGAGGACGGCCTGGCCGGCCTCGCGGGCCAGACGGGCGTGGTGCGCGGGCTGTCCGGCGCCATGTGCGCCGTGTACCTGCCGCGCGAGGACCGCGTCGTCAACGTGCCCGGCGCGCTGCTCGAGCCCGTCGTGCCCGCCTCCGGGGAGAGGGTCAAGGTACTGTGTATAGAGACACTTCACCGAGGAGGACGGCCTGGCCGGCCTCGCGGGCCAGACGGGCGTGGTGCGCGGGCTGTCCGGCGCCATGTGCGCCGTGTACCTGCCGCGCGAGGACCGCGTCGTCAACGTGCCCGGCGCGCTGCTCGAGCCCGTCGTGCCCGCCTCCGGGGAGAGGGTCAAGGTACTGTGTATAGAGACACTTCACCGTGGAGGACGGCCTGGCCGGCCTCGCGGGCCAGACGGGCGTGGCACTGAGAGTCGTGCGCCTAGCATAGCCGTGTATTGAAAAATAAAAACTACTTTTACGAGCCTTTTTTAAACGTTTCAGCGTTCCACCCTGTTTCTGTTCTAGCGTCCTGCCACAATACATAGGCCTGCCCTCAGTGCAAACCTTAGTGATCAGATTGTATTCGCTCTTGCTTGCTAGATTTACGATAATCACTATGACTGTACATCGTAACAAGCGAGATTACTCAGAATATGAACACCTTAAGAGTCCGCAGTAAGCTCGATTCTCCATACAAACGTGGTTACTCTCTCATTTTAAAACTACGTGTTGGATTGTAACGGAACATTGCAATTTTTTTTACAATTATACTTTGCATTTACAATGGCATGAGGTATATCTAGGTCTGTAATTAGTTTATGTAGCTTCAGATGCCATAGTAAAAAAAATCAGTGAATTTAAATTTTTCATACAAAACATGTTTTGCTGTACTTCGTTTGTTTTATAAACCGGACCCAAATAAACTAATTACAGACATAGATATACCTCATGTCATTGTATATGCCAAGTTTCGTTACAATTCAACACATAGTTTTAAAATGAGAACGAAACTCCGTTTGCATGGGAAGGTGAAATTCGGCCGAGCTTTACTGCGGACTCTTTTGTCAAGGTGGACTGCGTAACGTTTCGTACGAACGTAATGGTATTCGACTTGTTCAAGGTCTTTGTCCAATGTGCATTGCATCTCACTCACTCTTTAAGCAAAATTTGACACGCAAATACAAATTGGACAAGTGGAATAACCACCCTTAGGTAGATTGGTATGTCAGTTATTGTATGGTAAAATGACAGTTCAGGTTGTCTTAACGCACGTTCGAAAATTTACGCAATTACTCTCAGTTCTACAATCAATACCTCTTTAACCTCACTAAATGGCAATGATTTAAATGATTGAATATGTTTGCAGGTTGTGGCGGGCGAGGAGCGGGAAGCCGTCGGCCAGCTCATCAGCATCGAGAACCAGGAGGGCGTCGTCAAGTTCGGCACCGACGACATCAAGATCATGCAGCTGCGCCATCTCTGCAAGATGAGCACTGCGTAGACACACCCTGTATGACTCGACTGAGACTCACTCGAAGGACACCCTGCTTGTAGGACACCCTGTACAACTCGCACGAGAAGCCAACGCATTCGCGGAATACGTTAAACATGAGAGCACGATCGAATACGAGATGTGTATTTCTTTAACACGTGCGCAACCAAGAACCCGCCTAGCGGGCACTCGTAATGTTTGCTCAGATGCCGGCTGAGCCCGCTAGGCGGGCAGTAGTATGAACTTACACGCCTAGCGAATTCTGTCGGTTTCTGGTGAATTGTTCCATTTTTAGTCCGGTTGCGAAAGTGTTTATCACAAATTCCCCTAGGGGCCGTCTTATAATTATATTATGACACCGAAAAATAAAAATATGACGCGAAATTCGTAGGACATTATAATTACTCGCCCGAAAAACCGGCAGACTCGTCTAGGACACCCTGTATAACACGCACACCTTACTCATGTGTGATGTCTGACAATGTTCGTAGCCGAGTCGTAACGAGCATAATAAAATTAACAATAATACACGTAACCGAATGGTGTTTATTATACCGTATAATTTTACACTTGTGTGTAGTGAATTAACATATAAATTGAAGTCTATTTTCGTTTCTCTATAATTAAGTCAACTATTCTCATCTCATCTTTAGTTAAATCTAATATATTGTCAGCAGACATAATTAGTCATGGATTTGACAACGTCTTCACACAGTCTCCTATAAGAATAGATCCCCACCTACCTACTATTTCCAAGCATTTATTTTCTCTATGACAGTACTTTCCTTACTATTTACGCCATGACATGAAATGGGCTTTATGACAAACGAAATACGGAAGTGACATCATTTGTCATAAAAAAACAAACGCTTGGATGTTTTATTAGGGACGACCCGATCTTCATTGAACCCTTCTGGGTTCAATGAAGATCGGGTCGTACTGTTGTATACTTCAGAACCATGAGATAAACATTTATCATGTGATATATATATATGGCATGTGTCTCTTTCTTAAACCGCTTGACAAGTAACAGATGATTATAGGATATTGCGTAATGACTTGTGATATAAGCTTTATTCCTATATTGTATTACTAGTTATTATGCAACAACCCTTAACACCAATATAGCGACCATGATGATAGACATTGACGTGTATCTTTATTTTTTCATAAGAATAACAACTTCTGTGTAGAAGTTATGAAATAAAGATGGTATTTATTTACATGAATAAATGATAAATGCATCATATGTGTTATTTTGAACGCCCTTTATAGATTTAGATTTAGATTTATTTATTTCATAATATACAATTTACAATATAAATTAAAGCTAGCTTAATCTATATGAATTTATATTATGATCGTCAAAGAGAATTAAGAATTATAATAAAATGTCAATAAAATTGAAATTATAACCACAGTAAATAAGTTACGAAGATATCACATAAAGATCGTCAGATAACAGAGTATACATTAATAAACGACAAATAAAAATAAAAATACAAATAACGATATAATTTACGATGTCAAAACACAGTGATAATATTAATGTTTAATGTCCATAAATTGCTTTACCGAATATAATGAGTTTTTCAATAAAAAGTTTCTCAGTTTGCGTTCAAATGTTTCGTCAGATGACTCTGTTCGCAATTCGGCGCAATACGGTATCTTACCCACATGCTCGCTTAAACGCAGAATACATTTATAAACTCATCTTCTAGCGTTACTAGATTCTTAGCATGCTATTTAATAAAATGGAGAATTTATTGTTTCGGGAATTTGGCATATTAGAAATCACCTGGTATTTAGAAAATATTTACTTCAATTCTGGGAAGACCTTTAGTTTAGCCTTTTATGGCGTATGCTATGAAAGTAAAGTGAAGTTTGTATTTGATCTCTTGTAACAATGATATTGGCGTGACAGTGTCCCTTCTGGCGGCGAAAAGGAAATATTCTACTCGTTGTATCAGGCATATCAGTGAAGGAAGAGGTAGAATGAAACAAAATAATAATGATTTTATTAACATTTATTTGTTTTCAATTGTATTTTAAGAATTTGAAATAAAATGCAGTCACATAAACTGAGCAATAACTTGCTAATACCATTTTGTTATTCAAAACGATTACATACATCGAAAATCTGATGCTACCTATTATAGTAACAATCACATTTGTTCACATTAAATACACCGATGGAATATGCTAGCTAGGTACACATACCTATCCTATGCACGGGAATACATTGATTTTAAAATCTCTTTTAAACCAAACGGGAGTAAATGCGCCCGAAAATAAAATGCAAAATAGCCATAATTCAGTAAAACTAATTAACAATTTTCAGTCTAAGCTAACGCATAGACAATCCTAACCCATAAACAAATTTGGCTAAAATAACGCAACTGAGCTGCACTATCGCATTACATGCTATCCCGAACTAATCAAAACTATTATTGCAGAATTATTATTAAAGTTTTCAACAGCAGCAAAACATCCCCGCCCCCCTAAGTACTATAACAATTAACTTACTCTAAAGAATTTCAGTATTATTACGACTGCTGCGGAGCGCGCTCTAGTGACGACAACGTTTTGGTTACGAAAGTTTATTGCATCTATGGTTTACAAACAAGTTCCGCGGAAGACTGCTAATAGCAAAACTTTGCAATCCAAGAAAAACGACACAATTCAAATTTATTGTTATATTAGGTACATAAATAATGGCCGTGACTACACAGCACCACTAGACGCACCCCACACATGCACTCAACGGTATTCAGATCTGTACATTGACATGAGGCTCTTAAATATACATAAATCTCATGAAATCTCTGAACATGTTGCGACTATGTGTACTTTATACAAATATTCCGAACACACCATTCACGCACGTTGCATTGCTACCGTTAAAACTATTTCGACATAAATATGTACAACACTTATATCAAAATTATTATAATATAGAAACTTAGAACCGAAGCTTCTGCGAATGTTACAGTCTGGGCCTATTGATCGAAATGCGTGATGCATGGTTGTAGACCGAGATGGTTCCGTCGGTCAAGCTGTTTTGCGCCTTATTACATTAAGGATAAAGTAAATTTTGAACACGATGAAACCATCTCGGTGTACACAAGTCGGTATTTGGCATACAATATTTGTTTTACATATCTAAAAAAGATAATGTGATGTGCACGATATACAAATAATTCTATAAAAATTGAGGCCTAGTATCGGTCTGCTAAGCTAGTATTCTCATAAATAATTTACAAAATACAAAACTACATCTCATTGAAGAAATCTGTACAATCCCGAACTATGCTCGATCGCTCCTCACGTTAGTAATTTAAAAAACGTTTGATGGAAATAAATAAATACGACAGCCGGACAGCGATCGCCTCACAGAGGCGCGTATCGTATCGATAATAATAAAACCTATGTACAGAAATCGCTACACTACGGGCTAACCCAACTCGACCACTGAGCTTTAACACTGGTGTGACGTTTGTTCAATTACTGAAATGACCTACGTAACACCGGCCCATAAAGTCAAAAACCCCACTTTCTGTCCAGGGCAAGACGTCAAATTGTGTAATCACCATGGGCGGTAATAAAGAAAGCCTCATATCGCGCATTTCGGCTTAGGCCTCAATTACCAGCGAACAGGCACATTTGTTTTACCGCCCTAGGTAAGTTAAGTAATAATGTACTACTGTTCACGCCATTTTGACGAACTAATAAACTAAGCCCAAAAATACGTATCTCTATGAGTTCGTTACTGTAATCTGGATTTTTGTGACTTGCAGAATTAGCCAGTTAAGTATTTTCAGCGCCAATCGGAGTGACCTTATGTCATGACGTGAATCATCCGGCTAATATACTCACGCTTAAGCTTAGACCTCTCTCAGACGAGAGATCTAGTACGAATAGGAATCAAAATTCAAAATAGTGCTTCAAAGCTTCAGACGGGTACAGAGGTAAAATCATCTGTCTTTGGCGCCCTAGCAGTGTGAGACCAGTGGCGACACGCTGAAGATCTAAAAAGTTGGCGACAACTTTATAGGCCTAATTGCCACGGACCTGCCGATACATGGGTTTGACAATTGAAACTGGTACCACTTTCGCTCTTGTCACAATGACAATAAGGGTTGAAAAGGCATGTGTTCCAGTTAACTCTAATGTACTCGCTCGCGAGGAAACATTTCGTTTGACACGAAAGTATTAAAAGCAGATCACCTACATGTCCGTTTTACAATTTGATTTCTGAAGTAACTAGTGAGTAGGTAACCTGGTTCTATCTAATTATAGCTATATCTAGTGTCGCACTGACAGTAATTACACAGATTAAACAATTGATTTCAAAGACCTAGGACGTCAGTTGAACACTAGATTCTAGCATCAAAACTAACGACGACTTGCAGTTAAAGCTAGTTTAAGTCATTTTCATTTATAAGTCTGCAATTGCAATTACTGTCTAAGATATTACCGAAGACGTCATTAAGTTTAAGAGACGTCCAAATAGCCTCTATCAGACCAAGTCTAAAAAGCCTTAAACTAGTTTCAACAAAACAAACCCGCCTCCAAAATAAAAGCATTCGCGGGAATGTATTACCGGCTATCCCGACCAAACAGCTGGTTACCTTTAGCCGGGCAACGACCCGAGCTCGCGGCCTCACGAGGCGTACATCCGCTTGATGTCCTCCTTGTACCTGTCCTGGATGTCTTTCCGCTTGATCTTGAAGGCGGCGGTGACCAGCCCCATGTCAGGCGACCACACCTCCGTGCACAGTTTGACGGCCGTGGGCACCTCGAAGCGCTCCAGTCCGCATTTCTTGGCGTGGTCGGCGAGCTCCTTGACCACGAGTTTCTCGACCTGGCCGTTCTTGCAGAGCTTGTCGAAGTCTTTCTCTTGCACGCCGGCCCTGGAATTATATATTAGTTCTTTAATTGATTTAGTTTAGAAGGAAATAAACTAGCAGTCGCGTGGTACACACTCGATCCTGTATGCCTTGTCTATTTGATAGCTATTTATTGGAAACTTTATTTCACACCTCTGAGAGTAAGCCAAATTATTGTGGCCACGGTTCACCTGCGGAAACGTTTGGCACGCCACTGCGAGCTACGCTATTATCAGTCATGTTGGATCAATTGTCCGTTTTATTACCAGCAGACGTTTTGACAATACTTTAGGTAGGTAACTTCCAACCTTCTTAATTGGATCTGAGCCCCACTGGCAAGACTTATTCATTCATCCTGGTGTCCCTCACACAACACAACATTTGTAATTTTCATTGTTGTTTTATTTTTGATGTTTTACCCGAAGACTAGGCATTGGTCGGCAGGTTTTTTCTACGAAAAGTACAGGCTAGTTTTTTGCCAACTCCTAGTTTGCAGGGCTTCTCTAAAAAAAACCGGCCAAGTACGAGTCGGACTCGCGCACGAACTGGGTTCCGTACCATTATCTACAAAAACGGCAAAAAAATCTCGTAGTATGGGGCCCTCCTTAAATATTTGTTTTATTCTGTATTTTAGTATTTGTTGTTACAGCGGCAACATCACGGTTCATGAGATACAGCCTGGTGACAGACGGACAGACAGCGGAGTCTTAGTAATAGGGCCCCGTTTTACCCTTTGGATACGGAACCCTAAAAAGAAGAGTGTTTATACCTGGCGGCCAGCTCGGCCAGGTGCTGCGGGTGCGGCACGAGCAGCGCCACCGTGTGGTTCTTGGAGCTGTCTCCGTACACGCAGATGTTCTCCACGATGGGGCAGGTCTTCAGCTCCGCCTCCACCTTGCCGAGGGACACGTACTCGCCGGCTTGCAGCTTCACCAGGTCTTTCTTGCGGTCTGGAAGGATTATATGTTTCAGGAGTTTGTAAATCATAAAACAGTGTGCTTAACTATAATAATAATAAATTTTATTCATAAACCTTATTGCTCATGTTAACAATGTTATGTTAACAATGTTAATTGACATGACGTAGAGCCTAAACCTATCATATACGTGTTATATGCCTCTAATATTAAACTCCTAGTCTATAGTAAAACTGATGTACATTATGTTTTATCAATGAATTATGTTTATGTTATTTTTTTATATATTAATGCTTTGTTTGTGTGAGGTGTGCAATAAAGAGTATTTGTATTGTATTGTATTGATAGGGTTGAAGGACTCATTTTTTAGTTTCTTCACTGAGTAAGTTTTCGAAGACACTAATCAGAGACTTTGGAACTATAGACAGTAAGCCCACTCCTAATACACCTACGTCTCATGACAACATGATAAAATGCATGGCAGCGGGTCGAGAAATTTGTGCTGAGCATGAAAAAAAATGGCCGAAAGTTTAAAAGTCCTTCACTTCCGGTCAAAATTTGTATGGGATATTTACGTCCTTTAATCGTAGAGAAAACCTAAGTCTGTCAGTCGTGAAATGGCCGGTAGTACTTGACAGACGGCGCCAAAGTTGGCAACTGACGCCGTGTGCCAAGTACGTAAATAGTACGGAGCGTCCACGCAAGCAGATAATAATAAATAAAAACTAAAATTTCTTTTTAGGCAATCGTTTAATTATCGGTTGCCCATCGAAAATTTTCACGCGCCGCCATTGGGACCAAGAGATTTGAAACCTTGGATTGAGACGTTGAAGTTTCTCTCCACCAGTGGCGACCACGTACCGGAACAAATGAAATGATATAAGAATTTTGACATTATATTTAAAATAATGACATATCATTTTCAAATTGTATTGGTGTTGTATTGTATTTTAAATGAATGTATGCTTTCTTATGCTATTGATTGTGATTATATTTTTTTTAGTTTAGTACATTCAACACTATTATTTTAAATTATTATGTTCAAACACAATGTATATTGGTTATGTGAATAAATGACTATGACTATGATTAAGACGCAGGTGGACTGATGAGCTGGTAAAGGTCGCGGGAGTCCGCTGGATGCGGGTGGCGCAGGACCGGGCATTGTGGCACTCTTTGGGAAGGGCCTAAGTCCAGCAGTGGACGTCTTTCGGCTGATATGATGATGATGAGTTGATGACGAAGTCTAACGGCTACAAATTTCAGATCATGCTCGGTCGCGCTCGACGCATAGCCCGAGCACTTCCGCTCGTAGCGCGATCAGATCGTGCTCCATCCCGAATGCCTCCTAACCCTATAACCCCCTTTTGCCCCCCCCCCCCTAAACGGGATATAGGGATAACGGGATAGTGTATACACTTCGACTCCTCAAAAACGCCCGTAATTGTCTGATTGGTATCAACATTTAGTTGATAAGTTGTTAGTAGGAACTTTGTACAGTCAGGTGTACTAAAATACGTACATAAATATCTGTACAGGGGCCTAGGCAAGGTTACAATCGACCAGCGCTAACGCCAATAGAAAATAATAAAATGTAGGGGAATGACAGATGCCGACGAAACACTTTTCGTTAACATATCATAAGGGCGTTGTACAGATATTTTTGTCCTTATTCATGTACGTATATTAATATCCCTGACTGTACATGCATGCTGTCTTTGCCTCTAAGTGATCGTTATATTTAGCTTTTAATTTGTGAACTGTTTATTAGAAAAGTAACTTTAGTGTAAGCAATTGTTGGTGAAAATATATAAAATATCAAGTGTGTACATTTGTACACCTCGAAGGTGTTGCAAGATGCATGGGTGGGTGGTGGAGTACTGACCGATGATCTTGATGCACCCGTCGTGGTGCAGCTCGCCGATGTCCCCGGAGCGGAACCAGCGCTGGCCCGCCGCCTCCAGGAACTCCTCGCGCGTCTTCTCCGGGTTGCGGTAGTAGCCCTCGGCCACGCTGCCGCCGCCGATCACGATCTCGCCCTGCGACACAATATACTATTATTAGAGGGGGATCCGGGGGGATCTGGGGGCCCGCCAAGTTGACCAAAATAAGTTTCTGACAAAAAGAAACATTTTTGGTACAAACTTTTATTGCCGATTATACTATATACCGTCATCTCATCTCACTAATTGAGACGATTCTAATGAGCCCAAACTCTACGGAGTTAAGTACTGAATTCCCATGACCACATTCTGTTTCCATCAGCAGAAAAGCTAGATGGTACCATAATATTGAATTGTCATCCAAACTATACTAATAACCGAAATTTCATCTCAATCGGATAACGGCAAGTGAATGAAAAATGGATTGCAAATTTTGACGAACAACTTACTTGCATACGAAAGGGTCAAGTTAATATAAAGCTTGTAAAAAAGCAGGGCCGTACCTTCCTTTTCTCGAATCCGTTCGAGCCATTTTCGACCCTTAAAACATTGCATTGAAGGTGAACTGAACTTTTGAATCCAAAACGGTTCGAATGCTTTTTAAAATATAGTTTTGAGGAACAACGGTAATTTTGATAATAAGGATTAACAAGAGGACCAGGCGGAAGCGTTTGACCCTAGGCTCATCAGATGGTAAGTGACGTCAGGTCAGTTTCAGTAATAACCTTGTTTTTCTCTGGCTCGATTTATAAACGTCCGTCAGGTATATGCCCTTCTTTCCTTCCTTCTATTACCCTCTAGTATATAAATAGCTCAACTAATCTTTGCCCGCGGCTGTACGTGTGCGTCGCTTGTAGTCCGTAAGCCCAATCCGAATACACCTACGTCTCATGACAACACGATAAAATGCATGGCAGCAGGTCGAAAAAGTTGTGCTGAGCCAGAATCAGATGATTATCGCACCTAAAATTGGCCGAAAGTTTGAAAATCCTCCACTTCCGGTCAAAATTTGGTGAGTTTATATTTATGTCATGCAGTACGAGACATGTGGCATCATTTAGCCCTTTAATCGTAGAGAGAGTAAACCTAAGTCTGTCAGTTTTGAAATGACGGGAATGGCTTAGCAGACGGTGCCAAAGGTGCCCTGTCAACGGTCATGTACGGGTGGTAAGTATACCTACCCATACATTGGAGTGTGTATTAAGAGTGGGCTTGCGGACTATTGTAACTGTCGCTGTCGCGAGTACGAGTGTCACTGCCACACACACGAAGCCTGCATACTCGTAGTGTTATCTTGCGGATGTTACCTGCGGGAAGGGCTTGTTGGTGACGCGGTAGTTGCCCTCGTCCCACGTCACGAGCTTGATGTCCGTGCCCGTGGTCGGCGCGCCCACGCGGCCCGTGGACCTGGAACCACATGTCGCCGTGACACATCGTATAGGTGATCCTTTGTCGAGACAACGGCCCAACGGATATTTTGTTGGAATGCAAGGGATTATTTTATATTCAAACTGTAAAAGGAGTAGATATACCGCATCCACAACGGATTAGCGAAACGATGCGCCGGTTTTTAAGCCCGCGGACGAAGTGCATACGTAAAAACCTTGTTTTTATTTATAAAATAAAAAATTGAATTTAGGAACAGAAAGAAAAAATATATTTTGTGGTTCATGGAAGAAATCTATGACATATTTATGTACACAAGTGTTTCTCGGATAATACAACCGCGGGATAATCTGTGACTGTATGAATTAATGTAATTTGGGAGTCCCGTATTTTACCGAGAAACGTTTTGCTGAATGCATTGTTTCGTCGAATTTTCATTCCATCGAACTTGTTTTTATCAGAAACTGATAACTTTCTGGGTTTGGTAAAAGGTACTTGTGTAGAACTCATTACGTTAAGTTAGGTTTGTTTTATAAAAATCCTGACAAGTTTACTGTAAAAAAGAAACTGTTTTCATACAAATGAAAATTCGGCGATGGCAGTGTGCAAATGAATCCTTACAAAATATAATGTGTTCTCACCGGTCGTGCTGGTCCGCCACGGTGGCGCAGGAGGTGGTCTCGGTGAGCCCGTAGCCGGTGACCACGTCGCAGCACACGCACACGCGCACCTGCGCCTGCGTGTCCGGCGACAGCGGCGCGCCGCCCGCGATCAAAATATAACGTGTTCTCACCGGTCGTGCTGGTCCGCCACGGTGGCGCAGGAGGTGGTCTCGGTGAGCCCGTAGCCGGTGACCACGTCGCAGCACACGCACACGCGCACCTGCGCCTGCGTGTCCGGCGACAGCGGCGCGCCGCCCGCGATCAAAATATAACGTGTTCTCACCGGTCGTGCTGGTCCGCCACGGTGGCGCAGGAGGTGGTCTCGGTGAGCCCGTAGCCGGTGACCACGTCGCAGCACACGCACACGCGCACCTGCGCCTGCGTGTCCGGCGACAGCGGCGCGCCGCCCGCGATCAAAATATAACGTGTTCTCACCGGTCGTGCTGGTCCGCCACGGTGGCGCAGGAGGTGGTCTCGGTGAGCCCGTAGCCGGTGACCACGTCGCAGCACACGCACACGCGCACCTGCGCCTGCGTGTCCGGCGACAGCGGCGCGCCGCCCGCGATCAAAATATAACGTGTTCTCACCGGTCGTGCTGGTCCGCCACGGTGGCGCAGGAGGTGGTCTCGGTGAGCCCGTAGCCGGTGACCACGTCGCAGCACACGCACACGCGCACCTGCGCCTGCGTGTCCGGCGACAGCGGCGCGCCGCCCGCGATCAAAATATAACGTGTTCTCACCGGTCGTGCTGGTCCGCCACGGTGGCGCAGGAGGTGGTCTCGGTGAGCCCGTAGCCGGTGACCACGTCGCAGCACACGCACACGCGCACCTGCGCCTGCGTGTCCGGCGACAGCGGCGCGCCGCCCGCGATCAAAATATAACGTGTTCTCACCGGTCGTGCTGGTCCGCCACGGTGGCGCAGGAGGTGGTCTCGGTGAGCCCGTAGCCGGTGACCACGTCGCAGCACACGCACACGCGCACCTGCGCCTGCGTGTCCGGCGACAGCGGCGCGCCGCCCGCGATCAAAATATAACGTGTTCTCACCGGTCGTGCTGGTCCGCCACGGTGGCGCAGGAGGTGGTCTCGGTGAGCCCGTAGCCGGTGACCACGTCGCAGCACACGCACACGCGCACCTGCGCCTGCGTGTCCGGCGACAGCGGCGCGCCGCCCGCGATCAAAATATAACGTGTTCTCACCGGTCGTGCTGGTCCGCCACGGTGGCGCAGGAGGTGGTCTCGGTGAGCCCGTAGCCGGTGACCACGTCGCAGCACACGCACACGCGCACCTGCGCCTGCGTGTCCGGCGACAGCGGCGCGCCGCCCGCGATCAAAATATAACGTGTTCTCACCGGTCGTGCTGGTCCGCCACGGTGGCGCAGGAGGTGGTCTCGGTGAGCCCGTAGCCGGTGACCACGTCGCAGCACACGCACACGCGCACCTGCGCCTGCGTGTCCGGCGACAGCGGCGCGCCGCCCGCGATCAAAATATAACGTGTTCTCACCGGTCGTGCTGGTCCGCCACGGTGGCGCAGGAGGTGGTCTCGGTGAGCCCGTAGCCGGTGACCACGTCGCAGCACACGCACACGCGCACCTGCGCCTGCGTGTCCGGCGACAGCGGCGCGCCGCCCGCGATCAAAATATAACGTGTTCTCACCGGTCGTGCTGGTCCGCCACGGTGGCGCAGGAGGTGGTCTCGGTGAGCCCGTAGCCGGTGACCACGTCGCAGCACACGCACACGCGCACCTGCGCCTGCGTGTCCGGCGACAGCGGCGCGCCGCCCGCGATCAAAATATAACGTGTTCTCACCGGTCGTGCTGGTCCGCCACGGTGGCGCAGGAGGTGGTCTCGGTGAGCCCGTAGCCGGTGACCACGTCGCAGCACACGCACACGCGCACCTGCGCCTGCGTGTCCGGCGACAGCGGCGCGCCGCCCGCGATCAAAATATAACGTGTTCTCACCGGTCGTGCTGGTCCGCCACGGTGGCGCAGGAGGTGGTCTCGGTGAGCCCGTAGCCGGTGACCACGTCGCAGCACACGCACACGCGCACCTGCGCCTGCGTGTCCGGCGACAGCGGCGCGCCGCCCGCGATCAAAATATAACGTGTTCTCACCGGTCGTGCTGGTCCGCCACGGTGGCGCAGGAGGTGGTCTCGGTGAGCCCGTAGCCGGTGACCACGTCGCAGCACACGCACACGCGCACCTGCGCCTGCGTGTCCGGCGACAGCGGCGCGCCGCCCGCGATCAAAATATAACGTGTTCTCACCGGTCGTGCTGGTCCGCCACGGTGGCGCAGGAGGTGGTCTCGGTGAGCCCGTAGCCGGTGACCACGTCGCAGCACACGCACACGCGCACCTGCGCCTGCGTGTCCGGCGACAGCGGCGCGCCGCCCGCGATCAAAATATAACGTGTTCTCACCGGTCGTGCTGGTCCGCCACGGTGGCGCAGGAGGTGGTCTCGGTGAGCCCGTAGCCGGTGACCACGTCGCAGCACACGCACACGCGCACCTGCGCCTGCGTGTCCGGCGACAGCGGCGCGCCGCCCGCGATCAAAATATAACGTGTTCTCACCGGTCGTGCTGGTCCGCCACGGTGGCGCAGGAGGTGGTCTCGGTGAGCCCGTAGCCGGTGACCACGTCGCAGCACACGCACACGCGCACCTGCGCCTGCGTGTCCGGCGACAGCGGCGCGCCGCCCGCGATCAAAATATAACGTGTTCTCACCGGTCGTGCTGGTCCGCCACGGTGGCGCAGGAGGTGGTCTCGGTGAGCCCGTAGCCGGTGACCACGTCGCAGCACACGCACACGCGCACCTGCGCCTGCGTGTCCGGCGACAGCGGCGCGCCGCCCGCGATCAAAATATAACGTGTTCTCACCGGTCGTGCTGGTCCGCCACGGTGGCGCAGGAGGTGGTCTCGGTGAGCCCGTAGCCGGTGACCACGTCGCAGCACACGCACACGCGCACCTGCGCCTGCGTGTCCGGCGACAGCGGCGCGCCGCCCGCGATCAAAATATAACGTGTTCTCACCGGTCGTGCTGGTCCGCCACGGTGGCGCAGGAGGTGGTCTCGGTGAGCCCGTAGCCGGTGACCACGTCGCAGCACACGCACACGCGCACCTGCGCCTGCGTGTCCGGCGACAGCGGCGCGCCGCCCGCGATCAAAATATAACGTGTTCTCACCGGTCGTGCTGGTCCGCCACGGTGGCGCAGGAGGTGGTCTCGGTGAGCCCGTAGCCGGTGACCACGTCGCAGCACACGCACACGCGCACCTGCGCCTGCGTGTCCGGCGACAGCGGCGCGCCGCCCGCGATCAAAATATAACGTGTTCTCACCGGTCGTGCTGGTCCGCCACGGTGGCGCAGGAGGTGGTCTCGGTGAGCCCGTAGCCGGTGACCACGTCGCAGCACACGCACACGCGCACCTGCGCCTGCGTGTCCGGCGACAGCGGCGCGCCGCCCGCGATCAAAATATAACGTGTTCTCACCGGTCGTGCTGGTCCGCCACGGTGGCGCAGGAGGTGGTCTCGGTGAGCCCGTAGCCGGTGACCACGTCGCAGCACACGCACACGCGCACCTGCGCCTGCGTGTCCGGCGACAGCGGCGCGCCGCCCGCGATCAAAATATAACGTGTTCTCACCGGTCGTGCTGGTCCGCCACGGTGGCGCAGGAGGTGGTCTCGGTGAGCCCGTAGCCGGTGACCACGTCGCAGCACACGCACACGCGCACCTGCGCCTGCGTGTCCGGCGACAGCGGCGCGCCGCCCGCGATCAAAATATAACGTGTTCTCACCGGTCGTGCTGGTCCGCCACGGTGGCGCAGGAGGTGGTCTCGGTGAGCCCGTAGCCGGTGACCACGTCGCAGCACACGCACACGCGCACCTGCGCCTGCGTGTCCGGCGACAGCGGCGCGCCGCCCGCGATCAAAATATAACGTGTTCTCACCGGTCGTGCTGGTCCGCCACGGTGGCGCAGGAGGTGGTCTCGGTGAGCCCGTAGCCGGTGACCACGTCGCAGCACACGCACACGCGCACCTGCGCCTGCGTGTCCGGCGACAGCGGCGCGCCGCCCGCGATCAAAATATAACGTGTTCTCACCGGTCGTGCTGGTCCGCCACGGTGGCGCAGGAGGTGGTCTCGGTGAGCCCGTAGCCGGTGACCACGTCGCAGCACACGCACACGCGCACCTGCGCCTGCGTGTCCGGCGACAGCGGCGCGCCGCCCGCGATCAAAATATAACGTGTTCTCACCGGTCGTGCTGGTCCGCCACGGTGGCGCAGGAGGTGGTCTCGGTGAGCCCGTAGCCGGTGACCACGTCGCAGCACACGCACACGCGCACCTGCGCCTGCGTGTCCGGCGACAGCGGCGCGCCGCCCGCGATCAAAATATAACGTGTTCTCACCGGTCGTGCTGGTCCGCCACGGTGGCGCAGGAGGTGGTCTCGGTGAGCCCGTAGCCGGTGACCACGTCGCAGCACACGCACACGCGCACCTGCGCCTGCGTGTCCGGCGACAGCGGCGCGCCGCCCGCGATCAAAATATAACGTGTTCTCACCGGTCGTGCTGGTCCGCCACGGTGGCGCAGGAGGTGGTCTCGGTGAGCCCGTAGCCGGTGACCACGTCGCAGCACACGCACACGCGCACCTGCGCCTGCGTGTCCGGCGACAGCGGCGCGCCGCCCGCGATCAAAATATAACGTGTTCTCACCGGTCGTGCTGGTCCGCCACGGTGGCGCAGGAGGTGGTCTCGGTGAGCCCGTAGCCGGTGACCACGTCGCAGCACACGCACACGCGCACCTGCGCCTGCGTGTCCGGCGACAGCGGCGCGCCGCCCGCGATCAAAATATAACGTGTTCTCACCGGTCGTGCTGGTCCGCCACGGTGGCGCAGGAGGTGGTCTCGGTGAGCCCGTAGCCGGTGACCACGTCGCAGCACACGCACACGCGCACCTGCGCCTGCGTGTCCGGCGACAGCGGCGCGCCGCCCGCGATCAGCAGCCGCATGCGCCCGCCCAGCAGCAGCGACACCTTCGAGAACATCTGCGCACGGACCGAACACCATCATACTCCACTCCACATAGCTCCAACTGTTGCTTCAGTGAGACGACTCTTGTCTCGCCAATTTTTCGGCAGAAGTGAAGGAAATAGTTTAGGCAACTCTTTATATTACTCTATTTAGAATTAAGTACTTAATTATGTAGCAGTACCGAGCCGCAAAGCGCTGTGTTTCTGTTTGGCTTTTGCTCACTTATTTTTCATATAATTACTAGCTTCATATCGCAGCTCCATACAAACTTTCACCCCCCCATTTTAGGGAAGTGGGAGGTTAAAAAGAGACAAAAAACTAGCCTATGTTACTCTCCATCCCTTCAACTATCTCCACTTAAAAAATCACGTCAATTCGTCGCTCCGTTTTGCCATGAAAGAAGAAAAAACAAACACACACATACACTTTCCCATTTATAATATTAGAATGGATTACGTTATCTGTGAGGATCTGTTATTAGCTCACTGTCACTACTGTTTTAAACGACTGTGTAGTATTTAAGCTCATGATCTTCCTATATAAATAAATAAACGACTAAACTGTTAGAGGGCCCGCACATTACAAGTATTAAGGGAGGTCGCATACGGCGAATTTTTGCAGCGATTCAGTAGCGATGCAGTCGCAAAATGGCCGCGATAGTCGCGATTCTGTGAGTTGAGAATTTAATGAGAGATTGTTATACATGGTCGACCCAAGAGTGCAAGCAAGTGAAAACTTGTCCTGTTAATAGAACCAGTCTAAGGAATCCAGCTGTTTTGGGTGACACCAGGTTTGGATTTCGGGATAATCATCGTTTCTTTTTCTACATAATAACTTAATTAATTCGAATGGAATGGCGGTCGGAGTCGTTGTGTACTGACCAGCTTGTTGAGCAGCGGCGTGTCGTAGCCGCGCCGCATCCACGTGAGCTTGTAGCTGTACGCCCACTTGAACAGGGACGCGGCTAGCGGGCCAGAGCGGGACACCTTGTCCGTGATGCCCTTGCTGATGCGGTCCATGATCAGCTGCGAATATACCGTATTGTGAGGACATATAATAATAATTGTTTAGAATCCATCCGTATATTAGTTATAAGTAATATAGGCACGCACGGTCCCGTGCCTGGAAGGGTGGTTTGATGCGCAAGCGGGACAGAGCTGCGGCGCGGGAGTGAGATAGATGCGACGGCGCACGCACCCGCTAAGCAGCCAGAGGTCATATGGACGTCGCCGCGGGCGGGCAGACGCACCCTCACAATAGTCACAATTAATTAGATTACGGTTTTAGATCTCGTACGGGAGCGCTCATAACGGAGAGGCGCCGAGATATATGTAGTGTTGTTTGGACCTCGGTAGGTTAAGTCAGCTGGTGACTTCGAGGCTTAGCTATAGTAATACATAGTTGTGTAGTGTACGGGATTTGTATGGACAAAGTGCCTTTGGAGGACGAGCTGAACGGAGGGGCGTGCCAGTGGAGCTGGGGAGCCTCAGACTTCGCCAAGGCAAGGATAACACATACATACACACTACACAAAACATTAACTCATTCTTGCCGTTGGGACGGAAAGGTTCAAGAAAGAAGGTGAGTAATTATTTAGTTCTAAGTTAGTTAAGTTTAGCGGCGCGTATCCAATTGTTCCCCCAGGATAGGCTGTTTGTATGGGAGGTCATTCTATGGGCCCGTGACACTCCCCGGGGTGCAAACATATTTTTGGTAGCAGAGCGTGGTTTATATCCGCAAGGTAGATACTTTTGGTAAGCGGGGCGTGGCTTATATCATTAATAGTGTAGATATATTTGATAGCCCAAGCGCTTAAATATCTTTAGTAAACCGCAGGTCATATTTTTGTACATGTACGGCTAAATAAAGTGATTTAGTTACGAATTTAGTTATTATTGTTGTTTATTTGCGTGTATTGATAAATGTACTGGTATCACGGGGTTTACTTGTTTTCGGAAGTAATTTTGCGAAATAACAATTTAATAAGTTCGGAACCCGCGGTAAGTGTTTCGCGTGACGGTTGGTTCACTTATTATTTGTTATCGGTATATTGATACCTAGACCTCATTGTGAGTGGTAATTAAGTTAATTGTGTTTAATTAATACTTTATAATACGGAATCAATTTAGGAAAAGGATCGCACTTGACTTCGGTTGTTGTTAGGAAAACATTTTAAGTCGCGATTTCCGACTGTAAAAATATTCATTAAGTTATAGTGTTGTTTTCTGCTGTGAATTAGAATACTGTTCGTTTAGGGTAAGGTTGCCAATTTGTGAATTGAGGTTTGGTACCATGGCACCCTCAGTGATTAAGACAATCGCGGCAAGGATTGAAGCGGAATTGAGATGGTTCTCATTAGTCATTACGTTAATTGGCCGCACAGACCGCGAAGATGCGTTATTGTCGCGCGCGCGACAGGTAGACGAGAGACATGACGCGGTGCTTAAATGGCACGCAGAATATTTGGCCCTGGTGGATGACGAGGAATCTGAGGGGGAAAATGGGTCTCACATTGCTGTACGGCGCAGCGTGGACCAATGCGGGGAAAGGTTATGAGCATCATTCAGGCGGCATCTGAAATTGAACGGGCGCGAAAGGGAAAGATTCGGGGACCATGCAGGTCGGCTGGCGCGGGAATTCTGGCACCGCTGCCGCCCGTGAGTGTGCCAGAATTTGGCGGCGAGTATGCTGATTGGCCTAGGTTTCGAGATATCTTTAACAGCGTGGTGCATTCGCGTACGGATCTGTCACCAGTGTATAAAATGGCGCAGTTAATGGGAAGGCTTTACGGTGAGCCCCATGACATTCTAACGCACTTAGAGATAACGGATACTAGTTACGAGACGGCATGGAGCCTCTTAACTGACCGATATGACAATCGGCGGTTAATTATTGATGGGCTCATCGACAAAATATTCGACATCCCGAAAGTATCCAATGTGCAGGAGATAAGGTTAAAAATCCTGAACCCGGTCATGGTAGCGGTCAACACATTGGCTCGGCTTAAGTTGTCGTTAGGAGAAAATAAGTATATAGTAGTCAATAGGGTATTGCGTAAACTACCGAGCGATGTAGTCGCGCGGTTTGAGCAGGCGCATCGCGGTGAGTCAGTGGACCACCTTCCGACGTATGTGAATTTGAGGGCGTTTCTGGAGGGTGAGTGTCGGCGGGCGGACTGCCAAGGGGCACCCACGTCTCACCCCCCCTGTCACCCCGACGTACTAGCGGGCCTAAGCCGGTTGAGCCCCGTAGGGGGGGGCGGAAGTATAACGCCCTCCAATCGGAAGTGTGCCCCTTCTGCAGGGAGGGGGGACATAATATCACCGCGTGTGCGGACTTTGAGGCACAGCGTGTGCAGAGGCGCAGGGGGTGGTCAAGCAGCGCAACTTGTGCTTCCGCTGCCTAGGCGCACACTATGTGCCTGAGTGCGGCAAGACTACCAACTGTCAAACATGCGGGGGGGCCCATCATGAGCTCCTCTGCCTAGCTGAGAGGGGGAAGGCGTACGGGAACTCGTCGGGAGGTCGCACCCCACCTCTCAGGCCAGCTTCGGGTGAACGGTCACCCCCCCTCGGGGAGGGGGGTCATTGAGGGATCAGCGGTCGCCCCTCCCACGGGGAGGGGGTCACCGAGGGATCCGGAGTACCGCCGAAGGCCTCCCTCCCCCCCGCGGAGGGGGGATCGGCGCCGAGATACGGGCGGGTGCCCGGAGGTAACGATTGGAGAGGCCGGTTATGCTACTTATTCGACCGCGCTGGGGGGCACGTCGCCGCCCCCGAGTAATCGCTTCTCCCCTCCCCTCGCAGAGCGCCCACGGTTAATTGCGCACCCGCCGGTGGCAGGACGGATGCCGATGGGCTACTTCCGGCCAGCACGCATGGCACAGATGGGCCGAGGGGTATACTACCCGGGTTGGGACCCATACATGGGTCAGGGGCCTCCATCCCCTCCTGCGGGAGGGGATGGAGGCCCCCGCTAGGAATTAGCAGCCTGTTCTTCAGTAATGGCCCCCCAGTCAGTCACGGTATTATTACCAACGGCTAGGGTAACTGTCTGGGGTACGGATGGCCAGTCAGTGCAAGTGAGGGCACTTTTGGATTCTGGGGCACAAGGTTGTATTGTGTCCAGTCGACTGGTGGACAGGCTGGGTCTTAGGTTAGAGCCATCACGGGATGGCGCAGTAGGTATAGGTGGCAATCGGGTGCCTCGCCTCAGGGGTCAGACTACTGTCCTGTTTGAGATGGGTATCGGCATCGATCACGCGGGTGAATGCCATGGCGATTGTTTTAGACGAAGTGGTAGGGGTCCTCCCTCAGATACAGTTACCGGCGGCGGTAAGAGGGTTGACCAAGGGGTTGGCCGATCCCCACTTCGCGATTCCCGGACGGGTGGACGTCTTGCTTGGGACTGACGTCCTCGGGAAGCTGCTACGGGGCAGCAAGCGGAATGGATTAGTGGCCGTACATACCGCAGGGGGGTATGCATTTTTGGGCCCGGTACGGGAACCACAGGACGCAATAGATTATAGCCCCATATATTATGGCAGCGTATTATTGGAGGTCCTGCAAATGTACTAGGCAACGGAAGACCCACCCACAGCTCCTAAGACTAGCCCGTTAGACGAGGAGTGCGAGGCATTTTATCAATGTAACACGGTGCGCCTCCTGTCGGGCAGATTTATGACACGGTTGCCGTTTTTATCGACTCGACCTCCGCTGGGGACCTCCTGGAGTCTGGCAGAGAAACGGATGGCGTCAATGGAGAGGCGCATGAAACGGGACTCCAACTTCCGTAGGAAGTATGTTGAGTTCATGCGCGAATACTTGGCTTTGGGTCACATGTCGGTGTCCAGGGTGGACTGGCGTCGTGAGGAGCACTACGTTTTGCCTCATCATGCAGTACTGAAGACACCCGACTCCAAAATTAGGGTCGTGTTCGACGGGAGCGCGCCTACATCTAGCGGAGTGTCCCTGATTCAATGTCTGCACGCTGGTCCTAAGTTGACCAGAGACATTGCAGACATTCTAACGGACTTCAGGAGACACCAGGTTGTCTTCGTTACGGACGTGAGGATGATGTTCCGTCAAACAGAGATCCATCCGGACGACCGTCGGTTCCAGCTGATATTGTGGCGAGAGAGCCCAGAAGAACCGATGGTCACGTATGAGCTCAACACAAATACATACGGATTAAAGCCCAGCCCTTACGTAGCAATGTGTACGCTACGAGAACTGGCTGAACAGGAACGGCTGCGCTTTCCTCGCGCGGCTGCAGTCATTGATAGGGACATTTATGTAGACAACATTTGTACAGGCACGGATAGTGTTGAGCAGGCGCTCGTCTTAAGAGACGAATTGGTGGCGCTCATGGCCTCCGGTGGCTATGAACTCAGGAAGTGGTTGTCGAACTGCCCAGAGGTGTTGGCAGGACTGCCAGCTGAGTACCAACAAGACCCGCAGTTGTTTGAGGACCCGGATAATCCTCATGCGTTGGCGATTTTGGGGGTCCAGTATCGACCGAGCCAGGATGTATTCACATACCACTGTGAGGCCGAGTTGTTGTCGAGGACTTGGACCAAGCGATCGGTCCTTTCGACCATCGCACGTACGTTCGACCCAACAGATTGGATCGCGCCAGTAACGTTCATGGCAAAGTGCTTCATGCAGAAGCTTTGGTTGGCCCAATTAGGGTGGGATGATCAGCTCACAGAGGAGCTGTTACGGGAGTGGACGGCATTCGTGACGACACTGCCGCATATTCCGGAGATTAAGATCCCACGCAAGCTGCTCCCGCAGGCGGGAGCCAAGGCGACCCTGCACGGGTTTTGTGATGCGTCGGAGAAGGGGTACGCAGCCGCAGTCTACCTGAGAACAGGTGAGACTGCTGGTGCGGGTATTGTACGATTGGTTATGGCTAAGAGCAAGGTTGCGCCTGTTCGGACCCGCTGGACGATTCCGAAGATGGAATTGGCGGGTGCAGCCCTTCTGACGCGGCTCCTGAACCATGTAGTACAGAACATGCGTTATACGGTTGACCTTAATGAAACGGTTTATGCATGGACTGACAGCCGGATCGTGTTGTGCTGGCTGCAGACGTCAGTTCATACGCTTGATGTATTTGTGGCCAACCGAGTGTCACAAATAAATACCTCCGAGACTCCTCTGGTCTGGAGACATGTTCCAGGAGAGTTTAACCCGGCTGACTGCGCCTCTCGCGGCTGTCCGGCGCCTGCTCTGGTTGAGCATTCTCTTTGGTGGGGACCTCAATGGTTGGAACGGCCACATTCGGAGTGGCCATTTAATGAATGCGGGCGGCACTTATTGCCCCCGGACCAGGATGTGAGGGTTAATGTGACCACAGTGGAGTCTGCTACAGCAGACCACACTCTTTTGGATCGGTATAGCTCACTGGGTAAGCTACTTAGAGTCACGGGATGGATAAAGCGGTTCATCCATAATTGTCATAACCCTGTCGCGAAGCGAAACATGTCGCCTGTACTGGGAACAAAGGGCTCTTTTTCACTGGGTGAAGGTCGTCCAGGCGAATGATTTTGAGGACGAAATTAGGATCCTGCGGACGGCCGCAGGAAGATTGAAGGGAGGCATTGTCCGCCTCAACCCGTTCATCGATGAGCACGGGAGGCCGACTACGGAATTCCGACTTGCCTTATTCGGCGCGACAGCCTTTAATTCTTCCCAAGAAGGGAACTTTGGTGGAGTTGATAGTTTCGGACCGCCACACCAGGAATGCACACGCAGGCTGCAACGCCCTTCTGGCCATCTTGCAGCGTGAATTCTGGATTTTATCGGCACGGAGAGTGATACGGAGCGTTGTGTTTCGTTGCTTGCCTTGTTACCGACTCAAGGCAGCCACAATGCAGCCACAAATAGGAGATCTCCCGCCCGACCGAGTTACGGAAGCTCGACCGTTTGCTGGCGTAGGTACGGATTTCGCGGGGCCTTTTATGGTCACGACATCACGCCTTCGAAATGCGAAGTCGATTAAAGCATATTTGTGCGTCCTCGTGTGTCTGGCGACCAAGGCAGTTCATTTGGAACTGGTGGCTGATCTCTCTACGGAGGCCTTTTTGGCAGCTTTGGATCGATTCGTTTCTCGAAGGGGACTGCCGTCATTGATACGGTCGGACTGTGGTACCAACTTCAAGGGCGCCGACCGCTGTTTAAGGGAAACTGCTTCGTTTTTGGGCCAAAATGAGCGAGAGATTGGCACGGGCCTCGCCAGTCGGGGCATTTCTTGGTACTTCAGCCCCCCTGGATGCCCCTACTGGGGTGGAATATTTGAGGCGGTAGTTAAGTCTGCTAAGACTCATTTGTGTCGGGTCATCGGCTCAACGATCCTCACCTTTGAGGAGTTGTCAACGGTGTTTTGTAAAATTGAGGCGGTCTTAAACTCACGACCCTTGTGCCCGTTGAGCGCTGACCCGAATGACCTGGAGGCCATTACCCCAGGCCATTTCTTAATTTACCAACCACTTAACGACTTGCCAGAGTATCCGTATACAGAAGCTAAGCTGAATCGGTTGTCACGGTATCAGATGTTGCAGCAAATGACTCAAAATTTCTGGAAGCGATGGTCGCTTGAGTATTTGCTCATTCTCCAGCAACGCGTTAAGTGGACGGACAGGACGACCCCACCCTGCGTTGGAGACCTCGTACTGGTTAAGGATGCTAACCTATCACCGTTGTGTTGGCGACGGGGGCGCATCGTTAACTTGATTACGGGCAAGGATGGGTCTCCACGGATCGCAGATGTACAGGTGAGGGACTCGATCCTTAGGCGCGCTGTTTCGACACTATCCCGACTACCGGGAGTTTGAGCGGACCGACAACGGGTCGGTCCGGGGCGGGTGATTGTTTAGAATCCATCCGCATATTAGTTATAAGTAATACAGGCACGCACGGTCGCGTGCCTGGAAGGGTGGTTTGATGCGCAAGCGGGACAGAGCTGCGGCGCGGGAGTGAGATAGATGCGACGGCGTACGCGCCCGCTAAGCAGCCAGAGGTCATATGGACGTCGCCGCGGGCGGGCAGACGCACCCTCACAATAGTCACAATTAATTAGATTACGGTTTTAGATCTCGTACGGGAGCGCTCATAACGGAGAGGCGCCGAGATATATGTAGTGTTGTTTGGACCTCGGTAGGTTAAGTCAGCTGGTGACTTCGAGGCTTAGCTATAGTAATACATAGCTGTGTATTGTACGGGATTTGTATGGACAAAGTGCCTTTGGAGGACGAGCTGAACGGAGGGGCGTGCCAGTGGAGCTGGGGAGCCTCAGACCTCGCCAAGGCAAGGATAACACATACATACACACTACACAAAACATTAACTCATTCTTGCCGTTGGGACGGAAAGGTTCAAGAAAGAAGGTGAGTAATTATTTAGTTCTAAGTTAGTTAAGTTTAGCGGCGCGTATCGCGTCCAATTGTTCCCCCAGGATAGGCTGTTTGTATGGGAGGTCATTCTATGGGCCCGTGACACTCCCCGGGGTCCTGGCGGGAACATAATAATAATAAATATAAGCCATTATTCAGACACACTTTTTCATTTCTACTTATATGTAGTACGATTAGGAATGTAATGAATCGAAATCGGCAATTTGGTCTGTTTGCCCAACTTTGGCAAGGGCCTTCTCCGTTCCATTCCATTCTTCTCTATTTAGTGCTGCCCTGGTCCATGTATTTCCCGCTGTTACTTTAATTTCATCCTCACATCTTCCTACTTCCCATCTTTTTGAGCTAGGCCTCCCCCAAAGAGTGACACAACCGGTCTTTACCAGGTCGTCAGTTAACCTCCGGGAGGGAATTCGTCATTACATTGTGACCATTTAGCTGTCGACATATGAATTATTAACCAATGAAATAGTTATTTGAGTTGCAAGTTGTTGTTTGGGACTAGGTCGATTTGTGTCAGATTGTCTCCTAATATTTATTTTATTTTGTTAAAATTCGGTTCAATAATAAATAAATAATATTTATTACTAAAACGAATTTTAACAAAAACGAGGTGAGGCTGGAAATGATTGTAGCGTTTTTACAAGCTTTTATTTGACTTGCAATGTATGTAACTATGTTTGTTCGGGTGGAATCTTGCAACTCACCTTTGAAGTAGACATATTCAACTGACTGACATTTTGGGTTTAAGTATAGTTTGGATGACAATTCAATATTATGGTACCATCGAGATCTGATGATGGACACAGAAGGTGGCCATGGGAATTCAGGACTTATCAGACTTAACCCCTTTGAGTTTGGGCTAAGTACAGTTGGCAATAAAAGCTTGTACTAAAAATTCAATTCTCGACAGAAAGTTATTCTAGTTTCACAAAAAATATTGGGTGTAACTCACAGGAACAGTGGTCATGCATGTGGGCTGCAGCACGGTGGCGTCTCCACTCGTGCCCTTCATGATCTTGCTGGACGAGTCCAGCATCGTCAGCGGCGTGGAGTAGCCGATCGGGACGCCTGGGGACAAAATTTTACTACTGCCTTAGTATGCCGGTCATACGGAAGAGAACGGCTTATTTGAACAGTCGACGTTCTACATTTGTTCAACTTGTTCACTGTAACCCACCAGAATTGCGCGCAGTTGCGAGGCCGCGAGCGAGGGAAGATACACCAATAAAGTTGCTGGCATCGCTCGCGCACTGCCTCCTATTGATGCATTGTTTCTTCGTTCACCGCCTCGCAAAACGCAACCTCGTAAAGGTGGTTTTCCACCGGCGAGGCGAGGCGTGGATGGTCGAGAATTGAAATTCGTATGGGACTTACTACCTATTTGCACTGAGCGCGCGATCCACGCCCCGCCTCGCCTCGCCGGTGGAAAACCACCTTAAACCTCTGATGGAGATTCACCTTAATACGGCGTACACATATCTATATAAATAAATAGCCAATAAGATTCAATCCAATATGGCTCCTGTAAGTTTTCGTCACAAGGACGAGTTTATGTCAGGATGACAGTACCATATAAATGCTACTAGCAGCAGCGAACGAAATAACATTGAAGGCGAGCTCCTTACATATTTCTACCCAAATGCCTAAAACCCGGTATGCGCATTGTCAACTGCGCATCCAATCACAGCTACCCAAAATATCAGCCTATCTCCAATTACCCAACACAAATGGAAGCGATTGATCAATCTACGAATGCATTGCTGTGATTAGCCGTCGTGCATCACGTCGGACGACAGCTATATGACAGTGACAACGAAAACTAATAATTGGTTGAACGGTCACATGCAACAAGAAGCTATTTAGTTGTCATAACGTTGGTGTAATATGTTTAGGTTAAGAAATATTTATTTTTATTTTAGCTTCCTACTAAAAGTACAAAAAAATACTGCCTTCGTTTAAATCCTTTCTACGATGATCGCAGTGATGCAGTCAACTACAGATTCTATCCTATATTGTTAAACTAGTATATTTATTTATGATCACGTTTCTTAAAATCGGCACCAACGATTTTGTCCAAATTTGCAATGAACGAGTTTAAGGGGGTGAAAATTTGATCTTAGCTATAGGTCTCATATCAAACAAAATTAGTTTGCTCTATTTTCACCCCAGTGGGGCTCGGTCGCCCAGGTACTAGATATATTAAAATACCAAATGATAAATTCTGTGATTAACTTATTAAAAAAGTATAGACATCAATACTTTTTTAATAAGTTGGTATGATACCATTCCTGTACAAAATGTGATCCTAACAATAAATTCAAAATAATATGTGTATTGCTTTTTCTCTGCCTACCCCTCTGGGAAAGAAGCGTGATTATACGTATGTATGTATGCTTTAGTTACTTGTAAAAAGTTATTTCATTTTTTTTTGTGCTTGCCTGAACGACTCTCACAGCATTTTACTGGACAAGAAGGCATATTTTTTTGAAAATGAACATTTGCATAAACCAAGCGACAGTTTGACAACACTGCCATGTCCGAACTAAACGGCTGCCTGGCATCGTTCTGACGCCCCGCCTACCATGGCACCCTTTCTGTGGGGCCATTTTACGGCGCTAGTTAGACTTCTATGGTTTTTTCGTTCGCTGACTAGCACAGACTCTCCGCTAGCAAACTCAAACACATGTGCAAGACGCAGGAATCCCATCAGTATAACAGTATCGCAGATGGGCACGGCATCCACGAACGCCTTTAGGGTGGAAAACATGATGCGGAGATGACGCCTTCAGGGCAGAGGACGCGTTTATGTCAGGATGACCATATCAGCAACGTATAAAGACTACTATTTACGTTACTAACCTGCGATGATGCAGAGGCCTTCGGCTAATGGCACTGGTCCCACTGCCGGCTAGTAAGCTAGAAAAGTTGGGCGAGTAGCATTACATTGCGGATCTGTAAAGGTCGATTGATCACACTGTGCCTGGTCAGCACGCAATGAACCGTTACTCGCCCAACTTTTCTAGCTTACTAGCCGGCGGTGGGACCAGTGCCAATAGCTCGAACACGTGTGCAAGACGCAGGAAGCCCATCAGTATAATAGTGTCTTAGATCAGACGTTCACAAACGCCTTCAGGGTCGGCAGCATGTTGCGGAGACGATCTCGCCTTTAGAGGTCGAGGATGATACATGCGAGGACGTGTTTTATGTCAGGATGACCATATCACCAACGTATAAAGGCTACTTTTTTAGTTACTAACCCGCGACGATGCACAGACTCTCCGCTAGCAGCTCGAACACGTGTGCAAGAGGCAGGAAGCCCATCAGTATATCAGTGTCGTAGATGGGCACAGCGTCCACGAACGCCTTCAAGGTGGAAAGCATGTTGCGGTGGGAGAGGATGACGCCTTTAGGCACGCCGGTGGAGCCCGAGGTGTACATCACGATGGCCGTGTCGCTGGCTGATGGCGGGACCGACTCTGTGGTAGACAAGCGAATGATATTTAGTAGGTGTTTCAGGTTTCAAACACAGATCATATGATCAATCGTACAAGTGGCTCGATTCGTTTGGACAAGCCATATATAGAGCTTGGGATACCTCTAAGACAGGCATATAATGACACAAATTTAAATAAAATCTTATAAAATAACTATGTACTACAATTGGATTGACCGATGTAGCCATCCGAATAGCTAAACTTAAGTGGCAGTGGGTGGGGCGCATAGCACGTAGACCCGATGGCTGTTGGGGCGGAAAGGTTCTCGAGTGGCGACCGCGTACCGGAAGGCGCGGCGTGGGTAGGCCCCCCACAAGGTGGACTGAAGATCTGGTAAAGGTTGCTGGAGTCCGCTGGATGTGGGTGGCGCAGGACCGGTCACTTTGGCACTCTTTGGGGGAGGCCTATGTCCAGCAGTGGACGTCTTTCAGCTGATATGGTGACAATTGGACTGATCGAAATGAATGAGTTTAGTTATGGACCATTGTTTGAAAATTTTACGGTACCAGGAGATTAGTTTTGGACCATAGTAGGTTTCTTGAACTATAGTTCGGAAATTTAACGTTACCAGGAGAGTTTCGTCTCATCTCAACCCGTCGACAGATACGCCGAGCAAATGCAGATCTAGGAACATATCTTAAGATACTCACCAATCTTCGAGAATTTTCCCTTCTCCAAGACATCCTTGTAGGCCACAATCCTGATGCCCTCCTTGTAGCCCTTCGTGTCGGTCGGCTTGAGCTGATCCTCCATGTAGATGATGGTGTCCACTAAAGGTGTCTTTGCCAGGATCTTCTTGAACTTGGGCAGGAGCTCGTGGGTGGTGATGACGGTGGAGACCTCGGTCTCGTTGATGCCGTGGGCGATCGCGTCGTCGCCGAGGGTCGCGTAGATTGTTACCACTGTGGGCAAAAGTCACCATGAGTTTTTCGGATAAAGGGCTTTTAACAATTTTAGTAAGAATTGCTAAGATGGGAAAAAACTGTTAAGAGAAGATTCCCTTGTGCAGAGGCTTTCAGGTATTTGATTGAGCACTTTCTACAGGCTTCTGAAGATTCCACTCATAGCCCATTTGCGCTCGTGGGACTGGGTTTTTAAAAATAACAGCACTAGTGGAGGCTGGGGAGGAAACGTGGTCTGCCATTAGCGGCTTATCTTGGGGCGCGACGGCTTCCACTGCTTATCCGAAGGTGCCGCCAGGAAGAACACTTATTCCAAATAATTTTAAAACCTGCGACCCTAAGAATCTACGACCTGTGGCAAACATAGTAAGACTTTGTAGCTTTCTACGAGCCAGATGCACGTGTGCACTGCGGTACATACCGGGTATGCTCTGCTTGAAGCAGCCATGCGCGGCCACCATCCACTCGGCGCGCGTCTCGGCGAACATGGCCACGTTCCGGCGCGGCGCGCAGCCCAGCTCGCGCAGGCCGCCGGCGAACAGCGTGGCCTCCGCTTCCACGTCGGTGTAGGTGCGCCAGGTGTAGGTGCCCATCTTGAACTGGAAATGTATACACGGTTAACATCGGTGACATAAATAAGTTTCATTTTAGGGTTCCGTGGTCTACAAGGAACCCTATAGTTTCGTCATGTCCGTCTGTCTGTCCGTCCATCCGTCCGTCTGGGGCTTAGCTGTAACAACTTTGTGATCCGTTTGCGAGATATTGGGCTTTAAAGCCCTAATTATTGTTCGAATTTGCCGGCTAAATGGCTACTACTGGGAATGTGAAAAATATCGTAGTAGTAGTACATATAATGAATTTAAAAGGAAAAAGCACGGCTTAGTAGGCATAACTAGTTACCGAGTAATAGTCTACCAACTTAAAATGTACTTAGAAAGGCCAATTTTCGTACAAATTCGGCCGACGCGACCATTTAGTTGGCGCGCGCGTGTCGATGTAACTAAGATAGACAGGCAACTACGGAACCCTACACTGCGCGTGGCCCGACACGCACTTGGCCGATTTTTATGTATAAGATTTTGTTTACCAACACCACTAACCCATAGTATAGTAGTAGTATTACTATTATTTATGTATTTCATGTTTTTTCTCTTTAAGTGGAGGAAGCTTTAGTTCCATTATCGCGGGATTTTAGCCAAACGAGTACGGAATGGTAGATACTACTGTTCTAAAGTTAGAAATTTACGCACTAATCGACATGTGTTCATGATCAGCTTTTTCTAAAAGAATTTATGTAAGAGTGAATATCAAGGGATTTCAAGCTGGCGTGCAGAGTGCGGGGGATAACTCCTGTAGACAAAATGACGATCGGAATTGTCTTGACTGTTCACCTTCCACAGGGCTCTAATTATTATTATACTAGAGTACAGTACAGTATTATAACCGTAGCGACGAGTCTAAATTCTACCGATATTCATAAGGGACAAATTAACAAAACTAGAGCTTACAAATGTCACAATGGGATCTAGATTTGTGTAAGAATGTCCGTGATATTAATATCTGGAAAAACAAATTTACCACCATTCGAAACCAATCAATCAATGCACAAACGGATCGGGATTCCATTAGAGTACATCTCGGACACAAAGCCGATTGAGACATGCAAGAAGCCACATAAGATCGAGTTCCCACGCTTGGACGGCTTTGGATCGATCGTACAAATACTCGTGTGATCGTACAAATACACACATCAAGTATTGCATTGACATTGGCATTGTTTACTACGAGTAGAACGAAATCAAAGGCGTGTTTATCGAGCGCTAAATATTAGTTTCTTTTTAGTCAAGTGGTGTTGGGCGACAAGCGCATCCATCGTAATTGATAAGGCTGCATCAAATTGTATGTTGAATTGACTGCATTGAACTGAGGTTCGTCTTTTCGAGCAAATATATATAGATTGATACTGAAATAGTGTCCACATAGCCCGTAGCCTGCTTTAAATTATCCCTTTGTAGATTAGTCCATTTGGAAACTCGCCCTCCATAGAACACAGCACAAGGCTATCGCGGGCTTGTGCTGTTCTAACTTTCAACAAGCCCGCGATAGCCAACACAAACAACAAAGACACTGGTCAACTGACGGTTCACCAGTCTTTTCTGCAATGAAGTAGTTGAGATCCACAACTGATGCCGACGCGAAACGTGAAATCTACCCCCGGGTTCTCTTATTTTTCGCAGAATATTGTTTGGCCAATTATTAGTTCCCAACCAACGTTTCGCAGAATATTATTTCGCCAAATAATCACTTGCCAACTTGTCATGAGATTTCGTTTCGTTTCCCAACCTCACAGTTGCCAACTGTACGTTTGGTCTGATGATTATAAAGTTTCAAAATGCCAAAAATCGTTTAACAGAATGTTTTAGTTGGCTGAATAGTCATTTCGTTGTATAACGTTTCCCAAATGTTTCACGCAGTAGGGTTCGTACAGTTACTATGTAATATAATTTACAATGTGGGTAAGCGCAACTGCTCACTTCTTTTAATAACTTTGTGGGCGAGTAAGAATAAACTGACTTATTAGCGATAAGTGTTTACGTTATTACTTGCGGGACGTTGCTTTGTATTTTTCATTACTTATTTTGAATATTCAATAAGGCGATTTTGGCACTCGCCGGCCGCTGCCGCGGCACGCTCGCTTCGCTCGCTCGGCTTCGTGCGCTGTAAGATCGCGGTTAACCTAACACGCTCCTCCTCGCTTCGTTCGTCGTCGCACCTATCTGGACTCTGTCACAGTTATTATTTCTGTTGCTATACTTATCACGAAACTGTTCTTTGTTTCATGCAAGTTCAACAGATGGGTTTCGCCAAAAGATACGCAAGTGACGTAACCATTCATCGTAACTTTTAAGTTGGCTTATATGTTAAAACGTAACTATTGCACTGACGAAACGTTGTTCGTTCAATAGTTGTTTGGCCTAGTGAAATAGTTGGCAAATGATAAGTTTTCCAAACATTTTTAGTCATTGTGATATTCTGCTTAATAAAAATTCGACCAAGTGTCAGGTTGTCATACAAAAAGTTGGTAATGGTTAGTTGTCAAAGTGAATCATTTTCGAAATGTTGGTTGGCAAGTGATGTTTGACCAAAGGAAATTCTGCGAAAAGGCAGAACACCCTACCCCCGTCTTTCCGAGTTGAAACGTGTTTATTTATTTATTTATTGATTAAGACTAGAACAATGAATTATCATTACAATGCTCATTTAGGCAAAACCTTGAGAGGTTTGTTTGCCGATGGGGAAGTTCTTAGTGTTCTACTGATCCAATTTACAGTTAAATTAAAAACTAAGTTTTTTAAGTAGGTTTGTTAGTACAACTTAGTTTACAGAATATAGGTAGGTTACATTATTACATTTTAAAAAGTGCATCTGTAATATTTTTCTTATTTTACATCCTTTCACATATACCTAAGTTTTGTACATGTTCAGGTAATTGATTTATTATTTTAGGCAGTAAGTATGAGTATTTACGAGCACCGTATATGTTATTATATTTAGGTAAACAAAATTGGCTTTGGGATGCTCAGACCAAGAAAAAAAGATCTGTCTTATTGTCACATACAAACAAAACCAAGCTACATCAAGTTTAGCACACGCTCACGCACACATATACAAACAAATTTTCACAAAACCCTTCAGCACGTGTCACAATGCTGTCAAGATCATTTATTTCGAGTAGGGTTTGCAATCCGGATATCCGCCAAATTTCAGATCCGGATCTCACAGGCTCCTGGATCCGGATTTTTCGGTTATTACGGATCCTTAAAATACAACCATGGAAACCGAAAATACCGTTACAAAATGAAGTTTGTACCGAGTCCACGCTAAAAACGGAATGACATAATGTAGATCATTCTCAATCTCTGTTTTTATTCGCCACTTCTTCATCCCAGATCAGATTATTTTTGTTTTTAATTTATTAGTTACAACATTGCGGAATTTGATGCCGAAAGTTGGCGTTGGTTTAAATGCACGTATCCACCGTAGGCACTAAGTAATCATATTAATCCAATATTACTTAGACTATATGTACCTACCTACTTACGAAAGACTTAGTTTAGATGTACCTTAAGAAATATTTAAGAAGTATATTTGACACATTGTAGTCTTTGATTTGACACAGGAAGTAAAAAGTAAATGCAGCAACAATACCTACGTTTTATAATTGTAATATTTTTTTTAGTATTATGGTCTTGACTTATATTGATCATGTAAAATAAGAATAGTGCGCTATATTTAGTTCACCGTTTTTGCCATATCTAGACATACCTAGTCTTATTAGCCTAATGGAATTTCCCTTGCTAAAGAAACACCTCTTCCGTTGATTTTCACGATTTCCGTGTTGGCTCTTCTTCCAATCGATTACTGAGTAAGGCGTCTGAGTCATAATGTCAATTTCTTTTACAACCCTATCGAATTAACTGTATACATAGAGCTCATTAAATGTATGTACGAGCACCAGGTACGGAGTTAACGCGACCTGGTTGTAGTTATTCAAGTGACAACTTTCAGTGACTAAACTAACTTTGCTAGTTAGTTTGTAGTCGTAAGTTAAAAGTTGAAACAAAATAACGTTTTATACCCCTTATGACCTCGGTAATGCGTATCTATTTAAAATATTTCAGGTATATAAATACGGTGGTATAACAGTTTTTAGTTTTTTCTTAGTTTGGCTTTACAATTCCTACTTTATACCAAAAAAAACCTTGTGGATCCGTTTTATCCGAAAAATCCGGATATCCGGATCCGTTCGATTTAAATATCCGAAATATCTGGATCCCAAATATTGGCGGATCTTGCAAACCTTAATTTCGAGTATTGTGCGATTTAATTTGTTTAGCGTGTGCTAAACTTACGGGGCTTGGTTGAAAACCGGTTGGCTTCACTAAACTGTTCGTAACGCTCCGTCTGTCTTTTTTTCTTGGTTTGAGTTGGGATGATGGCTTTCTTAATCAAATACATCTTTTCTTAACTTTGAGTTTTGTAACATTGTGATATTCTTAGTGAAACCAGTCGCTGAATTGCACGCGACGCGACTTGGCAGCAGCTCGTGCTAGAGCCCGTGGTACTTGGTGGTAGCAATTTCTTCTTCTTCGTGTCGAGGTTCCCGAAATAAGAGATGCCCTATGGGCAGCGGTGAGGACAGCTCTGTGTGTGACGTACCTTCTTGAAGACGCGTCCGTTCGGCTGCGGTTCGTCCTCCTCGCCGAGCACGGTCCGCGTCCCGAGCGCGGGCTTGTCGGACCAGCGCGACGCGGCGGCGCGGAGCATGCCCTCCATGGTGAGCACGTTGTCTCGCACCATGCGGATGTGGAGGTCGGTCGGCTCAGCGACGGAGCGGACGGTCACGCTGTCTGCGTTGCTTTGGATTATGCGGGCCTGGAAAAGAGAATTCGGAATCAGTGTGAAACTATAACGAAGATTATCAATGGCGTAGTTAGGTTCCTACCCCTCGCCAATCCCTCCCTTGCAGAGACTCCCCAGCTCCTGTATAGTGTACGTAATATTAATTGGGAATAAGTATCATTGGAAACTGTAAGGGTGATTATCAAGGTCGTACAACACTATGGCCATCGGAACCAATGGCAGGCCATGATGGGTTCCCCTGAGAATGACAGCGGGCATCATCTTCAGTATTAAGGGACCAGCTGATTGGATTGAAGCTAGGTAGAGAAAGTGGGGGCGAGATGCCCCGCTTATGCATGAAACGAGATGAGTAAGGAAGGCGCTCGGTCGGATTGTTACTTTTAAAATTTAGCATCTATGTCAAGCACTTCGAATGTGAGCACAGTCAGCAGCTACGCAAAATAACATGCTCAAAATGATCTAGACAGTCCTTATCCTCTTGACATTAGTCGTGTGTAGGTCATTGTGAGCACTTGACCCGCGTAGCTACTTTTGTTGCTGACTGTACCAGTGGCGAAGCTCCCATCTCCCACACAAGCCCTCTCCCACCGGCTTACCTAAAATTTATCTAAACTCTTTCATATTTTTTAGTTCCGGTTGCCCATCGAATATTTTCGCGCGCCGTCCCTGGAATGTACGAAATTATATGCGTAATTCTCAAGCAAAAAGTCAGTCGCTTACATTTTGACACCCGTGCCCAGTATTCTAGGACGTATTGGAGTGAGGATATTTAGATACATTGCAATGAGCGTCGCGAATTGTGCCACTGTGAGCTATAAGTCAACCACGACTCGAAGCTGCAGCGAAAGGTCAAAGTGCAAGCGGATGCCCGCGACCGTGCCACGTGTATACATGAACGCAGTAAAAATGTATTCACATCGTATTTCAATGACAATATAGTTGGTAACGTGATATTATTGGGCGTCAAAGAATGTCTGGTAGAGTTTGCTTTTTAGCGATAAGAACGCTTCGCCTGATGATTTTAATTGTTTAAGTTTAATTTAGTTTGTTATCTCGTAGTGTATGAAAAGCAAAAAATAATGTTTGTATTACTTATTTTGATTACATTGACGAATTTCTGACTTTGGACCAACATGCAAATTGAAAGATATTCAATAAAAATTTCCAACAAAGTGCTTCTAGCAAACGAATGCTGCAGACATGAAATATTACGTTGTGTAACATTGAAGGGGTAACATGAAGAGTATTATTCTTCTTCTCGTGTCGATGGTTTCCTATTGTAGCCGTGGTTAGATTGTGCGGGGCCAGAAATTAGCGATAGCTAACGCCCTGTCTGTTGCGTCACGGAGGTCACCGTCAAAGTATTATCAATAGTGCATAATCTTAGATAACCAAGTTTTGAACAGTGGATAACCTATAGTTTTCTCGAGAGCAATGGAAAATAGACCACGATATGTGTGGTTTTGTATTAGACGTAGGCGAATCGGATACCAGCGGTGTGCAATGTGCACTTAGTTACTCTAAGTACTAACACTACTAGCGTACGACATACGTATACTGGGATTATTAAACCTTACAATTGGTTAATTAAGTATGTTTTTATGGCACATTGTAAAAACATTATACCTAATCACCGCGGTAATGTTGATATGTTGCGCTGTTATTTCGGTTTAGAAATTAGGAGCGAATTCCAGATAAGATAAGTATTGTATTCATATCCAATGCGGATTAAACCCGTGATGTCTAGACGGTTTGGTCTAGTTTCAATGTTCGACACCATCTTGTATTCGGCAGAACTTCATTGTGTTTCCTTTCAAATTACTGATTCCGTATACAGCATTAGCATATTGCTGCTTAAAGGAGTTAAATATAGTTAAGTACACCCAGATGCGATAACAGACTGATTAACGTTAAATATCGCACCGACAGTTATCATCTTAAGATTACAATAGGTTTGGTGCAACCGACCCTATATTCAACGATGGCATTTGGGGTCTTATACAAGGATAAACAAGCAGTGTCTGGGAGAAAGACAACTCCTTTCATGGCTGTGCAAAGCCAATTCGGAGTAACAGACACAGAACCACAAGCCTGGCAGGTGTAATTGTCCAGTGGCGAAAAGGGACCGGATCGCTTCAGCGAGTGACTGTCGGGCTGTACCTTGATCCGGCGGGACTGCGCGCGCTCGCGCCACGGCCGCAGCAGCACGAGGTGCACTGGGAACGTGAGCACGTCGAACACGAGCGCGACCGCTCGGTTCGCTTTAGCGAGTGACTGTGTCGAGCTGTACCTTGATCCGGCGGGACTGCGCGCGCTTGCGCCACGGCCGCAGCAGCACGAGGTGCACTGGGAACGTGAGCACGTCGAACACGAGCGCGACCGCTCGGTTCGCTTTAGCGAGTGACTGTGTCGAGCTGTACCTTGATCCGGCGGGACTGTGCGCGCTTGCGCCACGGCCGCAGCAGCACGAGGTGCACTGGGAACGTGAGCACGTCGAACACGAGCGCGACTGCTCGGTTCGCTTTAGCGAGTGACTGTGTCGAGCTGTACCTTGATCCGGCGGGACTGCGCGCGCTTGCGCCACGGCCGCAGCAGCACGAGGTGCACTGGGAACGTGAGCACGTCGAACACGAGCGCGACCGCTCGGTTCGCTTTAGCGAGTGACTGTGTCGAGCTGTACCTTGATCCGGCGGGACTGTGCGCGCTTGCGCCACGGCCGCAGCAGCACGAGGTGCACTGGGAACGTGAGCACGTCGAACACGAGCGCGACTGCTCGGTTCGCTTTAGCGAGTGACTGTGTCGAGCTGTACCTTGATCCGGCGGGACTGCGCGCGCTTGCGCCACGGCCGCAGCAGCACGAGGTGCACTGGGAACGTGAGCACGTCGAACACGAGCGCGACCGCTCGGTTCGCTTTAGCGAGTGACTGTCGAGCTGGGCTGTTATTCGCTAAGCGCTAATACGGCTCACCCCGCCGGTCACCCGTCACGAAACTAGACCTCTACCTACGCTTAGTTACTACGCATCGCGGTGTCAAGATATATATGTGGGTGAGCGTTGAGGTGAGCTTAAAACAAGTTACAGAATAGGGGGGCTGCACCTCGATCCGGCGGGACTGCGCGCGCTTGCGCCACGGCCGCAGCAGCACGAGGTGCACTGGGAACGTGAGCACGTCGAACACGAGCGCGACCGCTCGGATCGCTTCAGCGAGTGACTGTCGGGCTGTACCTTGATCCGGCGGGACTGCGCGCGCTTGCGCCACGGCCGCAGCAGCACGAGGTGCACTGGGAACGTGAGCACGTCGAACACGACCGCGACCGCTTGGATCGCTTCAGCGAGTGACTGTGTCGAGCTGTACCTTGATCCGGCGGGACTGCGCGCGCTTGCGCCACGGCCGCTGCAGTACGAGGTGCACTGGGAACGTGAGCACGTCGAACACGAGCGCGACCGCTCGGATCGCCTGCAGCGCCGCCGAGACCCACCATGACTCCGGCCTGGAACAATAATAATAGCTATTTAGTCACAACACCAACAACTTTTGGCAAATGAAATAACTTATCAAGTAAAAATACTGCCTGTGACAGACGGACAGACACCGAGTGCTCGCATTCCTTTGTATCAACTTTGGTATTCAAAAATGTGTCACGATTGCCTTCTTGATCGAATGTTTTGCTCTTTGCTTTTTAATTATGTTACCAACATACTGGTTAACATTATCGTATTCACTTTTATATGAACGCAATCTTGGGAAACCTTTAGAAAAACCACAATACCGAAGCGTTTAATTAAACCAGTTTATATATAAGATAAATGAAAACTGCATGCTCATTGTCGCAACTACGAAGTATGTGGCACTAACTTATGTCGTCACAATGCGTGGCATGCAGGATGCGCAAGGCAGCCATTGCACAAAACACAAATAGCAGCCAAGCCAAGCCTAGAATTTTCTATCAGTGCAACATCAAACGGAAAGTTGTGTATTTATGTTGTTCATTCAGTTATTATTATAGGTGTGTAAATACAACAATCAAGCAAATGTTATTGGCAGACCGGCCCCTTCGATGCATCCTGACCTGTTCCTGACAATTATGATCTACTAGCTTCCGCCCGCGGCTTCGTCCGCGTGGACCCGGGATAAAAACTATCCTATATTTTAATCCAGGCTATAAACTATCTTCGTGCAAAATTTCATTCCAATCGGTTCAGCCGTTTAAGCGTGATTGAGTAACAAACATCAAAACTTTCGCATTTATAATATTAGTAGGATGTGCCTTCAAAGCAAGAGTGAATAGGCTTAACTAAATCAGTGAGCTTCATTTTAGTACCAGAAGTGGGATCGACAAATAAAAATCTAGGTATTTCATTTCAAAAGTCTAATACAGAAATAGAGGTAAACTCATTATAAATATACAATGATTGCCGAAACATATTATTACAATAGATAATTTAATTGAATTTAAGAAATGCCTGTATGGATGTTTGGTACAAAAAGCATACTATTCGATAACGGAATAAAACTGGAGGCATTTTGAATTTAAGTAGTTTTATTTTAAGTACACTATTATTTTTGTTGACATTTAACAAATGATTATTATTGTTTGACATCATGTTATAATTAGTGCATGCTCCATCTCTTCTTGATTATATTTGTATGCCAAATGGCAAAACATAGTGAAACAAATTATTGTATAAGATCTATATTTAACCTATGTTTACAAATAAATACATTTTGAATTCGAAATCAACAGGTAATGTAATAATTAATTCTCCGTTCCGTTTTAAATAGGTCTAATGAGAATACTGTTCCTACGAGCAGCTTTCTTCGGCCATTGTTTGTAAATTAGGAATTGTGTGATGGAATTGACAAACCGTAGGTCAGAAACGACATTTAAAGTTTGTAAACAGTGGATCGCGCGTAGGTATTTGTAAAGCATTGAAATAAAAATCAATTATTTATTGTGCAAATAGGCTACAAGGGCACTTTTACATGTCAAACGGTAATTTAAAATAAAATAATAATAATCTTACACATAATCATTTAAAATTTGCAGATTAAGGACCGATATAAACGGTTAACAAACTAAATTGCAAAACATTATCCATTACATTCGATATAAAGTCTATATCAGAATTAACAAGAAGTTAATCATATTAATTTAGTACCTATCCCTGAGATGTATAAAGCCTCTGAGCGTCCAAATAAAATTTATAATTATTGTAATGTTCTTAGAGATGTACTTATACGGTCCCCAAGCGTCAAAAAGGAACATTAATGTAATATTGTCAGAGATGTACAGGGTCAATAATAATAAAACGTGTCAAGAACAGAATGATGTCTCTCGTCAATACGAAAATAATAATAATAATAACACTAGTACTTAGGTAGTTACTATGCCCTTGCAAGCATGAACAGTCCGATATTGTAGTATTGATGTACCAGCCAAGAAAATAAATAAATTTATATGTATATTACCTAACTTATTAAGGTTCAAAAGTAGTATATAATTAATATTAAGGGACAATCTTTCACAAATCGAACTAGCCCCCCCTAGTAAGCTCAATAAGATTTATGTTATAGGTAGGTACTAGACGACGATATATCTAAGAGATATAAATACATAGAAAACATCCAACAGTCGGAAACATATATTCATGCTCATCACACAAATATTTGCCCTTACCGGGATCCAAACCCACAACCTTCAGCTTCATAGGCATCGCCATACATACTACGTTATTGGCCGACTGTTCGTCGTATTATGAATGTTGTAATGTTCTTCTTTTGTGACTTAGGCGTGTAAATATGGGCTAACTTGTGCTACGTCACCACCGATTCATAACCAATTACATTATTATCATTAAATGTAATTGAAAAGGCCTCAAACGCCAATGTAAACGCCTTAGAACTCTTAGAAGGGCCTAATCGCTCAGCGCGGGGAAACGTAATTTTATGGAAAGAGCTCAAGGCTATAGCAATTTAAGTGAATGGTTTAGTTTTCCTACTTAGGTACTTGTTCCGGCAATTTCCTTTCATTTCGGCACTTGGATGGAAACAGTTTTCACGAAAACGGTGGCAAACAAGCAGACACCGCAGCCTATGGATGCTTGGGCATCCAGAAGAGTCGCAAACTCACAGCCGACCCATTATTGATCAACATGTATGTTAAACTGGTTTCCCCGTACCGTCACCGAACGTCCAGGCTTGGGAAGCGAATGCATCCTCACATTGTCATTATTCCAGTTTATTCCGAGATAATTGCTAGAGTTATAAAGAATGAGAAGTCTCCAACTCGAATTAGGGTTGGTGAGAACTATACCCAACCCATCCGCTCTCATCCATGAGACCTGTCTTAGCAGTGAGACGTATATGGGCTGATGATGCATCAAATATCAATGTGTTCGTATAATCCTTCAACCGAATCGTCCGATTGGACAGACATTAGATGCTTTGTGTATAATTCGGAATCGCACGCTAGAGGTCAATGCCACAGCGAGGCCGCGGCGCCGGAAACCGTCCAACTTCCTTGGGTTTGCGAATTAGAGGTAAACAATGCAGGATAACTCACATAGACTACACAAATATAAATAGTTGTAAGGTTGACTCTATATGACCCAAATAGACATAATTCCTATTACGGTCATACAGCGTCAAAAAAAGTCGAATTTCCTGTGTTCAATAGTTAATAGAGATACAATTTTATAAGAGGAGACGCAGTTTATGCGGATTGAGAATCCAACCGAAAATAAGGCTTTATAGCCCATAACTTTGCCAATGTGTAGAGACACGAGACTAAATCTGACTGTGTAGGTACTCAAAGTATTGCCCGTCTTCCAATCAATTGCTCAAAGGTTAGCTGGAAAAGATCCCTCATAGGGTTCGGCTTTGTAATTTAATCTAATATGACATGTTTATATTGTTTATGCTTTGACCTGTTATTGTGTAGGTACAATAGTGCTTACGTACATACATACACAGTATTAAAGTGCGAGTAGGTATGTCCAACTCCCGTAAAGATAGGTCAGTGTCACGGCGTTAGGTACCTACTGTTACGGGGGAGGAAGGGAGCCCGAATGCATCCTGCCGGCCGTGACCCACAGCCGACGAATACACGTCAATATGCATGTGATACGTATCGTGATATGGGCGTATGGGATAATATCGTCGTGTCTACTAACTGCACAGGCGCGGAAAGCCAAACTGTCCGTGTATTTATTTTGATATCGTTTAAAACAGTAGTTAAAGTATTGACAATAGAGCCAGCTCCCGCTAAGATAGGTCAGTGTCACGGTGGGCTGCAGTGGGGGGGGTGGTCCGGATGGACCCTACCGGCCGTGACCCACAACCGGGCGTCGCGCGGGCGCGGATAGGGCTGCTAACAAGACATGTCAGGCTTTATTTAACTTACACTGATATGTAAATTTGTATGTAAGTCCTCATCAAAATGTGCAATTATCCAGCCACTCGCCGGTATAAGATAAGACTGAGCTAAACAAACTTAGCATATTACTTAGCACCATCGAGCTAATTTGATGATGAGAGAGACAGAAGGCGACTCAACCCGTCGTTTTGGGCTCACTGGAACCCTCATTGCCGATTCATCATCGATTAATTGATGACTTTGCCAGAAAATGTACAGTCAGCAATAAATGCTTATACAAAAAATAAAAATAGAAGCTTATTTATAAAAGCATGATATTGATATTAATGATAGTGTATTCAAAGTAGGTAAATAGGGCATAGTGGCAAGCTTCTCGTTTTATGCATACTCGCATAGAGGTGCTAAGTTGGGCTTTGACCGGGTCGCATGTAGACGCATTGCGATCCTCACTCATCAGGATAGAACTGACAAGAGACATGTTGCATGCTCTTACTCCGCAGCGACTATAATTTGATCTACCGCGATGATACATACCTCTAATGGTATAATAGGTACATAATGCGAGAGACTAGAGATGTGTCAACTCGGTTTGCCAACCCGGTCCAAACCGAGTCAAGCTAAAGTCGAACCGACCCGGTTTGTTAGTCCACTAACTCGGTTCTATAACGAGCAGCGAACCGCAACATTCGAGCCCGCTCGCCGACAGCGGCCCGAGCCAACGAAACCGAACCGACGCGCGCGACTCGCGCGAGCGGGCTGGGCCGGAGCGGGCAAACCGAATGAGTAGCCGAATAAACCCGATTTCTCCCGAACAGGTGGGCGGGTGACGACGACGACCATTAGTAGACCTTATCTCGTTGCAACAAGGTTTGTAGTTTTGTTTTGCAATATAATTTTGAATGAAATATAGTGAGCAATTTATAATTACTTATTACTCTATGGCGCTACCGAGGTAACGCTCACAAATGTAACAATAACCTATAAACAGTTTAGTTTAGGTGTAAAACCTGAACAAGTAGGTGTTTAAATTCACGGATCGACTCGGACAGGTCAAACCGAATACCACATTAATATTAATACGTTTAGGACCGTCATAGCAACTCGGTTTGATCAACCCGGGTTGAAACCGGTTTACATAGAAAGTCGAACCGTTCAATTCGGTTTGAGATATTTTCGGGTTGGCACATCTCTACGAGAGACTACTGTTATGTGACTTAATAACATTACGACAATAATCTGAATTTGAACATCACTTGCCCTTTATAAATAACAGAAAATTAAAAAATTACGACTGTGACAACCCTAGGTGCTTCGTTATGCGTATTCACGAACTTTGTTTTTTTTTTGTCGTGGCTGCCATTTTGATTCGCGCATGCATATGCGGGGCGAGTGGGAGAGCTGCCAACACGCGTCGTCATAACGACAAAAGCTTGCCCTATATGGTGACACTGTTCGAATTGGACTCAAATGTAGCTAACTAAGCTTTATAATTGTCTTTAGTATCGCATTGATTTAGTCTAGATATGTTATAGCAACAACAACCTATGAGTCTATGACAACTAGTTTGGCACTTGGGATGTTGAGTTATAATCAAATCGGGAACTTTTTATACTTAAAACGTCAAAGACGCTCTGTTACTACGAATTTTAAGGTAATAGACTAGTGAGAGTGACCAGTGTAGCACTGTCTGTTAAATTACCTCTTCACACTTAAACTGCTGAACCGATTTGGATGAAATTTGGTATAGAGATAGTTTGAGTCCCTGGGAAGGACATGGAATAGTTTTTATCTCGGAAATCCTTAAGGGGGTGGGTGAAAGTTTGTATGGACCTACATGAACGAGTTCCACGCGGACGAAGTCGCGAGCAGAAGCTAGTATTGTATACCTAGTTGAATCATTTGTTTCAACCGTTGCGACGAATCTCTCGTGTCTCTTGCGAGTGCTTCAGCTTGCCTTAATTGTGCTGGCATATATCCAAGTAAACCAAGTCGGGGTAAAAAACGCGAATAGGAGTAGCAATTTCGTTAACGAGCATTTCAGGCTATCATGCAACGGCGCGCGAGTTCTCTCGAGTTTTCTCGCACTATCCGTCTCTCTCTTATTAGAACACTTAAAACAACAGGTAGTGCGAGAAAAATTGAGAGTATGTCGCGGCCGGCCGTCGCGTGATAGCCGTGCAGCTTAGCTTAAATGGATAAGGCCGTTATTTCTTGTTCCTGATTAAGGGGCTCCACGCGCTTTTTGGCTAGTTTTGACGAGTTTTGAATTGATATTCCTCCGTCAAAACTATAGATATATTTATGGAACAAACACCTATCGGTTTTTTAGTTCTTTATCTACATTTGCACGAGAGTTTTTTTGAAAATAATTAATATTTATTTTTTTATGAATTATTCAAACATGGTCCAAAAAAGCTCTGTTTTCGATATTATTATGTTGTTCATGCACTTTTATATATGAAATCTACATATAACTGTTCCTTATTGACGTCTCTAACAACCCACGAGAGATTTTTATTTTAAACTCATTTTCACAAAAGTTACGTCCATAAAACTGGTTTTTTGGCCTGAAATTGCCAAAGTTTGGTGCCATATATCCCGAAAACTGTGAGGTTTGAAGTAAATATGGGATACTATTTCGGTAAACCTCGTTGTAGTTAATACGATAAACCATAAAAAACACAAATAAACCGACAGTTATAGATCGAAGGTCATTGGGAGCTAGGAGCCCCTTAAGCAGTTTAAATAGTCTACATTTTAATCACTACGAGTACTAATACTTTGGGAAAACTAGTTTTCTCACATTATTCTGGTTTATATAAGTATTTCGCGCAAATGGAGAGGTAATTTATGAATGTTTGTTACATACGTTTCTTAAAATATCATGCCGTTAGCCTGCGAATGTCAAATAACGTTTTGTATGGAAAGCGAACCACCTTAAGTTCTGAACCTTCGCTTTCATTTTGCATTAAAGCCGACTCTAATGCCGTTATGAAGTGCACTAAAGAGTTGTGGGCCACGTAGTAGCCCACAGAAAACCTCACAACCTGGTGGAGTGGCAGTGGTTTGGAAGGGGGTGGATGTACAGATCAGGTTGCTCTGATAGGCCTCACAATCGCGATGAAAAAATCCGATGACAGGGTGGGTTGGGAGTAGCTGGTGACAGAAATCATCAAAAAAGAGAGACGATTGTCTCTCGTTGTTGTCGTCTAACTTATTCCCGCCGTGTACGGATATATCGTGGGAAAGAATCGAAATTAATAACTTCGTTCGCTACCCCGATCCCCAATTTCAACACACCGCACCGCGATCTAATTTCCCATAAACGAGTAGACCTCGTACATTCACAAAAAGGTCAAATGGCATTCATTATCACCCTTAATTTACGCAAATGGACACTGTTGCCAAAGCAATTTCACTGGCGTTTCAACGTTACCGCAACTAAACTAAAACTAAATTGTATATACAAGACACCTTGGGATAGTGAGTGTCGGTCGGGCTCGCCCTAGGGTCTTCGGACCTGGGGCTCGCATAGGGAGCGCTCTATAAAAAGATACTTTGGGCATCTATATAATATTATTGACGACCAAGTTTATGAGGGTGTTTATTTAGATTCGAAGAGAATTTGAACTGTTACACGCACAGTCTATGGAAATGAAATCTTTATTTTCAGTCAGAAGTATGGTTGAACATAAGAATACCATGCATGTAAACTTTATGCGCGTACAAAGTCGCTAATGCTATTATAAATATGCGAAAGTTTGGACCCCAATCACGCAAAAACGGCTAAACGGATTAAAATGAATTTTGGTATTCATATAGTGTATAGATAACCTGGATTAACATATATAATTCTTCTTATTCCGGGAATCATCCTCGAAGGGGGCGAAATGGGGGGCGACAGTTTGTAAGGATCTACGATATAAACGAGTTCCACGCGGACGAAGTCGCGGGCAGAAGCTAGTTGTATATACTACGACGGTAGCAAAGTATACGGTCTGCCTGGTCGTAAGCATATACACCCTAACCTATGGACGCTTGCTGACTCTTTATTGGTTTGAGGATTCGTTGTGTTCATAGCTAGGGAAACGCGGGTTCTTCACTCTCAACACAACATAGGTATTTTAGGATAGGTATCCTCGAGAGCTCTGAGGGGCTACCGCGAAACGAAAACGAACTTCGTTCGCGTATCTTCGTCTTTGTCACTCGAACTAGCAAGTGCGACAGAGAGGGAGATACACGAACGAAGTTCGTTTTCGTTTCGCAGTAGGCCCTCTGACGACCTTGTTCACTACCAGGAACACAACACCAAATACTCTAAGTAGCGGCGTTATTAATATGTTATGCGTGGCTGCAGTCTTCTGTGAGGTGGAGGAGGTATTCCCCAGTAGGGTTGCCCCAAATAAGCGCGAGGTGACATTCAGCTATGACCTTTTTTTTTATAAAAGACTGTCCAGTTATTGCCCACCTGATGGTAAGCGATTCAGTAATAACCCGTTCACTCTTGTTTTGAAGGCACCTAGATCGTAGTTCTCAGGAAATACAGATGAAGGGAGCGAATTCCATTCTTCGGCAGTTCGCATTAATTAAGACGAGGCAAATCGCTTCGTGCGAATAAGTAGTAAGTTGACGACATAAGGATTCATTCGCTCCGCTGGTCGTTCGGACTCCCTAAAATTATTTCATGATTAGATTAGATTAGATTCGATTTATTTATTTCGAGATAAAAATTACAATATAGACTCGCATACAATGTCAAAATTAAAAGAATCCTTATCACGATCGTCAATAATAAATAATAAGAAATAAAAATTAAATAATATTCAAAATGTCAATACAGAAAGTGGACTACACGTTTCAGGAAACTGCCACTCAGCCTGCGGTTCAGTTAAATTCTGGCTGCAGTTTTCGTAAGCGAATATGCTGACTGAAACTAATTACGTCTGACGACGTGGAGTTAGGTTATGATACTTATGACTCTTAATTAAATTCCTTAGCAGGTGTTCAAATTTAATTTAAGAACGGACTTGGGAATACCACCTGCTATGTACTACAGGCATGTTTTTTTTTTGTTATTCGTGAAATGTAGAGTGCTTCGGGCTAAGTTATTAGCCTCAGAATGACACAGGTAATTTTAATGGGATACTGTAAATGTTCATGTTCTTATCATTATAGTACAACAAACAGAACCCATTTTGAAACATATATGTATAAACACAGGTTTAAAAAGTCGGACTCGCGCTCGAAGGGTTCCGTATCATTATCTATAAAAACGGCAAAAAAATCACGTTTGTTGTATAGGAGCCCCCTTAAATATTTGTTTTATTCTGCTTTTTAGTATACATGTTGTTATAGCAGCAACAGAAATACATCATCTGTGAAAATTTCAACGGTCTAACTATCACGGTTCATGAGATAAGGACGGACGGACGGACAGCCGGACAGCGGAGCCTTAGAAATAGGGTCCCGTTTTTGCCCTTTGGGTACGGAACCCTAAAAATTGAAAAATTGTTCTCAATTCAATAGTACCTAATGACTGACATTATTATTGATACCTCGACCGTAATAAAAAATATATTTTTAACAAAATGGAAGAATACTTCTTTGATCCTCTGTTCAGGTATGATTAAACGAATACGATAGCAATAACTTTTTAATCTACTTTTATTTAACAAACCTCTGATAACTAATATGTGTTGTTCCTTTTAAACAAACCGAAAATCGTGATCTTTGAGGTATATATATATCTGTTTTGTGACGACCGCTTTAGCCTAATAGTGGACCCTGCCTACGAAGCAAGAGGTCCTGGATTTCGAATCCCGGTACTTGGTGTGATGAGCACGAATATTTGTTCCTGAGTCATGGATGTTTTCAGAGATATTTAAATATTTATTTATCTATATAAGTATGTTTATCGTCGTCTAGTACCCATACATAGTACAAGCTCTGCTTAGTTTGAGACTAGGTGGATTTATGTAAGATTGTCCCCTAATATTTATTTATTTATTTGTAACATGCAGCAGCTATAAAAACACGCATTATTACAGTGTAACATGTAGGTATAGCATGTAGACACAATTATTTTCGATGATATCGTGTAACGCGGTACGTTTAGTCATGAAAGCAGCCAATTATACGGTCGGATGTTGCGTTGTAGATGCGAGATCATTATCGTACGGTTTGGACATGTGCAGAGGGGCTACCGCGAAACGAAAACGAACTTCGTTCGTGTATCTCTCTCTCTGTCGCTTGAATTAGCAAGTGCGACGGAGGCGGAGATGCACGAACGAAGTTCGTTTTCGTTTCGCGGTAGGGTCTCAGGCCCCGTATCATGGTCGGCCTTATCACGCGATAAGTGACATGATAGAGCGTCCGTCATTGTCTGACACTGTTCGATAGAACGAGACTAACGCTCTATCTTGTCACTTATCGCGTGATTAGGCCGAGGCCAGTACCGGTAAGGCGGCTGTGGGCTCGAAATTTCGTCTTTCGCGCACGGACCGACCTTGGACTTTTGAATAAAAATGGATATAGCAAAAATGAATGATTACTTCGGAATAAGCTACGTTCAGATTTTAGATAAATTAATAAACCTATTTTTAAACAACTTCAAAGAAAGGAGGAGCTTCTCAATTCGGTTGTTTTTTTTTCCGAACTCCGTCATTTATTTTAAAAAGAGTTGCCAAAATATCACTTATATATTTTAAGCCGTTGCAACAGCCTCTTCTCAAATATTTATTTTGACTTAGTATTCAGTGTATAAAATTAATAGAAAAAGATTGATAGAAATAAGATTAATAATTGCTCCATCGTTCAGATTACTAAATTTCGACGGATTGCCGGTCCAACGTGCTTACGTACAGTCGAGTTCTCCAATATATACACAGATAACCTTTCAAAAATATCTGTACGGAGACTTTATTGTTACTGACATAAGATACATTAGTAGATATTTTTGAAAGGTTGTCTGTCTATACAGACCACCTCCAGTTCCAATATATATATATTGGAGAACTCGACTGTACCACGTATTAAAAAAGTGTTAAGCGTACCAATTAATGACGGAATAAGGTACCAACACAAAACAGTATAATTGAAAAAAAAAAACTAAAACAATAGTCACCGCCATGCAATTGAAGATTACCTTGAACATGAAAGTAAAAAAACCAGCCATAAAGTATAGTGAAAGAATAGGTATGACTAGACCTAGACTGACATCGTACGATTTCGATAACGACCTGACATGCGCAGTATTGCAATGAGTATATTTGTCGATTTCAATGTCTGCAATTCTACCTTTGCAAGGTCAATTGCAATAACCAGAAAGATTAGAATAACTTTGAACTTTTCATAGTTGGGATAGGGTTCTAAATACAGAAACTGCGTAGGTAAGTAGGTACATAAGAAGCGTGTACCATTGACCACTTATGGTGATGCAGTAACGAGCAGATGTCGTCATAATGACAGGGCGACCGCTCCGCTTTGAGAAACGCTATTTCCACGGTAATGACACCGTACCTACGCTTGCAACAAGTGGAGAGTTTCGTTGTGTTGGGCCAAGTTGACCTCGCAGCTTCCTCGGGAGCCCTAACGACCTTTCTCACTACTAGGTATGAAACTGAATAAGAAGTTTAGTAATGCCTTTGTATGCCTGCTATAAATAAGCGATATGAAACCGCCTTCTTCGTGTCTAGGCAAGTTGCTGTCACTGTGAATATTGAGCAAATGCAGACTGCGTTTTTTAAGCGCGCCGTCGACGCGCATTTGGTGTAAATCACAAGTGAATTGAAACAAACGCGCGTCGACGGCGCGCTTAAAAAACGCAGGCTGCATAGGACCTTATATATACGTTTTTTACTATTACCAAACGCTCGCGCACGCGGGGCCAGAAAATGTGGGAACAGGACAACTCTGTTGCGCTCTCTGTCGCACTAATCATGTAAGTGCAAAGTGCAACAGGGAGCGTGTCCCAGTCCCAAACTGTTTTGCGTGCGCAAGCACTGATAATTAGTATAGTGACAATTGATAGCCCTTTACCTTTTTTACAATAAGGTTAGGTAATGGGCTTTATGGCTGATCAAACTGCGTTCCACATGGGACCGCCCGAGTTTAAAAACTCGTATGTCACGAGACTCGACTGTTTTGGCTGCAGCACAAGGCGGGCAGGTGGACGCCATGACATAAAAAGTACAAGGACACGGCGCACACGCCACTTGTGATAATCGCGTGCGTTATCATCAAATTACAAAACGGTTAACAAAAGGGCTTGTTTAAATTGCGTAACAGTGTGGACTAGTTATTAAGAACAATTAACCAGTAAAGTATAATAATTCATTTATTCATCAGACAACTTTGGTCCACAATTAATTAATTCGTTACAGAGACTTAACCTAGATGTTAGTACTTACATACAAATGATATCTTATTCTATTTCCTATACACCATAATATGAGAGAACTGGCGCATTATGGCGGTGTTGGTGTTATATCTAACCGCCACTGTTGTCAGAATGGGGTTAGAGCTGACCCATACTCTACTAAGCAGTGCCGCGAGTCTTTTCCGCATAATGGCATAAAAGTCATCAGTGCGTGCCTGCGCAAACATACCCGAGGCACTGCAAAATCGAGGCAGCCCCAACAGCATCCTGAAGCCATTGTTGTATTGGACGCGTAGGGCACTAATGGTCTTCTGCGTGAAACTGGACCAAAGGCTGCACGTGTAGAATACCTGACAGTAGGCTTTAAAAAGAGAGATCTTTACCTGTTCACTACAACGTGCAAACCTTCCGTATAGAATAACTAAGAAACTTTGAATTTTTCTTAGGTGGGACAGGGTTCTAAATGTGAACAACTGTGTAAATATAGAAGCCGTAAAGAGTTTCAGATGATCAAGATTTTGATGACAGTACAATAGAAATAGAAATATTTATTTGCTGGAATGACTACAATTGACCACCTATGATGAGTGTTCTAAATGCGGTTTTATAATATCGTCGGTAAGAAACATATTCAATAACACCCCTGAGTTTCAAAGTCCGTTCTCGTCTCGCCCCTAGAGTGCATATTGTGATACTTTACATACTTCCCAGAACTTCCAGCTCAGCAAACTTATTCAGTCGACCTACTCGCAGGTGGGAATCGATTGCATAAGCCGAGAGCAGAGTACTGACCGTATTCACAATACGCTGTACTCGTCTGTGAGCTTGCCCAGTATAACCCGACCCGAAGATCGTAGCAACGAATCGTGCAGCCTAAGGACCATAGTGTGGGAGGTAATATCTAACCTCCGGAGGTTAGATATTACCTCCCACACTATGGTCCTTAGGCTGCTCATCGCGCTGTACGGCTAGCACGCGACGGCGCGCGAGCTCTCTCGATTTTTCTCGCACTATCCGTCTCTCTCTTATTAGAACACTTAGAAGAAGAGATATAGTGCGATAAAAATCGAGAGTATGTCGCGGCCGTCGTGTGCTAGACGTGCTGCTCCCCGCGCTGCCGCGGTGTTGCCCTCTCTGGCCACACTGCTCTACTCACGCGGTATATCGCGACGCTCCGCACTAGGTTGCTTGCCTTTATTGCCGCTCCTTTGTAGGCTTGTGCGCGCTCAGTCACTGAGCGGATCGCTCCAAACTAGTACAATCGCTCAAATGTGCTGCACCAAGCGGCAGGGGGGCTAGTACGCTAAGTTTTATGTCGGACATAAAGCATTCGTCTCATTCTGGCAAATATGCGAGGGCAAGAGGGTTCGGTCTTTTAGGTCTTTTAGTTCAGTAGTACACTGAGAAACGACGTCTGTTCATGCTCCTTTGAGCGAATGAATTGAACCAGATATCGTTTTGCTGCCAGTGTCACTGTTCGCTCTTCCGCTCGGTTGTGGCTCCGGGTGAACTAAACGTACTAACGAGCAGAAACGTTGCGGAATAGTTCGGTCTAGTACAGTGTCGGGAATGAGGTCTTTTTAGTTCTTAGTGCATGTTAACACAAGCCTACTCCTTTGACTCGCGCCAAAAAACCGACAAAACAGTGTGCGGTGGGCATGACGAGTAACGTTGGCACACCATGTCCCTGCCTCCTTTCTTCGCTATTTCCCACGTCACTCGACGAGAGGGGTATATAATATAGACCGTGGGTAGATGTCGGGGGGGGTTTGTGAATTGATTGGAGGCTGCACTAGAGATGCCCACTTGATTGAGTTGACGCCTACGCCTACGTAAGTCGGAAGAGGGCTGGTAATATTCTGCTGATAATAATAATATTTAAAACGGTTGCATAGAATATTGAGGGATCTTGTTTTATTTATAGTCCACTCTTTTTTCTAGCCACCCACTAAACAAGAAGAATAAGCTGCTGCTTTAGCTAATATTAGAGATATTTCTTAATTATTAGTCTCTTACGACGTTTTTAGACTTGCGCTCCATTGAAAACCAAACTCCATTAAATGCGGTGCCAGGGGCGGCTAAACTCCTTGATTTTGTCGCGACGCTACTAGTACATGATATGTGTGTTTATGGCGGCCTGCCGACCCCGACCGGTATGTCAACGCGTTGCATGCGATAGAAAGGGACGGCCGGGTTGACATAAACAGGAGATTTGTTAATAGAGAACCTTCTGTACGTAGTACTATTTTTTATTTTATTGCGGCGCCCTGAAGCTCCTCCGAGTCCGCCGCAGTCTGTGTGAGTGCGTCAAATCGGACATGTACACGGATGTTTTACTGCTTAGGGAGGTCGCACACCGCCGACTGTATCGCGGCATGTGGTCCCTTGTCGCATTTGCAACGCGCGACAGGAGCGATGCAGTAGAAATTAGCGATACTACAAACGCGCAACTGTCGCGATGTGTGCGAGGGGACTACATCGCGCCTGTACCGCGGCCTTTTTGCGAGTGCATCGCTACTGAATCGCTGCTAAAAGTCACCGCGCGACCCTTAAAGAAAAAACATATATGTCAACTGTGCCACAGTTGTATCGTATGTGACATATAAGTGACTGGGTCGTCAGTGAAATCCTATATCATTATCAGGAGCCTTGAGCGTCGCCTTGGCTGGCGGACTTCGACCGCCGCTATTATCTGTCCAGTGACTATTTCTACACTCGGACTTGTTAATATAGAACATGCGGAAAATTTAAAATAACATTCTTGTCCCAGATTTTGGTAGTATCCGGAATCCGGGCTTGCGTGGTCGGGATCCAGGTTCCGGATTTAATCCGTATGCATGTAGTCTGAGATCAGAGCCATATTGTAGGTGTGTGTATGTGTTTTCTCCATATTTTTTTACGTATTAAATTGATCAAACCTCTGTTAATTATAATTTACTTTAAAAACGAAGTTTTAACCGACTTCAAATCACTACCCAAATCGATCGGCCCTGCGGTGAAAGTGGTAAGCGCTTCGCATGACGGCTCTTCGTTACGTCATCAGAGAATAACCCGTAATAGCAATGAATAAAGACTATAACTCTTTAAACTTACACTTACGAATTAAATAGTACATTATTGCCGAGGCGCGGAAAGGTGGTTTTCTTTGGCTGAATGTGGTTTTTCCTTAATCATCTCAATTTAGTACGTCGCTACTAATAGATTATTTAATATACTCCTAGGTAGCGAAGTTTTAAATTTTTGAATTTTGGCAGATGAAAATTAGGCACAAACAAATTGCGACGAAAATATTCCGCTAAACTATGAAGAGGCATGTTTGAGAAAATTGTTATTTTACACGGGTCTACGTGATATTTATTTACCTTTATTTTCGACTTCGATACGGGTTGCAACGGCCATGGTCCCAGATGAAATCCAGACAAAGAGTCCCGCGTTAGACCCTTGTAAAATAATAATTTAAAGAGTAGGTACCTATTCAAACAAGTTGAAACAAATGAAGATCTATCAAGCCGTTGAGGTTACAGATCGTGTCATAGAAATTCCCATATACACTTGAGAAGCATTTGCCAGAGAAGATCTTTTTGCGGTATTTGGGTAAAAGACTCGGATCGAAGCAGCCTCGGCATGCAGTTTGCCAGGTGGAAAACAAACAAACATTAAACATTAATTCCGAATGTTTCGTTTTGATCAATTGTTAGCATTCTTCAAACCACTAAAAGCCATACAGAACAAACATAATCAAGTAACGAAAATATTTTGTTTGCCAAGAAAAAAACCGGCCAAGTGCGAGTCGGACTCGCGTACAAAGGGTTGCGTACCATTATCCGTGGAATGAAAGATAAATTGCGGTTTACGATTTATAACGTATTAAAAAAAACTACTTACTAGATCTCGTTCAAACCAATTTTCGGTGGAAGTTTGCATGGTAATGTACATCATATATTCTTTTTGGTTTTATCATTTTGAAGACCTATTCACAGATACCACACGTATGGGTTTCATGTGCTTAAACAAAAAAAATTAGTTTCAGTTCAGTTCTAAGTATGGGGAACCCCCAAAATTTATTGTTTTTTTTTCTATTTTTGTGTGAAAATCTTAATGCGGTTCACAGAATACATCTACTTACCAAGTTTCAACAGTATAGTTCTTATAGTTTCGGAAAAAAGTGGCTGTGACATACGGACGGACAGACAGACATGACGAATCCATAAGGGTTCCGTTTTTTTGCCATTTGGCTACGGAACCCTTAAAATGGGAAACGATTCGGTTAAACACGAAGGGCACCTTTCTTTTCACTTTCATTATCGATTATTAAATCGAATCGTACCCATCGAATATTACACGAACGTCAGATGACGTTGCGCAACGTTGTATTGTTGAGATGAGATCATCTCAACAATACAACGTTGCGCATTGGCAAATGATTTGAAGCTCAGCTATTAACGTCAAATAAATGTGCATAAAAAATTACCTCTCAAGGTGAATCGGTTAGAAGTAACCAAGTACGGCAATGTCACCTCGCACCAGGATATGGCCGCGCACAGTTAACCTCTGACGCGAGATAGTGGGTCAAAGAAAACACATTCGTAACCGGAGCATAGTCTGAACGTTCAGAGCATTAGAGTCGCCCGTGATTTGATCTTGCTAGGAAGTTTAGCGAAAAAGCCACAAATCGGTTAGGTTCACTATTTAATGTGTATTTGTACTTGTAAGTTCTCGATGATCCGATGATGTAGATGACACGACGAGCATTAGTCCAGTGCAGCCGTAGCTAAAGAGGCGACCATTGACAAGACACAACACCGATGTAGACCCACCGAGTACACCATAAATAAACGTGACCACGACCACTCTGACAAGAGTGTACGACTGAGATGAGAACAGAAGCTCTGATCGTTTCTCGCTTACTTTGTACATAGACGTCGAGAAGACATCTGTGGACTGTGGAACGACTTGTACTACAGGGAAAAATTTAAGGCACACGAGCGGCAGGTTACCAATGCGTAGGACAGACCAAGTCAAAACTTCCTTGATTTAATTGGTACACGTTTTTCCTACTAATTACTTAGCACAATCTAATTTTTTTAAGATTATTTGATAAGCTACTTACGTTGTAGGCTTTATCTAGATGCACGTTTATGTAACTTTATTTATTTTGTTTATTAGGTACACATGATTTCCCTTAGGGTACATTTGATCTTCTGGGGTTTATCCTCTATAATATTTATTACCTCTCTAGGCAAACTATTTAGGATATGCGGTAGATGACTGGACCATATTCTTTGTCCGTATATGTTTGTACTTTTAGGTACAACGAAGACGTTACTTTTTTCTAGTACACGGAGTTTAGTGGATCTTTTATATCTAATTAGTTTACCCAGGTTATGGCTATATTCTAATATAACAGCCATTTTGGCTTTATCAAATACATTCAGTACTTTAAGCCTGCTCTATACAGTGGGCCATCACGACCCATCGTACAGGACGCAACTATGCGTTAGACGGAGAAAGACATCGCCGCGCCATAAGCCATCTGACACCACTACCCTCTCCACACGCTGGCCCATCCTAGTGGGCCATTAGGATGGGCCATCACGTAGAGGAGCCATTACAGTGCTGGAATAATTTATCATAATTATTTTGAAACGGTATTTAATTTTAAGCGGTACAATGGTTTTCAAAATTCCTAGTCATCACCACGAAGGTACAAGAAGAGTTAAACAGTACGGGAGGTATGGCGAGCAGTATGCACCTACCCTGATGTGAAGAATCTCTGAGAAGTACTTGCAGAATAACTATTTGAATCTTGAATGGCATCTCGAGACGTGGTGAGTTTATGGCAAGAGATGTCACCGGCAACCTTTCACTTAGTAAAGATGAATTAGAGGGTCGACATCAAAGATATGTTAACACCTTTGCACCTCATTCCCTTGTGATAAGGCGGAAAATGTATAGATCGTTGGCGTCGACTGTAGATATAGTACGCGATGCCCCAAAGCATATCCTCATTCCGATTTCCCAAAGCCGATGTACTCCTACTACCTACTACCTGGCACAGCGACCCGAAGGGGATCTTGGCCTCCGACACTAAGACACGCAACTGTGCGCGCAAAACGCAAATCTTTTAATGGCTGATTGTGACGAACCATGGAACCACTATCAACTTTATTATTGGGTTACCTACGCCATTTCGAAAGATGTTTTGCCGATAGACGCTACGTCGAAGACGTCTTATCGACTACCCTTTTAGACGAAAGCTTGATCAATCGAAGGCACCATTCATCGAAAAATTATAACATGTAAAAAAAGAGGAATTTTTGATAATAGCAATAAAGCTAAAAAAAATACATCATGTTCGTTGATTTATATCGTGTTTTAATGATTTATCCCACTGAATAATAATATATTCTCCTTATAGGTTTCGATGAATGGTGCCTTCGATTGATCAAGCTTTCGTCTAAAAGGGTAGTCGATAAAACGTCTTCGACGTAGCGTCTATCGGCAAAACATCTTTCGAAATGGCGTAGGTAACCCTTATTATTTGTACATATTTGTATTTAGGTTTCCGAGCGGACCCTGACTCCTCAACCTTTTAGGATGTAACCGGCAAAAAGCATTTATATCTACGTGGTATTGAAAGAACCATTCTATAAGTTACCCTAAAATATTTAAGGGTGGGTTGCACCAAACCGTCTGTCATTTTAAGCTGTGTTCGTTAAAATCGGAAAGAATCGGGAAGTTTGACAAGTTTGTATGGAATGACAGCTGCTGGCGCCATATTTGACGTTGATCGGTCTGTCATCGAAAGTTGGTGCAAACCGCCCTAAGATGAGAAACTAACCCAAAATATGTGGTCAGGAAATAAATGCAAAAATAGACGGCCAACAAGTTTACCCAGCTGGGTGGACGTTGCGAATTAAAGGGTTAATGTGAGGAACAAAGCCAATATCAAATGATGAAACAACCACTCACCTTTTAATGGAATGCATCCTATTCGCACAAACAGTAAGACACAACTGACTATGGTTATGACAACGTAGACCTAGACTTAGTTATATTTATCTAATGTACGGTACGATATGTTATCTGATAAGTCGGACGGATTGCAAGACGGACTTGGATAATGTGTAGCCGACAGTTGCGTAATATGATGGAGTGGTAAACAAATGGTCGGTGAAGGGTGAGTCGGTATAGAGTCGAGGGCCACTGTCAATACTATTAAATACAGGGTGTACCAAAAATGGAATGTGAACCGATCAAGGGTATCGTGTTCTGATAAGAAAAAACCTACGAGATTTTTTTTTAACGCGATTTTTTTTTACATTTGTATGGAGCGTTGGCCGGCTGGGCGACCTGCTCTATACAAATGTAAAAAAATAAACACTGATAACCTCTGACGCAGATTGGGTCAAAGAAAATACGTAACGGGGGCAAAGTCTGAAACGTCAGCATTATTTGCCCGTGATTTGATCTTGCTAGGAAGTTGTTTATAGAAAAAGTTTGTCAAATAAATCATACTTGATACAAGTTTTATTGCCAACTGTACTTTTCTGTATACCGTCATCAACTACTCATTGAGATGATTCTAACGACCCCAAACTCAACGGAGTTACGTCGGTTAAGTACTGAATTCTCATGGCCACCTTCTGTTTCCATCATTAATTAGATCAGCTCGATGGTACCATAATATTGAATTGTCATCCAAATTATATTCTAACCCAAAACTTAGGTTCAATCGGTTGAGTTTTACAATTCTCACTCAATCGGTTTAAGGACATATCACACGTCAAGAAGACACATCTGTGGCCTGTGGAACGACTTGTACTACAGGGAAACATTTAAAACACACGAGCGGCAGGTTACCAATGCGTGCGACATGCCAATACGGTACGATATGTTATCTGATAAATCGGACGGATTGCAAGACGGACTTGGAAAATGTGTAGCCGACAGTTGCGTAATATGTGGAGTTGTAAACAAATGGTCGGTGAAGGGTGAGTCGGTATAGCGTCGAGGGCCACTGTCAATACTATTAAATACAGGGTGTACCAAAAATGGGGTGTGAACCGATCAAGGGTATCGTGGGCGACCTGCTCCATAATCGCTTTCGTAAAAACTAGTGCCTACGCCAAATTATAGGATTAGTGCCAAAGCGGACCCCGGGCTCCTTTAGGGCACAACCGGGAATAACGCTACGTAGGAGGACGAATGATACTGATACCGACTAGGTATCGTTATACATTTGTATAACGCCAATGTACAGTCGAGTTCACAAATACATACGTTCCCAAAGGTTCAAATCTAGCTTATGCCCTTAACAATAAAGTCGAGTTTACATATTTTTCATCACTTTGCCCGTGCACATATTTTCGATCTCGATTTTAACATTAATCATTAACGTGTGCAATATCTTTTTAATAAAAAAAACTTGGCTTATAAATTAATAATTATTTAACTAAAAGCGATAAGATAACATAAAGACAAAATATTGTACAGTTCACATGTGCGTCAATAGCAATCAATAATGCAATGAAACTTTAACCTTAAATTCTAGATTGTTCTCATTATCTTGACTTGAATAACAATTATATTACGAATCAACGAGTAAAGAATGATTTAATTGATTGTTTTAAATGGACACGACAATCTTGGTATTATTTTAATAATACCGGTTATTGCAGTTTTAAACCTGTTTCACTATGGTATAATAACCGGTTATGCATACACCTTCGATCATTTTTGCTATTGCATGGGATTAAAGGCGAATCCTGGCGGTTCGGCGAGGCGTACTACATGACTGCAAGGCAAATACCTAAGACAGAATAAGATAGGGATATGAATGAACTCCCTGCAAATATTAGAAAACTCCCGTGAGAACCAGACATATTATCATATAATGAAAACGGGGTCACTCGCGTATTTTATATCGAGAAACGCTCGACATGTCAAGTCAAGTGAAGTCACTAGGAACCGCGTATCGGTTCGAAACATGTCGAGCGTTTCTCGACATAAAATACGTGAGTGACAGTGGCCCGTTTTCATTATTATTTTATTATAACAGAAACTAGTCCGTTACCCTGTCCCACGTTGTCACATAGCTTATGTTACTCGTAGACGACATTTTAATAGCTCGTCACTTATAAAACAAATGTATTAACACTTGACAAAATTCATAAATCTAATAAAATCTTGGCTGGAAATTACACCGAAACAGAAGCGCGTTTTCTGTTAAAATAAACACACACGCACAATCACACACACACACGCGCGCGCACAAACATACACACACACACATATGCATGCCTAGGTTAAAATATAATATATATAAGAAAGTATAATGTTGTAACTGTTAAGTATGCCTTTTAGTCCGTAAGCCCACCCCCAATATACCTACGTCTCGTGACAACACAACATGATGAAATGCATGGCAGCAGGTTGAGAAAGATGTGCTGAGCATGAATAAATATATAAATATAAGCCTTTAGATAAATAAATCCTATAAAAATAATCGTCATGCTTAACATATAATCGTAATCAAAATGAGATAGGCTATATTTTGTACTGTAAATCCTGCATTACTCATGCTAAACAAATGACCGCATAGCAACACCACGTCCTGTTATTCCATACAAGAAATATGAGACCAAATTAATTTAAATTATAATGTAACGAAATTTGAATTCTATTGCAATAAAATGTTATTTTATTATTATTATTTGAATGTAATGAATTATAATATAAATACCTACAATTTGTGTACGAATAATTCAATGTCAGTAATCTATAACTTTGCATGTGTTTTTTGATGCTTATTTCAAACTGAATTATATACTTTGAATTTTTAACTTTTCCTTTTTTTTCACGTTATTATAACTATTGATTGAAGTTATCCGTATTTGACATTTTAAATAAGTAGTTTTAGGAAATTGCTATGCTCAACAGAGCTCATGTTTGAACTGTACCTAGCTTTAAGATCTTATTTTACTTACATGAAACGCAATAAATGATTGAATTCAATTGAACACGCGTACGGAGAAAGTATTCTATAGGAGATACAGGTAATTGGAGACATGCGATGTAACAGCAGATTTGATTCAGTTCATCTGTATGCACGCAGTATGCTAGGCGTCCATAGAAAATTATTTTATTTTAAGACATTTCAGCAATTTTTCCTTCAACTAGCAACCCAAGAATATATTATAGGCCCGATGAACAAGGAAACGTAGCTTAGTAACGCTTTAAGGTTAAACTAAACTAAGGCTGTAATTTAATTCGTGATACAAAATAGCAAAATGTGAATTATTTAAAACCAAAAGTAAGTATTAACCGCGTCGGTGAATCCACTCAGCTTCATGTTAATTATTATTGAATCGTATGGCGATCTGTATAATAGGCGAATATATATAAACGTGATATTTTTATACGAGCGCCTATTTCACCGAAAGTGTTGCCGCTCATTTAGCACCACCGAGGGGACACGTGCAGGGGCAGGGTTGTGGTAGGTAAATCCTGCGGACGCGAGCAACAGATTGTCCCCACTTATGTTAATTAACTTGTAAGTAATAACGCCGGTCTTCCACAGAGACATTTTATAGGTACTTTTTTTATAGATTAATAAAGAGGAAACGACTTGGCAAAATTATTCAGTAGCACGGGCCAGATCAATTCAATCTTGTGTCAATGTCAGACTTTGCCAGTTAAAAACTTTTCTCACATCATCTGTAAATAACCTAGTATGTGCATCATAGCACACAAATAACATCGTCGGCCTTCGTTAACACGAGTATCAGAACGAAGCGCCATTAAAAAGCTTTCTAGCGACGGAAACAAGGCAGTGGCTTGTTGACCCATCCCACAAACGAAGTTTTCATAAACAGGTGGTTACTTACACTTCGTTTTCGTCTATAAACATTTCTGTCTGCTTAGACCTGAAACAAGAGAATAACGTATTTAGACATTTAAAAATAAATTACATTTGTTTTCAGGTAACTAGATGCGTGGGTGGTGCAGAACCGATCACTTAAGCACTCTTTGGAGTAGGCCTATGTCCAGCAGTGGTCGTCTTTCGGGTGATATAATATGATGAAGAGTTTTTTTTTTAAGTATCATATCATACTCGTATAAGCAAAAAATAATATATCTGTATATTATATCCGCCTTATTCATAAAACTTAAAATGCCTCTGCTAAATAAAATGTGCTTTGTCCTTTTCTTACGAACACAAATGTCAAAGTGTCAGATAAGGACAAACGAATTTTAACGCCATTTTAGTTAAAACAGGCTTATAGGACGTTTATGAATACGGCCGTATATATTTCGAACAATGATATATATATATCATTGTTCGAAATAAAAGATAGGTAAGGGTATAAACAGGGTCTAAAAACTGCTTATCTACAAATCTTTTTATTATAAAGTTTTAGGCAAATGCGAACCCTTCGTATTTTGTCAAATGAAAATCATATAATACTAACTCGGTTTACTAAATGGGATCAGTCGCAAAAACCGACGACAATATTTTTGACTTGACTAGTGCTCCTATAATTTTCTGATTTTGATTCTTAGTAAAAAAACGATTGTTTAAAGTTTTGCGATGTTAAAGCTCGTTCATCCATATTTATCAAGCAGAAGTAGGGCTGGCCAAAACTAATTAAGTTTGACATTTTGAGTTGATGACGTTCAAAGCAGTATGCTGTTAATCAACAACACTGACAACGTGAACTAAATAATAAAGGCGGTATATCCAATAGAATAACTCCTTAATCTATCCATAATGCATTTGTATATTACATCGACAAAAGACATCCAATAAATGACAAACTAGAACATCATCGGCCCTCAGGGGTCTATTATAGAACAGTTCGGCGTAATTGAATTATAAGAATAATAAGTAATTAAATGGTCGTGAAAATAAAAAAATAAAACAATAAAATATGCATCCTTTTATTTAGATTAATAAATAACGACAGCGATAACCGACAAATGACTTACTCAGCACGTCTATCATGCGACGGCCGCGACATATTCTCGATTTTTCTCGCACTATACCTCTTGTTCGAAGTGTTCTAATAAGAGGGAGACGGATAATGCGAGAAAAATCGAGAGAGCTCGCGCGCCGTCGCGTGATAGCCGTGCTGATAACTAGTTTAGGTAAGTATCATCAGTCCCACGTCACCAAATTTGTCTTTTACAAGAGCAAATGCATTATGTGCTATAGAAAATACCGAAATCACCCTATGTTTTGGCTAGCTGTTAGCGTTTTAAGGTGCAAATTGGTTGTGTAATAAATAAATAAAATGCGTGCTCATTATATTTGAAGAGTTCTCTCGATTCCTCTTGAATTCCATCTACTTCTTTCAATTCATATGGTTCTACCATGCTGACACACCCTACTTTCTAACAAAAAAAGAATCTTTGAACATACTGAGCTGTGTTTACAATCAAGTTTGAATAAGCTATAGATATCTTGTTCGATAGAACGGCACAGTGAAATAAGTATCTGACAAAAAACATTTTTAGTAGAAGCTTTTATCGACGACTGTACTTTTCTGTATACCATCATCAACTACTCATTGAGACGATTCTAACGAGCCCAAACTCAAAGGGGTTACGTCGGTTAAGTACTGAATTCCCATGGCCACCTTCTGTCTCCATCATCAGATCAGCTCGATGGTACAAACTATACTAACAGTTACCCAAAATTTCAGCTCAATCGGATAACGGCGAGTAACTGAAAAATTGATTGCAAATTTTGACGGACAACTTACATAAGTACTTATATACTTACATACGAACAGGTCAAGTTAATATAAAGCTTGTACAAATACTATATTTACTAGGTACGTCCTTATCGACCTTGACTGACCTAACCAAACCAATAAAGATTAACAAGCACCGTTCTATTTGTATTCAATTACATAACGGATCACAGCAGTATACAAAAAACATTGATAGCCGCGCCCGAGTGGAGGGTAGCAGCTTGTTATTCAAAAACACTAATTGGATGACCAGCTTTTCATCGGATGCTTGGTTCGGTGTAAGGTGAAAATCTGATACTTAGTTTCTAGAATAAATATGAAAAACAACGACAAAAATATTGAAATGAAGAGTTTTAATAACGCTCTTGGGAATTGGGTTATACGAGTATTAAGGTTCTAATTATAATTGCTGTTAATTGGCTAGTGTTACCAGACCTAGGTTTGCACATATTTATAATAGGGTTCGTGTACTATAAACGATTTGATTTACACACATGTTTAACGTGAACTGAAATAATTTACTTTAAAAACAAAGTTTTAACCGACTTCAATTTAGTACTCCGCCAAGCCACGAGAACATTTCCACATTTCTTTTCCAATTTACCACATGAACTGATTTCCGAGAGCAAATGCGTTGATTATTAGAGAAAAAAACCCAATCGCTGTATGTCACCCGATAATATTTGACGACTTCCGTAGATTCCACAAGGATCACTTTTGGCACTTCATTAGTTGCTATCTTATCAGAATCTGTGACGTACATTTGTACTTTTAAGTGCATAATTGAGGAATTCCATAAGTCATCTGTGGTCTTTATGATCAATTCCACTCCACCAAATGTATGATTTCCGGGTGTAAATACACGAGTTATAATAGAAAAATACCAAAATCACTACACGCGTTCCTAATATAATTGAAGTTCCCTCAATTCCTCATGGATCGCATCATCCAATTGAATTTTTGAAAAAAATGGGACCCATCTGAAAGCATATACTTACAAAAAAAAAAAATACGAATCGGCTCATCAATGACGGAGTTCTGAGGTAACAAACATTGAAAAAATAATAATGATAAAAACAATTTTTTTTAATACATCCGAATTGAGAACCTCCTTTTTTGAAGTCGGTTAAAAATATGTTGGCTCTCGCAGTTGCAGTTCTTTGCAACGCCGCTATGGAGGGAAAATATAAACCGGTTTTTGTACTTTTTTGGTTACTAACCGGTTTATAGTAGGTAGTATAGCCGATGAATGCCATCAGACAGCAAAAAGGATTATTGTTTTTGTAAAAAATAAAACAGATTGCCAAGCTCTGCAGGATATATATAAAAAAAAAAACTAACCGGTTTACAAATTTTTGCTTATGTGCCTATTCATTGCATTGCCTTTCCTAGCAAGAGCCTGCTGTGTGTCGTACTTGAGATCTAAGAGTAAGTGGTGAAAGCTCCCCATCTTGAAACTTCAATGATAGAATAGAAAAAATAAAATATTTGATTGAAAAAAAAAGTACATCGTGCTTGTGCTTTCACTTATTATATTTATAGTTATATGCGCCTGAACTAGGATTACTAATCCCGTCTTTCAGTCTAAGTCGGCTCAGTTATGAATGAAATGAATTTAAAAAAAGTAACAACATTCGAATTGAAAATACGAGTAGCAAGAGCAGAAAAACTGCAGGAACACGCCCGCGGCAGATAGATGCACAAATGTTGACAACTGACGCGAACGCTCACACAGTTGGATAAGCTAACGATAATGCATTTGGGGAACAGCACGGTTATACGAGGGCTGCTACTTATGTATCGGAAATAGAAAAAATAATCAAACGTACATTACTAAATATAGTTTTATTGTTTTTCAAAATATTCTCCGTGATGATCGATGCACTTTTGCATACGTGTAAACCAATTTTTAAAGCACTTTTACCACTCTGATTAAGGTATCTCCAAAACGTGTTGTTTGAACGCGTCGACCGCATCTTCACGGGTCGAAAATCGTTGACCACGTAATTTATTCTTTACATTTGGAAATAAATAAAAATTATTGGGTGCCAAATCAGGGCTGTACGGTGGGTGAACCGTTAATTCTATATTTTGACCTTCCAAAAATCGAGTTGTTTCGCGTGATGTATGACAGCTGGCGTTGTATGTATGTATGTATGTATGTAAGCACTTTATTGTACACAATAACAGGTTAAAGAATATACATGTCACACAATAGATCAAAGTACAAAGGCGAACTTATCCCTATAAGGGATCTCTTCCAGCTAACCTTTGAGCAATTGAGAGGAGCGTTGTCATGGTGAAGAAAGATTCTGCGTCGCTGGTTGTCTTTACGTATTTATTCAAACACTTCTGGCAAACAAATGGTCGTGTACTACTCCGAATTAACCGTTTTACGATTTTCTAGTGGCACTGTAGCCACATGGCCATTCATACCAAAAAAGCAGGCGACTATTTGCTTCAAGGTCCTTTTTGCACGTCGTAACGTTCGTAGGGTTCGGCTCATTTGGAAACACCCACACTGTTGATTGCTGTTTAGTTTCGGGATCATACGCATATATACAAGATTCGTCACCTGTGTAGATATTATAAACAGCTTTTGAGTCACCACGGTTATATTTTTTCAACATTTTTTTGCACCATTCGACGCGCGCCTCTTTTTGATCCTTAGTTGAATTGTGCGGTATCCAACGCGAACAATTTTTTTTTACAGGTATATGTTCATGTAATATCTTATTAATGCTCGTCATAGATATCCCCAGAATTGCCTCTATCTCACGATACGTAACATGACGGTCATGCATTATAAGTTTCGGCACTGCTTCAATATTTTGTGGTACAACGGCCGATTTCGGGCGACCTTCCTTAACTTCGTCCGTAAGCATACTACGTCCACGATTGAACTCACTAAACCAGTGATACACAGTCGTTTTTGATGGAGCTTCACCACCAAAAGTCAAAGTTACTTGATCTATGCATTGTTGTTGCGTTAAGCCACGCCGAAAATCGTAATAAATCATAGCACGAATATTTTCACGAGTAAGTTCCATTCTTGCAACGAGATAACATTTTAAACCCGCCAAAAACAAAAGACTAGCGTACTCAAGAAAAAAAAATATAGCGGCCACTATTAAAAGAAAGTTCAAATTTTACCATGGAGGTCAAAAATTGTGTTTAAGAAAGTTGGAATCCTGGATTCCGGATACATAAGTAGCAGCCCTCGTAAAAGGAGGGCGCGCGAAATGTGTCGCGGCGAGATAGAATATCCGTCTCTTTCTAATTAGAATATTTATTTAGTCTATCTCGCCGCGACACGGCTTGCGCGCCGTCTTGGGCCGTTCTATTTTAGTATTAATATAAATATTAAGGTTCAATCTTACACAAATCGAACTAGCCCTATAGTTAGCTCAATAAGGCTTCTGTTATGGGGTACTATATGTATCGTGGTGAATCTTGAGTCCTATGACAGCCGTCATCTCAGTACAATTTAATGTTTTAAGGTTATGAATTGTACGGAGATCGACTAAGTATTCGGCCTCGCCGCGATCCGTATAGACGACAATATATGTAAGAGATGTAAATACATTAAAAAACATTTAAGAATCAGAAACAAATGTTCATGCTGATCGCACTAATATTTACTTATACCGGGATTCGAACAGGTTCGTAGGCAGATCACTTCTCATTTGGCTAGTATAGACGACAATATATGTAAGAGATGTAAATACATTAAAAACACTTAAGAATCAGAAACAAATGTTCATGCTGATCGCACAAATATTTACTTATACCGGGATTCGAACAGGTTCGTAGGCAGATCACTTCTCATTTGGCTAGTATAGACGACAATATATGTAAGAGATGTAAATACATTAAAAACACTTAAGAATCAGAAACAAATGTTCATGCTGATCGCACAAATATTTACTTATACGGGGATTCGAACAGGTTCGTAGGCAGATCACTTCTCATTTGGCTAAACCGGTCGTCAAACATTGCAGCACTATTAGGTTATGTAATTGACTTTCGCCTGCTACTTCACGTGGTAAAACTATTATATTATGGTTGAGATTATTATATTTGAGAAGTGAAAAAAAAATCAGATTCATACAATTATACACGCCAGATAATTAGGAGAAAAATAACGAGGAAGAAATAGTGTACTGGCAACACTGGCAGTATCGGACCGATATTAGAGTGCAATGTGAACAAGCTCTAAAGACAGAATGTTTCGACCCTAAATATTAAAAGCATTTTTGCATAAAAAGTAGCTTATATCATTATTCGAACCATAAAATGTATGCAAATCACGCGTCGTTGCGTCGTGAATGGATCAACTAACCAACATGCAATAATATGAGTAAAGATGAAATTATTGATAAATCCGATCATGAAGTTGGTAGCACTGGGATAGGAATGATAGGATGTTTCAATGTCGAGAGAACATAGAAGATTCGGTCCTTAAAATGTATGCAAATCACGCTGTCGTTACTTCGTGAATGGACAAACTAACCAACACGCAATAATATGAGTAAAGATGAAATTATTGATAAATCAGATTATGTAGTTGGTAACACTGTGATAGGAATGATAGGATGTTTCAATGTCAAGAGAACATAGAACATTCGGTCCTTAAAATGTATGCAAATCAAGCTGTCGTTACTTTGTGAATGGACAAACTAACCAACACGCAATAATATGAGTAAGAATGAAAATCTTGATAAATCCGATCACGAAGTTGGTAACACTGTGATAGGAATGATAGAATGTTTCAATGTCAAGAGAACATAGAAGATTCGGTCCTTAAAATGTATGCAAATCACGCTGTCGTTACTTCGCGAATGGACAAACTAAACAACACGCAATAATATGAGTAAAGATGAAATTATTGATAAATCAGATCATGCAGTTGGTAACACTGTGATAGGAATGATAGGATATTTGAATGTCAAGAGAACATAGAAGAGGGTCAACGCTACGCATGACCTTTGTCTGATAAAACACATATGTATATGTATGGATGTTTAATTTGTTGCACAAACCTTATCGCTCAGTGAATGGCTATAAATATTAATGAAGGAAAACGTATGCTTCATTCTGATAATGGTTTTCAGTAACAAAGAGTGAACACTGCGCAACAAATTGTATATTTAGCAGAACAAATGCAAACTTGGCAAGTCTATATTACCTATATGTTAACAATGCACAATTCTCAATGGATATTAGAACAATGAAAGAAGATTTAGCAATATGCAAAGCTATTTTAATGGGATGGTTCTAGGTTCTAGGGTATGCTCCCGGGAAATCCCGGTCCCGAAAGTCCCGAGATTTCCCGGGAAATGTGAGCCTCACTTAGTCCCGGAACTGATTTTGTAATTCCCGTTACACTCTGGACTTTCGGAATTTCTTTATAATCATCATCATCATATCAGGTCATCAGTCCACCTTGTGGGGGATCTACCCACGCTGCGTCTCCCGATACATGGTCGCCACTCGAGAACCTTTCCGTCCTAACGGCCATCGGTACTAACTTTAGATTCGTATAACTGTGCGGTAGGTAGTGCTTAGAATACCACAATTGAGTCGCTAAATACGAGTATTATCGGTATACAAGCTGAGGGTAGTGTTTTTTTTCTTCTTTAAAGTAAGTTCACGTGTTATTTTTTACTCTTCTGGGGTGACACAAGTAGTTTTTTTATTTAAATACACAAAAAAAAAACTTTTAAAAACAAAAATGCAAAAACTATTATGACTCATTACATGATCTTACCTCAAAATCGGCATTGAGTGCTGTGCTATGATCTCGTGGTGCCAAGATACATTACTTTAAGGTCATAAATTTTGATCAACATTACTCCGAATAAAAAAAAATTGGACAAGGGGTTACTACAGATGCCCTAAGGAAGCATCCTTTTAAATATTTGCCCCTGTTACATGCACTCTGCATTTAATTGCTCTAATATCCTATTATACAGAACAGGAATTAAATTAGGTTCAATTTGTCAGAGCCTAAATCAGAGCGTGACTCAAATGCGATCTAGCGAAGACATAGTACACATATTTAGCAATGCACAAGGCATACAACATACGCGGCGGAAATAAGTCAACATATAAAATAGAAGAAATTTGAACCTCATGTAATAAAAGAAATGAATGAACATTTTTCTGCTGTAATGGTACTTTTACAAGTCAAAAACTAACAGCGTTTCTAAAAAAAGAAGACCAGTGACAAAACGCCGAAATTCTTCAAGTTTATCTCGAGTAGTCAACTTATTCCCGCAATCTACGAAATGATCGTGAATGATTGTAAGATAAATCCGAAGCGCATAAGACCTAGACGGGAAACGATTGCTAATGATAACCTTTACATTAATTAAGACATAAGACATAACATTGAAACGGAATTGAGACAACCTCCGCACGGTCGTGTTAATTCCATTAAGGTTGTAACGGACTAGTCTAGTCACTACACGGACCTCAATTACGAGGGTCCGAGGATGGTTCATGTAAATTAAAACAATGAGCGTTGTTTTAACACAGATAAAGACATTTGTGTCATATTTTTGTCATTTCTCTATGCATAAGTACTGTACGTAACGTAGCACCAGGCACAGCAAAACTTTAAATAAACCTATTTTCGTCGTCATTTGTTTATTCAGCGATATTATGTATGATGTTTAGCGATATTATAGCGACATAATGATTTGGTTAGAAGTTAGAATCTAAAATGAGGAACATGAAGACCCACAGTGCCACACAGACACACTATGCCGATCACGGAAATCATGCGAAATCGAATTAAGCAATCTTCAAATTAAGTATTTTCTTTAGTAAACTCCTGCACTTGATTACTGAAAATATGGCTAAGTTAAACGAATCTTTTTTTTGTTACTTCGATGCAACTCAGCCTGCCCCGTGATTATCGAACCAGTTCTGAATTCTGGTCGTTAACCAGATCGACAGGTATTCGGTCAGTTGTAGGTTTTGACAGTCAGTTCAAAGAACTCTTCTGGTGACTAATCTTTATAACACTGTTTGTTGGTTTGTGTTAAAACAACAAATTCCTTAAAACATAATTTAATTGTAGGTCAGTTTCTACTAAGAGACTAATAGCACTGTTTAACGATTCTTCTAATACTATTTCTAAGAATCGACGGTCAACTCAACAAGATGACGTGCAACAGGTCAGTAGGTCACTGCTTTTTAAACCAGTGATCCCAACCACCGGGGTAATTTAATTACTCTTGAAAGGGGTAAAATTTACTTTTGTTAGGGGTCATTTTACACACCCATTTATAAGAAAATCTTACTTATTAAAACATTTAAAGGATCCTAAAACCCACAAAAGTTTGTTATACTAGCTTCCGCCCGCGACTTCGTCTGCCCCGGATAAGAACAGGGAACAGAACAGAAGATAGGCCCGGGATAAAAACTATCTTATATTTTAATCCAGGCTATAAACTATCTTCGTGCAAAATTTAATCCAAATCGGTTAAGCTGTTTAAGCATGATTGAGTAACAAATATCTGACAACTGGAAAACGATATGTAATGAAAATATTAATCGCAAAAACACTTACTTCATTGTTCATGAGGCACTTTAAGCACTTACGGACACTGCGTATAATTCGCCAGAGGAATAAGAGACGATCTGGCATGCGCATGGGCAGAACAATACTGGGGCGTAATGCCGCACGTGATCGCGAAGGTCTCAGCGTAATGCTAGGTGCAGAACATGGAATAGTTTATGTAGGTTAGTGCGGTCGAACATATGCAATAACATATAATGTGTCGGGTCAGGCAAAGGTCGACTTTTGGAGGGTAGTGAAATATTATGCACCCATATCTCCGTTGACAAATTGTCGGGCCGGCAGTCATCTGCGACCATGACCGGTGCAACCCGTGTCGAAACGTCAGAAATAAAGGTATTTAAATATCGCGTTTAGACCCGTGTAAAACAATAATTTAAGTATAGGTTAGAATATAATGTACCTTAACGTCGTGCTGCTCTTTTTTGGCGTTGACTGTAAAATTCAAGGCGTTGGTCCTAAATGTAAAAGTCAAAGAAAGGGGTTTGGGTAAATGTGTTGTATTTTTTTTTAGATGAGCGGCTACTCGTTAGTCGTATATAATGATAGATCTATTCTAAACAAACATATTTATTTATGAAACGTAATACTCTAAAATGCATCGGAGCCGAGATATTTGCAATATATATTTCCGCAGGTCATAGTAAAAAGCTATAAACTAAACTTAAAACTTCAAGGCCTCCACACACCGAACGCGGGTCGTGCGCGGCGCGGGGTCGTGTGCGGCGCGGGTCGGGCGCGGCGCGGGTCGGTAGGTATCTCTCTCACTACCAACGCATTTAATATCTCTCTCACTATCTCTATCACACAGTGTGCGATAGAGACGCCGCACTCCACTGCGAAGATACAGATACCGCCCGACACGCGCCGCGCACGACCCGTTTTCGGTGTGTGGAGGCCTTAAATATCTCGGCTCCGATATTGTTTAACGCGTTTAATTTTATATACCTATGCGTATTAAGAGGTCCTCTAAAAAAATATTAAATAAACATCCTTGGCCGCTGCAAAAAATAAAAACGACAAGTTTTCTCATACCCTGGTTACCCAATGCCCTGTGATTTGAATAACTTGTGGTAATGTTAATGTCATACCGTAGAAGTTTGTTGATTGAACGTAGGCGTTTTTAATAAAAAAAGTTTTTGAAGTGAAAACTTCTTTAGCGGCACTGTGCACTTTTTGGGATGGGGAAAAAATGTTAAACTCGCGTCAGCTCACGTGACCGTCAGATTCGTAAGACGTATGGATGGAAGTTGATTTTTCTTAGAGATAAACTTTTTAATGTTAAATAATTGTAGTAGTTCTGAAGTGTAAAATTTTTTATGTAATATATACCTTTTTTCTTTCCCAGGATTGCGAAATGTTGGAGTTTTGCTACTCAAAATTGTGAAAAAACCCGTGTGCGGAGGAATCAGGCGAAAAAACTCCATAGTTTTCCTACAGCTGGTAATTCCGTCTGACCGGGACCGGACACTGGCTGGCTACGATTGAGCGCTGTTCGGGGTGAAATGGAAATGGAGCGGAATGCGCTTTACTTTCTTTTGTTTATTTCCGTTTTTCCAATTTGGGTTCAAAGCGAATGTAGCCATTGTTTGGGTAGTCTGAAATTCTGAATGGAAATAAGAGCATCAAAAGAAAAGAAAAACCTACATATTCGGTTAGTTCGATTGTTTAAAATCCTTTGGTTGTAGACCACAAAAACAGGAACAAATCTCAAACAACATCTTTAATCGACATTTGTGTTACAAATTCACACTTTTTATCTCCACTATTTCTAAAACAGAATTGAAACACAAAATTCTCAGTTTTGCAAGGAGTTTTTTCTGTCAGAGAACTCGTAAAACAAATTCCCTCCAGAAAAATTAAAAATAAATTTTGATTATAAAACGCGCATTCCTGCACCATGCCTATGTATCCACAAGAAGCGAGCGAGAATAGGCCCAAAGTCCACCAAGGCAATTGTCGGCGTGAGGACACGCACAAGAATGGCTCCACTCACGAAAATATGGACTTCGCCCGTCACGGGACACGGGGTCTATTCACAAAGAAAGTCTACTTAGAAATGCTATCCAGTGTAACGGGGCTAACACAACGTCACAACGAGACCCGAAATGTGAAAATGTGCCCTCCTCTAATTTTCACAGTGCGAATAAAACAAGGGTGACTGACTTGCAGCGCTCGGATACCGGTAAAATTTTACATTATTGACGGTCGAAAAGCTTTTCATTTCGGCTGCGATACAAAAACGTTTAATTTTAACCGGTTAATGAAGGAGCTTCGTATAAAGGTTTTATTTGAATTAAGCGGTTTATAACGATTGATATCGGCCAATACGGACGCGAACACGAACGCATGTTTATGCACCGCTATCCACACAGGCCGTTCCGCAGCGCCGCTCATCGAATAAACCGGTTACCACAAGGTTAATAGAAAACTTCGGATCCAAAGTGAAACAAACCGGTTCAGAACGCAGTTGCTGACGTGACATCAAGTTGTGTTCGCTCCCTAGAGCAGGTGTAGAGAGGGAGGGCAATACGCAATGCCATCTCGCTCATAATCGGAGCAGGCCAGTATTTCAGTTGCACCATTAATTCGTGCCCAGCCCCCCTATTCTGTAACTTGTTTTAAGCTCACCTCAACGCTCACCCACAAATATATCTAGACACTTCAATGCCTACTAACTAAGTGTAGGTAGAGGTCTAGCTTCATGACGGGTAACCGGCGGGGTGAGCCGTATAGAGCTTAGCGAATAACAGCCCAGAACAGCCTACCTCCATCAGGAGAATCACCTCCACCTTACAGAAAACCACTACTCTCTACTCTCTAAGCAAGTACAGTCAGCATCAAAAGTAACTGCGCAAACGAAGACGTCAAAAGTCTTAAGCTTTTGACGTCTTCGATTGCGCAGTTACTTTTGATGCTGACTAAACTTGTGGTAAGGTTTCCAGAGCTTTCAGAATGTTGCTGTGTTGAGAGAGAGGACCTCGCTTTGTCTCTAGCTGCTAGCTGACAACATAACGTATCTTCAAATCAATAGAGGGTCAGCAATACAGTTTGCTTCTTCTTCGCAAATGTCGTTATTAGGTCGTATAACTATTAGCCACCGTCATTAGAGGTCAGACATAAGCTGGCCAGTCTAAGATGAGGTGGCGTTGTGAACACAAGACGAGGATCGCAACACGAGATGCCTAACAATGGATGGCGTTTAGGTTAGGTATCCTGTGGACTTTGTGGCCCATTCGTAGTTTTGTATATACGAGGATACAGTTATATGAATGGTCTATAAATTAGGCGATACATTTTTGATGATGATCAATTCATACTCAACAGAGATGGAATTCCGGAAGTGAATAAATCCATTTCGTTTGATTAGAATCCAATCAAACGAAATGATTTTATCCAACTGGGGGGTCGCGAAGACTTTTAAAGGAGGTCGCGACTACTTTAAAGTTAAAGTGCTGTAAGTATTTGATATTAGCACAATAAACAATATGTAGAAACAGAGGATCGTGAAATAATTATTTTTGTACTAAGGGGCTAGCGGCATGAAAAAGATTGAAAAACACTCCTGGATTAGATTATAGATGTCATGTCAGGTGTTATTGACTCACTGGAACTAACGTCAATTTTAGATGGAATACAAATATAACAAAGTATTTTTCATGCTTCCTCCTGAATTTGGATTTAATTTTATCGTTTCCACAGCCTGTATATTAAAGAATAGCTGCCCGCGCGACTTCGCCCGCGTATTACAAAGAGCGCTGGCAGAGCCACGGGATTAAATATACGAGTGAAAGACGTAACACTCGCTTGTGGTCAGTGAAACATTGAAGTTAGTAAGCTGATTATGTTCTTCTATTAAATTAATTCCACTGAAATATGCACAAATTAGGTATCTAATACAAACATTACGTGTGAAATGGTAAAAACTGGTGAGGTACCTTTTTGGACACTATACATCACTGCGTGAATCACCGTACATGTTTACGCTATCGGACATAATGTTCCACTCGCTATGCCGTTCAAAATGCCACTTAACTTCAACAAAAAGGTGCGAACTCGAAGGTTCCCATTACACGGGTTTCCCGGCCTGAGGCTATTTGTTGAAGCGTCGTGAATACGCGTCCAGTTCAATGAGCAACAATAAAATAAACAAAAGGATTAGTCTCATCAGTGAGTAACAGAGTCAATACAGCCCTTTGTCTTAAGTCCTTTAATAGAGAAAATTCCGTAACAATGCAAATGAACTGTGCCGCCTGAAGTTGCAGATGCTCGAGTTGGACGAACTTTGTAATTATGTTTACGTCACTCTGGGCGGTAAGTGAGATTTTTCCGCCCACGGGCGCAGAGGAAAATCTCACTTCACACCCAGGAGAAGACGTAAAATTGTGTGCGCACCAAGGGCGGTAATTCGTAAAGCCCCGGATTGCATATTTATGGCCCTTACCTTCGGTACCACCTAGGTACGTAATGTACTATTTCAATGTGGTACAAGGTATTTTGACCAACGGCGTTCAGTCAGACCGCGATTGTCATTTATTTCAATTATAAGATTTATAAGAAGGTACAGTTTGTGACTTTGTATCTCTAAAACTACTCGTCTAATTAGTTAGTCTCTCGAGTATTTTTCCTGAAATGCGGCCCCAAAGTAGAAGAATGTCCTAACCCTCATTAGCTGCGGTCCTTTAGCTCGGGGCAACCACTCTGGATGGTCAAAAACGAGGTCGCAGATGTCCTTAATCCTCCGAAGGTCGTTACAATGTCGGCATAAGTCAAAAAGTCCTATGTCACTGAGTCTGGGTCAACGGAAATGACCAAAAAAAAATGAAAATAAACAATCCATATTACCAATAGCTGCCGAGGAAGCTTCCATAGATTCGGTACGTCTTTGCAATTATCAAGTATCAACGTCATCTTACAAATGCAAAACAAATTTCGGCTAGGTCCATTTTTGTAAGATTTTTATCCCCCCCCAGGGCTTTTGATCACCATTCAATTGTGGTAAGGGTCGACCACAACTTCAAGAAGCTAAAATAGCATCGACTGACCTCCTTTTTTGGAACCCGTTTGATAAAACATACAGCGAACAGATAGACGCGTTGTTTTCGGCAGCCCCGATAGCGTTGATCCTAGCAACACCATTATCTGGGTGCAGAGGTTAATTAGGCTGTATCGTTGTTTCGTTGTCTAAGCGCCTGGACAGATAACCTGGGTTATCGACGGTCATAATGTTTGCTGGTTCTTTTATGCCTCCATGGCGTGAAAAGGCTGACTAAAAGATGGTCAGGTCTCTGATACAGTGAAGGTGTTAGAGGGTCTCCGGTAAAAAGCATTTGCGCGGGCGCACGCTCCTCATAACAGCCCTGCTGCGGGGATAGGTAGGTGGGTAACATGTTTGGTTCCCAAAAAACATCGAGATAAACCCAAGTGGTGATTAGGGTATATCTTAATTCCTCTCTCAACAAAATGTACCAAACCATAGTTTTTGAAAATATACACCTTTATTTAAGTTTTTTTTCAATCCTAAACTATTTAAGAAATATCTCGGCTGTCGGTGTTGATGGGCTGATGGACTTCATGTCTAAGAAAAATACGTCATAACGAACCCGAATGATACCTCGAAAACTCACGGACTTCTCTCTTGCAAGCACGAAACCGAACCATTGAAATCAAAAGATTTCAAACTGCTTTTTCTCAAATATGATTGCCTTTGTCAATAAAAGTACGATTTACTAAGACTTTAGACATGAAACAAGTGCAGTTCAACGGACGTGGAGCAAAACAGATGGGATAGCCAACACGCTTGAATGGACTAAAATATGTTTATAGAAGAATAACGATCTGACGTGGTCTTCCCAAAACTTCACATACAAACCTGGATCATTGTAAAAACAACCTTGCCATGAACAAGATAAAGCTTAGTCTAAAACCGCGGAAAGTTAGGAGTAAACAACTCAACATCGCCTGATCTTTGTGGACCAATTTTACAAGGGCACGGTTATCATATCACAACAACAAATATTGATGAAACGTTACGACCCCGCGGAAGGTCTTATATCAGTGGTGTATTGATCTGTATTTACACAGGAAAAATATTTACTTGAATCGAGTAAATAATTCTTGAACCAATCATTCATGAAGATGTTAAATGACACCGAATGAAGCGAAATTAGAATTTTTTTTTTCTCATGGTCCGAGGGAAGATATTAAGTATTTGTTTCTTTCAGGAAAATGGGCTTTTTTCTAAAAAAAAAACATTCTTTTTCTGTGTATGCAACTTGTTTATTTCCGTGGAAGGAATGTTCTTGACGGCAAGATTCCATTCCGATAACTGTCGGAAGAAAATCATGACATCTTGTAAATTCTTCACATGTCCATTACAAATAAAACACCGAACTGACCAATAGTAGACTCTATCGTGTAGCACTACGGTTAAAAGTGGTAAGTTAACTGTAACCTCGATACGGTCGATGTCCGTAATATGAACCTTTTTATTGCAATAATATCGTGACTAGGCCATTGACAAGGTTAGAGTTACACAGTGGTCAGTTAGATTCGTTCAGAATCACCATCAAATACATCGTTGTAAGTAGGCTCAAAATTACCAAAACACTCTTTTACGCACACACACGATAAGGTTGTGTTCTGATGTTTTATAACAATAGTTGAGATTATTTAATGTGGGCGACTTTTTATAAAACTGTCATTGGAATTGGAGTCTTCTACCATGGACGGCAGAGTTGCTTTTTGAATGGACCACTTTGACGCGATTCGGCACACTCGAATAATCTCAAGTACAGGCTGAAAATTCTGAGACGGAAATTCTGGTCTGATTTCAGGGTTTTATCAGACACGAGCGGAAAATATAATGTTCCTGAACAACTCGCTGTAGGAACCGATAAAAGTATTTCGGGCCACGTGCGTCAAAGGCCGATAAGGTTGTGTTCTGATGTTTTATAACAATAGTTGAGATTATTTAATGTGGGCGACTTTTTATAAAACTGTCATTGGAATTGGAGTCTTCTACCATGGACGGCAGAGTTGCTTTTTGAATGGACCACTTTGACGCGATTCGGCACACTCGAATAATCTCAAGTACAGGCTGAAAATTCTGAGACGGAAATTCTGGTCTGATTTCAGGGTTTTATCAGACACGAGCGGAAAATATAATGTTCCTGAACAACTCGCTGTAGGAACCGATAAAAGTATTTCGGGCCACGTGCGTCAAAGGCATCTGGTCAATCGTCAATTCGTCACAAGCCTAAAGAACGCGCAAGAAATATTTACTCACACCCGCATTTCGGACCGCATCAGTCACATATGGCTCAATAAATCTATTACCTACTTTTATGACTCTTTTGTTTGTTTATTAGGAGAACGAACAACAAATAATAGTACATTATTGATAATAAACGTAAATCAATTATCCTCCAGTGACTGATTAGTGATTACTTTGATGGCTGCTTGGTGCATGGCATGGTGCATCGAAAATTGATTAAGTAGGCTATAAATTATAATATAACTTCGATTTACAACGGAATAATTCTAGAAAGGCACTTTCTAAATTTGTCTACAGAGTATAAATCATCATTCACGAAAGGAGCGATTATCTATCTGATTGGGTTAGGTGAGAACTATTCGAAGACAGTTCTTGATTTATTCTACTTTCTTTTGATTATTAGGGCATTTGTGTGCTTGTGATTAATTTGTTTGATCAATCTAGGTCTGGTAATCTGGTACTCTATGGGTAATGATTGCACAAGTTATTAATCTAGGCTTAAGGTTTTAAGAAAGTTAGTTCCGACAGCCGTTAGTAGGTGTAAATCACTTAACATGCGAATACATTTCTCAATTCGCTTGCCGTCGTAAGTTATTGACCGGCAAAGTGACGCAACTGATGACGAATCGGGGACCGATAATGTAAACAAAAACCTTACTAACCGCGGTATCCGGGTTCCAGAATTTTAGAAACATTTCTAGACATTGTAACCATTACAATATTACATTTTTAAACTGAAGTAGGTCACACACAAATAGCCGTTTCTCAGCAGTTGTCACAGTCCTAGTCATACCTGTCGGTGCAGCGAAATTCGACGCTGCATGAGTGGTCGTTGATTAAAACCACAATGTTGAACTAAAAAACGATAAAGAGGCAAAAACCGTACGCCCGGACGCATGGTTAACTGTCCAAGTTAAACATGGAGCTCACGTGGTCGGCATATTAAAAAAAAACCACTCACCTTTCTCACTAGGCTTAAAAATAAGAACTATCACTATGGTAGTATCACAGCCACTGTTTTGGGGGCAAGATTGTGTAGTTTTGGTTGTTTTGAACGCTACCTGACGTGCGGGCGGGACCGCATGCGTTCGGAGACTGAGCCGGCGGCCGTGGTCGGCGTCTGTCTGTACCTCGTCTAGGGGTACCACGTCATCTATAAACAAACCAGCTGTCCCTTTGAGGCTCATTAGGAGGATAGTACCCAAACGGGTCCACGGTCATACAAATGCCTATCCCACTAAAAATAAATATATTAAATAAATATTAAGGGGACAATCTTACACAATTCGAACTAGCCCCATAGTAAGCTCAATAGGGCTTGTGTTATGGGTACTAGACGACGACATATTTAATAAATATCAATACTTAAATATACTTATAGAAAACAAAACTAGTAGTCAGGGTCGGTAGCTAGGCTATCCAACTAAAAATAAATATATTAAATAAATATTACGGGCGCAATCTTACACAAATCGAACTAGCCCCATAGTAAGCTTAATAATAATAAGGCTTGTGTTATGGGTACTAGACGACGACATTTAATAAATATGAATATTTAAATATATAGAAAACAAAACTAAGTATTGGTATGTAGGTCTAAGTAGTCAGCCGAATAGCCACATAGCGCCGTAAGTATTAGAATGTTAACATATTTGTGAAAGAAGTAATAAAATGGTTATTAACTTTCTTTTCTTTATTTGTTACTTGACGATTTATATAAGATCTGAGTATTTTGAATGTAACGTAAGAACGAAATTAATTTCATTGAAAGATTATTTGATCCGTCGACAAAACTTTCTTCAACGCGCAAAAAGACGGGCGTTGTAAGTTTGACGTGGCTGTGCGTCTGTGTTTCTGTGTGTCCTGTAGCTCCTAAACGAATGGACCGATTTTAATGCGATTTTTGTCCACTGTAATTTTTCGACTTTTCTAAGTTGTTAATCATTATAGGTTGAATTTTGGAGGACGATACAAACGAGTCGAACATCGAATTTGCCCTTTTTTGTATGGTCGGCCCCGTTTACTCTTCCTAACAAGATCGACCCAACTGTTGTGCGCAACCCTACTGTCAGAACCCGCTGGAGCAGAAGCAAAATTAGACCATAGATGAACGCGTATCAACTACAGTAACTTCGACCTTAACTCGTGGGAATAAGGTGTAAAATGGTCACAATGGGGAAATGTTGGGCAACTGAAAATCGGGAGACTCGTGATTCATCAACATTGCACCAGGTCGCGTGATCCAAGTTCCGACACACCTCTCTTGTGACGTGTCTTCCGACGGTATTGTATGGTAATTTTAATAAATTAGGCAGTATAATAGTAATTATAACTTAAGTTAAGTTATTGTTTAAATGTAAAAATTAAACCACTGGTGCCCAAGATACAGGCTGTGCCTAGTTTGGGACCAACGGATAACGTCAGTGCTGTCGTTTTCCTTTGCATGTAATATTGCCATTAAGTCAAATTTATTCGCATAATGTTTGTATGGTAAATAAATAAATAAATAAATAATAAATTACAAATTACAGTAATGTTATTTATTTTATTGGTATTTAGTTGTTGTCGCCGTTATCTTAAAGTATTTTTACAAGCTTTATATTAACTTGACTTGTTCGTATGTAAGTATAAAAGTATGTATGTAAGTAAGTTGTCCGTCAAATCTTGCAAGTTAAATTTGACCCACTTCCCGGTGACCGATTGAGCTGAAATTTTGGGTATAAGTATAGTTTGGATGACAATTCAATATTATGGTACCATCGAGCTGATCTGATGATGGAGATAGAAGGTGAGATAGAAAGCCCATGGCTTCGTTAGAATTAGTTAGGATTCGTTTTCTTTTGGATTCGTTAGAATTGTCTCAATGAGCAGTTGATGATGGTATACAGAAAAGTACAGTCGGCAATAAAAGCTTGTACCAAAAATGAAATTATTGACAGAAACTTATTTTAAAGACGCAAGTTAAATGAAAAACAGATGTTTAAATCAAGCGTTGCATTGCGGAATTCCATGATAAGTTACTAGAACAACCATTCGTCCGCTATTCCGCTAAATAACGTGCAGTCTATTAGCAATAATGACGTGACGTGATATACCAACTTGCATATTTTTGAATGCAATTAATGTTCAGTGTTTCCAGTTTCCAACCTCCCTCCGATCACACACACAAACAAATACAGCAAACCACGACCAATAATTGGGTGTTTTAATTGAAGAATTATGAGTTTAAAAAATGTACTGAATTTGGATCTCGGAATGGCAAAATTGCATTGCAGTTCACTAGTGAAAATATAATATAGTTACGTTGCTAAATACTGAAAACTAATAGATAATAATGAAAATCGCCTACAATTTTCAGCAGATTTGGCTCCCTTTCAAACGCCTGTTCAGCAGCCATCACAAGTTTCGCAAGTTCCACTGGATATCTTTAGAATCTCGGCATTCAATCAATAAACTTATTACATAACATATCATCTCCAGACAACTCGACCGATTGAGTATGAATGAAATGAAACCGAATAGAATAATTTCAATCTCGGAATCCAGGACTAAAAATATCTGCTCTTCGAAAATATGCCGTAATGCTTTGGATAAGGGACAGTGATAATGGAAGGATGTGCGGTCGCGGTGTCATTAGGAGCTGGACTCCTACGCGGGAGACAATGCAATGGAACGCGTCTCGGAATGAGCTGAGTGAGGTGACCATAATTTTAAACAGTCTCAAGAAACAAGAAAAAAGTAGGTAACACTGTCGATTGCCAGTGAGACACAAATGAGATAGAAATGCAATCAGAAATTGTATTTAGCCATACTCATATCATAAATGCGAAAGTGTGTCTGTCTGTCTGTTACCTCTTCACGATTAAACCGCTGAACCGATTTAGATGAAATTTGGAATAGAGATAGTTTGAGTCCCGGGGCCTTCCCCGACAATTTTTCACCCCCTTAGGGGATGATTTCCGGGATACAAACTATCATATGTCAGCTATGTCCTTACATATATGTGTGGTTACTATATGCTATGTAAGGACATAGCTGACATAGGATAGTTTTTTCTCCGGAAATCATCCCCTAAGGGGGTGAAAAATTGTATGGAGCTATACGATTTATACTGGTAGCTTTTGCCCGCGACTTCAACCCGGATTATTTAAATCCGAATTCCACTGTTCATCCCCTGTTCCCTCAGTTCATACCCTTAGGGTTTAAATTCCGGGATAAAACGTTAAGCTAAGTTTTAATCCATGTAATGACCTACATGTGTGCCAAATATCATCCACATCCGTTAAGCAGTTTATGCGTGATTGATTAACAAACATAAAAACTTTCCAAACTATATTAGTAAGATCTACAACAATGCCGTACTTTTTGCCTTGAAAAAAAAAAACATTTATCACCGTTACAGTGACAAGTCTGAAAAATGCAAAGAAACGACCTATTGTTCATAGATACAAAGTCCAAAGACAACCAACACGTGAAGCCTGATGGAATGAAGATATTCAAAAACAAGAGAAAACCTTTAGTGCGTAGGTATGATTGGAATGACACATCGCAGTTTAGAGATTATAAATATTTATAGTTTTATCTTTTATCTGTCATCTGGTATTATCTCTAGAAAATAAAGATTTCGCTTTAAACTTGTTTGGAAACGCGGATTATTGTACGATAAACGGTCAAGGGCGCGTGCTTCCTGACTATTTGTTAATACAGATAACGAGTGCAAGCTTTAAATATGAAATAATATTATAATTAATAAATGAAATAAAATGAAAACGACACATCATAATATATGTTATGTCACAATCCATCAAGTAGTTGAGTTTTTGGAAAAATCTTTTGATTTCACTTGTTAACCTCGTGCGTACAGTGTTTTGTCATGTGGCGTGCCTTGTAAGCAGAGAAAGCAAATATTAACGAAATATATATCAAATCAAGTGCTCTAGCCTAATTAATGAATGATATAACGATCTATTACACTTGTGTCATCATCATCATCATCATATCAGCCGAAAGACGTCCACTGCTGGACATAGGCCTCCCCCAAAGAGTGCCAAAGTGACCGGTCCTGTGCCACCCGCATCCAGCGGACTCCAGCAACCTTTACCAGGTCATCAGTCCACCTTGCGGGGGGCCTACCCACGCCGCGCCTTCCGGTACGTGGTCGCCACACGAGAACCTTTCCGCCCCAACGGCCATTGGTTCTACGCGCTATGTGCCCCGCCCACTGCCACTTAAGTTTAGCGACACTTGTGTATTGTTTGGCAATCGTGGTCTACCCACATGTGGTTTAATGGCTAATTGTATTCGTTCCTTGCTGAGGATTGACATGAAAACTCGCCTTTATTGTTTAATCACTAATTTAGGCACATCATTCAATTAATTAGCCTAGTAAATGAGCCATGATGTTATATCCTCTAATGCGCTGCGGTAGTTTCTCCATTTGGCAATAATAATACACACCTATGGTTTCTATTTATGATTTATGATTTATTTAAAAATTCTTTTAAATCTAACCAAACCGACGACCTCTGAAGCCTAGTTGGTAATGACCCTGCCTACGAAGCCGGAGGTCCCGCGTGCGAATCCCGGTAAGGACATTTATTTGTGTGACGATCACGAATATTTGTTCCTGAGATCCTGAGTCATGGGTGGTTTCTATGTATGTATGGGTGTTTATTTATCTATATAAGTATGTATATCGTCGTCTAGTACCCATAGTACAAGCTTTGCTTAGTTTGGGACTAGATCGGTTTGTGTAAGATTGTCCCCAAAATATATATTTATGTCTTTAAACCAATGAAAAAACCCAAATCCCATTCCCCACTTTTATAAAACGTAAGTGAACACACAAAAGATAAGGATTTATTATTATTTTAGTAAATAATTTATAATATACAAATGTTAAATCGTAAATAAAAATGTTATTTCAAAATATTTGTCTATAGTTTTTGAAGTTGGTACCCCTGCAATATACAGCAACCGATTAAAAAAAAAAGTTAAGCACGTAGATGATTTACATCTTGCTAAATAGTGCTTTTATGAAAAATGTATGAATGATGGGCCATAGCGCAGTTTTCCGACGACTAATTATCGCCGGTGTCATTGTATTTGAGCTAAAGCTAACAGTACAAAGTAGAAAAAATAAATAGCATGTTTTGGAGTGTTCAGACCGCAAGTTTTCCGTTCGTTATTTTTGCTACTATATTACTACAAATACTATTTTACTATTGACTATATACTATATTTTACGAAAAGCAATATTTTCTTCTCCGTCCATTTAAAAAGGAATATTACACCTTTTCCTTCACAAACACGAATACAGTTAATAGTATAACAATTTTTGTTTTTTCATAGTGAACTGTAATTTTGGTGGGAAAACAGAAATATGATACCTATTGCGTATGGTTTGTTTTGTTTTTAATTTGTTTGCACTTGCCATCCGAACCAAACCGAACCCGGATCCGAACCGAATCGGAGGACCCGAAACACAGAAGATTGGTGACATTATCGGAGCGGACGGCACCATATTGGCCGATGATGGGACCAAAGTCCAACACCAGAATAGCACCACGCGGTCTGAACACGAGAACACACAAGAGTTTTACTGAACCCGTCGATTTGCTTGACATCCCAGTGGAATGTACCTACTGAATGCAGAAGTTTGGTGACATTATCGCAGCGGATGGCCGCGCGGCCGGATGGCGGTTCCCCGTGGATAATGCCCGTTGATGGAACCGAAGTCCAACACTAGAATAGCCACCACGCGGCGTGACGAAGTTCATTCAAGAGTTTCGCTCTATACGTCAACTGTTATACTACAGTATCACTTAACGTGTTACTATACAGCGAAAAAACCTCTTGGACATGCCAGAGGAAATACAAATGTATATCAATGTCCTAAGACTGATATATGAATGCTTTTCCCACTTTTATTTGTAATAACAACGTCAGACAGAGAAAAAGACTATTTTTTCCTTGGTCTGAGCTAAAAACGAATTAGTTGCTATTTGGCATGCACATATTTCAAGTATGAGCCTAATCATAAATAAATGTTTTTCTTTCTTTATTTCTTTATTAACTAGTCATTATGTAAAAGTCCCAAGTAACTATGATTACATTACCGCATCGCTTCTTAAAATAACATACTTAACATTCGAATGAATGATGATACAAAACAAAACAATTTACTGTCCACAGTCCACAGATAGCGAACGGAATACCTACAGGGAAAACGAATTCAAGGAAACTACGTCATACCTAGGCCAATGCATCTCGATTCATAAATACTAATACGCTACGTGCCTTCACGGTCCGTGTGTGCTACTGGCTGGGACTTTGGAACTGTTAATCATAGAAGTATCTAGCAAAGGGCCGAGTTTATAGTCCGAAACAGGTCGCGGAACTAGAGCTTTGTTTGTTACATGATAGATAAATGGAGGTGACAAGAGTACAGGTAAGTCAGTTGCGAGCGAAATAGTACAAAGAATAACAAGCCATACTATGGCCAGTATAAATAATAAGATTACTGAAAAACATTGTACCTTTTAAAATAAGATATATGTATAAAAATAATTATGAAAGTCTATTTAAATACTGAAGGGATTTGCCAGTTCATGACAAGGTTGACCTAGCCGCTGTGACCTGACCCAATATAGTAGGAAAATTCCTGAATTAACTGTCAAACATAGACCAAAAAAAATGCGTAAGCTAACATACCCCTCACCATTCGTAACTCCATCTACTAACAATGAATATGGCAAAAGAGTGAACAAACGCATTGCCACGCGTTTTAAATAAACTTCCATATGACTTGATACCCAAAAAGTCTGATAAACATAAGTTTATCAGACTTTTTGGGTATCAAGTATATTTATAAAGTGTTTTTATTTTAAGTTTATTTGTTTGGGTATTTTTACTATAAAGTAAAAAATTATTAGAAAATGTTAATAGATAACTTAGACTCTTAAACTAATCCTTGTTCATATTATGTAATAAAATACTAAGTCTAAGTTTAAATTACGATTAGGTAATTTAAAATCTTAAAATAATAAACTAAGATTTTGAACCAGTGGGCAAAAAAGCATTTCATCCACTAGTGGGGAAAGTAATTTGCCCTTGGAGCGTGTTTAGGTAGCTTTTGACAGATAACAAAACCGACAACGCTCATGACACAAAAATTTCACAGATAATGTATTTCTGTTGCTGCTATTACAACAAATACTAAAAAACAGAATAAAATTATATATTTGTTTATGCGACTGTTAGTGTTTCTAAATTAATTAAAAATATATATAAGTATATATAAAATTGCTTGTTGCCTTCATCAGGCGCTGGGTCTCAAAATTTATGGGAAAACTAAAATCCGACTCGCACTTGACCAAAATTCTACTTGATATTACTTAACGTTATTATTACTGTTAAAAAAATTTACATATATTATTATTTAAATTAAATAAAGTTGTTTTGCATGATGCACTTTCCGCGCTACAGTGAGGTGAAAAGTTTTGTGTTACACACGGGTGCAAATGTTTACTTCTCGTGTGTTGAAACACTCGCTACGCTCAGGATTCTATAGTTGGACCAACTATTGTAGAATCCTTTCGCTTGCTCGTGTTTCAATTCCACACTCGCGGGTAAAATACAACTTTGCACCCTTGTATAACAAATACCTAACTAAATGCTTATCGCTGGAAATGTAACATTTTTTTTTCAAGAAACGAAACAGTTAAAATTTAATTTATTTAAAAAGTAATAATGGAATACTACATTACGTAGTCGGTCCCAAAGTTCTGTCACTGGCATATTATTTTTAAATTTAGAAGATGATTTTAAGAAAATTTTATTGCATTCCATTTTTTAATGTTTGACAATTATTTTAAAACAAAAAACAGTCATTCGTTGCAATTTCTCACGATGGAGTGGACATAGAAAGAAAACCGAATAGCTGTTTTAGCATTGCACCGCTGTGGGCACTCGCCAAGTACGATTTTCAAGTTGCTCAAAAATTTAAAAATAACGCTTAGGTTTGTGTACCGTACTATTGATAGGTACAATGAAGTCTCCAGTGTTGAGGACAAGAAAATAATTGGCCGGCCTCGCTCCGTACGAACACCAGCAGTGATCAAAGCGATCAAGGCGCGCATAGCAAGAAATCCTGTCCGAAAACAGAAATTGATGGCTTTGCAGATGGGTGTCAGTAGAAAAACCGTCAAAAAGGTTTTAAACGAAGATCTTAGTCTACGAGCATACAAAAAAAAGCGTGGGCACTTACTTAATGCCCGTCTAAAAACAATTAGGCTTAAAAGATCCCGGAAGTTGTTAAAGCGGTACGCGAAAAATCGACACCGTGATATCCTCTTTACAGACGAAAAGATTTTCGATATTGAAGAGAAGTACAATAAACAGAATGATAGAGTGTACGCTAGGAGCTCTGAAGAAGCAGGAAAAAGAGTTCCGCGGGTGCAACATGGGCATCATCCATCATCAGTGATGGTCTGGTTGGGTGTATCTTATTACGGGCCAACTGAGGTTCATTTTTGCGAAAAAGGTGTCAAAATCAGTGCGAAAGTATACCAAGAGACAGTTTTGGATAAAGTTGTCAAAAATCTGCCCAACACGCTATTTTCGGGACATAATTTTGTGTTCCAGCAGGATTCTGCGCCAGCACACAAAGCCAAGACCACTCAAGCCTGGTTTGACCGTCAAAAAATCGACTTTATAAGACACGAAGATTGGCCTTCCTCTAGTCCGGACCTTAATCCTTTGGACTATAAAATTTGGCAGGTCTTAGAGGGGAAGGTCTGTGCTAAACCACATAAAAATTTGGAGAGCCTAAAGTCATCTTTAAGAAAAGCAGTCACTGAGATAGATATGAAAATGGTGCGTGCTGCGATAGACGACTGGCCGCACCGATTAAGGGCCTGTATTAAAAACAAAGGAGGTAATTTTGAATAATTTTGAGTAATTTTAATTCTTTATTAAATGTACTTTAAATCGGTATATAATTTATTAAAAATTTATTGCTACTTTTGTTTTTATCATTATTTTCATTTGTGACAGAACTTTTGGATCGACTAGGTACATGCACAATGCACATGGGGCGTGTTTTGGATCACTTTGGAAGATTTGACAGCACCCATTCTTTATGCCAAGATAAGCGATTCCACTCGTAACTACAGTCACCAGCATCAATATATGATGGATAGAAGGCCGCAAAAACATAGGACACGCTCTTACGACTCTAGGAATTAGGGGTGCATCAGATATTTTTACGGCCTTTGTTCCATCATATATTGATGCCGGTGACTGAGCCAGACTCCTTACACCTCTCGGACTATAGCTTGACCACAACCGCTGTGCCGCTCCTGAGTGAAGCATGTGCTACACGGTTTACAACCGCGGTTTCTACCACGTGACCTTGGTAGAAAAACAGCCGTTGTAAACCATGTAGCCAGTGGTTGCAAACCAAATTTCGCATGACCTTGGTTGGCAGGCGCGCTCGGCAAACCATTTGGCAGAAACGGTGATTTACAACCATGTAGCCGCTGGTTTTAAACAAGCTAACGACAGTCGCACACCGCACGCACCGAGTGTAGACGTGTCGCAGAGGTTTAGGTTCAAAATGGCGTCGTCGAACGAACGAGAGGTGGTTAGCGAACTAATTGAACTGTATAGAGACCTTCCGTGTCTGTAGGACTTAACTAGTGAGGAATATAAGGAACCCAGCCAAAAATATTTTTTTGTTTTTGTTGCAAACGTGCAAAACAAATTCCGACCTTTTGAAATTTCGACAAGGAAGGGACCATGGCGTCTCAGTAGGTGTTCCGCGGTGTTCCGCGCACGTTTAGCAGCGCAGAGCAGCCACTGCGCTCTGTCATTCCGCCGTCGTCGCTCGTGGCGGCGTGTAGTGTTATCTGTTGCGGGCTGTCTATGTCAGACGCACATGAGATAGAAAAGATGGGTCGTGCTTTATCTCGAGACGTTAAAGCTGTAATTTTCAAAGTGGCCGAATATTTTAGGAAAAGAAAAGCAGACAAAGATAGTTTCGAACAGCTTAGCTTATAATGTTGGTGTATAAAAGTGGATATCGAATTGCCTCGAATCATCATCAGCGAACGAAAAAACCATAGAATAGGAGCCCCTTACAAATGTCTACTCAAACACGTGCCTAAAACCCGGTATGCGCATGTTCGAACTAAACGGGCGGCTGCCTGGCATCGTTTTGACACCCGCGCCCATCCTCGCACAATGGCAATGGCACCCATTCTGTGGGGCCACATAGACTTCAATGGTGTTTATGTTCGATGCCTCCCCCAAAGATTGCCAAAAAATACCTTAACTTATTTTTTATTACTACTACACGACGGTGGCAAACAACCATACGGCCCGATTGATGGTAAGCACAAGCAGACACCGTCGCCTACGGAGTCTTGAGACACCAAAGAATCACAAGCGCGCTGCCGACCCATTGTTAATTCAAATTAACAAGCTTCGTTTTGTTGCAGCTAGAGATAAATGCAGGTCCAAGTCTCAACACAGCCCATCCTCGGGAGCTCTGGCGACCTGACTCACCACCAGGAACACAAAACCAAATACCCACAAAGTAGTCATTATGGCTGCCGTCTTCCATAAGGCGGTACTTCCCCAGTTGGGCTGATCCAATATGAGCGAAATGACAATCCACCGTGCCCTACCTCTCTTTACTAACCAGGACACACTTCAAAGTCGCGAAAACGTCCCGACCGAGCCGACTCTGAGTCTGTCAAGCGAGTCGTGTCCCTGGAAAGTTAGCCAATTCTTTATATGGCAACAATGTTACCTATGAAATAACGCCGCCAAACATGTCGTGTTACCAGCATGCGTTATTTTTCAAATTTGACGCCATTTTACACGAACCGCTCCACAAACTCTACGAGGGCCCCCAAATAAAATGATATTATAAGAACACTCGGGATAAAATTATCTATGACACAAAAAAAAACTAAACGAAAATTGGTACATCCGTTTGGGAGCTACGATACCACAGACAGATACACAGACAGACATGTTAAACTTATAACACCCCTCTCTTTGCGTCGGGGGTTAAAAACCAGGACAAAGAGGGGGAAACACTAATTAGAATCGAAACCAGAGTAACTCGTTTGCGGTCGGTTTTTCCTGATCAGTTTGTATGGCATCGACAGCGTTCAGTATAATCATGGTTATCCTCCATGCATCACGTAAGCTGCTAACATAGCGGTAAAAGCTATTCAATACCACTTAATACCACGAAAACAGTGCATACGTAGACGCTCTTATCGCGTTGGCCAACGGTCCGTTTTTGCGTATTCGAAAGCGTTATTCAAGTGGTATTCATAGTCGATTGGGCTATTGAATGTGCTAATGCGAATTGGGCAAATAAACCGCATGTGATAATATCGTTTCGTCGCCATCTTTGCACCATTAAGTATTTATATATCCAATAACCTTACAAATATAACTAGATGGGTAGAATCCCCAAAGTGGACTGATGACCTGGTAAAGTCACTCTTTGGGTGAGGCCTACGTCTAGCAGTGGACCCCAATATATTGAATGCATCGATAACGTTAACGACTAGGTTTATCATTAACAATATAATAGAAGAAAGGAAGTAAGTTATTTATTGCATCACGAGTTTTGCCTGGATCAAAAGGGCAGGAATAGGGCAAAGGTCAGTGGGGCATCCCCTTGGCTAGCAACAGGAAATATGTTTATAACAGATAGAATCGAGTCACTGCGTAAATTAAATTGCATTTTCTCAAAGGCGCAAACTAGTGATGTTACGTTCCTTATAATAGGCTGCGATCTAGTTTCATTTCATGTGCCGCGAGACGAGGGGCCCATAATGAAAAATATAAAATTGGAGGCGCCTATACAAAGTGATCTTCTTTTGTTTCGAAAGCGCTATTCAAACCTCGGCTGGAACTAGGGATTGCCTGCATCAAACCGGCATCCGGCATCCGGCATCGCTATGCTCGGCCGTCTATATGACACTCGGCAGGCAATCCCTTATTTCTCGGCCTCTATAGTAATGTACTATTATATTACGTGTTTCTCGTAACGATGACGATTCAACAGTTAAAATATTCAAGTAGAATATTGTAGCTTGATACACTTGATACAGATATCCACTAGAATTCTCTCGATCTTTGGGCGCGGCTGTATGCTGTGCGCGTGCGCTTGCATATTTGAGATTATACGAGTTGACCGAATTTCATCAAAGCAGGCCATTCAAAAAGTAAATCGATTAGCCTTTAATGTGGACGACTATTAGACTAGATAAATACGTCGCGAAATACCTGCTATCAGAATAATTAATGACGATTAGACGCAGCAATAACGCACCAAAGACGCCACAAAAGGCCGTACGCTTGTTTGCTAACATAAATAGGGGTTCCTAAGTATTTCTTGGAAAAGGATTAATAATGTAGTCAAATGGAGAAAAAAGCAACGCAAGAGGTTAAATAATCACAAAGTTATGTGTCCAAAGTATGTTAGTTATGTAACAAATATTCTTAATTTTTATTTAAAAAAATATATATATATTTTAAAAGTAGCCTGAACAGAAAAGTAGCATTTTGACTACTTTTCCGAATAAGGTGTGGAACAGTTTTTTGCGGATATCGGGAAAAGTCGGGTTGACTTAACTGGTGTCCAAAGAGCTGGCGGCTCGCGCTTTCTCGCGCAACGCATCAGTATTGCAATCCAGCGAGGAAAGCCGCCAGCATCCTCGGTACAATACCCAAGGGTCTTTTTTAGATTTAACTTAGTTTTAATTTAATTTAGTTAATGCTAGTTATCATCTTGTATATACTTTAGAAAATAAACGTTTTTTGTAGTTTTTTTTTATGATAAATTGATAATGATGTACTTTACTCTAGATCGGTCGGCATCAGGCCATCATCAATGTTTGCCTGATAAGTCGCAAATGCAGTCCGCGTCAGCCTGATAAAGTCACAAATTATGAACAAGTGCGGCCCGCTTCAATTTCGTTTTGTAGTTTTTTTTAATGATAAATTGATAATGATGAACTTTACTCTAGATCGGTCGGTATCAGGCCATCATCAATGTTTGCCTGATAAGTCGCAAATGCAGTCCGCGTCAGCCTGATAAAGTCATAAATTATGAACAAGTGCGGCGCGCTTCAATTTCGTTTTGTAGTTTTTTTTAATGATAAATTGATAATGATGAACTTTACTCTAGATCGGTCGGCATCAGGCCATCATCAATGTTTGCCTGATAAGTCGCAAATACAGTCCGCGTCAGCCTGATAAAGTCACAAATTATGAACAAGTGCGGCCCGCGTCAATTTCGTTAGTTACTATGTGGCCCTTGGCTGCCAGATGCGGCTTTACTCGTACCTTATGGTACGGAGTATGCGTTGCACACGGGTGCAGTGGTCCTAGGGGGCGCCGAGCCGATGGCCTACTAGAGGGCGCTACATTAGCCAGAGACACCACTGTTGGCTGGTAAAAGGTTGCCGATGCCGACCGCTGCTCTAGATTAACTAATGTTTGGGGAGTAAGAGTTTGCCCGACGAGTATTTTTATAACACTAGGCATCTATTACGAGTCGGAAAGAGTAAATTACAATAAAATATCTAGATCTGTGTATGTAAAAATTGCTCTCCGTATATCGTGAAGTGTTATAGTTATAGTGTAAGCCATCAGGCGGGGTGTGCAACGCTCCTTTTTCTTAATATCCATCGTCAATCTTCGTTTTCGACGACCAATATATCAGCTGTAAGAGCAAGTGTAATTGTGATAGACACTGCGTATCAATCGCACTGTTATGGAGACAGGAATTCGAGATTCGATTTTCGTGGTAAATCCGCTGCCATCGATATTGTACTGCCTTAGTAGAACTCTCTTACTTCCATGGTAGAACAAGATGCCCATAGTTGCCGGCCACACATTTCCGGAAAAGTATAGCCCGTCTAGAAGCCCCAGTAGGTTCAAGTCGTGTCTATTCGTGGTCGCCAGCTGCATAATCGAAACTAGGTATCGCTTGGACTTTGCTAACAGATAAACACATTAGTGGGACATCGTATCGTGGCGTGCAGGCCAGATCTAGACTTTGTCCAATCAAAGTCGGAGTCCAGTGTATTAGCTAGCGCTGATAACCTTCGCCCTAAGCCACGCGAAAAATAATATTTATCTTTATTCATTCCTTCTTCGGCATTTTAGCTACAACTGCACGGCAATCACAGGAAGGCCCGCGCGCCGTGTCGCGGCAACAGACTATCGGACTCTTTCTAAGCGTTCAAATTAAGCGACGTGTCGCGACGACATTTATCTCGTCGCAACACGGCTCGCGACAGCCATGCTAGTAGTTTAATTTATTTTTTAATACCACGAAGATGGCAAACAACCATATGGCCTGCCTGCCGACCACGGTGTTAGAGCGAGTAGGTATCTAACTAATAGCACTGCTAGCCTCGCTCGAGCGTCTCTTCCTATTGTTGTTTTTAGGGTTTCGTACCTCAAAAGGAAAAAAACTGAATTCTTATAGGATCACTTGTGTCCGTGTCTGTCTGTCTGTCAAGAGAACAAGCAAACTTCTAAGTTTACGTAAAATAAAGATACGGCTGTTTATATCGCAAAAAACGTATATTTCGACACACTTAAGGGAATCAAAAAAAAACCCGTCGACCTAGAACTATGTAATATTGTCTTATACTACAAGTACAGGGAAAAACGGAAAACTACACATTTGTAATTAAGTAACCTCGGTGGGCGAGTCCGACTCGCACTTGTCCGGTTTTTTTTTTCACGCATACCGGTCCGCTACCTCGCACAGCTCTGGTGGACGCACGCCCCAATTGTGAAATACTTAAGGTAACAACGCGACATAATATGTATTTCACAAAAGCCCGTTTTTACAGCAATGACGTTCACGCTTGGATAGTTCCCGCGAAAGAATTTTCATTAAACCCTGACGCGTAATATGAGATGCTTTACGTCGTGGGTTACTTATCAATGTTAGGTGGAATGAACAAGGTTATCTTTACTAGTAGTACTTATTAATACTACTAGTGGCTACTAGCTTCAACTCACGAGCCCGTATGCTTTTCAAAATAATTTTTGTAGTTTTTTTAACTTTTGAAGAAAAAACCTGTTAAATTATTCAACCCGCCAACAAAATTTCAAGAGAATCGGTTGAGAAATACGAGCAGTAGAGAACAGCTGGACAGGCGGACATACGAATGAATTTAAGCCCTGCAAGCTGAAGCAGATAACTTTGTTCGCTTTGCTCGCTCGTTCAATTAATAGAATAAAATGTACCTTCAGGACGAAGATAGGCTATATATATCCCGCGGATCTGCCCGAATTCTCTGTTATATGTACGCGGGCGGAGCCGCGCGGGCAGCTAGTCCAAACTAATATTATAAATGCGAAAATGTGTCTGTCTGTTAGGTAAGGTAGAGGTCTTCACGCTTAGGAATTAAAATTTGGTATGGAGATAGGATAATTTGTATCCCGTAAATCAAACCCTAAGGGGTCGAAATGGGGAGTGCAAGTTTGTATGGCTATGGAGCTACGATATCAACGAGGTCTGCGCGGACGGAGTCGCGGGCAGAAGCTAGTAAGGAATAAAAAGGTATCTATATACACGTCTCTGTTTTCTTCGCCGTACATATCTGCGTAGTTCGTCTATTGGGCAATGTGCTCAAGGCAAACTTAGTATAATTTCCTATGGACTCGCGTGGGGTCCGAGGGGTCCGCGGGGTCCTAATTGGCAGAGCGCCGGGAAGTTCAAAGCGCATGCCCTTGTTTCGCCCCTACTACATACACCGTGTGCCAAGTTACCCGACAGTTTTTACGGTACACTCTTTTTTGCCCTACAAAAGTTGTTGAGTATAATGTTTCATCGATTCTTGTCTATTTCATATTTCATCATCCTACTAATATTATAAATGCGAAAGTTTGGATGTTTAGTTGTTTGTTACTCGTTAAACAGCTCAACCGATTTAGATGTCATTTTGCACGAAGATAGTTTATAGCCTGAATTAAAATATAGGATAGTTTTTATCCCGGGTCCACGCAGACGAAGTCTCAGGCGGAAGCTAGTATTTTATAACACACAGCACATTTTTTTAATCAACATCATCCTAGTTTGTGTACTTCGGTACGTACTAATATTGTGTGTAGCTGTAAGTATGTATGTAGGAGGTGATCTCCGGAACTGCTCATTCCATTAAAAACTAGTGTCTATGTGAGCTGTAGAAACCGCGAGTCTGTCTTAATAAAAAAAACGAATTGAGAAATGACAATTAAAAAAAAAAATCATCTATATATAATTCAATATCAAACCTGCTCACAAAAATTCACAAGAATCGGTTGAGAAATGCGACCCGCAGAGAACAGTCCCTGTCTTACAAACAGAAATGTCAAAGTGACAGATGAAGACGAATTTCAAAGGCATCTTAGTTCTTAGCTAAAATAGGTTTAATGAACGTTAATAAATAAGTCCATTGGTCACTGAGAGCAAGAAATCAGTCCCCTTATTCTTTTCCATTAAGTTACCCAAGTATTGCTGACTCACAGGGTAGTGTTATAAATAATACAAAGTAATGTTGCTTTGCTTGCTTGTATTGCAACAGCACATTGACTCAGAGGAATTCTCTTCGTACAGTTCATGTGTAGCAATAATGAAAAGCACGCATAGCCTAGCTTATTCGGTTCAGTTCCGATTTTTTTATTTCTCAAAGATTACAAAACATTTAAGCGACAGACATACACTTTAAGCAAGAAACAACTCTAGGCAACATTAATACCAAAATTCATATAAATTCAGTATGTAACAAAAATATTATCAATTGTTTTTTTAACAACTCGGTTAAATTACCAATTTGTTAGTAGTCGTTCACATGTAACCATATATAGAAGCATATTATAGTTAATCGTATTTGCTGGTAACTAAGAAATCTTATCTTTTATTTGATTTGAAGGTACATGTTTACAGAACTGAAATATTCTTAATGATTGGTTTTAGGGAGGTTAGGCGTTTGTATATTAGTATTGCTATCAGACTTTTTATCTGGCTCATTAAAGATATCATAGCACCTTAAAGTAAGTATACATTATGTTTGTTCTCAGGGAGAAGGGATTGTTGTTTCTGCTTATGCAATTATTAACAATCCATATTAATATTATAAATGCGAAAGTGTGTCTGTCTGTCGGTTACCTCATCACTGTTAAACCACTGAACCAATTTAGATGAAATTTGTTATACATGCGTGTTATTACATATGAAATTTAGTTTGAGTCACGGGGAAGGACATAGGATAGTTTTTATTCTCAAAATCATCCCCTAAGGGAGTGAAATGGTGGGTGTAAGTTTGTATGGAGCTACGATACAAACGAGTTCCACGCGGACGGAGTCGCGGGCAGAAGCTAGTAATAAATAAAATACTAAATCAGCCTATACAAGATGTAACGTTAAGTGTAGCCAGGCGATTATTCCGTAAATATAACAGATATCAGAAAACTTAAAACTGATATGCTCATCGTACACGTAATCTTTTATGAATCCCCAAAAGAAAAGATCAGGGGGAGTGAGATATTAAATGTATCGGAACGTTTCAACTTAATATTTTGGATATTTCTAGTTTTACTTTCAAAAAATTATTGATGTAATTTTACTTATTGGTTAGCGTACTTTCGATGTCAGTTTCAAGTTTTCTTATATCTGTTATATTTACAGGATAATCGCCTGACTACACTTAACGATTACACCCTGTATATATGTCCCACTCCTGGGCACGGTCCCCCTCTCATGGATGAAAGGGAATGGGCAGTAGTCCCCACGCTGGCCAAGGTTGGGTTGGTGACTTCACTAACGATGCGCTAATACAAATGCGACGATTCACAATATAGTAATGGCATTAGCCCCTACAACAATAAGGTCCCTTATCTCTGATAATGACACATATTTAAAAATGTACACGTTATATGACCAGTGACGAGTTGAGTCCTTAAGAGTCCGCAGTAAGCTCGGCCGAATTTCACCTTCCCATACAAACGTAGTTACGCTCTCATTTTATAACTACGTGTTGGATTGTGAAGAAACTTTGCATATACAATGACATGAGGTATATCTATGTCTGTAATTAGTTTACATGGTTCCAGTTTATAAAACAAACGAAATACAGCAAAAACAAGTTTTGTATGAAAAACTTAAATTCACTGTATTTTTTAGTATGGTATCTGAAGCTACATAAACTAATTACAGACATAGATATACCTCATGTCATTGTACATGCAAAGTTTCGATACACTCCAACACGTAACTACGTTTAAAACTTTAAAATGAGAGCGTAACTACGTTTGTATGGAGAATCGAGCTTACTGCAGACTCTTAAAGGTGGCTTAAGAACCTCTAACAGACTTATCGGCCTTTCCCCTGCCAAGTCTACTTCCAATGATTATCATGATGTGTCTGTTATCCCTCAATAGGGACATGAGGTTCGCAGAAGAGTTGTCCATTTTACACAATCTTGCGCGAATTCTTCTAGATTTTTCTAGCCGAGATCAGTTGACCTCTTTCTCATTCTACTTCCACTAAGGTCTAGTCTCCAGGCAGGTCCGATCGTAGTAGCCTTGAACACTAGCGCCTAAGCAGTTTCTTCGTATTAGGGAGCAAGGTGGTTCTGACCTGATAAAGATTGTATGCAAAGCCGGAAAACAAAATATAACCTATGTCCTTCCCGGAGGTCCGTTTTATATGCTTGATTTTTTTAACTGGTTTAGTATTTCTAGACCCTCTACATACCAACTTACATTTAATATACTTCACCTATTTTTTATAGTATACACTAATAGCATCGAAGAAACTATATACAATCATATGTTAGAAAACTTGTCTGTATTTCAAAGCAACATAAGGAACAAACAACAGACATCATGAATTAAAATAAAGAGTTTGAGATAGAGAGAGATTATGGCAATTTTTGTATGAAACGCTAAAAATGGTGTCTTCAAGTAGATTATCAGATAACCACTTTTATACAAAGAGTGGGTTACATCCTGTTTTCAAGTATAAGGTATTGGTATCTTATCAAATTTGCTCAATTGGTAATAGATGTGACTTGATTTATTATGATTGATATCATAATAAATCTATCGGTAGCTATCATACAGGGTGTATTATTGAACAGCTTGGTTTAGGATTAAATAATCCAGTTTTATAGTTTGTTAATGGGATATTATTACTAGATTTGTTGGTTAGATATTACAGCCGAGATGACTAATGTTTAAATGTGGTTTAGATCATAATCACAATGGGTTGTTAAATTACAATCAGTAATTGCTACCACAAAGTAATTTGTATTGTATGGTACTAAGTGAATGTTTTACATGATTAAATCATGTATTGAGTGCTATGTGGATCTCATATTACATAAATTATAGTAACGTTATTTTCATCTGAATGCCCCAGAACGCGCGTAACCTTTTTCGTAACCACGTCTGGCAAGTAAACTTCAAAATTTATAAATGGGTATCTTGGTAAATTTCAATAAACGTCAAAGGGATAACACAAAGAACAGATTCAGGAGAATGATACAGAAAGCTTCCTAAGTTCCATCCACATATAAAATAAAAGAATAAAGAAAGCGTACGTGTGTAGACCACAAGTCAGGAGACGAATGTGTAGGTAGTGGTTACAGTATGAAAAAGTTCAATGAAAGAGTGTTTGCCGCTCAAAGCCGTTAGGACGCCAGGTCCTCAAGGAATAGTTTCTAATTTAAGCGATCTACTTAATAACGTACACGCTCACAAATGAAAGAAAATAGTGAGCAAATTATACGAGCGGTTTTTTTTCTTATAGGTTATGCATGGAACGCTTAAAATGCTACCTACGTTAATTTTCATTCTGAATCATATTACAAATACATACCTTGGATTTCTGCGCACCTCTTCGCAGCGTTTCACTTGTAAATTAACACCAAACTTTGAATAAACGTGAAATAAACACTCAACGTTCAACGACGTACATACTAGTGTTGTGTTTTTCTTGTTGTCATTTTGAAGTTTTGAAGTACCGATCCCGATTCGATAGTCGTTAAGTTAAATCGGAATATAACAATCTCTGAAAACCTTAACTAGAGATGATTCATATTTTGAAAGCTTGAAAGATAAAAACGTTGCACAAAGCAAAACCTTTCTGCAATACTAAGATTATTCGTTTTTTTTTCAGTTTTGATCAAAGTAGTGTATATTAACGATCGAGTTAAGTATCGATTTTTCTGTGACGTTGAAACAATATATCGAATCGTTTAGTCCATCACTAGACATGTTGAATGTCCCGTATTTTTGATTAGTACTAGTAGGGGGGCGAGTAGCAGCTCCAGCCAATCACATTGCAGCAACTGATCCTAGAAAGGTGGCGTGATCGCGACGTCACGATATACATAAGAAACTTCTTATAACACACCTAGAAATCAATACTCAGGAAACCTAGATTTTTACAACTCTTGGCCACAACTCATCCAATAGCGTGTTATAGCTTAATAAAATGGATTTATTTTTAATGCTTTTGCGAAGAATCTTACAGCTCATGGACTTTCATTTCGAGAACGCTTTCAGCGCCATCTGTTGTGGTTTTTCATAAACTAGTTAGCTACGTTTTGTTATTGCAAGAATATGGTCTAGCCCACAGATAATGTTGCCAGATCGTCCCAAAAAGGACGGTTTCCGTCCCTTTGTCCCAATTGTCCCTTCGCGTAACTGGGATCGGAAGCGACGAATATATATAAACAGATTGGTAGAAATGCGTTTTAATTTTATTCCAGTGATTGTTGGCCTTATCCATAAACGATAATTAAAACTATTTAGGCCTGTTTCACAATCTCCAGTTAAAACATATCCGTCAGATAAATGTTGGCTGTCACTTTTCTTTTATATGACGGGAGAAAAGGATAGCAATATTCGATGCTAAAAGCGATGATGAACACAAAAAACGACGTCGATATTAAGAATTATATAAAATGGACTGCATTTTTAAAGAGACTATATGTTGGATATCAGAGTAAAAAATCGAAAGTTTTAACAGTTAATGCCAACCGTCCTGTTGTCGTCCTTTCCAAGTGCCGTCCCTTTTGGGAACACTCTTTAATAAAGCTATCTGTCATATCATAAAGTAGAGATTTGTCATTTTTGGTCATCAACAATATTCCAATTTTTCCGTCCCATTATGTTAAAACCGTCCTTTTTCAGATTACACATCGTCCGAAATTGGATGGACGCGCTGGCAACACTGCACAGATTAATACAGTCAGTTTCACTCAGGGGGGGGACAGTGACATACCCGTTGACGTTTGATATCGATAGATCTACCATCTTCTGGTGCATCCATAAACCTACTATTGCGCAAAGTCGATTTTCGGTTACTTAAATAATGTCACAGGATGTCGCTACAAAATCCATGTAAAATTATGAGTCATAAATTGTTATAGATATTATTCGTTAATAGTTTTTTGCATTGAAATAACATAACATTATTTAATAATATAATTTTAATTAATTCAGTTATTTGTTGTATTAATTTTATTTTTCACTTGGCCACATTTGCCTAACCGACCGCTATGGTTTTGATAGTCTTTGGTTTTGACGGCAGCCGCCAAATTGAATTGTCGGATGTGATTTTTCGTTCGTATTGTGGTTTAATAAGAATAAAAAACCCAGGTAATAATCCAGGAAGTGCGTTACGTCGAACTCAGTGCTCCTTCGCCTTGCGGTTGAGAGCTTTATTTTGTTACTGTGTTGTTTTGCGCGTAATGGACGCTATATATTTTGTTATATAAAATGCCCAAATTATGTGCTTTTGGCTGTAAAACCAATGGTAAGTTTATATTTTGCGTATTACATGATTCGTTAACAACAATAACAGTTAAACTAGATGTTAACTTGTCTTAAACCACGGACGTTTACTGTTTCAGATATACTTTCCCAAATCCCCATAAGTTTTTTGAGCAATTCAAATCTTGGGTCGCTCGTGTTGGTGGAAAGTTAGACATCATCCGATTATGACTATTATAGGAAGATCATTTGTGATATGCATTTCACAGATGCTGACAAAACCCATCATAAGAACTGGTTAAATATATTAGCAGTGCCTTCGCTTTATTTACCTGGTAAGTTTCAGCTGAAATACGTAGAAAACCTTCTTTATTTTATTGGCGCGACCAGACAAGTGACCGTGGCGACCCTCGACGTGATATCGGCCCCAGAGCCCATTTGACCTTCCACGGCATAGGTCTGCATGCTCCTTATTAATCCTTGATGACGCTTATAAATGCGAAAGTTTCGATGATTGTTACTCATTCACGCTAAAATGGCTTAACGAGTTATGATAAATTTTAGTAGGTATACAAATAGTGTATAGCCTGGATTAACGTATATAAAACTTTTTATCCCGGAAATCCTCCCTGAAAGGGATGAAATTGGGGGTGGAATAAGGATCCACGAACCGCAGTTTTTCAAATCCATTTAAGTCATTCAAGGATTTAAGCGTCGAGCAGTTAGCACTACAATAGCGTAAAAAATATACCTTTATTCAGTATTTGACGTATTGAAGACAAGACGACGTTTCTATTCACAAAACCTAAGTACAATTGAATGTTTGTTACGCCATTCCAGGAAATATCGTTCTAGGGATTAGGTATATAATCGTATGCAAATCGGAATCAGGGCTTGCGTCAAGAATTAAGAAGAATAGCCCGGGGTCCGCTTTGACACCTAATCCCAAGATTTGGCATAGGCACTAGTTTGTGTTTGTGTGATATTAGGTTTCCCCACGTTTCTCCTACGCCGAAACGCTAAGGCTAAATATTCCGTATATAGGTTCCGAAAAACTCCTTGGTACGAGCCACAATTCTAACCCATGACCGCCGTTTCACAGCCGCATGCCTGAAACACTAGGCTACCGTAGCTTACGCTTACAGCTTTTATTTGCATGGCGATGATATACTTTAGATATGAAAAAAACACTGAAATACGTAGAAAACATTAATTATTTTGATGAATTATAAATACAACCGGCAAACCTCAAGCTCAGCCTGTGCTGTCAAGGATATTATGATGATAATTATGCAGATATTTAAAACTTTATATTTGTGTAACTTACAGACCCATTGGGAGCTTTGCGTACCCCTCAGGCTAACATAAATGGACAAGCCTCTACCTCGTACGCTACTACTAACTTAGAGCAAGTCCCGCGCCCAGTGCCGCCGCAAACTCCAGTACCAACACCAAATATGGGTAAGATTATATACTGAGACTTGGTGACAAATATATACATTCACACGTGTAATAGACATGGTACATACATATATACATACATTCACGCCTTTATTCCCAAAAGGGGTAGGCAGAGCACATGAAACGTACGTTCCAGTGCCACTTTTAGCTAATAGACATGGTAATCCTACAAATATTATAAATGCGAAAGTTTAGATGTTTGGATGTTTGTATGTTTGTATGTTTGGATGTTTGTTACTCAATCACGCTTAAACGGCTGAACCGATTAGAATGAAATTTTGCACGAAGATAGCTTATAGCCTGGATTAAAATAAAGGATAGTTTTTATCCCGGGTCCACGCGGACGAAGTCGCGGGCGGAAGCTAGTCATATATATATATATGAAAAGGACACACTAATGGATTAAAATATAGGATATTTTTTATCCCGGGTCCACGCGGACGAAGTCGCGGGCAGAAGCTAGTCATATATATATGAAAAGGACACACAAAAACTAAGTTAATCTCTGCGGCTCTCGTTTATGACCACAGTGATCTCCTCTTATACGGGAAGGTACCTACCTACCTACTCCACCAAGCGGTGAAAGCACTTGCCCATGTGATGGAGATGGAGCTATATCATCGACATCGTTTGTAATGTGCTTTAGGTCAAAATCAGCGTTGTCCTTTTTATATAACCTATGGATGGAGTCTATTAAAGCAAACTTTATAATTTTCCAGGAGTAATTCAAGACACGGCTGCTAAAATTCGTGAAAGTGTCATCAAGGAGCACAACTAAGTACACCGTGATAAGCCGACCAAAATGGACAAACACCAAACGTAATACATTATATTCCAAGCTTTTATTTACTTTCACCTGTCCCGTTGTCTGTCTCTGTCTGTCTGTCTGTAATCAAATCTTGCAAGTTAAATTTGACCCACTTCCCGGTGACCGATTGAGCTGAAATTTTGTGTACGAGTATAGTTTGGATGACGATTCAAAATTATGGTACCATCGATCTGATCTGATGATGGAGATAGAAGGTGGCCATGGGAATTCAGTACTTAACCGACGTAACTCCGTTGAGTTTGGGCTCGTTAGAATCTTCTCAATGAGTAGTTGATGATGGTATACAGAAAAGTACAGTCCGCAATAAAAGCTTCTTCCAAAAATGAAAATTTTGACAGAAACTTGTATTTATTACCCACAATGCCCGCGCGTGGAATTCGGTCTGTGTCGTCTCATAATCGTCACCCATCGCTCCATCCCACGCGGTGGAATAAAAGAAATTGTTTTGCATGTCCGACTTTTTCACTCCTCGTTATGCCAAATTTAATTAAAACCGATTATAAACTGTAGCCGTCAAAAAGTGAGAGACATATTTAGTTACTTGTACATTTAAGACAGAAAGGCTCCTATGCAGCTAAATTTAAATCCTTCCTCCTGCTTTTAAAGTCGCTATACTACTTCCTATATTACTAAGTTATTTCTATTAATACTGTTTTAATTAATCAATAACAATAATTTAAAATGAACCCAAGAAGGTGTTCCTTAAGATTACCATAATATTTCTTTTTGCAGATGGTTTAACAACAAAATCGGCTTGCACCAGCTTAGTACACCCACTACGTTCAAAAATCAAGCGCCTACGTACGGAAATCTCAAGGCTACACAAAAAAGGAAAGTCATTTGCAGCGAGACTAGCAAATGCCGAAGACTTAGCTAGCAATACCGCATTTCAAGATGTCATCAGAAACATGACTAAGCCGGCTCGGCTTTTTCTTCAAATGCAGAAGCAGGCATCAAAGAAATCAAAAGAAAGACGTTTTACAATTGAAGAGAAGGTGCTTTCACTCTCTATATATATAAAAAGTCCGAAATGCTATAAAAATACATTTATAAAATCCATAGAATATAGCACAAGGCGATGGCTATGCTATCCTAGCGAAGATTTTGTTAATTGTTTCCACGACATACAAAATTTAACAACGTCATTTTTACGAAAGATTGTTCCTAAAATTAACGTTAAAAAGACATTACCGCAATCACAGATGTGTTGGTCGAGTACCCTTTAATAACTAGCGATCCGCCCCGGCTTCGCACGGGTACTATATTATACATATAAACCTTCCTCTTGAATCACTATTTAAAAAAACCGCATCAAAATCCGTTGCGCAGTTTTAAAGATCTAAGCATACATAGGGACAGACAGCGGGAAGCGACTTTGTTTTATGCTATGTAGTGAATGTTACGTGTTATTTAAGTGTGAAACAAGTTAATTTTGGCATAAATGTTAATTTTTGTTTAAAAACTCCGATTTGAGGTTTTTTCCAAACCGGTGGCAGTTTATCGACATTCATCGGTGCATTTAATATGTCTAATTTGATGAATAAATAACTGACTTGAGTAAATAACGTACCTTTGTAATACAAAAACATGTCTGGTATTTGTTTCATTGCCAGTATTTGCGGGTTAAGTCAGGTTTAGACGAAGCCAGTGAGCCAGCACTGAAAAATAGGCCGGCGCTCTATATTCCCGCCAGCCAGTGCTATACATACAATTTCGTTTTACTGGCGGCCAGCACTAGCTTCTTCTAAAGCTGGCTTTACGGTACAAAGAGTTATACCTTAAACAATATTATATGATAATGTTAAATAAAATTCGTATCAGTCACAGCACAGAGTAGGTATGTAAATTTGTAAATTCACTACTGATATTTGAGATTATTATTATTGAGTTGCTTTTTTATGTACCTACCTACTATATTTTGCCCCCGTGTGGTGTCGGGTTAGGTGTCGTAAAAATCGTCAAAGGGAGCTGGGTTGAAGTGTGTTGGGGCGATGGGCTAACCACCTGTCACTGCGATATCACATTTAGTCAATCTTTTATACCAACTATTATGCTAAAAGTGGCATTGGAACATACGTTTTGTATTTGTATTTGTTGTTTTGGGAATAAAGGCGTATTATGTATGTATGTATATTTTGCGAATGAAATATGTTGTTTGTAGGAACAACAGGATAGAATCAACCAATCACTATGGTAGAATTCTTGTAAGTTGGGCATTTATGCATATATTGTAATTTTTTCGTGAAATAAATGAAGAATCATCTGCTTGACGACATTTTATCCAATATTTTATTTGTTCGTGTTAATATTTCACTTACACTGTCACTTTAGAATGCATTTCTACTTTGGAGCTAAACATGTCGATGTAATTTCTTTCGGCCACAAAAGGATTTGTGGTTGGAATAATTAAAACCGACTTGCTCTACAGCTTATTTGCACGGCTATCATGAGACGGCCGCGACATACTCTCGATTTTTCTCGCACTATACCTCTTTTTCTAAGTGTTCTAATAAGAAAGAGACGGATAGTGCGAGAAAAATCGAAATTGTATGTCGGGGCTGGGCCGATTTCTCTATCCTTGTCGATTTCAAATTTTCGGCAGAATTTGATGAAATTCGGTAGGTTTGAAGAGCTTTTGATTCTAAGAATCCCATTGAGTTAAGAATATCCCATACGATTTGTGACTCAATGTAGGGCATTGTACAGAATCACGAGCTCTTACAACCTATAAAATATTTATCCAATTCTGAGGAAAAAAATCGACAATGATAGAAAAGTTTGTCCAACTAGTAGTAAAATATGTTTTGCATGTATGTGTAGGTACTGGTTCTACACGCACACATGCATAATTAGTTTCGGATGCAATTTAAAGATGGCGCTGTCAAAAAGGTTTCCATTAAACGCTTCAAGAGGGCACTCTTTACCTATATACTTACTTTACTCTTTGGTTTCACTTTCCAGACACGGAGGGTGGGCTAGAGTGTAGTCTAGTGTAGTCCCATTAAAGAAATAACGAAATTACTTACCTATCTGTTACTAAACAATCGAATTATTAAATAGGTATAGTTACTGATGTGCCAAGGAAACTTTCCAAAATTGCGAAATGTTTTGGAAATTTAACGTAGGAAAAATTCGGAAAATTTCTTACATTTTTGTATTGGAATTGAAACTTTCCATTTTTACATTAAAATTTCCTATATTTCTAGTGAAAGTTTCATGAAAATTCCGAGAATTTATAGAATTTTATAGAAACTTTCCGCAACTTGCACATCTGTAGGTATAGTATAGTATTCTAGGTTCATGGTACAGCACTATTTAATTGTAAAAAAATATGCTGCAGAGTGCAGACTATACGATACGACCATGAACCTATGATACTCTAGGTATTCTAGGTTCATGGATACGACCAAAGATTAAAGTAAGTATATAGATGTGACGTGGGAAAATGACAATGACTGACAGACAAACAATCAATAATACCGTTACATTTTAAATCTGAATATTGGAGTCCACACTTAAGTAAATTCTGGTGAATTAACAACATGTTTAAGAAATACAAAGATATATGCGATGTCGTCTCCTTAGTGGCATACTGCCCTTCCGAGAGAACATACTTGTTAAATAAAGAAGCAACCGGAGAGTACTGGGTCCCGTCTTGTAAAACCGAGCAAAATTGCTGGAATACGACTGCCCAGAAAATAAATATAGAGGTATCTGCCTAAAATTAAATGTACGATGAATATTCTGTTGTTACACATACATACAATTTTACGTTTAGTTTCTGCTTCGAATCAAACTCGGCATGACGGTTTTGTCAAGTGCACGGAAGAGTAAGTCAAGTTCGGTGATATTTAACTACTTGTAAAATGCATTTATGTAAAAGATCCTTCACTCATAGAGTATGAAGACATCCCTTTTTACCGTAAAATTCGCAGTAGGCAGATACCTAGTAATAATTATGTACGTTATTACAACACATTTAGTTATTACTCACTTTACGCAGTATGTAGCAAGGATATCCCGCGTGGGTTTCATTGACGCTTGAGATTGTCCACAAATATTTATTTATTTATTTAATAAAGTGCTCCTACTCGATTTCAATAGCCCTACTGGTCGATAACTGTGGATGGCAGCTCTCTTAGATCCCCCCCCCCCTACCTTTGTTACCCCTTTGTTATACCCTCTCGCACACGACGGATATATTTCACTGGTTGTTTAATACCGCGTCGTCGCGCCTGTGAGAAATACCTGCAAACGGTATAACGACTGTGTTTCGACCATGGTAGAATAAATCTATAGCGTAGCACAAGTTATCCCGTCTGTCAACTGCGTGCTGGATATCTATCGACTTATCGACTAACAAGAATGCGACATTGGTGTCAATAAAAATTGTAACTACCAGCTCCATGTAGTTGTTCGGCAGCGACGCAGGCGTTTGTCAGCCACTGCAAGTGGTGAAGACCTGGCTGCCGAACCACGAGACTGCGTGCGTCTACCACGCCGTTTTCAAGACTGCCGTCAGGGTTGATGTTAAGAAACGGATGAGGAACAAGACGGTAGTTGTGAGTATTCCTCCTCGGATGAAAAAATAGAAACATTTCAGTTGTATGGTTGGAATTGGAACACTGTAGGTTGTTTTCGTAAAGTATTTTTAATACTTCGTCGTTGGCATTTGCCAAGCTTACGGATGGTAATCGTTTACCGTAGCTTATTATGGACGCCAGTAACTCTAGGATAGTTAAATGCACGTTGCTGACCCTGCATCTAAGCGCACGTGTCTCTGGACTAAAATCACAATCACCAATTAGGCTGCCTTATACTTGTGCCCCCTTACCATCAGAACCTTTATAACACATTTTGTTATGATACCATCAGGGCGTCAAAAACCGGCAATGGATAAACTCAGTGGAACTGGATCGCCTGCGCGCGCATTGTTCTCTACGCAGTCCAGAGATCGCCATGTTCGCTGCCATGACCATCGGAGACCATTGCAAGGACCAGGAGGCTGTAAGCGTCCAGGCTTTCAACTAGACTCATCTTTCTTTCGTCTCATCATAAGATCCAATAATTAGAAGCAGCAGAATTAGCCGCGCTCAAAAGCACTTATAAGTACAGCCCTTACTCTCTTGAAATTTAAGTCGTGTTTGTGTAGGTAATATTTCACCAGATTCGCGTAACTACTTATGGTGCCGACTGTACATATTATAGGGACTAGGGATGAGTTGGGTTGAGTGGTGGTCAAACGGTAAGAACAAGAAGGGGAAGGAAATTTCGGCACTTAATTAGTCGTCTTCTGGTATCCTATTTTCGAGTTACGTAAAGTATTTATGATATGGCCTGAAACATTTCTAGGGATTCCAAACTGATTTAACCTTATGCTTATATCATATTGACTGGACACATAAGAGTCCCAAGAGCTCAAATACCATAAATCGACCTAAGCACAGAAAACGACATTATTGATGGCGATGTTGTTGCTACAGCAAGAGCTGAAGAGCAGTATGCTGGTGGAGGTGTGCGAAGAAAACACGCTGATCGGGCCGGACTGCGCGGGCAGCCTTCTAGGGGCAGCTCTGCAGCATTGCCAGCTGCTACATGCTGCCAACTACAAAAAGGAAGGTATTTTCAAATGCTAGCTGCATGCTAGTGCTACGTACCAACTACAGGAAGTAAGATAATTCATAGTTTCTTAGCATTCACGTTGTAGTCCCCATACTAAACAAACGTAAGTACGTTTGGTATGTCAAAAGTGAAAGGGTGTGGTCTGACCCCAAACGCAAAGTAAGTACTTTGCGTTTGGGGTCAGACCACGCCCCTTCACTTTTCTTTATTCCCGTTGCAGACCAGATCCGGATGTACCGCGAGTTTGTAGAAATGGTGTACCCTTCGCAGTACATGAGCCCACACCTATTCAAGCAGTTCATGGTGGATTTAGGATGGCAGTACCAACAGTGTCCAGCACTTTTTAGGTAATATTCAGTAGTTTTTTTCTGACCTGCCACATCACCCCGGTCCTGGTGATATTCGCTCAAAAAAGTATTTTTCTTTTATGCCGTTCCATTGTGAGGTTTAGTATAAATTATTATTATATCAGTTGCGATAGAAGTCTATACCCCATTAAGGAGCCATGTGTTCACGATTTCAGAGCTGCAGATGTAACTAATCGCGGCGGGCTCTCGTTCCACGAACTGCTGTTGTGGACGGCAGCGCTGGAACCAGTCACGCAGCACAGCGGATCCACGGCGGAGATTCGGTGTAAATACATCTTCAGGTACTACTTGATGGCAAGTTAATCACATGGTCTGATGTAAGGTACTATGTACTTGATGACTAGGCTCATGGCCTAGACGTGAACTCAATGCCTAGTTGCTTTGTGGTCACTCGTTGTGTTGTGCGATTTACGTGCTGTTCATTCCTTAAAAATATATATAAAAACCGGCCAAGTGCGAGTCGGACTCGCGCACGAAGGGTTCCGTACCATTATCTATAAAAACGGCGAAAAAATCATGTCTGTTGTATGGGAACCCCACTCCGACTCGCACTTGGCCGGGTTTTTAGTATTTGTAGTTATAGCGGCAACAGAAATACATCATCTGTGAAAATTATAACTATCTAGCTATCGCGGTTCTTGAGATACAGCCTGGTGACAGACAGACGGACGGACAGACAGCGAAGTCTTAGTAATAGGGTCCTGTTTTTACTCTTTGGGTACGGAACCCTAAAAACTAGAACTGTGTCCCAATTTCAATAAGGAGGCTTGTTTTCATTTAATAAGGTCTAGGCTACAGTGATCCCGACAATGTTTAGTAATCCCAACGAGGTCTAATCTAAGATCAGATTAGATCAGATGGCAATTCGTTCTGCAAGCTACTGTTTACACACTATAACAATCAGAAAAATAGATGAAATAAAGCAAGGGAGGCCTTTTTAGCAGGGTTTCCCACATCCTATGAATGAACCTGATGATGAACCTCCAGGTCTTTATGCTTTATGTCTGTTGGTACTCTATGTGTACCTCATATACATTTTTTTATGCAACTGTTAGTGTTCTAAAAAACCTACAAGGACTTGTAAGTGACCCAAAAATATTATTATTCGTCGATTCGCAGATACTTCGACAGCGACCGCGACCTGAAGCTGGACTACACGGAGTTTAAGGAGCTGGTGGCGGCGGCGCGGGCGGCGCGGCAGTTGCCGATTGATGCGCTCAGCGTTGCGCGCGACGCTGACAACGTCTACAGGTTATAATCATCACATCAGTAACCAGGGTTGCGGTTTGGGGGAGGGCTTGACACTGTTTGGGCGGGCTTGACTCCGCTGAGGTCACCACGGTGTTGGTAATTAGTCAAATGCTTTGGAAGCCTGGGCATGACCAAAGAGATCGACTGATGGATACAGGCTCTATCCAAAGATTTACACAAAGATCGGCACTGGCCTACAGGCTACCAATCGGTACACGCCTTCTCCCATGTATATTAAGATTGAACTTGTTTATATGCTTCGATGCTGGTGCATAACACAAACGGTAGCGGCTTAAAAACCCCATTCTCAAGTCCGAGATAGATAGTACGTGTAAAAATTGTAGTACTTACCAATAAGGAACTCAATCCTCATCTCTACCCATATTGTCGAATATTAAGTGATTAAAATAAAATCGACCATGGTAATATTTTTTCAAAGGGCTCGGCGACGACTGCAGTGGCGGTGGCAGCGCTCCGAACTCTCGCTTCTACGTACGGAGTATTGCCGCTGCCGCTGTCGCTGGAAATCGGGGCCAAACCTTAAAGATTGACAAAAAGCAATGCCCGTCTCTTTTCCACAGTATTTCATTTTTAAGAGACATACGTTAACTATCATTCTTAGCCATTAAAAGTTCGTTTACATCAGACAGCTCGGCCTGCAGCCGAACTCGCAGCTGTCGCTGACGGACTACCTGCGCGGCGTCGGTGAGGCGCGGCTGCGCGGCACGAGCGCCATGCTGCGTGCGCCGCGCGGCATCGCTAACTACCTCATCGACTTACAGTAAGTCTGTACAGCCAGTCCCAGCTGTCACTGACAGACTACCTGCGCGTCGTCGCCAACTACCTCATCGACTTGCAGTTAATCTGTGCAATCGTACTTGCAGCTATATGATGACTGCCTTACCTGCACGGCTAGCACGCGACGGCGCGCGAGCTCTCTCGATTTTTCTCGCACTATCCGTCTCTCTCTTATTAGAACACTTAGAAGAAGAGGTATAGTGCGATAAAAATCGAGAGTATATCGCGGCCGTCGTGTGCTAGACGTTCTGTAGCTTACCTCATCGACTTGCAGTAAGTATGTACAATCGAGTCGCAGCTGTGCTGTTAAACGGAGTATCTGCGCGGATTCGCCAACTACCTCATCGACTTGCAGTAATGTACAGACGAGTCGTAGCTGTCTTCCGTAATTGACATTGTTCAGAAATAACTTTATAAGGATGCTCAATCAAACATACGAGTATGACGTGAGTTAACAAAACAAGTAACGGTCTCCCAAAAAAAAAACTAGCCACGCTATTTACTCCGCAATATAAAGCCAGAGTAATGTCAAGAAATCACTAGGATTTATTTGTTAACTTGAGAATCGGTACCGACTGATGTGACGATCATAATGCTGCTTTGGTTAAGATAATTGCGATATAATGAAGAAGTCCGATCTTAATCACTAAGAAAATAATGTATCGATGGAGCCAAGGGGAACAAGCTATTTAACTTAATCATTAAGATCAATGTATAACTAAACTAAATTAATTTTCTGGATACAGGAATATGAAACTAGCTCGGCCGCAAGTCGTGGACAAGCAGTAAGTTAGAATAGTGTTATATTTATTAAATGTTACTATAACGATTAGCAGTAAATAGAAACAATGACACTATTTGTTTAGTTATTTTATGTCCTGAGGTGCTTTGCACAATAGGCTATTCTACGGTTTTTTAAATATATTTTAAAATGTTCGTATAGATTCGATAGTCAACTGGTATTTTTATTTCCTCAAAATAATATCGCTTTAAGCAAATAAATAATGGTTGAAAATTTAACATAATATATGTATTCGGGCCAAAAATGCAGCTGCCATTATCGTGACGTCATAACTGCAATACAATAACAAACCACAGAATACTAAGAAGATATTATGTGCAGAAACATAGAAACGTCAAATGTGTATGTACTTCTAATCTATGCCTTCTGATAGTTCGGAATTTTCATGGATTTTCTAATTAAAAATGAGCTTTCATACTCGTTATCGGGAATATACAATATTACCTATATTGTTCTAATATAGTATCAGAAAATGAAACCGAATATACTTACAAAGCTGTTTTGATTTTTCTGCATTCAGCAGAAAAGAAATCTAAAAAGAACTTTGCAATCATTAGGTACTGCGTCTATTTTCGGTAGATTTGTATTGTCAGCTTTTACAAATCCAACCTCCATCGTAAATGGTGTAAAATAGCGTACCTAAGTCCAAATAATAACAATTTGAATACACAATATAAATATTTTATAACTTTTTGTTGTTGTTTACACCGAAAACTTGTTTTTGTATTTGCAATTTTGACGTCACTCACAGAAGACAAAATGGCGGTCAGCGTTTTCGGTCACGGGGCATACAGATAATAACACTACGATTTTAATTTTGAAATTAAAAATATTTCTTATGGTTTTATAACAAATTAGTATTATATTCGTATTTCCTAAAGTCAAAACTATATAAATAACATACTTTCATAATTGAATTGTGATAGACGAAAATAGCCTATTCAACGATCACTGTTTTTTCCCCTTTCTTTTCTAATACTTTAAGTGTGTTGCCCGCTTAAATACCTAATTATCAATCTTATACGGCTTTGTAAAATGAGGCGAGAATATGTAGAATTAAAACTCAACATGTGATGCGATAGAAAAAAATGCTAGAACTTGGCAGCTACTCCACCGTGCCTATATTTAACGTTGCAGACAAAATGTACCGCTGCCGCAGATAACGAAGATTACGCCAACACGTTGTGAGTTTTTTTTATAAGTACCCCAATGGGGTTAAAATAACTAGCGTACCTACAGCTTGCGGTGGTACCGGAAACTCAGACTGGCGCTATCAAATTTCCTATTGACTGCGGTGATTGCGGTGGCAGGCTGCGCCAGTGTGATGTGGGCTTTATATGGACGGCCGTAGTAACTCCAAAGAAGTCACAATGTCACAATGCATTGCACACCCTTTATTGATTAATATAAAGCAATTGCCGTATGACAGAAAACCGGACAAGTGCAAGTCGGACTCGCCCACCGAGGGTTCCGTAGTTATTAATCTGAAACCTATAGGGTATCTACATATAAATGTACCCTATAGGTTTCAGATTTTTCCCTGTACTTGTAGTATAAGACGATATTACTTACCAAGTTTCGTAGTTTAAGGTCAACGGAATAGTACATTACTACGGCGGCCGGGAAGTAAGGGGTTGCCGGCCGAGTATTTATAGACGGCCGAGCGTAGCGAGGTCGGATAGTTATGAGGCCGACAACCCCTTTTCACGCCGAGGTATGTATAGTGCTTTTCTCAAACTTTAATTTTCATGGCTGAACGCCGTGATCCTGTGCCACAAATAGTGGAATGGAAATTAAAAAAAGACCATCTTGCCGGCCTAGGCCTCCAATTTTGTATGAAATGCCATTACGTCTCTCGTCTCGCTGCGCCCGAAACGTGACACTTCGAAGCCCACTATGAAGAACACAACGTCAATATTTCATTGCATGTTTGAGAAAAGTATCATATACATTTTGATTCGTTTGTCTTTATCTGTCACTCTGACATTTGTGTTCGTAAGAAAGGGACAAAGCACAGGTAAAAAATGGTTATCCTCCAGAAATACTCATCCTATTTCAAGTTTTATGTCACCGGTATATACTTAAAATGGATTTTCAGGACGGATATGGGCTATATTTAATCCTGCGGGTTTGCCTGCGTTCGCCTACTCTCATTTCCCCACTGCTAAGTTCAATCTTGATCTCGTGTCGACGATCTGCACGGCTATCACAAGCCGGCGCGCGTGCTCTCTCGATTTTTGTCGCACTATCCGTCTCTCTCTTATTAGAAAACTTAGAAAGAGAGGTATTAGTGCGAGAAAAAACGAGAGAACTCGCGCGCCGTCTTGTGATAGTCGTGCAGATGTGACACGCCTTTACCGTAATAGGCATGCATGTTAACTATTTCATAACATAATTAAGTAGGTATGTACCTACTTAATAATAACACATTTCTTTACACGTCCGCGTCCACGTATATTTTTTACTCTCTTTATGCATGGGTTAAAAAGAGATGAGATATCGCGGACGCGGATTGTGCATTACATGGACCGCCCTTAATACTTTCAGTACGCTATAGACCTCGCTATTAGGCTCCGCTTGTCGGCGCTTTCCTCTACTTTCCCATGTTATCGGCTACTAGCGTAGCCCTACGAAATCTTTGGCATTAATGCTTTGCCACTCTTCCCAACAGCCACAGGCATGCAGACAGACAGTGCCGCCTCCCGCCGCACGCAGAAGACAAGCGCGGGCGCGCCGCGCCGCAACGACTACGCCGTCGCCGCCTACACTGTGCGTGTGGGACGCCGCACCAACGAAATGTTGGAGCTGGGCGCCTTTGATGGTACGATCCGCTCAGCTCACGTGCACCTATCATCATCTTAAAGTATTATCTCTCATCAGGGTTGTGCCTTGTTTTACCGACAATTGTTCCATCGAACGTATGATTCGCAGAATTTTAATTTCATAGTAGAGCATTTTTTTCAGAACCAATAAACTTTTCAGGAATGTTATAAAACAAACCTTTATTTTTAACGCAGAGGAAATGCATTTACGCATCCCCTGGGGCCCAGGGTAGCCCATCGTGGAGGGTATGTGGGACCCCTCCATAAGGGAAGGGAATACCCACTAAAACCTCTGCGGCGTTACCCTCTCTGCCGTTTAGGGGGGCACCATGGGATCGCTCTAGTGCATTCTACCACGATGCCCCCTCCGTTATAAAACAAACCTAACCTAACCTTTTTTTTTTACTGTGTGAAAATGCTTTACGCATACCCCCGGGCCGGGGAAGGCTATTTGGGGGTTATGTGGGACTCTCTCCTCCCACCGCCATCCGAGTGATGGTGACTGGAGGAGCATACCCACTAAAAACACACCGGCGTCACCCGCGTTGCCGTTAAGGGGGGCACCATGGGATCGCGAACATTCCACCACGACGCCCCCGGTGGTCCTGGCTATACCCGCGCCAGGACACACGCACCAAAAGAGGGGAAGGTCAGGACGCTTACCCTCCACCCAGACATGTAGGGCCGTGCAATGTGGGTCTCCTACCCACCGGCCCTACTGAGGTAGGACGCGATCAGCGGCCGCAAACCGCGCGCGCGCTCTACCCCGCCGTCTGTGCCGGAGCAGGAGCGCGTCCGCACTGTCTTCGCGCTCCCTCTCCGCAGCCTCCTTCTGCGAGATGACTGTTTCGCAAAAGGAGGCCAAACCTCTAACCTAACCTAATCTAACCTAACCTCTACAGAATTGCTTTTTAGCTATACCTAAAAAGTTAACAGTTTCTGAGTAACAGAAATTCGATAATACGAAAATTGGGCGAAACCATGGATTTGGTGAAACATTTGTCGGTGAAATAAGGGGACACCCTCCCATCTGAGCCATGGTAAGATCGGGCCCGCTTCTCTGATTTCACTTCGTTCTATCCTGGATATCGTCTTTGGCTCGCCACATACAGGCTGAATTCTTCCGCTGTATTCAGCGGGCTGATTCCGACCGCATCACTCAATTGGCCCAATCACCACGCTGAATTCAGCGGTGGAACAAGAACGCGGCGGAATGTCTGTACATTCCGCCGCGTTCTTGTTCCACCGCCGAATTCAGCGTGGTGGCGAGGTCGCCACAGACTGCAGATGGACGAACTCTGTGCTGTGATAGTGCAGACAATTTTGTATGGAGCTGCTACTGTCGGATTCAGCCCAGCTCAATAGTCCGCCTGTCTGTGACGAGTCAATGTCCTAAATAAGTATTGAGCCACCGTAACTTAGGTGTGCCTGTGACCGAAAACCAGGCAAAGGAAGACCAAGTTCTTTATTGTCTACGTATTTCGGAGGCGTTCTTTTAAAATGCTCGCAACGTCTCAGCGACTTACCTCTCATTCCATTCATCAATCGACTGCTCCATGAATCAGGAGCGTTTTCCGTTTTTTATATCGTACGTCCAGCACGATGACCAGATTAGTTAACGTTAACTAAATAGACCACCATTTCTTTAACATATAAACAACTTGGAACTTAGGTCTTAGGCTTCAGTCATGTCCCGAATAACCCGGTGTTGGGGTGCAAGTAGGCGATTGTTTGGTGGAATGAAAAGATAGGGTTAAACGTCAATTGTTATATATTACACTTCTACAATGTTAATAAAATAAGTAAAATGTTAAGGTTAATTAAATGTTATAAAATGTTAGAATGCGATCGCGACGGTGTCATAAAACGCACAGACTTTAGGAAACGACCGCATCGCCAAAGTAGGGCGCGAGCGGCCTGTCACGTGTTCGATGCACATGCACCGAACACCCGGTTACAACTTACCTAACTATTGCTTGGCAGAGGAAGCAGTGAGCCCGTCAACGGTGAACGTCATTGGATGTCGGTCGCTGGAGGTCCTGGGCCCGTCAACAACACCAGTCGTGGCACTCGCCGCCGTGCGGTACTTCGCCACTTCCATACCTGGAGTTCCATCATCGGTGAGTGACTGTAGAACCCTTTGTAAGTGACAGTCTCTTAATAATAAATAAAATAGCCTTTGTTCTGATACTTTACAACTTAAACCGTAAACGGCTGACACTATGTATTTGTATCTGTTTGGCCTTTGGCAAAAGCCTCGCCCAACCGTCTCCATATAGTTCTGTTCCCAGCTCTCCTAGTCTACAAATCGCCTGCCTTGACAGGTCATTTGGTTAATGACAAATATTTATTAAGTAGAGAGGGTCGTTAATGCGTAAGATAATTGGCAAATTTTGTACCTCTTTACATACCCCATGAAGCCTCCTTTGTGAGTGATAAGCAAAATCAGGGTCTAGCAACCCAAGCCAGTAGAAAGTAACTATTCTGATGCCCGATCCACTCTCCACGAGACTACAGCAGAGGGATCGCGAGTACGAGCGTGTGGACGGTGCGCTCCTGTCCCCTGTATTTCGTCGGCTCGCCTCGCTGTCGCTCCGCTTGTCGGTTTTTCTGACGCGAGTCAAAGGACGCAAGGGGGTGAGGCGAGGGAATCAACCACACTCTCGCGCTCACTCACTTTCTGCTTGCTGCTGCCAACTGCTGCAGAGTAACGACCTAGCCTAACGACGCACGTGTTATTTTTTATAATGATGGAGTGGAGTAACGAGGTGTGTTATGAGCATACCTCGTAACGGATGTAGCAAAACCATAGCATTTGACAGTTTGATGTCAGGGTTGGCGATCACGATGAATAATTTATTTACTCTACTGCATACTGCACGTATGATTGATAAGTACTAATAATGATATGATAAGTAAAAATAACCTTACTGACCCTCTTTAGATAAAACCTTGTTTGGTTTTCTATCAAAGAAAATAGATTATTAATATGTCAATGTCATCAATGTTAAATGCGTTTAAATGTGTATGTTATTTTATTCATAAGAGCACGCATTTTCTGGAATTAATACATTATGGAATCTTTATTACTTGAAAATATTGGTGTACTAGAAAAAAACGAACTAAATATTTCTTGTATTGTATGTGTAACAAATATAAAATCAAAGAAAGACAACGTTGTCAAACATTTGGCTAGTAGAAGCCATCAAGAAAAGAAAAGTGGTTACTCTTCACATTTAAATTTTCTTTTACAAGATAAACCAGGATTAAAGGTAAAAGATAACAAAATTTACTGTATTTCATGTAATACTTACATTTTACAAAAAAAATATCACATTGATCATCATTTGGCGTCAGATAAACATCGTAATGTTTCAATACAATAGAGAAGAAGGTTCAGATGGATCACAACTTAAATATAATTCACGATGGTGCCTTTCATACATTACATTCATGGATAAGGACGTAATTATACAGAAGCATAGTTTATTTAAAAATTCTGTGGAGGTAAATAAGATGTTTAGTTAATAAAGATATGTTCAATAACATGTGTTTTTTTTTGTATTCGTAGTACAAGTACATACATAGGTAGTGACAACCCTGACGTACATCTGCTACAGATTTGCCGGTTCGATTACGGGGTATGGTTATGAGGTTCAGATAAAAATGTGCCTTATATGAGCTAACGCCGTCACTTCAATCACGTCCATCTTGTAGAAGACGTAGCGAGCAATTGAATAAATCGAGAGTGTGGATGGCTAGCACTCCTACGGCCTCCACTCACCAAGACTCGTGCCGAAGCGCCTCTAGGAGGCGCCTCGAGAGAGTCTGGATCGGGCATTAAGATACCAATCTCTTTATTTGTGTGACAACGAACGTTAATCTGCATTACTTATAGCGCTCTTGACCCATTGTATCTGAATAAGTCGCGGAAACTAAGCAGAAGACAGGTTTGCATTAAAAATACCACTAAAAGATTGCTAATTATTTGCGTACCTATCTTTCAAACCAAGCGACCATCGCAGGATTTAAAAGTTCTCTTGTTTTTAAAGAGTTCTTAAATATGTCTTATCCAGAAACGTCATTCGGTCGCTAGTAACGTGGCACCAAATCCCGGAAAACCAGCGTTTACTTGGGCCAACCGCGCGGAGGAGGTCGACATGGGCAACCTGATCGTCAAGCTGGCGGATGCTGTGGCCCCCATCTGCGCCAGTGAGCCTAGGATGCTGCGACTGCACTCACCGATATACGCTATAGGTTAGAATATTCATAATCATCGTCATATCAACCGACAGACGTCCACTGCTGGACATATTAGGCCTCCCTAAAAGAATGCCACAATTACGTCTCCTGCACCATCCGCATCTAGCTGGTTAGAACGTTAAGTTGTGTTTTCACAGTCTTCGATATTTGGAGGCGTTTGGGACTTGGGCCAACCGTGGAGGTCGACATGGGGAACCTGATCCTCAAGCTGGCATCCGCGCCAGTTAACCTAGGATACTGCGGCTGTATTCGCCGATATACGCTGTAGGTTAGGACGTTGCTTCTTGTTTTCTCGGAGCGATGTTTGGAGGCGTTATCCTGAATGTCGTGAGAGTCCGCTGGATGCGGAAGTCCAGCAGTGCAAAGCCTTCAACTGATAAGATGATGTTGATCCTGCAGGTTGTAATAACCAGTGCACAACTATGCATTACCGGTGAATCTTCAGAACCAGACCAGTCCAAATCTTTTGAACCCTAAGCTAGCACTCCCGATGTTTTCTCACTCCTGAAGAATGCCAGGTCCTCCTCAGTTCTCCAATTTCTTGTAGCATGTCACTAGGCAAGTGCGTCGAACGCTGGTGGCCGACTTGGGCGGCATTATACTCAACCTGGAGGACGCAATTTAATCGCTGAGTCATTGGCACATTCGCTACACAGCGCTAAAACTTACGAGTAGGTATGTCGTTTATAAACGATACGTCCAAGCATCTTTATGACTATATCCTATCCCATTAACGCTGCTTAATTCACATACAACTTCCTTCTTCATTTTCCTCCAGGCGATCTCCATGGCAACTTAGCCGCTCTACTCGCCATGGAGTCAGCCTTCTGGCCAATGGGACCCTCGCTGGCTCCCACCCACTTCCTCTTCCTAGGGGACTACGTAGACCGAGGGCCTCACGGGTCGGAACTGATCGCGTATCTGCTTGCGGCGAAGCTGCAGAGGCCTCATGCTGTGCTCATGGTACGAGGGAACCATGAGACCAGGGATATTCAGAAGATGTTCACGTTTCACACGTAAGTTTTTTAGAACGCTATTTATGTCTAGTATTGTTTATTTGAATTTGTTAAATATTATAAAGGAAAGCCTTTTTGACATTTGGACCATTTTACGGAAAGTTGTACACGACTTTTTTTTAATTTTGATATAATCGGTTTTTTTTTACTCAGAATCGAGAGCACTTTCTAATGTTATACGAGAAAAAGTGTCCCAAGATTTTTATTCCATTCCGTTACCGTTTCCATACTAAGTTTGTATGGCAGTAACGGAACGGAAAACCGAAAATGATATGTAACATTTTGGACAGTTTTTTACTCCTATTAGGTTCGAAAGTGCTCTCGTTTCTGAGTAGAAAAAACCCGATTATATCATTTAAAAAAAAAAAGACGATTGTACAACTTTCCGTAAAATGGCCCGTTCAATAGGGAAATTAGAGGTTATCAGACCAAATTACCTATCATACAGAATGTCCCAAAAGTCAACGTCACGCCGAAAACAAGTGAAAAAAGTCATACTTGCCGTCTCTACTACTTAAGTTAAAGTTATAAAAAACCTCGCACAATAATGATATAGTTTGGAACAATATGTGACTCTGTGTGACATTGACAAACTTGAAACAAGCATTGCTTTCCAAAGGACTTCCCAGGGTCCCATGTTGTACTGCTAATTTTGTAAGACCACCTGTATGCCAACATGAAAGCAATAAAGTTATTTCTATTTCAGTTCTAAGGGAATATGGTACTTAGTGGGAATACCGTTTATCCTGAATGCATTGTTGCAGCGAATGTATAACCAAGTACGGCGAGACTGAAGGCGGGCGGGTGTGGGCAGCGATCAACAACGTATTTGATGCGTTGCCGCTGGCTGCTGTTGTCGACGATAAGGTACACAGCGACACGTTACTTAACCATTAAAATTTCATAGCTCGTCTGCGGCTCGTTTCGTAAAACCACACTTGTATTTTAATTTTGTTGCAAGTAGGTGGAAGCGCAGAACTGGTCACTGTTGGGAGACAAAAAGAGCCTTGACTGGCAACTAACGTACAGGAAGGCACAAGATATATGACCTGCTCTCGGGAGTTCGCTGGAAGCGGATGGTACAAGATCGGGCATTGTGGCACTCTAGGGGGAAGACTTAATTCCAGCAGTGGACGTCTCTCAGCTGATATAGTGATGTTCTTGATGATGATGATGATGATGACTGTGGTGATAAGAACGTCTTTCGAAGTAATAAGTACCCAGTCAAGATTAATACCATGATCCACAGGTATTCTGCTGCCATGGAGGCATCCCGCCCCCGTGGGTGTGCCCGCTGATATCGGCTATCGATAAGGTCCCCGTGCCTCTGCCAAAGCCTTCGGAACAGAGCTCCATAGCCTGGGAGTTGCTGTGGAATGACCCTGTCAAGTACGTAACTGTTTCTGGCCTGTTACTGTGTCGTTATCGTTACATCTTCGTCAACCCCATGATTTTTAAAACAGCTAGCACAATGGGTTTTATGGTAAAGTTTTTTCACGTACGACATTACCATAAAACCTATCGTTATAGCTACACTGAAGTGGGTAGAATTAAGCAGACTTTTAGCTTACAAAAAGGCAATAATACATAGGACCATAGGTATGTAACATTTACTTTCTATCGGAAGTATATAGAGATAGGACTTGGCGTGCAGGAGAGCCTTCGACATTACGTCGGACGTGGAGTTCGTAGCGACAAATCCATAGCGGGGAGCATGTGAATGTTAAGCAATCGTTTCCTTGCAGACCTCACAAGATCACAGCCACGCAAGCGCTCGAACTGGCTGCCAACGAGGGCTTCGCTGCGAACTCCAAGCGCGGTACGGGACACATGTTCGACCAGAGCGCGCTTGACCGCTTCCTGCTGGTCAACCAGCTGTCGCACGTGCTGCGCGCGCACGAGCTGCACCAGGCCGGGTTCATGGTCAGTCCACTGAATATACTACATCTTGATCCTCTTAGATATGTGTCATCATTCGTGTTATGTTATCATCACCATCATTGCGGTCATGTACGTATGTATGTAAGTACTTTATTGTACACAATAACAGGTTAAAGAATATACATGTCACACAATAGATCAAAGTACAGTCGCCATCTGATATATCGGAGCGGCCAAAGTGCTCACAAATATCTGAACACGTCTCTTTTGTTGAGGGATTAGAAACGTGTTCAGATATCTTGTAATATTATATCTCTCCCTCTCGTCTTATCGAACGAGTGAGCGAAGCGACGCGCATGCTTCAGCTTAGGCCGAAAATCGTTTGTCTATCCGGCGTCCGGTGTCTGCCTCCCTGTTCTCCTCTACAGGACGCATTTCTCAACCAATTCTCGTGAAATTTTGTGAGCAAGTTCGTTTTTTTGTCAAATGAGTTCTTTTTAAAGACAGGCTCGCGAGTATTACGGTTACGGTTCATAGAGCATAGAGCCACTTAGTTAATTATGGTTACTGTCTACTGTGTCCTAAATTGAATTGTCTGTTTTGTGGCAGTGTCAACTGCGCGGGCGGCTCGTGTCGGTGTTCTCGTCGTCTCGGTACTGCGGCGGCAACAACGACTCCGGCGTCGCGCTGCTGGACGACGGGAAGCTACGATTACTCCGCATCGACGCTGAATAAGTCAACAATACGGTTGTCTCACTCTGACTTGCAGGCTAGAGGACCCGTGTAGATACTGCTGACGGACAATAATTGCTCAAAAAATTGTACATGTAAGCACCTTCAAGAGATCACAGTGCGTTGCGTGTCTCGACCGCGCCATGAACAGGTAAAACGCTTGCCGCGCCGTAACTCGCACAATATCGTGGCCTTTGGTGTGAATTTTGTACTGGCAGTGTAAGACTGGCCAGAGCTGGCTGCTATAATAATCAATTTTTGAAGCTAATATATTTTTTTAATCTATGAATGCATGTTGTTTTACTGTTATACCACGGCGCTGGCAAACAAGGCATTGAGCGCCGGGAACCGCCAGGCGGTATGGAAGAGTAATGATGAGGAATTGACGACTAAGGAGCTACACGGCATACCACGGGGCCCGTGGCAAATTCATGGGGGCTTCCCTTCTTCAATGTTAGATACCTACATCTTACCCTAATCCCAATACTTTCAAAAGTATTTGAAAAAGCATTTTACATTCGACTGGATAATTTCAGACTAAAAATGGAATAGTCCGACCCGAACATTATGGGTTTCAGAAAGGCAGATCCACAGCCCAGGCCTGTTTTGACCTGATCAAAGATATTACTGTGTATTAACAACAACACTCCAGTTGCATCTGTCTTTCTCGATATGAGCAAAGCTTTCGATTACGTTAACCATGGTAAACTCCTGCGTAAGCTTGAGACATGGAATAAGAGGAAAAGCTCTTGATTGGGTTGAGGACTACCTAAAAGACAGAATACAATGCATTGAAATTCACAGAATTGCTTATTCAAACAATGCCATTACCAAGAATTTGTATAGGTCTAAATTTAAAACTAATAAAAGCGGGGTTACTATTATTCCTCTTGTATATTAATGATTTATCGAAGGCGACAACACAAAAAAGAATAATGTACGCTGACGATACAACTCTTGTAATAAAATGTAATAATAAATTTTGAACATGACATTAATACCTCATTACAGGACGTAATTAATTGGTTGTATAATAATGACCTTCATATAAATATAATTAAAACGAAATTAATTAAATTTTTATCATATAACTCAAATAGTATACCGTTAAATATTAAACATAATAACAAGGCAGTAGATGAGGTTGACTCTTTTAATTTTCTCGGAATCTCAGTTGACAACCACTTAAACTGGAAGGCACACATTGACAAAATCTGCAACAAACTAGGCCGTTTTGTATTTGCGCTCAAAAGGCTGAGAGACACTGTATCAACTGAAGCAGCATTAACGGCTTACCATGGTTATGTATCATCTGTCCTTGGTTATGGGTTGATATTATGGGGAAACGCAGTGGAAGTGGACAGAGATTTTAAGATACAAAAAAAATGTGTCAGAGTCATAAGTAATTCATGGTGGGACGAAAGTTGCGTGCCACTTTTCAAAAAGCATAAAATTTTTCCTTTGCCTTGCCTGTACTTGAGCGAAATATGTAATTCTCTTAGGTAACATCCCTCGTATTTTAAAATACGTGGCGAAGTACTCGAAAGGCAAACACGGCAAAAAAATAATGAACCTTTTGTATCACCCTCGAAGTCACAAAATTATAAACAAGAAAAACGTGTACAATATGTGCATTGTTATTTACAACCACCTGCCAGAGGAAATAAAGATGTTAGCGGGAAACGCCTTTAAACGCAGTCTAACAAACTGTCTTCTGGAGCGGTGTTTTTATAGCGTTACGCCTTGGCTTGGCCACGACTTTGGACTTAAGCGACCTGCGGCAGCGGTTTTTCTAATTCATTGCGCGTGATCCCAACTAACTACAGTCCGTTGCGCGTCTCGACCGCGCAATGAACAGATAAAACGCTGCCGCAGGTCGCTTAAGACCAAAGTCGTAGCCAAGGCGTTAAGGCGTATCTCGAGCATCAATAGTATTAGAATTTGTAGTATTTAGTTAAAAAAAATTATTCTGCCTCTGACGATTATTATGATTATTTTAATTTATGTTTTCTCTTTGTCAATTTAATTCACACATACATATTTGCACGCTTGCATGCAAGCTAGATACACATGATCGTAATATATTTAAACATCCCTGTACTGTCTCGTGTCTATGCAAATAAAAAAAATAAAAAACCAACCATTTTACGGAAAGTTGTAGCTGTGTCTCGACTTTTTTTAATTTTGATATAATCGGGTTTTTTCTACTCAGAATCGAGAGCACTTTCGAATGTTATACGAGAAAAAAAGTGTCCCAAGATTTTTTATTCCATTCCGTTACCGTTTCCATACTAAGCTTGTATGGTGGTAACGGAACGGAAAACCGAAATGAAAAATTATATGTAACATTTTGAACAGTTTTTTTCTCCTATTAAGTTCGAAAGTGCTCTCGTTTCTGAGTAGGAAAACCCGATTATATCAAAATAAATAAAAAAAAGTCGAGTGTACAACTTTCCGCAAAATGGCCCATCTCTGGCCGTGGGGCCCCTCAGCCAGGGGGCCCGTGGCATTTTGCCCGCTCTTCCACCCCCACCCTATAGTTACGCCACTTCACAGGGCCCGATGTAGACCCACTCGCGTCGGTGAATTGGCTCTTCAGGGAAATCGAAGGTGTCTGTGCAGTTGCGCTCGAACTTATCAAGACCACACACTCAGCTATAATATACTAAAATATATATTATAGCTGAGCGTGTGGACTCTGTCAAATAGTACGCAAAATATATCGTAATATACCGTAAAATGCCTTGCTATAAATATATATTTTGGTATATTAATATATATTATAGCTACGTCTGTGACAGGCTTTATAAAGAGACACTACACGGGCCGATATCGACAGGACTGCACACAAATGCAGGCCGCCGAGTGATTCGGCCCATAAACCCAAATCAAGGTCACTCCATACTAGATTTTCTGTGACCTTGCTTGGCGGTCCTGCCGATTTCACTCGTCTCCAATACACAGTTGCAACACGCTGTTTTATAAAAATTTCCGCTCTTTTCTAGGGTCATCTTTCCCTAGCCAGACTTGACGACCGCTTTAGCCTAGTTGGTAGTGACCCTGCCTACGAAGCAAGAGGTCCTGGGTTCGAATCTCGGTAAGGGCATTTATTTGTGTGATGAGCACACCAATTTAAGTATTTATTTATCTATACAAGTATGTTTAACCTCCTGACACCTAAGTATTTAGTGAGATCACTTGTCACTATGGCCGAATGTACTTTACAAAGCAATAAACAGTTTTTTTTGCAAAGGCCGACACCTTGCAAGTTGAATAAAACATAAACTAAAGATTTCATGAGTTTTCACTAAAACAAACGTTTTGTACTATTATTTGACAAAGTCATTGAACATGTTTGTGTTCAACTATTTTTTGTCTTTTATAAAGGACGTTAGGTCGTTAAGCTATAAATAGGTATGGTTATATTAATCAAACAATGTATTCATAATGTGCATGTAATTGAATGTAATGCCACAAAATAGATGCCAAAAATAATCATATTTTTAACTAATATCTATATAATTAGAAATTGTCACAAGACTACAGAATTAACATGGTTTTTACTTAGACTTTAATTAAATCTTAATAATAAACTTAATCACAACTCAAACAATTTTAACAAAACTCAATACAACTTAATACTTAAACATTATGGAGATCTTTCTTGGCAAATAGGAACAATAATTATTATTTCAGTTGCCTATTTACAAGTATTCTGCCATATTCGTTGATATCTGATGGGTCCTGGATGGATGGCAAGTAAGATGGCGAAGACAAACCTGGTACATCAACATCAAAGGTATCACGTTTCCACATAACAGCATCTTGTGACCGACCTGGACCTTGACTACGATTGCCCCCACGTGTACGAACCCCAGAGCGAGTATGCCCTCTGCCCCGACCTCGACGACCAGTCCTGATGAGGCTACTACTACGACCTCGACCTGGTAAATTACCTCCACCTTCGCTGTCGGAACCGTCGCTCGATTCTTCATCAGCCGAAGATCGGGATTCATTTATTGAAGGTATATACGCATTGAAATCTTCGTCATCGCTCGACTCATCACACTCGGATTGGTTCAGTAATTCCGTAATATCTCGGTCTCGTAACGCTGAAATTAATATATACACTAGTTTTAGTACTAACACCGAAAGTGATCTACATAAGATCAATTCCACATACGTAAAACATGAATTACGGCCAAGGTACCTTTCTATAGGTTTAATATGTTTGCGGTGGTTTTTTTTACTTAATAATGACTTATTTGTCCATAAAAGTACATGATTTCGAAAATAAATATACTGATTTGCAAATTTATAAGGAATAACATTAAAAACAAGGTAATTTAACAGATATATTTTAAGTTTTACTTACTGCGTCGGCCACGTGGCGCCATTGTTGTGAACTCCTGAGCACGCGTCACAATAATGACGGCCACTAGATACAAAATGTCTGTTCAACCCCAAGGAAAAACTATCGCCATTGGTTAAATTTTATTGGCTGCAACGAATCACGTGTCCAGTAACGTTTTCGCGGGAAAAAACAAACACCCGGGAATTGATGCTACGTAAAGGTCGTCCGTTCGTTGTTGATGTACGAGTTTTAAAAGTATCCGGCCTTCAGAGTATGGTCTATTTAGCACTTTGTAAAGGACGCCAGGTGTCAGGAGGTTATCGTCGTCTAGTACCCATAGTACAAGCTTTGCTTAGTTTGGGACTAGGTCGATTTGTGTAAGATTGTCCCCTAATATTTATTTATTGGTCATATATGTGTTTGTTTTGATAGGAAATAAAACAAGGTTTTATTAGAACAAAGTTTAATTATCAGATAGAAATTAGTCATCATCATCATATCAGCCGAAAGACGTCCACTGCTGGACATAGGCCTCCCCCAAAGAGTGCCACAATGACCGGTTCTGCGCCACCCGCATCCAGCGGACTCCCGCGACCTTTACCAGATCATCAGTCCACCTTGTGGGGGCCTACCCACGCTGCGCCTTCCGGTACGTGGTCGCCACTCGAGAACCTTTCCGCCCCAACGGCCATCGGTTCTACGTGCAATGTGCCCCGCCCACTGCCACTTAAGTTTAGCGATTCGGAGGGCTATATGGGTTACCTTGGTTCTGCTGAAATTAGTCAATTAACTCCCAAATATTTATAATCAAGTCAGTCTTCATGATGCAAGTTGTCATAGAAAGAGTGGTAGTCTCGGTGTATGTACTTTTTCAATGACTGCCTTTTTTCCAGGTCTGATCGACTCAAATTCACATACCAATTCGTAGTTTTTGAAAAATGTGTAGTCTAAGTGATGTATGATGTATGGATTTGTCGGTCGAGGTTGTGCCATTAAGTTGATGTAATCGCTAGGAGCATGTATTGGAGCCATGAATAATTTTTCTAGCGTGGAGTGAACACTGTCAACTTCCATCATAGTATGGCCTTTCTCAAGATTGCGCTGTTCGATTTCAATATCTTTGACTTGTGTGTAGTTAAGGAGAGCTGAAGCTAACACTTTATTCCTATTTTGGTAGCAACAACCGTCTGAAATCAGTATAATTTTTTTAAATCCTTGGTCAACTTTGGAATTCATGAAATCTATCAAGGAACTCGTGAATTGACTAGCTGTGACGCCACCATCGCCTTCATGCCACACGTATAAGTGAACTTCTCTATTATTGTTGATATATATTGTAAAGTTATGAACTTGTAGTTTCTGCTTGTAATATATTTCAGAAACTTTCAATTTTGGCGCCAATAATATACTTTGAACATCCATAGTCAACACTAACACATCTGAAGAGCATGCAGATTGTGCTTCTTGTTTTGCACGGTAGGCTTCCTCTTTCATGTCTATATGCTTATCATACACACTTTGTTCAATGTTTCCCTCCTTAAATGCTGTGCATGTGTCACATTGGTCTTTTCGCGGCTTATATATCGATATTTTTTCGCCTTTCAATATGGTACAAAATAATTTACGATGTGCAATCATTTTACCATTAGCTAGACACCATTTTTTGTACTCTTTAAACATGAGTCTTGCTCCTGAACGTGTCCTCGACATACACTCTTTTTGTGCTAGATCTGCAGTAGTGGCTAGGGACCTTAGGCAACATTGATAATCACTCCTTTGCTGAATCTGATCTCCTTGAGGCAGGAGCAACATTTCCAGAGGCTGACGAAGCTTGCATTTTATTTTTTCTTGGATTCGAAGTAATATTCAATTCAGTGTCATCATTCATTCCATTCGATCAAAGTCTGACTGTTCATATCAAGCGTACTAAGTAAAAAGCTTTTGCATACGCTGACAAAGTCCCTATTGCCATTTGGTACTAAACAATCAAAACCGCATTGTTTTTTGGGATTCAAGTTAGCGACCTCACGTCTTCTGAGAACTGGCCGAATACAAACCATATTTTTCAAATAAGCTAGTTAAGCCCCAAAAATAATCAAAAATAAGACGTCTTTGCTCCTCACTTACTGTTCCACAAAGAAAAGTTCTCGGAGCTTTTGCTAAAACCAATTGGTGAGTGCAAGGTTTGGGTTTCATTTCTCTTTTAGCCTTTGTTACAAAATTAAGCACCAGTTTGTTATTTTGATCGTTTTTCTCAATTTTTCTTCGCAAATATTGTTTCCCTATTACTCTTTGTTTTTTATTAAATTGTCTATCATTCCGATAGTCGTAAATATCGACTTGATATTTTTCAGCTGCAGTGTCCCTTAAGAATATAATTTCACCGGTCTGATCATCCAAAATGAAATTGGATCTTTGGATCATTTTGGCTAGGTATGCTTTTAAATAGCCCAGTTATTTCGTCTAATTCCATTAAACTAAAGGTATTATTTACTCCGGTTGCTTCTTGATTTGTGGCAGAAGTTTCAGTTGAGGCTGTTCTCTGACGCTGAATTAACGAACTATCGCTCTGTTCTTGAGGTGCAGAGGCAGGTGATTGATCATTGTTAATACACCTTACTTGAACTCGACGCATTCCGTAATGCACTATGGTAGGAATAAAACTGACATGTGCAAACCAAACCTGATAAGTGTAATTTGCATACATTTACAAAAGTCACAAGTGTTTCTTAGACACTTGTCTATTATTTCAAAATGACCAAAATACATGTCATAATTGGTATTGTGGTAATAATGCAGTTTTTGGCGAATGGCACTTTATTTGTCGTGGCACTATTCATTTTATTTACTTTTATTACAACTTGAATTTTCCTAATTTGTATTTGTATTAATTTGTGTTTGGGGAATATTCCCGGGAAATTCCCGTACGGGAATATTCCCGTTTCCGGAAATATTCCCCGGCACATCACTACTCCTGTCAGCTGTCGAATCTGACGTTAGTCCAGGCAAATTACGGATTTGAAAAACATTAATTTATAATAGCGTTTTTTTTGTAGATTTCATTTTAAAATGTTATTCTAAGATGATTTATTCAAGAATCCTACAAACTTTCCACCCGGAAGTAATTATGTAGATTTCAATGAATCATGCATTGTCTTTTTTTGTACGATTTATTTTGAATATTATAGAGAAGATGTAAATGAACCAAAGTAAAGCCAAAAATATTTATTAATGTTTTTTCTGACTTTTCAGAAGCTAGTTAATTTATCATTTTATTGATGTCTGAAATTTTGTCGGATTTTGTCGCTGGGTAACTATTTAATTGATAATATATCCGTTACACATAAAAAATAAGCTATTATAAATTATTTCCAAAATTGACATTTTTTCCATACAAGCTGTCAGTTCATTGACTGGACTACGTGCTCTGCGCTATAGAAGTTTCATAAATCACTTTGCATATATATAAAATCCAAACAACTCTCATCGGGGCTTCGGTTCGGTCCCTGAGAGATATCTCTATTGCTATGACTTCTGCAAGTATGCAAACGCTCACCGCCAGTATATAAAACTTGTAGGCAACCTTGTTACCTTTATCTATTCAACTAGTATCAGTCGATAAATTGTCTTGGGTGGGTATCATTAATCATGTGTTAACAAATATTGCATCATTCCTATATCTTTATCCATTCTTACCAGAGTCAATACATTTTCTTTATTATCTACCTATGTAACTATACGTTTTTTCTATAGATATAGGTTATAAATAACTCACCTAGAATATAATGTATACAGCCTGTGACATTTTCCCAAAAAAATATAATAATTACCATTTCTAATTTTCTCGAGGAGCAATGTACATATTATTTGACGTTTCAGAAAGGCACCGCTAGTTACAAATGTTACTATTAGTTGTTAGCTTTGTTACCGATACATTGCGTGGTAAATATAATTTGTATGAAAAAAAACCGCCTTTGTTAAGGGGCTTCCCATACGCCAATGACCTTCGATCTGAATACCTTGGTTTTCTAATATTTTTTGTAGCTTATTATATTAACAACAACGGCTTTAAGCAAAATAGTATCCCATATTTACTTCAAAGTTCATTGTTTTCGAGATATTTGGCATCAAAGTTTAAAAATTTTAGGCCAAAAACTGGTTTTCTGGCCATAACTTTTATGTTAATTAGTAAGATTACAAAAACATATCAAAATTATAGGTAAGTTCAGTACCTAGTCTAGCCATAAGTTCTGTTACTGGCAGTTAACAATGATTTTAAGAAAAATAATAATTCGAATTTCGAATGTTGTGTTTTGACGTAAGTACTTGGATGTTTTTGCCACCATTTATATACAATATAATATTAAAATAAGTAAATTAATAATGGAGTGGGGTGTCAAAGAAAATAGAATTGCTGTGATTGCTCTGCATAAGGTAGGAATGGAGCCGTCCCACATTTTTGAGACACTAAAAAAGTTAGAGATCAGTCGAATGTTTGTGTATCGTACCATTCAAAGATACACCAAAACGTCCTCTGTCGATGACAGTAAAAGATCTGGCCGACCACGTACTGTTAGAACAAAACAAGCCGTTAATGCTGTAAGGGCCAGAATTCGCCGAAATCCCATAAGAAAACAGAAGATCCTTTCTAAGGAAATGAAAATACCACCTAGGACACTTTCGCGTATAATCAAAGATGACTTGAGTCTTGCAGCTTACCGACGATATACAGGACATATGTTAAATCAGTCACTAAAGGACAAGAGAGTTGAAAGATCAAAAAGCCTTTTATCTCGATACGCACATGGGAAATATAAAAATATTCTTTTCACGGATGAAAAATTTTTTACTATCGAGCAGCACTACAACAAACAAAATGATAAAGTGTACGCACACAACTCTCGAGAAGCTAAAGAGATAGTTGGAAGGATTCAGCGAGGTCATCATCCCGCTTACGTCATGGTTTGGTGGGGTGTGTCGTATCAAGGCGTCTCTGAGATCCATTTTTGCGAAAAAGGAGTGAAAATTTCAGCTAAAGTGTATCAGGACACGATTTTAGAAACAGTAGTTAAACCACTAAACGACACAATGTTCAAAAATGTACACTGGACCTTTCAGCAGGACTCAGCCCCGGGTCATAAAGCTCGCACCACCCAGATTTGGCTGCAAAGGAATGTTCCGGACTTCATCAAGGCAGATGATTGGCCCTCTTCCAGTCCCGACTTAAATCCCCTGGACTATAAATTGTGGTCAGTGTTAGAGGACATGGTCTGCTCTAAACGCCATGCCAATATCGATTCTCTAAAAAAATCTTTGAAGGTAGCAGTGGCAAATTTCCCAATGGATACAGTGCGTGAATCTATAGACGTGTGGCCGGATCGTTTGAGGGCGTGTATTAAAGCTAAAGGCGGGCATTTTGAATAAAAAATATATTGTTTAGAAACCTTATTAACTTACCTATAAATAAACATTTACTTATGGTAAATTAATTACATCCTTTTAAAAATATGTTTCATTTCATTTGTAACAGAACTTATGGCTAGACTAGGTATGTATGAGTAGGTATGAGTTTCGAGTGTATAAACGTTTTAACGAGGATAGCACACGAATATTTTTACAGACCTTTCTTTAAAAATGGATAATTAATTCTGTATTAACCTTTTTCAAGTTATTCAATATCAAAAATGTTAAACAGGAATCAAACTTTCCCATATCTGCACCTGGAAAGCTAGCTTCAATAAACCGAGGACGAGTGTCGAAATGAAAACTACTAAATTTCGTTGATTTTTGACGGGAGCCCCTTAACTACAGATACCAATTTATGTTCATTAGGTACGGCTTATCCTTTCAGCCCTTAAAATATATGTTCTTATGAAAGTCACACACTATATGGATGCGTGGGTGTTGTAGGTATAATCAAATCAAATCAAATACTTTATTTCGACCAACAAGGATCATACCTAGTCGGTCCCAAAGTTCTGTCACAAATGAAAATAATGATAAAAACAAAAGTAGCAATCAATTTTTAATAAATTATATACCGATTTAAAGTACATTTAATAAAGAATTAAAATTACTCAAAATTATTCAAAATTACCTCCTTTGTTTTTAATACAGGCCCTAAATCGGTGCGGCCAGTCGTCTATCGCAGCACGCACCATTTTCATATCTATCTCAGTGACTGCTTTTCTTAAAGATGACTTTAGGCTCTCCAAATTTTTATGTGGTTTAGCACAGACCTTCCCCTCTAAGACCTGCCAAATTTTATAGTCCAAAGGATTAAGGTCCGGACTAGAGGAAGGCCAATCTTCGTGTCTTATAAAGTCGATTTTTTGACGGTCAAACCAGGCTTGAGTGGTCTTGGCTTTGTGTGCTGGCGCAGAATCCTGCTGGAACACAAAATTATGTCCCGAAAATAGCGTGTTGGGCAGATCTTTGACAACCTTATCCAAAACTGTCTCTTGGTATACTTTCGCACTGATTTTGACACCTTTTTCGTAAAAATGAACCTCAGTTGGCCCGTAATAAGATACACCCAACCAGACCATCACTGATGATGGATGATGCCCATGTTGCACCCGCGGAACTCTTTTTCCTGCTTCTTCAGAGCTCCTAGCGTACACTCTATCATTCTGTTTATTGTACTTCTCTTCAATATCGAAAATCTTTTCGTCTGTAAAGAGGATATCACGGTGTCGATTTTTCGCGTACCGCTTTAACAACTTCCGGGATCTTTTAAGCCTTATTGTTTTTAGACGGGCATTAAGTAAGTGCCCACGCTTTTTTTTGTATGCTCGTAGACTAAGATCTTCGTTTAAAACCTTTTTGACGGTTTTTCTACTGACACCCATCTGCAAAGCCATCAATTTCTGTTTTCGGACAGGATTTCTTGCTATGCGCGCCTTGATCGCTTTGATCACTGCTGGTGTTCGTACGGAGCGAGGCCGGCCAATTATTTTCTTGTCCTCAACACTGGAGACTTCATTGTACCTATCAATAGTACGGTACACAAACCTAAGCGTTATTTTTCAATTTTTGAGCAACTTGAAAATCGTACTTGGCGAGTGCCCACAGCGGTGCAATGCTAAAACAGCTATTCGGTTTTCTTTCAATGTCCACTCCATCGTGAGAAATTGCAACGAATGACTGTTTTTTGTTTTAAAATAATTGTCAAACATTCAAAAATGGAATGCAATAAAATTTTCTTAAAATCATCTTCTAAATTTAAAAATAATATGCCAGTGACAGAACTTTGGGACCGACTACGTATACAATACAATAGCTACATTATTAATACAAAATTATAATATTACATTATTTAATAATGCGATAGTAATAATGCAGTTTTTGGCAAAGTGCGATAGATGCGGCTTCAAATGTTATTACAGAATAACAAAAAATAAAAAAAACGTTAAAATGCACATATAAGGTTTGGAAAGCGCAACGACGATATGTTCCTCTGCATCATACGTTACAACACATGTACTTCTCTTTTTCGCTCCCGGTAATAAGCATACCGTCCTGCTCTCATTTGATACCCATTATTAGTGTGTATCTGCAATATTCGCAGCTCTTCATGTGTGCCTGGCCATTTTTAAACACGGAATTTCATATAGACAACGTATCTACCTCTTTTTAGGGTTCCGTAGTCGACTAGGAACCCTTATACTTTCGCTTTGTCTGTCCGTCCGTCCGCGGATAATCTCAGTAACCGTTAGCACTAGAAAGCTGTGGTACTAATATGTATATCAATCACGCCGACAAAGTGGTAAAATAAAAAGTGTTTTTATTTTATTTTATTAGGGTACCTCCCCTATACGTAACGTGAGGAGTGTATTTTTTTTCATTTTAACCCTAACGTGTGATATATTGTTGGATAGGTATTTAAAAATGAATAGGGGATTGCTAAAATATTTTTTTGATAATGTTAATATTTTCGGAGATAATTGCTCCAGAAGTGAAAAAATATGTGTCCCCCCCCCTCTTACTTTTGAACCATGTTTTAAAAATAAATAAATGAAAAAAAATCTCAAAAGTAGAACTTTATAAAAACTTTCTAGGAAAATTATTTTGAACTTTATAGGTTGAATAGTTTTTGAAAATATATAATAATAAAATACAAAATAATTTCTGAACTAAGTTTGTAATTTAACTGCATAAGCAGGTGTTTATTGTACCTGTAATTTCTACAAAATCAAAATGAAATAACGTGCTTTGAAAGCGCGTTATTTCATAAAGTATCATAAAGTAAAAAAACGGTGAAAATCGGTTCACGCAATAAAGAATTATCCCATAAAAATCATCTTCCATACTTTAAGCTCGCACGCAATAGTTTACTTAATTTGCCGATAGATGTCGCTGTATGTCGGGTTTTAGGGTTTTATACTTAACCCTTTCACCGCCACAGTCGGCCATAGCCGACAACGCAAAATCGTGACTACGACGCCAGAGACGGCGCTGGCCGACAAACATTTTTTGATGAATACCTATTGAAAAACATCCCATTTTTATGGTGGCGTTATTTCTTTACCCATTTTAATTTTACCCCCGTGGCGTCAGTGGCACAGCGTATTGCTTCGCCGTCGGGCGGTGAAAAGGTTAATATGTCAACTCAATGTAACAAATAGCCCATTTTTTTTAACGCTTAATAAAATTGTTTATCCGTACAGACGTAGTAGTTACCCACAGACAGACAGACAAACAATTACTTTATTGGTTTATGACTGACTATAAGTATTAGTTTCAGTAACACCACGTTTTGCAAGGTAGATACCTAACCCCGAGCCCTATCAACATTTAACTTTCGTACTATCTAAACAGCATAGCATAGTATAGTATAATATGTCCAGAATGTTTACATCCCATATTGAATGTTCGGATCGTCCCAGTTTAGGCGAGGAACACACGAACGCGGCGCTCGAGTTGCCTTAATATTAAAATCAAATCAAATCAAATTTTGAAGTACTTACTGGTTAACACAGACATGTAAAAGTACCATCGACAACACAGTTAACTGACCATCCGTGTACTTTATATGCATTGTAATAAGGTTCAATATAAATACAGGATGGTCAGTTAACTTTATTTAAAGACTATCTCAATAATCGAAGTCAGCGCGTAAAAAAATGATTATCACTTAAGCCAGGGCTCTAGTATTTCATATGGCGTCCCCCAAGGCAGTGTGCTGTGGGACCCACACTGTTCTTGATATATATTAATGATTTGACCGACATGATAAGTACAGATGGTAATTTGTTCTCATACGCGGATGATACAGTTATTGTGTCTAACGGAAAAACCTGGCACAATGTTTATTACGCTGCTGAAACTGGACTAGAAAAGTTAATGAATGGCTCAAATCTAATCTACTAACAATTAATACTACAAAAACGAATTATACCTGCTTTAGAAAAAATATAAGTATCCAACCGCCCAATAATTTAAATCTTCAAATTCACTCGTGTAGTTCCTCCATTTGTAATTGTCCCATAATCGATAAAGTTACTTCAACCAAATATCTTGGTGTCATGATTGACCAACGTCTTTCATGGCATACACATATAGAATATGTTAATAATAGAATCCGGAAACTGATATGGATATTTAAAACATTAAGACATGTCGCGTCAAAGAAATTATTAAGCCTATACTGTACTCTAGCCCAATCCATCATGTGCTACTGTATCACTGCATGGGGTGGAGCAGCAAAAACAACATTTTTGAGGCCAAAGATGTCTTATCAAGATTATGTATTTTAAGCCGTATACATTTCCAACCAGCGACCTCTATAGCACTTCAGAACTACTTACCATGAGAAAATTATTTATTTTACAATCAATACTCAAAGTACACAAATCTTTGACATACGTTCAGTGGATCGGATTAGTAACAGGAAGGCGCAAATACAATGTTGCTACGGTTCCTGCATGTAAATCTCAATTTGCAATGTACCAATTTTGTAATATTTCTACTCGTCTGTATGACAAAATAAATAAAAATGTGAATATTTATAATCTACAACATTATAAATGTAAGAAAAATGTGACGACACTGCAGCACAACCTGAACGGATAACGTACACATGTATTCAAATTCTTTAGAGTAAAAAAAAAAACAACAACAACCACGCATACACACACACACACGTACTCACATACACACGCGCGCACGCACGCACACAAACTTTTCTAATATTTTATATTTCTTTCTGTCAACGTTTTCTGATCTCAAATATAAATAGGTAATGAAAGTCAAATAGTGTTGGTTGACTCGCTAAATTTAAGCCTAAGTTTGTTTTCATATTAAGAACATTGTTATTTTTTGTTAACTTAGCATATGATATGGAAGAGCGGGATCTCCTGTCACAGGTATATGTATACTTACTAGGAGATCCCAACATTTGTGTATTTTACCCATTTTGTTTTACAAAAATAATCAATTTTTCATTTTCATTTTTCATTAAAAAAAACTGGGTTGGCGTTAGTAGGTATCCAATTGTGTTTTGTTTGCGGGTTAGTAATAGAACGTATACGAATTAATGATATATTGCTCATAGTATACATAATTACAATTTGTATAATGTTGCATGGTTAACGTTTGGTAGAACGTGTGTATGTATAATATAATACAATTATATAATAAGTAAGGGTACCTTTTGAGGTTCGGAACCGTGATAAGGTAGTTGGCTAATAAAAAAAAGTGTAATTTGATATTCTTTTCATTTATTTCTAGATTATTTTTATTTAGAAAATTCTCAGGACTATTACTAGTGGAAACGAAATAACTGTGAATGATCATAACTAAGTGTAAACTTACTTTATATTACTGACATTACAAAATACGGTAATTTACAATAGTAATAATTGTTATGCTAGTTCTTGACAAAGATACAGGGGGTATACTTACACGACAATTCATATCACCTTTGGCAAACCAAGCATACCGATTACCTACTTCAAAAGAAACTGCTCATGAAAAGCACATTTATTATATTTACATTGTTTATTACGTTCAAGTCAAACTAAGATTATTTTTACTTAGAAATAAATAGAAAGCGGGATCACAAATCATTCAAAGCCTAAAATAGTTTTTAAATTAAAGGTGCTATTCCGCGCTCTACTACGCACCGCAACTGCCGGCAGGTTTCTAGTTTTACAGCAATTGAATGCTAAATTTCATCGACATTTGAACGTCATGTCACATATAGAGAGACCAAAAATAAATAATGAAATATTCACTCATGACAATATCAAAACCACCCAATTCCTCACACTAATACCAATTCCCCCATATCTTTGTAAAGATTTATAGATATCAGCGAATACTCAGTTTGACCGAAATCCATGGATTTCTGTAAGTTCATATTAACTATCCAACACCGTCCTCAGAAAAGTCGCTTAAGATTCTTGCGTAGCAAGTCCAACAAGGTGTTTCAAGCAAATAATAAGATATTTCATAAATAAAAATTGACTATAGAGGAAATATCTATTAATTTTTAAGAAGTGATGCACATAACACATGTGAAGTGACAGAGGTGTGAGGGAGACATCTCGGTAAGTACAAGTATGTATTAGAAATAGATATTTCAGTTCACCATCTGATTTTATTTGAGGCGATTTTTATGTTGTGATCGTTTTGAATTTTTTGTCAGTCATGAAAATCCCGTAGGCTCTTCTCTTGAATCACTCCGTGGAAATAATTAAAACGAGCTTGGAATTATAATAAGTGGGACCTCTGTGTAGAGGGGGTGTACCGCCAATTACATTAAAATATAAAGAAAAAACAAAATTATGAATTGGCCCATTTATTGATGCGAGAAGAATACAACTGGGGTGGCACGGCCTCAGTCTTTGAAATTATACACATTAAATTACACACGCATTCAACCCAAACTGTTGCTAAACTCTGAAGAGCAACTACTTTGTTTATATCATCGTCAACTTTGCCTGCTGAAATACACTCGAATTTAGTATAAAATATAACGTTTGTTCAAATCATTTCGCATTTGGGTACAAAGTAGAGCTGAACTAATTTGTTGCTGCAAAATTGGACTGTTGCCCACAATATTAACCTTTTGTGAATTCTTCTGTCCACTGATTTACATCTATAGTAACTATAAACATGTGTTACAATTATTTAGATGCTAAATAAGTATAAATTATACATCTTTCAAGTATAAACAAAATAAGTAATTACAAAATTAAGCCTTAATCATTAAATTGGTGTCAATTAAACACATTCAAGTCTCCTCAATTAAATAAAGCGTTCATACACAAACGTAGATTACAGCGAGTTCATTAACTAACAACTTAAGGTGCGATTCCGCTGGCGACCGCAGACGTAGCCCTATTTGATACACCTTTAAGCAAATCAAAGCCGGCTGTGGTAGTCATCTGCCATTGCTTTCGAAAACACACCTTAATAATCAATGGACAGGCAGGGTACCTACTCTAAATCAAAGTAAACATAAACATCATTTAATCTTAAGGTTGTGCAATAAATGATTTTAAATTGTTCATGCTGTCTTCCAGATTTTTCGATTCCTTCCAAAATATTATATTGATTTGTATTACTTTTAAACAAAAGCTTTAAAGGAATTCTAAAAATGGTAAATCGCGTCCTGTTTTTTACCAGAGAAAATCAATACTAATAATTACAGCTTATTCTCTCTGTACATTTACAATGTCGAAGACACGTATAGCTTATATTCTTCAGTTGAATATACACTAAAGGTGACGAGAGCATCGTACTTATGCCCTATTCAATAATAATTGATGATTTGATGACAATAGTTTGGTTGCAGTGTTTTCTATCGTTTTAGAATGTAGGTACATCAAATTTTATAAGTCACTAATAGATTTTTCTGGAGAACTGGGTGGCAAATGAGAAAATATGGCATTTCAGCGAGATACATCGTTGGTGGCGTCACCAAGTTAAAGTAAAAAATGATCCTTTTTGTAACCGATACTATTTGTACGACAAATTAAAGTTGCAAAATGAATTTTTTTAAGTTCTCGTTGACGTCACTAATCTGCGTCTTTTCGACAATGCAAAATAAATAAATGCAGATGTAATCAATATTTTAATAACTGCTTAATTGAAAAACATACTGCAGGTGTTCACATCACTTATATTGTCGCTTCAACACACTGGTTCATTTTGGAAATGTATCACACCATTAAGTCTATTTCTCTGAATATATTATTTGCCCCAATCAAATCATATTGAAACCGTGATTTCTTTGGAAATAATTGGTTTTGGCATAGGATTGTAGAATCTTGTACAAATCGTCTGTAATCGTAAGCGGTGTTCGTTAAAATCTGAATGTATGAAACGTTTGACAAGTTTCTATGGAATGATAGCTGTGGGCGCCACCTCTGACGTTGATCGGTCTGGGATTGTAAGTTGGTGCAACCCGCCCTAAGACGCATACTGCCCTCATAAGTCAAATAGGTATCTCAAAATGAAATGTCACTGGAACATGTAATTTAAAATCTACGTCTAATGACATAACTTACAATGATATTTCATTTTGAGATACCGCTATTTGGCTTAGGAGGGCAGGACTTAAATGTATATCAAGTGTTTTGATGTTTTTTTCTAATGTAGGGACTTTTAATATGCGTCGAATAGAACCTGAGAGACAATTGGTATGCCTTTACGCCACTGAATGTGGTTAGGCCGCAGGAAATAAACCAGCCAAATAAACCAGTTTACTATTTCATTAAAATGTGGGGCGAGTCATCATTTGCAACCCAATATCCACTCACAGTATCACTTCAGGGATAGGGCAAGTTAATTATGAGAATGCTAGCGTTTCACTTCACATATTCTTACCATATGGTTGGGACTCATCCCAACGTCCTCTGAGCAGGCCAGTCCAGTCTCATTGTATAGAAGGGATGAGGATTGATAACCCCAAACACTTCACTGTTACGGAGCGACAATGGTAACCCCCTTAATTTCACTGTTGCACTGTGATTGGGCTACCATGGTAACCCCTTCATTCACTGTTTTACTATGATGAGGTGACAATAGTAACCCCTCACATCACTGTACGCATGGGGCGCCAAGGGCGACTCCTTAAACGGGTCGAGTCTCATTGATGGGACAGCGGTAACCCCTTCACTTCACAGTCACTTCACAGATAGGGTGAGGTACGGTAGCCCCCGGGCCGCGTCTACAGCAGCAGCCGTCCGGTGACGATCTCGAGCGCGGCCTTGCGGCGCAGGTACGGCATGTGCTGCTGCGAGAACGTGTAGGGCGCGTCGCGCGAGGAGAACTCGGCGAACGTGCACGCAAACATGCCGCAGTCGCTGCCGTTCATTTGTTGCGGGATGTCCTGGAACATTTATATTTTCATTGACTATAATTCACCCACTACGGATGCAACACTCAAGATGTCCTTCCTCTAATGTTCTAACTCGACTCGTTTTTTCATTTTCCTGGTGTATTATAGTAGTGGTTATGTAAACCCCACATGTTTTTTTCCCCTACTTATTTAATTTCATTTATTCCTTGATAAAACGTAGTTTTACATGTCAATTTTTGTCAAGATCTTAAATAACATTTATACATAATATTACAACATTTGGGTAAGTATTTCTTAGTTTACAATACGGTATAATTATGGTTAGTTAGTACATTTGTTTATTTGTCAATGTTTCCGGAGGAAAGACATTTTAAACTACCTTATACTATCAGTAGGTTGGGCAGCGAGCCAGTTGAATAGTTGTTTGGCTGTCAGTGTACATACCTATTTAATTCATAAATTCGTTTATGGAATAGCATGCATCGGATGCTAGTTTAATTTTAAGTCTATTAACAAAACACCTCATACTCGGCGCGCTTTTAACATCATGGGGCAACTTGTTGTAAATCTTGGGTCCTATCGAGTGCAGACATTTTTAGGCCTCTGCGAGACGTGTGGCGGGTGGGCGCAGATCACCGCGTCGCCTGGTGTTATAATTGTCTGAGTCACCGCGCGTCGGGAACTGTTCAAGGTTACCTCTCACGTACTTGGCTACTTCAAGGACATACAAGCTTGGGAGGGTGAAAATTTTGGTTTCCTTGAACAGTTCACGAGCAGGATGATCCCACGAGACGTCACATATGCAACGAATGGCTCGCTTTTGAAGTCTGAATGGCCTCTGTCGATTGGCTGTGCTTGCCCATAAATCGATTCCATAAGTTAGGAGAGAGTGGAAATACCTAAAATAGGCTTTTCTTACATTAATGTGATCTAGACGCAGTCTACTGAGTGCGAAACACGCGGATGACAAACGATCGCATAGTGAGTCGATATGGGGACCCCACGTTAAGCCAGAATCAATGAAAAGACCTAAATATTTCACCTCGTCAACCTGAGTTGAGAGTATATATTTAGATTGTGTTCTTTTATTCCGTGAAGTGAGAAGTGCATGATGTTGGTTTTCTCAATGTTTAATAACATACCGTTAGCCGAGAACCAAGAGGCAGCATTTTAACTTAATATTCACAATAAGTATAAGAAATACATGACTTATGACTTGTGTTCCCTTACTTTACTGATGCACTCGAGCTTCCAGCCCCCGTCATCGAAGGGCCCACCCTTCTTGTCCCGATGTTCGTCCCGGAGGTACTGCAGCAGCGCGTTGAGGCACGGCTGGTTGCGCCCGCCCATGCTGTCCAGGTATTGCACCTTCTTGTTGCGGAAGTCCACCATGCTGAGACACCAGTGCACCCCGAGGTGCACGGGCACGATCATTAGGTCGTGCGCGAATACGTCCACCTGTTAGAGTAGAGTAGTTTTATGACTATCACAGAAATGAGAATGATTTTCAAGTGTCATTTCTGTGAGCCAGAAGCAGAAGTAACTATGCGGGCTCTTATTGTCTTGTAATACAGATGTGTGTAGATATTTTCACAGTTTCGTACATGTAGCTGCAGCTGACTGTGTAATATTTATGAACAAACTATACTTGAAACCATAATTAGATTTCATAAAAATAACCTTAAACTTGCCATTACAATTAATGGCAAGGTTAATTTTAATGGCAATTTTAAGGTAATTTTTTTGGAATCTAAGTATGTTTTCAAGTTTATATGATGAATTGAATGTGAGTAGTGGATAGGGGATAAGGTTGGCTTAGGCCTATATACTCTATATATTATAATGCCGGTTATTAGAATCCCAGTAAGAAAATTTATTTGTGTGATGAGCACGAATATTTGTTCCTGAGTCATGGATGTTTTCTATGTATTTAAGTATTTATTTATCTATGTAGGTATGTTTATTGTCGTCTAGTACCCATAGTACATGCTTTGCTTAGTTTGGGACTAGATCGATTTGTGTAAGATTGACCACAAATATTTATTTTTTATATATTTACTAGCTTCTGCCCCGACTCCGTCCGCGTGGAACTTGTTTATATCGTAGCTCGATACAAACTTTCATCCCCCATTTCACCCCCTCAGGGGATGATTTCCGGGATGAAAACTATCCTATGTCCGCCATGTCAAACTATCTCCATACCAAATTTCACCTCAATCGGTTCAGCGGTTTAAGCGTGAAGAAGTAACAGACAGACACACTTTCGCATTTATAATATTAGTATGGATTTATTATAAAGAGGAAAAGTCTGTGACCCGACATCTCAGTCAGTCAGTCTGTGATCGTAGAACCACAATTAAAAAAAAAATCACCTGTGATAGTACATTCTGGATGGTTATAGGCTATATTTTATCCCGCATTCTTTGCTATACGCGGGCGACGCCGCGCGGGCAGCTAGTGTTTTATAATCTGGGATGTTCAGTGTTACTGTACGGCCATAAAATCGGCTAGCAAGGATATGACGTCATCGTCGCTTACAATAATCTGTGACGAAGGGTGATTTCATTCCGGCGTTTATGAACAACCAGAAAATAGAATAACCTTCATAGATAAATCAACATATTTTTAAAGCAACTTTCTCAAAATCTAGCTCTAGTGTGATATCAAACTTCAAGAGTGTACACTACAGAGCAAAGGAAACTTACTTTGTTACACTTTGCTTAGGAAATCATACACAATCAGTACTCGTTTCAGCTGCTGTCAAAATGAGTGCGTATGTTACCTCTTCACGCTTAAACCGCTGAACCGATTTGGATATTAATAGTATCAGTAGTATAGTATATACTATACTACTGATACTATTAATATAAAATTCGTAAACCGGTTTCCGCTAGAATATGTTAGATAGACACTTCTATCTATCTAACATATTCTGACCTACGTACTAAGCATTATTGGTAGATAACCAGCTAATGTAACCACATCAGCGAATAAATTGTCATTCATTAATTCATAAGGAGATCCTAAGCCCCAGAACAATGTACCTTCTTGGTCCACCGCCGCAGACCAGCCTGTCCGCCAGACATGAGCTTCGGGTAGAAGAAGGTGTTGGTCGCGTAAACCTTGGGCAGCTCCGAGCGCTCTTTACTCCGCTGCATCAGCAGGTTCATGTAGAAGTTTATCACTTCGTCGTTCAACCAGTTCAGGCCGCATAGCGTTTGTAGATCGCGTCTGAAAGAGAAACATCATCTTGAAAACTATATTTTAGTTTTCGCTATTCATACTACTCCATACTAATATTATAAATGCGAAAGCGTGTTTGTCTGTCGGTGTGTTACCTCTTCACACTCAAACCGCTGAACCGATTGAGATTAAATTTGATATGGAGATAGTTTGAATCCCGGGGCAGGACATAGAATAGTTTTTATACCGAAATCATCCCCTAAGGGGGTGAAATGGGGGATGAAAGTTTGTATTAAGCTACGATATAACCGAGTTCCACGCGGACGGAGTCGCGGGCATAAGCTAGTATTATAAATGCGAAAGTGTGTCTGTCTGTCTGTTACCTCTTCACTCCCAAACCACAGAACCGATTTAGATAAAATTTGGTATAGAGATAGTTTGAGTCCCGGGGAAGCACATAGGATAGTTTGAGTCCCGGGGAAGCACATAGGATAGTTTTTATTCCGGAATTCATTCCCTGGGGGGTGCAAGTTTGTATGGATCTACGATATACACGAGTTCCACGCGGACAGAGGGGCTACCGCGAAGTGAATACGAACTTCGTTCGAGTATCTCCCTCTCTGTCGCTCGAACGAGCAAGTGCCACAGAGAGGGAGATACACGAACGAAATTCGTTTTCGTTTCGCGGTAGGACCTCAGAGTCGCGGGCAGAAGCTAGTAAGGAAGAGAAATAAGTAGTGTTTTCTGGGAAAAAGGACATTTAGGGTCAAATTCGACCTGACAAATATACTATATACCTATGTATTATACCATACCTGTGTATTCTCAAATTGAATTTCTCTATAAGCAGTTGTCCAGACGGCCCGGGCCCTATGGCCCTGTTTACAAGTTTCTCTTGCTCTGGAGTCAACTCAGGTAGCTCCACCGTCGGCTGGGGCTCCTCGATAAGACTCTCCGGTATGCTCAGCTCATATTTCAGCTTGTGCTCTAAATGCGCTAACTTCTGCTCATAGTTAACTTTAGATATGACGTCAGATTCGAACCGAGCGTCTTTGAGTTTCTCCTGTGTTTCTTGCCTTTTCTTTCTGTATTTGGCGTCTAATTTCGCGAGCCAGTCTGTCGATGTTACGCCATGATCTCTATACGAGTCTTTCAACGTGTTTATAGGATCGATTCTAGCTGAAGATGACGTGGAAGACTCTGAGGGTACTACCTCTATTTCGGAATCTGAAGAGTTGATGGATGCTACAGTTATCGGATCGTATTCTTTAGATGCTTCACCCTCTCTCTCTGCTATGAGACCTTTTTCTACTAATCTTATTTCATTTAAGGATTTCCTCTGCGCTTTCTGCGTAATCCGGAACGACGCAGAATCGTCAGCTATGTTAATTATATCTATTGGCTTGGAGAACGTCACTGGCTTGGTAGTACCCGCTACTCTTCTGATTAATTCCTGGTAATTTCTTTTCTCATCCAGATTGAATACTTCTGATAGCGTTGATCTGATGTTCGAGCCGTTGGCATCGAGGAGTCTGCTCCGAGGATATGCTGAAGGCTTCTGTGGCTGCATCCATTTTGGAATAGCTGTTCTCTTGTATGTTTTCATGATACCGGCTGGGGCTTTGAACTTAGTGTAACTCTTAGGTGATTGGTGTCTGTCATTTAGTTTTCTACTTATCCTGTAGTATGGGACTTCTTTAGTGGTTTCCCTTCTGTCGTTTTTAGTTACGAAGAATTTGAAGGGTTTAGCTGAAGGATCTGAGACTTTTTTGACGAATATGACGTCGTTCTCACTTTCCTCCGGATCATGGTCGTCGTCTTCGAGGTCTATGTACACTTCAGGTTTCTTTGATTTTCCTCGCTTGCGCTCAACCCAAGTGACCTGGAATGACAATGTTTGTGAAATTATGCAGGCTCTGCGACTAATTTTGGCTGTAACACTTATTGAGCAACATTCAAATAGTGTATTGACTCCAGAAGCAACAAGTTGCAAGAAATTAAGCTGTATCTCTCACTTTTGTTAGACATTACAAATTCCATAGGTAAAAATAAGGTTTTGTAAAACATTAATTTGTAATAGCCTGATTTTTGTGTATATTTATTTTAAAATGTTATTCTAAGATGTTTTATTGAAGGATCCTACAAACTTTCGACCAGGAAGTAATTATATAGATTTATGCATTTATTGTGATTTATAGAGCAAACATAAACTAACAAGATAAAGATTTCCAAATTTGTAACATTTTCCATACTAGGCCAATAAAATGACAGGACGTTATTAATGAAGAAAATCCCATACAAATGGCTTCAACCAAGTTTGCTCAAGCTGGATGACTGCGCTGTACATTATGGCCCTTTGGCGATGATCGTTGATCTGTGATCGTCTATAATCGGCACGATCATCGTGCGAGCATCCGCACGATCATCTGTAGTAGGCAATTCCCTTTGATGCGTGCCGGAAAAACCATTCTGAACCGGTCTTGACATTGGATGTCCAGCAGTAGTCCATTTTATAATAAAAACCATAACTCGCAGTTTTAAAAAGTGACTCAGGAGACCATGGTCACAGAAAATAGTTAACAAGATACATCAATGCAGGTAAAATGTTTAACCATTTTTTGCTTTATCATATCAAAAGTAACTTCTTTAAGCTACAGTATTTCAGTCATGAGGCTGTCAAACGGCAGTCGTGGGTTGGAATTCCGGCTCTTACCAATGAGTTTTTCAGAACTTGTATACGAAATATTTATTGTTAGCTTTTCAGTGTAGGAAAACATTATGAGGAAACCGGTCTAATCCCAATAAGGGCTAGTTTTACCTCTGGGTTAGACGGTCAGATGGCAGTTGCTTTAGTAAAACTAGTGCCTATGACAAATTTTGTATAGCGCTTGGAGGATGAGGATGATGTAAAAAGTAACTTATTTGGGATCCTGCTGTCTTATTATCTTCACTAGCTACTCGTTGGTTCAGGTAGCATACCGCTAAACTCATAAATAAAAATGCCTATTCTATGAATCACAACTTTCTGAATATTTGGACATAAAAATTACAACACACAACAGCTTCCATGCCAATCTGCCATGTTTAAAAAAAAAAACTGCTATAACATGTGTATCCTTATATATAACAATTTACCTGACCTCATTAAATTAGAAAATAGGAATATATTCAAGAGGAAATTAACTGACTGGTTGCAATGTAAATGTTTTTATGGTGTTAAGGAATATATGATGAATAATGTAAACTAGTGTCTAATGTTATTATTTTTTACTTTTTATTTTATTTAAATTTATCTGAATAATTGACTGCTGTAATTGTAATTAATCATATAATACTGACATCGTAATTGATAATAATAATAATAAATGTTTGCACATCTGCATGCAAGTAGAATATGTACATACTTACTTAGCTTTAAGACCTTATGTTACCATATTCTGGCAAATAAATATTTGTATGTATTTGTATAACAAAAAGAGTTAATTTGATCCTGACCTATGTAAACAAATAATGTGATGCAAAGGGCTAACAATTCCCTTGTGGTTTTATAAGTTTTTGATGCTTATTCACAGGGAATATGCTATGCACCTAATTAGGATAACCTGGAGTATGCGTTTATATTTTTGAATTAGGAACTTTTTGTCATTCAGTTAGTTCAAAGTTAATTGTGAAATTTGCACAAAATGTTGTATGTAGTCTTATGAGGTTAAACAATTATGTACCGCTACCTTACTCACAACATGCAAATAACAATAAAAACATTATTGTACCTCTTCCTCCTCATCATCATCATCATCATCGTCCACCACAGCATGCATCACCGGCCGCACCGGGGTGTGCATCCGGGGCTTCCGCAATGGTGTTGCTGGCCCATTGCCTGACACATCCACTAACTTCACCGGCACACTCCTTCCTCGCCCGCCTGAGCGGGTCAACTCCAGCGGCGTTGATGTGCTTGGGTGCCCACTCTCAACTTGTATAGGCACATACCGAACATTCTTTTCCTTCTTTTCCCAGGTGTCTAAAAATGACTGCACTGTTATGAAACTATACACGATAATATGATAAATCAGGACAGTGAAGTTAAGCTCACCATTAGAAGACATAATGTCGGGAAAATTAGTGTTCCTCAGCTGCTTGAGCCGCTTGAGCGCTGGTCCCTCGTCCAATAAAACATCGTCATCGGTCCTGCAAGAGAACACGCCGTTAAAACGGATTCTGACGCGCAATTTGCATCAAATCTGAAGTAACTTACTTCCAGAATCTCGAGGCAACTTTTAAGGGTATTTTATACATATTTTCTTCAGTATTACAGCTAATAAGAATGAGTTTTCACGGTCTTTGCCGCCATAACTGAAACGTTGTAAACAAGTGTCATACCTGTCTCGTTTGAAGCTTGTCCTAATGGCTGGATCGTCTTCATCACACCAACCTAGAAGATTGCGCACATAAGCCACAACGGACTTCATCTTATTAAAATTATGATTCCATCACCATTTGGAGGTTGTATTTCTGTTTAAAATGCTAAAACAACGTTCGACAAAAAGAAAAGCACAACGGCACCGATATCCACCGATTCGTTTCGTTCGACGTTCAGTTTCGTTGACTTGACGCTAATTGTAATTACATGTCGTGAAAAACCGATTATTAACAAAAAACCGGTTTTGAAGATGGGGTCAATGGCGCGGTTATAACAGTGACTTGAACAGACTTTATTCAAAGGCGTTGTTATTAACCATAGGTGAGGTGAATTTTGAATGATGAATTGGGTAGAGTTGAGTTGAGGTAATGAGGTCATTGAGGTAAATACGCCGCTAAACTGTCAAATGTTCATGATCTGATTAGATTAGTGATTAGTGCTGGTTTTTATTTTTAATTGAAATAAAATTAATATATCACTGCAATCATTATAATATTTAGGGGAAGGCCATCTTTAGTGCTTTTTAACGGAACTTCCTGTCACTGAGTAACAGTAAAAGGTTATCAAAATGTTGCAACCAGTGATGCATGTTTTGAAACAGAGAAATATAATTTTAGCCTCTGGCTCGCCGAGACGGCAAGAGCTAATAGAGAATATAGTTAGTATAATAATTTAATGTGACTTATTTGTAAGAAAAATACCGTCTATATACAGTTTTGTTTTAGGGATTGAAAGTAGGGTTGTGTCCATCTCTGTTTGAAGAGAACCTTGACCCAAAGAGTTTCAAGAGTTTTTCTGAGTTCGTGGAAGAGACGGCGCTACAGAAGGTTCTAGAAGTAGAGGGCAGACTAAGAAACCAGGGCCAGATGCCGGACATAGTGATAGGAGCAGATACCATGGTGACTATGGATGGAGAGATGTTCGGGAAGCCCACATCTGAGGCGGACGCGTTCCAGATATTGTCAAGGTTATTAGGTTTGTTGGTTTCGCATAACTCAACATTTTTGTTATAATGTTGAGATCAAGATAATATTTCTGACTGTTGAAACAGATTTATTACACAATTTAAATGTACATAAACCCTTAAGAGCAAAGAAAATGGGATGCACATTGTAGCCACGTGGTTACAATTTGTAAACAATTTCTATGCACACATAAGTATGTGCTTGTATGTGTGGTAAAAGTGCCATTACAGCCTACTTGCAGATAAAAAAAAATAGCTATAATTTAGCTGTACCTAAAAAGTTAATGGTTTCTGAGTAATTGATGAAATGAAAATTCTACAAAACATACATTAGATGGGACAATTTTCGGTAAAACAAGTTAAAACCTTTCAGGATAATTATCAATCATATATTGTTAAATAACTTATTAACCATAACTCAAATAGAACTATATTTATTGTATTTTATTAATAATTTTTCCAAGAAATGAAAGTTGCAGGGAATGCATAAGGTGAAATTAGGTAAAACATTCAAGCCAGTATTTTATTATACCATAATTTTCCAATCCTATTAAATACTCATTGCTATACTTTGGCAGGTTGTCCGGCCAAACACACACAGTGTACACCGGGGTGGTGGTGAAAGCACATGACAAAACTGTCAAGTTCACTGAGAAGACTAATGTCATATTTGGCAAGATGGATGAGGAACAGATAAAAGGGTATATCGCTACTGGAGAGCCCATGTAAGTTCATGTTTCAATATTCAAATGGTATTTAATATTAATGACCACAATGGTGGTAAACAAGCATAAGATCTCTTTCTGATGGTAATGAGTTACCGTGGCCCACAGATATAGATATACTAGATAACCTAAACAGCTCAATCTATATGAAAACCGACGTGTTACATTTTTCTACCTACTGTGACATCACTCGGGCGAATTAGTGATGTGAATTCCCCGTTGTCCGCGCAAAATCGATTCTGCAATAAGGCATTTTCTTAATAATCACGGACAACCGGCTACCACAACAGACGCGCGCGGAATGTCAGTCGGAGTGCCAACGCGGAGACTGAATTCGGACACGCGAAGTACATGCATTTGCGTGATCTGTGTATATATATATCTGTGCCATAGCTTACGTATGCGTGACACTTAGGAGAGTCACATGCATGTCGCAGATTCTTTAATTATCTGTTCACTTATTTTTAAAGAACCCAGTAACATTGGTTACTTGGCAACCAAAACTCATTAAATAATTGCGTAGTCAGTTCAAATATCACAGACAGTCATAAATTCATTCGCCAAGTTAGCTCGCCCGGGCCATAGATTTTGTATGGAGTAGCTGCAGTCGGAGGCAGGCGACCAGATTCTGTCGAGCGGAATTCCGCCTGCATGCGGCCAACAGCAAGGAAGCAATGAATATCAACTTGATTAGACTTGCTGGGCGAATGTAACGTTAATTAACCTGAAAGTCCTTGGCTCAGTTCAGAGGCTCTAATATAAGTTTTACCGAATCAAAACTTTACGATCGCGTTTGCGTTTTACCTTCAATTTGTATGGGATTTGACAGCTAAACGCAAACGCGGTCGTATCGTTTTGTTTCGGTAAAACTTATACTAGAGCCTCAGGTAAAACAAAGTACAAAACGAGTCTTCCCAGATTTGAGACATTGGATTCTTAGGTAGATAGGATATAATGAAACGGCAACACAACGCTACGCTAACGCTAAGGTTAGCACAGTTCTAATCGCGAGCGCTCATGATTTCGAACCGCCTATCGGTTCTAAACATGTTGAGCGATATTCGTCCTTAAAGACATAGTGACCCGTTTAATTATATTTTGATATGCTGTTTATCCTGTCCAGGGACAAGGCGGGCGGCTACGGCATCCAGGGCGTCGGCGGCACGTTCGTGGAGCGCGTGGAGGGCGACTACTTCACCGTGGTAGGCCTCCCGCTCTACCGGCTCTGCGCAGTGCTCTACGACATGCACAAGGACTTGCAGCTCTACATTTAAGTGGGAGGTGCGAAGAACTGTCAAAATAGCAGATGATCAGGCATTACAATTGGCAGGACTGCCAAGCAAGCTTACAGAACACACTTGCTCTGTCTGTGTAGTGTACCCGTTTGAGGATTCGCCGTGTTGACAGCTGAAGGAACAAATTCCCTCGCTCTCAACACAACGCATCCAGCATATTTTTTCCGAATTTCATAATTCCGAAAACCATGTTCCGCTGTTTTTTTTTGATCTTTCTGGATATAATACTAACCTAACCTAACCTATTTATGTATTTTATTTAATAATCTGCGTCCAATTTTTCGTTAAGCGGTAAATGGCGTTCGGAATTTTGATATTTCGGAATAATGATGCTTCCGGACAAATGAATCTTCGGAATTTTTGTCCTCAAACATATCAAGGGTCGGCAACGCAAAATCAATTTTGTATTTGCACTTTAAATACAAGTATTTCAAATGAGTCACAACTCTTCCACTAGTGGCCCAATGTGCGGTCGCTCTTAGAGTCTACACAGACTGAGTTTCTTTCACGTGCCGTCGACTCGAACGCCACCCGCTACAATATATTGTATACTGCGTATATACGCAGTCTGCATATGCTTACGTTTCGCATTTTGATAAATTTAAATGCAATTAGACATTATCTCGCGCTTTCTGACACGTTGGCTTGCCGCGCGAAACACTGAATCATATCGAAGAGCGAAAGTCTGCCTCTGATTGACCTCTAGTTTGAATTGAACATTCGTCTTTGGCCCGTTAAAGCAACTGACAGGGATACAGCTATGGTTAGAATGTATTTCTGTCTATGAATCCACTATAGCTGCGTCTCTATCGGTTTTTTAGACAAACTGCCATGTGTGTGCATTAAACCTAACTTATGATTCGACCTCTGTCCTGATAACATGTCATTCCAAAATGTTGCCTGTGATAATGTTGATAAACAGACATAGGAATCCGCGGGGCAAAATTGTTTGATAAGTAGGGAGTTCCTATATCGACAAATTAAATTATTGGTGCTCGTTCTATATACTAGTGACCGCCCCCAACATTGGGTGTTTTTTGTTCTATTGTTCAACATAGCATATTTTAAACAATCGCTAGGTTATATAAAGGTTGGGCGTAATACCTATTGCACTACAAAATAGTTAATATTATCTCAACCTCTTAAGATAATTAAATAGAAGTAAATTAGCTACTTTAGACACTCACTATAAAACAATAGGTACTTATCACTTGGGACAAGTAAAATTATAAAATTGTTTTTAAAAACGAAGAAGAGTATTTAGTTATTATTTATTTATTTTATACTCTTAATAAAAGCATATTTTTACAAGCAAACCCTTGTGTGATCACTAGTATATAGAACTAGCATCGATAATTGAGTTTATCGATATAGGAACTCCCTACTTGTTAAAATATTTTACCCCGCGGATTCCTATGTCTGTTCATAACAGTTTTTTGAATACTACAATGATGTATACTTTTTATTTGTTTTTATTTTGTAAGTAGAGTAGAAAGAATAAGAGAAATAAATAACAGTCAGTTAGAATGAAGGTAGTTTTGATATACAGTGTGTCCCTGGGAAAACTATAGGTATTCCTGTAGCTGGCATCTGCTGCTTTTTCCTTGGTCATGCAAGTCATGAAGCTTCTCAAATTCACACTTTCCTTACCACTTACCATTAGGGTTGCACCAAACCGTCTGCAATCGTAAGCGATGTTCCTTTAAATCTGAATGTATGGAAAGGTTGACAAGTTTCTGGTGGTTGACAAGCTTCTGGGGTAGATGTCGGCGCTATATTTATGTTGTTCGGTCTGTAATTGCAAGTTGGTGCAACCAGCTCTTTTTCATAAACCTTAAGGAACCTATGTTAACTAAAATGCGTTTTGTCCCTCTCTCATCAACACAAATGTGGTCTTATCTTATCTACATATTTCGACCCAGCGGGGTCATTTGGGTATTTTCCCCCTAGGCTCTAGAATACTCCCGAGCTCGCTCCATCATTTCCACCTACACCACCACACCTAGGGGTTGTCCGTAAATTACGTCATCGTTTTTTGTCGATTTTTGACCCCCCCCCCCTATTATCATCCTGTTATTCCTTGAAATGGACCCTCGTCATCCAATGAAATGACTTAATTTATGAATAGCCCCCTAGCTAGAATTCCTTTGGATGTGGAAAGCCGTTACCAAAGTAATTCATCTTTTTCTGGCAAGGAATGTGACTTACCTGTTAATGTTAATTAATTTTAGCTAAAATAGGTTTGATGAACGTTTCGGAATAAGGGCATATTAGACATGAATATAGTAAGATACATTGCTCCACAAAACTACATCGGTAGTTTGACTGTGGAGTAAAAATTACAGCTATGGATGCCCTAAGGAAGGTCGAGCCTGCGTCACTGCCAAGGGCACATTTTATAGCCTTTATCCATATCCATACCAATATTATAAATGCGAGAGTGTGTCTGTCTGTCTGTTACCTCTTTACGCTTAAACCGCTAAACCGATTTGGATGAAATTTGGTATAGAGATAGTTTGAGTCCTGGGGAAGGACAAAGGGTAGTTTTTATCCCGGAAATCACCCCCCAAGGGCTTGAAGCGGGGGGGGTGAAAGTTTGTATGGAGCTACGATATAAACCAGTTCCAGTCCCGAGTCCCGAGTGCCCGCGCAGAAGCTAGTGGGTCATAAACTTGGGGAAGCGTTTCGAAGTGCTTCGGTTTTTTTTCATGTGTACGCACGCATGCGTAGGTATTTCAAGCAAAAACTGAAAACGTGTCTTAACCTCGACTATGGAAGCTGAAGTCCGCCGGAGCACCGATTTTTTGATTGGGCTAACGAACTCGCGCTTAAATGTCGAATGGTATGACTCTTTTGTTTCGGAGTCTTGTACGATTTCAATCTGTAGGTAGTTATATCAAGGCTTGTATATCGCCGTCTGATATCCGTTCCTACCTATCTTTAATAACTTAAGTGATAAGACCGCCTGTTGAGACGATTGCAATTTTTTCGACTGTAAAAAAAATGGTGAATTATTTTCAATATTCAGGTAAGTACATATTAATATTGATTGTAGGGGCATTTACAAAAACTCGTGTGTCCCAATTAGCGTGAGTTAAACAAAAATTAACTCAGTGTCGGTTTTGTGATGACAATTAAGCATTCAGTTTGTATAAAATAAGTTGCTGTCAAAAAAATAATTTTAGGTACAAGCTTTTGTTTGTTGTCAATTGCCGACTGTACTGTTCTTGAATACCGTCTATAGCTCAAACTCAAGAGAGTTACGTCGGTTAACTACTGAATTCCCATGGCCACCTTCTGTCTCCATCATCACATCAGCTCGATAGTACCTTAATAATATTGAATTGTCATACAAACTATACCTTTACCCAAAGTTTCAGCTGACTGAAAAATGGATTGCATGACGGACAACTTACTTACATACATACATACATAAATACGAACAGTGCAAGTTAAAAAAAAGTACGAACGGCTCATAAATGACGGAGTTCTGAGGTAACAAACATTAAAAATAAAAATAATGATAAAAAATTACAACCGAATTGAGAACCTCCTTCTTTTATTGAAACCGGTTAATAAAATCTTGTAAAAATCACTTTTTCTTTTCAATATAAAATGTAAATGATATGCATACTTGTTATTTTAATGTGAAGGCCGGAGAGTGTAAGTATTTACCTACCTATATAATGGGAGCGTTTTTTCTAGTCCCTGAACCCATGGACGTAGACGAGGGCCCCATCAGAAGTCAGACGGTTTTTGTCATTGAAGATGATGACGTGATTCAGGTACGTATAGTTCCTGACACACAGCTAAGATATAGTCTTGTAGCTTACTTAATATTTATGTCCCTGGGCGACCGAGCTCGGCTCGGTTGAAAATACGGGGAAAACGATTTTTTCCAGACATGAGTCCTAGCTACTCGTAGATCTCTTGGTTTCTCGCCCCTGTAAACCCCCTATACTTATTACAAATTTCATCGAAATCGTTTCCGAGGGCGTGATTGCAAATATATATATATACATGTATATAAATAGGTAGGTATATTTAAATATACAAATATTGCTCGTTTAATAGTGAAGGATAACAATAATAATATAGTTGTAGGTACAGTCGACTACAAAATAAACTATTTTTCAACTTATGTTTGCCTTGTAATTGGATAAGTACCTACATCTTTTTGTATTAGGCTCTAAAAAAATGTTGCTCATTGTATTTGACCAGGCGCAGTAATTTATGTTATTCTATAGGTAGTATAGATAGGTATAATGTTAACTATTTTCAGTTATTTTGAAAAACAACTTGTTGTTTTTCGTTTTTGATGAAATAAATTACAATAAATGGAGATGTTACACAATATGGTTACTATTTCAGGTAACAAGCGATTCCGAATCCGAACCAGAAGTTATAGCCGTGAGAACAGTCCCCAATCCACCAAACAGCAGTCAACGAAGACCAACTTATGCTGAAGCGGTGAGAGAACTCTTCTATCAAAGAGTACAGTCAAACCCGCGACAACCACGCAACGAATCGAGGCAGCCTGACGGCTGGGCCTCGGCCTCGAGCGGAAGCGGCAGCGGAAGCGGCACCTCATACGCGGGAGAGAGAGATCAGAGCACAGCCTCTGAGAGGGCACGTCAGAGTGGGCAACTAGGGAACCAAGCTTCTATCAGTTCTAGCCCAAGGCCTCAGAGTATGAACAGGACCATCCAGAATTCTATACCAGCTGGAACAGAAGTGTATTTAGTTGGAGGAACTCTTTATCGGGAGATGATGTCCAGGACCGAGCCTGGCGTCATCAATTTAGATGACGATTAAGTAGGTGTTTTTTTCAGGATCTCATTGATTCATTCACATTGATCTCAAATATATTTGTCATGCATTTTATATGTTTGTATGAAACGTAATTTTTGTTTATCCTATAAATTGCATTTGTTTTATATGGATGCTGCACGCTAGCTACCTACCACCCTCCTGTAGGTAACGCCTGCCCTATAGATCCTGCGTGGCGGGCGAGACTCGCCGTCAAGAGGCCATCTCGGTGGTCTACGATTGATAACAAAATCAAATTGCTTGAGGAAATCCGTCTCATAACATCCTACTATTAATAAATGCGAAAGTTTGGATGTTTGGATGTTTAGATGTCTGTATGTTTGTTAATCAATCACGCTTAAACGGCTAAACCGATTTACATGAAATTTGGCACGAAGATAGTTTATAACCTGGATTCAAATATAGGATAGTTTTTAGCCCGGGTCGCAGACGAAGTCGCGGGCGGAAGCTAGTTGGACATAAAATACGCCATTGATGTAAAGGGAGACCTAAGCCCTGCTACACATACACAAACAACACAGCAGGGCAACTTTAAGAAATCCCATAGGGCCTGCGAACCTTATTAGAGCTCACGAAAAAAAAAACCGTAATAGCTTGGGGTCGCCGTCATCAATAAGGAGAACCATATATACCTATGTACTTGCCTACTGTAATCTTACTGTAATCTGTAAGAGCTACGGTAGCCTAGTGGTTCAGGCATGCGGCTGTCAAGCGGCGGTCGTGGGTTCGAATCCCGGCTCGTACCAATGAGTTTTTCGGAACTTATGTACGGAATATTTACCGTTAGCTTTTCGGTGAAGGAAAACATCGTGAGGAAACCGGTCTAATCCCAATAAGGTCTAGTTTTCCCTCTGGGTTGGAAGGTCAGATGGCAATCGCTTTCGTAAAACTAGTGCCTATGCCAAATCATGGGATTAGGTGTCAAAGCAGACCCCGGGCTCCTTTAGGGGCACAACCGGGAACAACGCTAGGAGGATGACTTGCCTACTGTAATCTTAGTATGGGACGAATGCTTTAAGTTTATGTATGTGAAAGAAAGCGGAGAGTCCGGCCCGCGACCACGATGGTGTATGGCTGCTCATGACCAGCCATGAAACCAAAGTCTTGGCCCGCACGAATTTATATTAAGTGCAGTGTGGCCCTTGAGTCAAAAAGTTTGAAGACCCCCGATTTAGACGATGCCAAGGTTGGATTGGCTTACTGGATTGTCTCATGGATTGGCCTAATGCAAATGTCCATTATTCTAATAGCCGTGTTGCTGTCACCTATATATGACAGTGTCACTTGGACCTGTGACCCGCACCTGAGCTGTTAGCCCACAGTTAGCCACATCCTCATTGCGAGCATTCCCGAGCTCTTACGAACAGCTAGGCTAGGGTTGCTAGACTAGCTCGTCTTTACTAACGACCTGCCCGTGCTTTCAACGAATTACAGTGAATTACATTTTCGACGACCCTGCACGCGTAGCTGACGGCTGTGGGTTCAAATCATGGAAGCTAAAGGGCAAATATTAATGCGATGTGCACGAATATTTTTGAGTCGTGGATGTTTTCTTTGGATTAAGTATTTAAAATCTATCGTCGTCAAGTACCCATAAAAGAGTCATATTGAACTTACTTAACGGATGCGTTAGAAAGAAAGTTTGTATGGAGCAACGATATAAACGAGTTCCATGCGGTTGGAGTCGCGGGCAGAAGCTAAGTAGTCGATTGTAAACCTTGGTTAGTTCTATAATTGATCGCATCAGGCGTTACTTTGCGGAAGTCCATGTTATGTTACGAGAACAATATTCCTCTAACCGCATGCAAAATACGCAAATAGTTGCATCTCATGCATCTTCGCTGATAGACCAGCGCTTTTTCAGCGGACTATTCCTTTGCTATCAAAGGAATATTGTTCTCCTAACGGTTCTCCTTTAATCATAATGTCAGTATTTACATAACAGCAAGTTGCCAGCCCTGCCGTCGACTTACAATAGAATTGGATGATGCCTTGTTTCCAGCTTCCTGTCTCCGCGTTCGCAATTACGGCCCTAAGGTACCGCGGCAACTATGTACAAGCCATTCATATCACTACCACATAGTGGCTCACTAGTAGCGCTTACACGCAGCAACTATTTCCAGCGCTAACGCGCAGAGTTCCAGAGGATGCTCTTTGAATTGCTAATAATAGGGGTGTAGACACTAAATAAAATAATCAATAATGTTGTATTCTCTCGAAAAAGGATTATTGTAGTCAAATGGAGAAAAAAGCAACACAAGAGGTTAAATAATCACAAAGTTATACTTAAGTGTCCATAGTTTTAAGAGGAGGTATGTTCTGTCCCTTTTACGCAAAACGCACCTTCATATGAACGATTGTCATTTACCAAATATGACGCTCGCTGATTGTGACATCACTATCTGCGAACAAACAATATTAAATCAGTTGTAGCTTCGTAATTCTTTGAGATATCTGAATGGGATTTTCGTCACTTGGCATATTTTTTTGCCTTCTTTCTTTTGGAGTAATAATACATTTTGAGTCTACACCCGTATTGCACTTAAAATTGTGATTCGTACATTTGTTTCTAGTTGTCGATGTCAACACGATTCCTTAAAATCAATGCCCTTGCTTTGTGGCTGGCTGTTTCTTTGCCAACGTTCAGGTATTAATAAAATGTAACCTAAGTTACGTTACGCCTTGGCCACGACTTTGGTCTTAAGCGACCTGCGGCAGCGGTTTTTCTAATTCATTGCGCGTGATCCCAACTAACCACAGTGCGTTGCGCGTCTTGTCCGCGCAATGAACAGATAAAACGCTGCCGCGGGTCGCTTAAGACCAAAGTCGTGGCCAAGACGTTAAGTGCTGACCAGTGGGCCCACAGCGGGGTAATCACGTAGCGTTTCGAACGCGTGTTAGGACAACTCAACTGTCATTTTCCCAAACAAAAAGTGACATTTATATCTACTGACGAAGTAAGTTATTTTTAGAAAATCTTTGAATGCAGTATTACTGACTCTTAGAAATAACATAATGTCTCCTTTCAGCAAAATATCCTATCTACGATATTTAAGGTACTTTCCCTTGATGTCCCATAGGCTTGGGACGCCCTGTATATGTTGAACTAGAGTTAATTGGACTGCGTATTACCTAAATAAGAATGTAAACCTTTAAGCCCATTTATAGAGTGTACCGACATTCTTACAATGGTTCTCAAGTGACGAGCTTCCTTTCATCTAATAAAGGAATACAATTGTTTAACAAGTTCCTTTTATTTAACGCTTGTTTGCTTGATAAATAGCCGTAGGAATAGCGCATAGCGACAGGTCTGGGTCATGTATGGAGCACTTTATGTGTTGAGATGGAGCAGCAGTACAACTATTGTAGCGCCTCCTTAAGGCCTGAATCACATTACGGTGGCGGTCAAAGAGTAAAGTAAGTGTGGGGGTCAATAGTAAACTTGACAACTTGTAAACATTAGCTGTCAAAACGCGCCGTCGGTGAGGGGCTTGAAGAAAACCGCAGACAGAGTAACTGCTCTTAAAAGCTTCAACAAGATGTTGTTTTAATTTTAAACATAAGAAACAATGTGGAAACGATGCAAATCTGCCGCTTACTATGTTTCATATTCAGCGACATATTTGATACATTAGATTTCAAACATTGTTCACTAAAGACATTCTTTTTGAAATCAAAAAGTATGTCATGTCGACATGAGATAACTGAACACGCGTTCCGCAAATTTCCGAGCAGCGTCAAAAAATTATACTGAGCTGTGAGAATCGATTCCTTAGCATCTTTGAATCAGCTATGGTTTCTGTTAATTCTGTTCAATCACTTAGTCACAATGCAGCTCTCGAATTGCATGGCTACGGGGAAGCAGGAGGGCAATCTTAACACACATTTCGCATTTCAATTCGCGCCGGGCTTTCGTGTAAAAAGTTTCTGTAAAAAAGCATTTTTGGTAGTAGGTGCATACAAGCTTTTATTCCTGACTGTTTTTTTAGTCCTCATTGTACAAACGACAACACTGTTAACTGACCATCCTGTGTTTATATAGAACCTTATTACAATGCAATTAAGGTGCACCGATGGTCAGTTAGCTGTGTTGCCGATAGTACTTGTTGAGACACTTCCATGATCCCAATCGTATACCAAGGGACTGAACAATGATTAGAAAACGTTGGACGACAACTTACGTAAGTACTTACCTACATTTTTACCTTACGTACGTACGTAAATTTTGTAATGAAATGAAATGTAATGTAGATACAGTCAGCGTCATATGATGATGATGATGATGATGATGTCCTCCCAGACGTATCCGTCGACGGCGACATCCTGACAAAACGATTGTGATGCCATCATCAAGACTGCCTAAGGCAGTATTTTACTCGGAACTAGCCTCAGGAAAGCGCAAAGTTGGCGGACAATACCTGCGGTACAGGGATGTCCTGAAGCGCCATGTGTCTGCAACCGGCATATCATGTGTCGTGGGAGGAGCTTGCTACTCGGAGATCAGACTGGCGAACTGTTGTCAACACGGGGCTCAGTAACTTCGAAAGTACCCGTCATATAGTTAGTTAGCAGCGAGAGTAGCCAAATATTTCGTAACACCCTTATCCTTACAGTAATAAAGACACATCTTTACACACACATACCGAAATATTTGACTACCTTGGGTGCTGCTAACTATATGACGCTGACTGTACCTACCTAATCGCCACAATATACATATATTGTTAAGAATTAAATAAATATCAAGTAGGTAACATGCCTACGAACAGCGCAAGTAAGGTAAATAAGAGCTTGTTAACATATTGACGTCAAATTAAAATCCAAAACGTTTGTCTCACATTTTCTTCTCGGTGAATCACTGCGGTTATGTGCTTGGGAAAACAATGCACTTTACCATTATACTGTAATCGCCGCCAGCTGACGCCGCGCCGCGACACGAGTCGAGCAAGATCTACCCTCCTTTTTCTAATATGCGCGGTGCGAGTGAGACAAAAGGCGCTCAGTCGCGCGCGAAGAGACTGAGCAGCAAGTTGTGCTAGACCTACAGTATGATAGTTTCATTAGTGGCTAGATAGAGCCAATGATGTAATATAAAAAAGAGGTAGATAGGTTATAAGCGCTCCAAAAGTGGCACACTAAAACTGAGTCAATTGCACCAACTTGCCTCAGTTTCGTCGTCAAGGGAAACGTATAAACGTGTCTCATATAAACGGAATTTCGCATACAAGTGCAGGTTATAACCACTGATCAAAGTGTAAAATGGTCTTAAGATTCAAAGCAAACACACTAAGGCACTTGTCCCACCGCCGGCGAGTAAGAAGCGAGTAAAAGCGAGTCAGAATTACTATGAGAGTACTCGCTACTCGCCGGCGGTGGGACAAGTGCCTTAGGCCAGCGAGACCGCATAACCAAGGCGGTTTACATATGTTTATAATACGTTAAAGGCGCGTTTCTTCGACATTGAGACTATGTTAAATGATATGTGTTAAGAGTCCGCAGTAAGCTCGATTCTCCATACAAACGTAGTTACGCTCTCATTTTAAAACGACGTGATGGATTGTAACGAAACTTTGCATATACAATGACATGAGGTATATCTATGTCTGTAATTAGTTTATGTAGCTTCAGGTGCCATAGTAAAAAAATATAGCGAATTTAAGTTTTTCATACAATACTTGTTTTTGCTGTATTTCGTTTGTTTTATGAACTGGAACTATATAAACTAATTACAGACATAGATATATCTCATGTCTTTGTATATGCAAAGTTTCGTCACAATCCAACACGTATTTTTAAAATGAGAGCGTAACTACGTTTGTATGGGAAGGTGAATTTGGGTTAGGTTCGTAAGGACTAGATTGCATAACGACTCTATAAGCAAAACGTCTTAGTTGCATAAGGTCTTGGTAAGCACAATGTCTTTTTTGCAGAATGCTCTAGTGAGTAGAATGTCTTAGTTGTTCGATCGACAACTATAGCATAACGCCCGAAGTTGCAAAATGATTAATAGAGTTTACGTCCAAGTTATTAATAAGTCTTGATTGTAAAACGACGCATAAGGAAAAGTGTCTGGATAGCATATGGTCTTAGGTAGCAAAACGTAAAATTATTCGATAAACACATTATTTACCAAAGAGTAAAGTAAGTATATTTATTTACTTTAATAATATTATTGAAAGATAAAACTCAATTGACAGTTAAGATTGTTGAACAATAAGTACATTATCTTTGATTTTAAGTGGCCACAGCAACTCGACTTTGAAGTTTCTTTATCAAAGAGTTCCTTCACAAACTACGTTTGAGTTTTTCTTGTCATTCAACCATCTAGTCGTTATTTATTTTTTATTTATTTTATTTATGTAATCATACAAAATGTATACAGTTGACAGTAAGAAACCAAAGCACTGTACAATTTATAATTATTAACATGTAAAAACCGAAAAAGAAAAAGAAAAAACCATAATATTTAAACATCCATCGTCTCGCAGTATCTCAGACACATGTGACATACATTCGCCCATCGACTAGCAAATACATCACATTCAGGTGCTTGTGACAGAAGCGAGTTCAACAGTTTTAGTGCCCGAATAGCAGGGGAGTTTCTGTGTGCTACATACAGTACGAGTTGATGGGACTGCCAGGAGAGTGTGACGTCTCGGTCGCAGGACTGCTTTGGGCACAAAATGTATAGTGAGTTTTACGGCTCGTGCCACTAGATCCGGGCAGTCGGTGTCGCCACGTAAGATTCTGCACGTGGTCACCAGAAGATTGTAGTTACGCCTTACTTCAAGAGAATTAAAGCCCAGAGAACCTAGCAGGAACTTGGTAGGGTACAAGAAAGGGTAGAGGGAGTACAGTTTCTTATACATAAACCTCAGGAAGGTTTTCTGTACTTTCTCCAATAATAAGGCGTAAGTACTTTCAGCTGGGTTCCATATGATGCTTGCCACCTCAAGCTTACTCCGGACAAGGGCCGTGTACAGCAGCGTGATTGCTCTGGGATCATTAAAATCACACGCATTTCTAATAACAAATCCCAGTCGCTTGTAACAATCAGTAGCTAGCCGCTTGATATGGTCATGAAATGTAAGAGACATATCAAAAATAACGCCGAGGTCTCGAACAGTTGTTACGCGAGTTAGGACTTCCGATCTCAGCATATATTGGGCAGTAATAGGCTTCACCGAACTAGTGAAGGACATAACACAGCATTTGGGAACATTGAAATGCAGCTTATTCGATGTACTCCATTGTAGGACTGAATTTATATCCTCCTGTATTGCTGTGCAATCTGCCATTTGCTGGACACCATGCATAAGTTTAAGGTCATCTGCGTAAAGAAGACACTTGGTGTGTTTGAGTACTGAGTCAAGGTCATTGACCATAACGCCAAATAAGAGTGGTCCAAGGATAGATCCTTGACTAACACCGGATTTAGTGGAATAGGGTGACGACACAAAGCACCCATGCCTTACAAACTGCTGCCTACCACTCAGGTAATTGGCAAACAGTTTTAACAGTCTTGGTGAGAAGCCGATATGGCATAGTTTACTGAGCAAAATATCGTTATCGACTTGGTCAAAGGCCTTCTTGAAGTCGAAGTAGAGCACATCAACTTGACACCCTTTATCTAAGTGCTCAGATATTATATTTGTAGCAGTCAGAAGGTTAGTGTTAATAGATCGTCCTGATCGGAAGCCGTGTTGTGAATCGCTTAAAAATGGTTTTAACTGGGGAGAAATTAATTTCTGGAGGACAGATTCAAAAACTTTTGCCAATGAAGAGAGTATAGCTATAGGACGGTAGTTGTCAACGCGAGATGTGTCACTAGACTTAGGTATAGGAGTAACTCGCGTGAGCTTCCAACGTTTAGGATACACACCTGATGAAATAGACAAATTAAAAATATAAAGCATGGGCACCAGGAAGTGATCTTTACAACCTTTCAGTATAAAGGCAGGAAAATTATCTGGCCCTGCTGAACTTCGAGGCTTTAGTCGCCGAATAGCTGCCTCCACGTCAGTCGGAGCTATAGACTCGACATGCACATAGTTTGCTGAACGAGAGCTATCGCTGGATATTGCGGAGTTATGATCAAGCAATGGAGCATCGGGTAAGAAGACACTCGAGAAGAATTTTGCAAATGCATTAGCTGCTTCCTTACCTACATATTCTTGTCCATCGTATTGAACACTCGACTGGTAACCACCCTTCGACTTCAAGCTGCCTATATGCTTCCAAAATGCACGAGGATTCTGACAGATTTTGGCTTGCAAACCATTGACGTATTTGTCGTAAGCATTATTTAGTCGTTGCTTTATACCAGCACGTAATTCAGAAAATTCTCTATAAATAACCATCATTAGTGCGCTTCCATTCCCTGTGGCGACTCGCCTTACGAGTAATGTCATTGATAATGTCTTTAGTAAACCAGACTGGATAACATCTAGAACGTCCTTTAGGACGCTTCTTACGGGGAAACACGTCATCAAAGAGGCCATACATAATATTGTAGAAGGTGTCAACTGCTTTATCAACGTCCTCTGTGTCGAGCACCTCTAGCCAAGAAACTTGGGATACAAGTTTATACAGAAAATTGTAGTCACCCTTCGCAAAATTCCAATCCTGCTCAGAGGCTACATTGCTCGGGTCAACGAAGCCAGATCCTTCTTGACCGCGGTCAAGGTAGAGGACGATATCTAATGGCGGGTGGTATGCATCACGTTTTGGTACTAGTCCGCCACCCTCAATTTCCTTAATACCGGTAATTCGAACTCGTTCTGTTACAAGCACCACGTCTAGCTTACCTCCATACATATTTTCCACTTCGTTCATCTCTTTCAAGCCAGATACAGTGAGAAAGTAACAATAATAATGTAAAACATTCTGAGAAGTATACAACGGATTCAGATTAAGATCTCCTAAAATAATGATATTATCATTTAGTGTCCCGATTACAGATTCCACCTTTTGAAACCATGTCATAAACACATCGTCAGAAGCACTCGGGTGAATATATGCTACACAAATATGTAAGAGCGTTTCACCTATCCTTAATGTGGCCCAAAGATCTTCGCCATCAGGGGTCTCGAACTCCTTGCGTCGCGTCGTTTTTATGCCTGGTATGCGTTGTTATGCCATTTAGACGTTATTAATGTTTGACGATATGCCTACCTAGTCGTTTTGCTATTACAACATTTTGATATTAGGGCGTTATACAAGCAAGACGTAATAGAACTAAGTCCAATCTTAAACCCGGGCATTCTACTATTAAGACGTTTGTACAATTAGACATTTAGCTACCAAGACCTTATGCAACTAAGACGTTTTGCTTATAGAGTCGTTATGCAATCTAGTCCTTACGAACCTAACCCGTGAATTTCGGCCGAGCTTACTGCGGACTCTTAATATTAGATTCATATTTAAGCTTTGAATTTACTTAGTAGTCCAATTGTGAGTCGGCCTTAGTAGGTATCGTCGTGACACATCTAAGTTAATTGAAATATTATAATCTTATGGGACTATCGTGTTGCTATCGCGGTGAACGGATCAAAGCCGGCCACATTGTAATGAGCAAGCTTAATCAAAAGTTACTTAAGACGACGTTACGGACGAGTTTACATTGTTATCATATTTTTTATTAATGAAACAATGGATGGGTATTGAACGTTTTTCCGGTTTTTAGGGTTCCGTAGCCAAATGGCAAACAACGGAACCCTTATGGATTCGTCTTCATGTCTGTCTGTCTGTCTGTCTGTCCGTCCGTATGTCACAGCCTCTTTTTTCCGAAGCTATAAGAACTATACTGTTGAAACTTGGTAAGTAGATGTATTCTGTGAACCGCATTAAGATTTTTACACAAATACATAAAATTAAAACTAAAAAAAAATTCATCAAACCCATACATGTGGGGTATTTATGGATATTGAGGTTTCAAATATCATTTTTTTCTAAACTGAATAGTTTCCGCGAGAGACACTTCCAAAGTGATAAAATGTCCCCCCCCCCTGTAACTTCTAAAATAAGAGAATTATAAAACTAAAAAAAATATATGATGTACATTACCATGCAAACTTCCACCGAAAATTGGTTTGAACGAGATCTAGTAAGTAGTTTTTTTAATACGTCATAAATCGTAAACCGCAATTTACCTTTCATTCAACGGATAATGGTACGGAACCCTTTGTGCACGAGTCCCACTCGTACTTGGCCGGTTTTTTATACTCTCGGAGGGCAGACAGATGTGGTGTTGTGTGTACTCACAACTTAATTGCTAAGATCTCTGTTAAGACTCACAGTCACAACTGGCGCGGCCTGGCCGTGGCCGTTAATAGTAAACTTGTCATTAGCTGTCAAATTTACTACTGACCGCCACCGCAGGCCGCGCCAGTGTGTTGCATGCTTCATCCTTATCCGAGACCACGGTAACGTCGGAAATAGAGATAATTTGTAACGCGTTAAACCCGAAAAGGTCGTAATAAAATCAGTTTTAAAAATGCTACACTGCTTCGTGCGAATACTGATAGCATGGTAACTGCCGATCGTATCGTCTTTACGTAACTGAGAGCATGCTTTAACAAACAGCCGTCAATCTTTTCCTCCGTCTATGCCAACTAATTTGCAAGCTAGGAAGCCTGTTATCACACTGAATGTGAACATTCTGTTCCTAGTTCCCGCTCGTTACCCACAGCGGCCATAATGCATGGGAGTGCGGAAGACTCGTTACATGTGGCTAGGGATGTGTGGAGTCGATGGCAAGTCGATAAATTGAGTTAACCCAGCACGGCTATCACACGACGGCCTGCGAGCTGTGTTGCGGCGAGATAGAATATCCGTCTCTTTCTAATTAGGACCCTTAGAAACAGACGGATAGTTTAAGTCGCCGCGACACAGCTGCGGAGGCGGTGGCCGGCGCGCGAGGTCTCTCGATTTTTCTCGCACTATCCGTCTCTCTCTTATTAGAACACTTAGAACAAGAGGTATAGTGCGAGAAAAATCGAGAGTATGTCGCGGCCGTCTCATGAATTCATGATAGACGTGCTGTGATAGCCATGCTGATTTTCCACTTTACAAAATTTTGACGACACCATAGTACCAGGCTTTCATTTTGTCGGCTGTAAACTTCATACCAATAGAGCATTTTCGACGTTTAATAAAAAAATGATGATTTGACTATCAGTCAAATACCGTATTCAAGACTATTAAACTAAGTTTTATTCTGGTTTGTTACTGGTCTAAGAACGGCTTGCTTTTTATGATTTCAATATCGTAATCGTTTTTCGATACCTTATCGATATCTACACTGCACAACATTCCGCCTCTTCTCATTATTTTTTTCGATGTCTATGAGAGCTAGTGATGCCACTTGTTCGGATTCCGGCAAAAACGCTATTGTTTTGTGGGAACTACAGATTTAACACCTGTCTCGCGGCCCATACGGCGCGACTAGTGTCTAATGCCACGCCCGCAGAATTGCGGTTTGGAAAATAGCTATTATTTTATCTGTGGTTTGATGGCTGAGAATTTATTGGGATTTACGTTTTATGTTGTGATAGTTACGTAACTGGGTACTTTACTTACCCAATAATTGATTGCATGACAATAAGTACCTACATTGAAGACTTGATGATGTTGTCTGTGTGTTGTCTACATTACAAATAATCTGTTTATTTTACCAAGCTACAGTGCAATATAATACAAATATTCTATATTGCTCACCAGAAATAGTACGTAACAGAAACCGAGGTAAATTAAACATAAACAATGGTAGACAACAGGCGGTCTTATTGCTAAAAAGCGATCTCTTCCAGACGACCTTTGGGTGGTGGAGAAGCTACCCAGATCCTCAAGTCAACATTTTATTATCGTAGCTTACCTACTGCAACGTTGAAATTACTATAAGCCCCGGATTGATATTTGCGATTTTGTATTTGGAACTTTAATTCCTTTAGAGTTGGAAACTAGCACGTACCTACAAATTACAGTGAAATCTCAAAAAGGTAGGAATATTTGGAGAAACTTCTGGAAATTTCCAGAAGATTTTACGGCAAGTTTCCGTTTAGGAAGTTCCCGCATTTAATTTATAAGGATAATATAAAATTACAGAAAACTCTTTCCACAGTAATTTACTTTAAAAATAACTTTTAAACCGACTTCAAATGCAAAAGTACTTCGCCAATGAACATACGTAAACATTTCCTTTCCAATTTACCGCATGAACTGCTTTCCGAGGGCGAATGCCTTGATTATTGCAGAAATAACCCAAGTCATATGTCATTTCGCCGGTTAGCCACCACCTAATTTTATGTGCCGGTTGGCGACCACTTAGCTGAGTTGGTGAACTGAAAGGATATTTCCTCGGTTTTTTAGTAGATTCCTATTCTAAAACCACAACAAAAATGCATGTACAACTAATTGTCTCAATAGGGTCTGTAGAATTGATGTTATCTTCAATAGAAAAAACCTTCTCCTTCAGGTGGTCGCTAACCGAAGGCGGGTAACCAGCGTAATGACCCTATATGTAGGCCAATAATATTTTAGGAGTTCCGTCGATTCCTCAAGGGTCTCAGAATCAGCTTTGGGACTTAAACGGAATCATATCAGAATTTGTGACGTACTTTACATCATTGAGTTCTGTAAGTGATCTGAGGCTCTAGTATAAGTTTTACCAAAACAAAATTTTACGATCGCGTTTGCGTTTTACCCTCAATTTGACAGCTAAACGCGAACGCGGTCGTAACGTTTTGTTTCGGTAAAACTTATACTAGAGCCTCTGTCTTCATCATTAGTTCCACTTCAACAAACTTGTGGTTTCCATGTGTAAATACAATAATAATAATACATAATAAGATTTCTGGTGCAATCAGTCAACGTAAGGCAGCTTGTGGCGGGCTGTTAGGGCGTAGCGACCCTACGTACCTGAGCACTCCTGGGGGTGTCCTGTGGTCAGGTTGAGCCAACCGGGTGGATGGTTGGACAGGCCCCCTGCCTCTGGCTTGCCTTTACTGGCCGTTCAGAGTGGAGTCGCAAGAGCTGTTGCTCGAGGGTTGATGTGGACACCTAAGTGGCGAGTTGGTTATATGTTTAAAGTCCAGTGCCACCTCTCTTCCCCCCAGCTTTCTGACCGGTGTTGCCCTTAGGCCATTTTTTAATGTCGCTATTAATAGGGGCCCATCTAGCAGTTGGCGAGTCACCGTCTGCCAGAGATAAAAAGTGAGACAGTTTTATTAGGCAGGCGTCCGATGTTTCACCCAATAGCCCAGCCACTAGTCCATCATTTTCACCCAATAACCCGTTTCATTTAGATTCCATCAACCATCAATAGGCCCTATACTCCTCAGCGGGTGCTGTCCCTGTGTGCGTCCCATGACACGGGCAGGGACAGCATCCGCTCGGTGTACTCCTTGCATTTTATTAAATTGTCAAAAGGGCCTCTACGTGTTGGCTCAGTTGGTACTTTGTAGGTACCTAGCTCCACGCACGCCTCCCAAAGGTCCGGGACGTCATTGTCCCGTGAGCGGGAAAGACATACATAATAATAATACCGTATACATAAAAATACCGAAATCACTACACGTGTACCTAATAAAATTGAGGAGTTTTCCCTCAATTTCTCATGGATCCTATCACACTCACAATCTGGAAGCATATACTTTTGAATAAAAAAAGATTTGTACGAATCGGCTCGTAAATGACCGAGTTCTGAGGTCTAATTGAGAACCTCATTTTTTTTTAAATCGGTTAAAAAAGATACGCATTCATATTGGGAATTTTTCGTAGGTATATGCTAAGCACACTATGCATCAGCAATCAGCATGCATATTCTCTTCGACAGTCGATGTTAAGTTGCACTTACTTGTACAAGTACGCAATGACTTAAGGTGGAGTCTTGTAATTGCAACTATCCGGTAATTGCAACTAAATTTAATAATGCCCTCTAGGATAGTGATCCTAGGGAGCATTATTAAACCACCTTTCTAAAAAAATGTGTTATCCCAAAGAATAGGTCCACCAAAATTAACCAACTTTTATTCTCTTCAAATATAGTCCCTAGTGATCATCTTTCGTTCTGCAAATCAATCATCACAAAAACGCTTCCGAGTCTGTGCCGAAACAATAAAAAAAAAAGCGTTCGAAATTCGAAAAGTGAAAAAATGGCGGCTGTGGGAATAGCGGACAGATGCACCGGATCTGACGTATGGCTATTATCCCATAGTCTATTAAATCAAAACGCTCGCGAGATGATTTCCTACTTCATAACGAGTATAACGACAATCAGCTGTGATGCTGTGAAGTTATCTCACGGTTTTTGAACACGTACCTACCTAGTATAGAACCAATCTTAAACTGAACACGCCTCCAATGTGTTTACATAAATAGAAACATGACCTTACATTAGGGGCTGAACACCTTCGTACCGTGTCGCTTTAATGTCATGTTTAAACTGCTATATGAAATGGTCAAACGTGTGACAGTCTGTTTTTGCCGACTCAACTTTTTTCACAGCTACCAACTACACGTTGAGGTACCAAGAGCCCAAATATGAGAGGTTTATCTTGTGTAGTTTAGGAGTTGCTATCGCCACCGTCTGTCTCCATCATCAGAGCAGTTCGGTAATGTGAACTTACACAGTTGGTGTTGGTCGCCTAACATGAGCCCACATGGAATACTGTTCTCATCTATGGGCAGGGGCACCCCAATACCAGCTTCTCCCTCTGAATCGCACCCAACGACGAGCAACTTGAACTGCCAGCATATTTCGGATCGGCTTGACTCCTTGGCGCTGCGTAGAGATGTGGCCTCACTCGGCGTTTTCTATCGCATGTATAACGGGGAGTGCTCCGAGGAATTGTTTGGATTAATCCCTACCGCTTCTTTTCGCCATCGTCCAACGCGACGACATTACCATCCTCACCACTTGGATGGTTGGCAGTCCTCAACTGTGCCCTTCTCCAGAAACTTCCTACCTCGCACAGCTAATCTGTGGAATGGATTGTCGCCTGCGATATTTCCGGACCGATACGACCTTCAAACCTCAAGAAAAGAGCGTACTCCCATCATAAAGGCCGGCAACGCACTCACAACACCTCTGGTGTTGCAGGTGTCCATGGGCGGCGGTAATCGCTTACCATCAGGTGATCCGTCTGCTCGTTTGCCTCCTATAACATAAAAAAAAAAAGTTGTTTTTTATGTAAAGACCTGCTTATATATTTTTTTATTTACAGTTTATTTGCGTTACATACTTTGGTTAATTACTATAATTACTCGACCCCTGCACGCTGTCCAACATCGGTGCCATATAATAAGTACTTAAAATAATGCCAGGATTTAGAACTTTCAAACGAATTGTCTCAACAGTATACACCGATGATACAAAATGCCCATTGTTCTTGCAGGTCAATCGGATACCGGCAAGTCCAAGGATGTAAAGGCAGCACACTAAAACTGGGTCAATTGCACCAACTTACCTCAGTTTCGCGTCGTCAATGGAAACGTATAAACGTATCTCAGCTGTCAGATTTGGTGGCCATTTTTTAACACGGAATATCGTATAGACAACGTATCTACTTACCTCTTTGTTATATCGTATTGGGCAAGTCGCTCAAAAGTTGTTTGCCAATTTTGATGATAACTCGCCAAGTTAAATAAAAGCTTGTATAAGCTTGGAGGTTATTTGCCGCTTCTGTGTGTTGCCTAGGGGTTAATTACACGTGCGCACATCCGCCGCGTGTTTGCTTGCGCGCGCGCACCCCTTTCGCACGAACTTGACATTGTCTTTAGTCTATTCCCGCGCCGGAAACGTGGCACAAGTCTTATATACAGTATAAAGCAGCATACTGTACTGACTGGCTGGTATGCGAAGGGGGATCGAGATACTTGACTCTAGCACAAATTAGCACGTTTCTATTTAGTTTAATATTATGGAAACGGATCCCTGAATCGAATAATGGTTTTCAGGTGGTCCTGTATTTTCAAAAGAGCAGTGTTACTTCTAGCAATTTCAATTTTAAGGTAAAAGATGGCGGAAATGTGATATTGCACTGTTAACTAAGATATGAAGAAGAACCCTAAAGTATGTGACACCCCTGAAGTTGCAAGACTTGCAAGCGTCCACCATCGCGCTTACCATCATGCGGGCCGAGTGATTGTTGGGTACCGATGTGGTATAAAATATGAAGTCGATTAAAAAGTTCGTTTAAACATGTTACGAAACTTTCCTTTTCTGTCATTTTAACCAACCCCTACCAGTTCTATCAGAATTGGTAGAGCTTTAATATAATAATCAAGTGCTAAGTACCTACAGTTAGTAAGTTTCTGGAAAATCGTGTTTGGACGTAGATACGACCGTTTGAACCGATTCACTTTCGTTGTCACATTTTTGTGGAAGTGGCAGTGGCTGTTTTATACGCTCAATTCTCAAAAAATGTGTCCACGAAAGTGAGGCCGTTGAACATAAAAACCATAGAATTGGAGCTCCTTACAAATTTCTTCTCAAACACGTGCCTGAAACCCGGTATGCGACTGTGACTAAGCGGCTGCCTGGCATCGTTTTGACACCCCGCCCGCAACCCCGCATAATGGCAATGGCAAATATTCTGTGGGGCCACTCTGCGGCGCTACTTAAGACTTCTATGGTTTTTTTCCTTCGCTGCTTAAGAGGAAACACAACGGCCGTTTTTTCCATAGAAACGTAGTCCCCTGTTTTCTCCCTGGATAATGGCAGTAGAGCAATCATTTTTTTCCATAAATCTATGGCTACTATTGACATGTTCCTATGTTTTCCTTTTTTTCATAAATTTATTCTTAAAAGAGATATTAACCTTCAAAAACCTAAAAAAATGCCAGATTTTCCGGTGTTCAAACATCCAGAAAACTATTTTGACTAGATTATTTAAAAAAAGGAAACATAGGAACACGGCCAAAGCCTTTCTTTGATTTTTAATAAAAAAAATAGTTAAGTAGGTCAAGTTTTGGAGAAGAAATCAGGGGATTACGAAACGTTGATTTGCAAGCTGCAGTTGTCTCTATCGCGCTCTGCGGCGGGAGGCTTGTGGTTGGCGCAACAGCAATACACTTTACAAATACCTATTTCTTAATTATCTTGACCTTAGTGTTTTCTCTTAACATATTTCCAGTAACTATCCCTAGTAAGCCGAGCCGTGGTAAATTACTGATCAAAATACTTGTACTGCGCAGGATATGAGGGGCTAACAATGTTTCAAGGAACGGCCGCGCACCTCGCGATGCACATTTTGTTTTTACTCTAATTCTGGAACACTAACTACCATGTGTAATACGGGGTTTATTTAAAGTATGTTCCCCGGCACATAAGTAGGACTAGGATGGCGGTATTATCGAGGCGGCCTGGCGCGGTGCCCTCCGTCAGTTTTCACTTCTACCGGCACTCCCGGAGTGCAATCGGGTCTTTTTTTTAAAATTAGAGTTCTTCCGGAGATCACCCCCTAAACTACACACGAACTTCTAAACTTACAAAGTTATAAACTAACATTTCTCAGGTAATTACTCTTTGTTATTGTAAGTATGTAAGTGGTAGTGGCTAGAAGCGCGACATAAACCTCGAGTAAATTTTGCAGCAGAATGACGGGTAAGGGCGAGTTGCAACAAACCGCCCGTAATCGTAACCGGTGTACGTCCCTCAAAATGATTATTATATATTACGATTGCCGAGGCCAGGGCTGTTATTCGCTAAGCGTTAATGCGGCTCACCCCGCGGTCACCCGTCACGAAACTAGACCTCTACCTACGCTTTGTTACTACGCATCGCGGTGTCAAGATATATTTGTGGGTGATCGTTGAGGTGAACTTAAAACAAGTTACAGAATAGGGGGGCTGGGCACGAATTAATGGTGCAACTGAAATACTGGGCCCGCGCAAGTTGTAAAGCATTGAAAGTACACTTCAAACACACATCGGACGCGGTTCGAACGCGTTCGGCGCTAAAGTTACAACTCGGCAGCGCGGCCGCGTGTCGTGCGCGTCGCGTGTGAAGCAATACATATTAAATGTGTTGGTAGTGAGAGAGATATGACGCGCGGGCCCGCGCTGCACACGCGTTGCTAACGCGTCGCTGACGCGGGGGGCCCGCCGCGTACCCCCCCGCGTTGCTACACGCCGCCCGCTTGCGGTGTGAATATACCGCTTCAACCGCGCCCGACACGCGCCGCGCACGTCACGCGTTCGATCGGGGGAGGCCTTTAGCAAGCAGTCTTATTATTACAGATGCCATAACTATACAGAGGCCGGGAAGTAAGGGGTTGCCGGCCGGGATAATTATGAGGCTGGCAAGCCCTTTTCATGCCGAGGTATGTATAGTGCTCAAACATGCAATGAAATAAATAAAAAAACCTCCAAGAAATCAAACTTTAATTTTCATGGCTGAACTGATGCTGTGCCCCAAAAAAATTACTGCACTAGGCCTTCAATTTTGTATGAAATTCCTTTACAGTTCTCTCGTATTGTTCCGTCCGAAACGACCGTAATGACGACATTTCATTGTATGTTTGAAAAGATCATAATCTAATGTCACTTTCGGTGGCTTATAAATAAACTTGACTTTCTTATCAACCATATAATATCTTTGTAAAGTCACAGATGGTTCACCTTAGGGCACTTACTCGTATTGTATCTGGTCAGGGCCTCGTAAAATGGGCCGTAAACTGTAAGTAAACGCATGTCCGGCCATCCCCGACCTTACCAAACAAAGCGCACTTGTTTGGCGGCGCTGGGTGGTCTCTGCACATGTACAGTCTACATCATTTATAAAAGGGAAATAAGTGCTTTCCACCTGGCATTTATTCTATACTATAAAACGAGCAATATTTGTATATATATTTGTTATCACGTTCTCAAAAATGTTACATTTCTAAATATACTAGCGACCGCCATGCGAACGACCATATCGCTTTCGCCTTTGTACTTTGATTCTTTATTAACCTGTTATTGTGTACAATTAAGTGCTTACATACATACTAGTACTATAAATGCGGAAGTTTGGATGGATGTACCTACGTTCCAATTGATCTCAAAAACATTCGCATTTATAATATTAATAGGATTTTCCTATACTTTATATTTTATCAATTAAATTTTCACTTTTTTGGCAAACTTCAGCACAATTCTATCACCTTAGCGAAATTCTTGAATAACCCTCATTCATTAAACTTAAAATTGTCTGGTAGAGTCTGTCAAGCGAGTCGTGTCTCTGGAAGTTTTGCAAATCCTACTAATATTATGAATGCTAAAGTTTGGACCCAAGCACGCAAAAACGGCTACACGGATTTACATAAATTTTGGTATACATATAGTGTATAACCTGGATTAACATACGAGTAAATAATATTTTTATTCTGGGAATCATCGTCTAAGGGGGCGAAAGTTTTTAAGGAGCCACGATATAAAAGAGTTCCACGCGGACGAAGTCGCGGGCAGAAGCTAGTATACGCGATTAAATCCCGTTTAGTAAAAAATATATTGAGAGTTTCTAACTACATATTTCAAGTCGACGATACCTTGAGTGTAAAATAAATCCGCGGTTTGAACCCTTAAACACTTTCCTATTGTAAATAAACTACGCGTTCGGAACGGCTTTGTGCGTCTCTGTTCACGGAATCCATTTGGGAAAGAAGTTTAGTTATCTAACTTCTACGGTACTTGGCTATATTTGTCGTCAACAAAGAAGGAACACCACCTTGGTGATAGTAATTTACTAAAGCGGGTGCAGCGGCGGAAAATGCCGAAAATCTGAAACGCATTAATTATAGAGGCCTCGGCAGAGAGTACAACTTTGTACCAGTTGGCGTCGTGGCCCTCAGTCCGTGGGGCCCTAGTGCGCATAAGTTATTTGTGGAGATCGCGAAAGGTCTGGTTGACGTAACTAGTGACCGAAGAGCTGGCAGCTTTCTCGCGCAACGCATCAGCATTGCAATTCAGCGAGGAAATGCCGCCAGCATCCTCGGTAAAATGCCTCGAGGGCATCTTTTAGATTTAACTTAGTTTTAATTAAATTTATTCAATGTTAGTTATCATCTTGTGTATCTTTAGAAAATATATATCTACATTTACCATTCTACTAAATATTCGTCGAAAAGCCTCATTTTCTATCCGTGTCCTTGTCGGTTTCGTGTTCTCAATTCCTCATCTATCTCCAATACGTACATATCACTCGATATTAAAATACTTGCCTAAGTAAGAAAATTATTATTCTAATATATTTCAGTCTCAAACACAAGTGTTATAACTATAACATCTTAGTATTTGTAAAGTTTGGTTCTTACGAAATCGACTTTACTGACATTGGCCATGTTTAGTAGGTATGGGTCTCAACTCGGACGGTTAAGGCACTTACAAAAAAGAAGGTCCATTTATTTAAATTGGTCAACTAATAACTTAGGTATCGCTATCGCGTAACAGGCATAGAAATAACCAATTCAATTGGAAACCTCCTTTATAAAAGTCAGCGAATAAATAGCCTCTAATACTTCTCATATTGCTGCCTTACAAACTAGCTTGTTATGCCCCTTTGTAACGTACTCCACAGGTACTTCATCAAAATGCAACGTTGTAAAGTAACATTTAAAGCCGCCCGCCTACGGGCCGTGGGCGGACCGCGTAAGGCCTTATTGGGCCATATGGCATAACGGGCCTTGTCCAAAGGGCCCGATCAACGATAATGTTACTTGTCGATGTACACCCACTGACGCGTGTTAGATAAAGCTAATGAGCAAATAATAGACTAGGGTTCAGTAGTTGGCCATAAATATTGTAGAGTTGTCTGTTTAACATATCCGCTTTAGCCTAGTTGGTAGTGACCCTGCCTACGAAGCAAGAGGTCCTGGGTTCGAATCCCTGTAAGGGCATTTTTTTGTGTGATGAGTACGAATATTTGTTCCTGAGTCATGGATGTTTTCTATGTATTTAAGTCTCTATTTATCCATATAAGTATGTTTATCGTCGTCTAGTACCCATAGCACAAGCTTTGCTTAGTTTGGGACTAGGTCGATTTGTGTATGATTGTCCCCTAATATTTTTTTATTTTTTTTATTTTTATATGCTAGCATACATATAATACAGACATAGTCAACCTTTTCTACTTAATCTTATATATATTATTCTTTTATCTTATTTATTTTCTATAGTACATACAAGATGGTAATTAACATTAACTAAATCAAGTTAAATCTAAAAAAGGCCCTCGAGCCATTGTGCCGAGGATGCTGGCGGCATTTCCTCGCTGGATTGCAATGCTGATGCGTTGCGCGAGAAAGCCGCCAGCTCTTCGGTCACCAGTTACGTCAACCAGACGTTTCGCGATTTCCGATTTCTGTATTTTCTAACGCAATCCTGTAGAGGGGGGGGGGGGGGGGGGATTTTCTGGTTCAGTCAGCAGCAGAAGACATTGCATGACATTTAGTAGTAAGTCTATCAAATCTTTGACATTTTGATTTTAATTTATTGTAATAATGATTTTGAATTTTTTATTTATAATCAGAATAAACCAATATTTCATTCAACTACCTCCGTAATAAATAAATGTATTTAATAATAATAATAATAAGCATGCCGATTTTATATTCCATATTTTATGACGTTATTGCACCCAAATTTTAAACAAAATGTTAATTTAGTTTATTTAGTTTGTACGATCCTTGCAATGCCCTACCGGGGTATCAGTGCCTCTTACTGTGCAACCAACATCTATGTAATTTAATGTATCTGATTATGCATCAAATAAACGAATATGAATATGAAGTTGTTAAGCAGTTCTAGTGCTCAAAATGATCTACACACGAACTCTAATGTCAAGGGAATAAGAATCTGTGTAGTTCATTTTGAGCGTGTTATTTTGCTTAGCTACTTCTGATGCTGACTGTTTATGAATAAAAACTATGACTATGACTTTCATTGTTCTGAATCATTAGTAACGCCATTTTCTTTTACACTTCTCTGTCACCCGTCATCTCGGCACTCACTTCATTCAAGGATTCATCACCTTTTCCTTGGCCGATCTCATCTCTTATATCCCTCCACTTTCATCTGTTGCTCATATTACTTTCATTCCTCCGCATAACATGCCCATGCCAAGGCAATTGCCTTCCTTAAGTCCTTGTAAGGACTTCTTTCAGCATATCTACGACTTTTGTATTCTTCGAAAGTGCATTTAAAAACCTCAGCCAAATGGGCGAAATGTTCTTTCGAATGTGGTGAGTGAACCAATTGACAGTTATACTATACCCATTCTAATGTCGGCCCAATAAAAAGCACGTGAACACACTTTCAAGTACGTATTACCGTGATTTGCTGCCTCTCCCTTTGACCTCTAGTGGGCGGCGCCCACGGTTGGCCCGAATTTGGTAAAATAGATATCTAGCTGCGTAGAACATTAATGTCGTATAAAGGCTTCTTTTATTATAGTAAACAGACGAGTTTGGGCATGGCCATCATAAAGAATTGGTTATGAATTTAAATTTAAATAGGTTTGGCTTCTTTTGTTCAAATGTTATGGTTAATAAGTTTAAAAATTATGGCAGGCCAAGTCGCTTTTCTGAAACAAACCTAGTAATGCTCCAAGGTATTTGAACGTCGGTCGGTGTTAGTTGAAGAAATTTAAGTAAACAGTAATTTATTTTTGGTACCACGAAGCTGGCAAGCATAGGGTCATTTCGCCGGTTAGCGACCACCTTATTTCGTGAGCCGGTCGGCGACCACTTAGCTGAGTTGGTGAACTGAAAGGATATTTACTCGGTTTTTTAGTAGATTTCTATTCTTAAACAACAAAAAAATGCGTGTACAACATGTACAACTAATTGTCTCAATAGGGTCTGTAGAATTGATGTTATCTTCAATAGAAAAAACCTTCTCCTTCAGGTGGTCGCTAACCGAAGGAACCCGTAACCAGCGTAATACACATATTAACTTTAAAGGAGCCACAAACTGTGATTGGGTCATTGTCAGTCAGTAAAACAAAAATTGTCTTTTCAGTGGGCAATAGTTAAGGGCTTATGTTTATATATAATATATTTTTATCGCATAGAATTATAGAAGAGGCGACGCCGTTTATGCGGATTCACAGTTCAACCAAAAATTAGGCTTTAAAGCCCTTAACTTTGACAATGTCCACCGAAAAGACGCGAACCTAAATCTGACAATGACCCAATTAATTGATTCGGTATCTTTAGATTTTTGAGTTCTATCGGCGATAGAACTAAAAAATCTAAAGATCAAAATTAATAATAGGCCACAAGGGCACTTTTGCATATCACGGTTAGCTTAAAATAATAATAATCTTACACAATAATCATTCAGCAGATTAAGGACCGATATAAACGGTTAACAAACTAAATATCACTAAATGAAAACAAAACAAAATTGCAAAATATTATTCATTGCATTCAATATAAGGTCTGTACTAGAATTAACAAGAGCTTAATGATATTCATTTAGTATCCCACAGCTGCATAAGGTCTGAGAGTTCAAATACAATTAATAATTATTCTAATGATCTTATACGACGTTAGCCGCATCCTTGTTGACAGCTCGGTTTATTATATTACCCCATCGGAACGTTCCTTTGGCCCGTACTATAGGAACACAGCACCACACACGTAACAGAACATATAGTGGTGTCTGTTCTGTTTATCTAAGTTTTGTAACGTTTATTAGGTTTTTAGTGTCATTGTAAAAAATAACGATACAATATAAACAAAATATATATACTGTAAATAAAGGACACGGGAGCAGAGCCTTAGGGTACTCTTATAAAGTTATATAAAGCACAATATACCAAGTAGAAATACAACTCTTGTGTATGACTCGTTTTCCGAAAGTGATAAGTGTAACAAGAGATTTGTGCCCAATTGATATGCCATATGCACTGTAAATGACAGTCTGGATTCAGACACACATTAACATACATACACACATAACAGCAATAATTTACTTGTTTTGGTCAAAATAACCGTAATTAATAAATACTTCACCTACAGTGCTAAAAGTTGTAATTGACAGCCGAAATCATGTAAATACTTTTTAAATGAATCGATTGTCAGCTCGCAGGCGACCTTTCATAAATCACACTCAAAACTAAAACGCATTAAATCCCTGCTCGCGTCCGATCCAACTTGATCCTTAAAACTGGGTAATAACGTTTAGTCTTGATAATTGATAGATGCTTTTGTTATCTTGTCAAGCGATGCGTTTGCGCAAGTTTTAAGGGCTCCAAGGCCGTGGAGGGGGCGGTAAACGGCCATATTTGGTTATGTTTACCAACATGTTTTGTTAATGCCATATTACCTTTAACATAAGTGGGTGGGTTGATTGTATTGCTGAGGGATTAGGTTTGAATTATGCAATATATGTGTTTAATATTTATATAGTCGAGAACTGTTATCACTTATCTCAGGTTGCACTTATAAAGATCGCATTTAGAAATACCTGACACGCTCCCACGCTTGAGCTTAGAGCGTGATAGGAGCGTAACTTGAGCGTATACTTGAGATTATTTGAGTTGGCCGAATGACATCAAAGTAGTATAGTATAGTAAGTATATTCTAAAAGCAACTCTACCGTCCAGGATAGATGATTCCAATTCCAATGACAGATACAGGGTGGTCGACATCGGAAGCTTATGGTTATGAGCCAGGCTTCATCCTGTTTATATTAACTTTTTATTGCTTGTAGGAAAAATATGTGCCAATCTAGTGCGGAGACTGCCACGTGTCATACTACTTATAATTACATATAAGAGACTCCTTTTTTTGCATCTAGGAGCCAGCTCTTGAAGGAAGCTTCTAGGGTAGTGGAAAATAGCTCAAGCCACCCCCCAAAAGCGTCCAAGTAAAATCTACACTTCAACCCAGTGGGATCTTTTTTACATTTGCCCCTTCTTTATGCCTACTACTAAGCTCGCTTCATCATTTCCACAAGCCGGATGATGCAGCTCAGCGGAAGTACCTTGAATTCCTGTTGCGGGTATCCGTTACCAAAGTAATTCATTCTTTGTCTCGCAAAGGCATGACATTCACATAGTAAGTGTTCCATAGTCTCATCCTCCTCGTCACACATTCTCCAGTCTAAACTAATTATCCGATAGTCCCATCTAGGCCAAGAGATTCTTGACCCCGAGGTGACCTGTGAACACCTCAGATATCATTCTGAGTTGCTTCCGGCTGGATTTCCAGTTTTTTGGTTCAGCCCGAATCCACTCCTATAAAGAGCTTAGAGTGCCTTAAGCCAGCCTCAACCCACAAATGGTTCTGGACCTACCAAAAATCTACCTCAGTGGGATCAAGGCCTGTCACACCAATATGAACAGAACAATTAATTCATTCTAGTTATGGAAACAAATACTTAACACTCATACAGTTTATTTCAGGTAACGGGTGTCATTCAAAGTCAGTGGAACAGTGCTAAATAATTAGTAATCTAGACATGTCTCGAGATAATTACTATTGTACTTAAAATCTTAATTATACCTTGAAATGTTGCTTAATAGCTGTTTAGTTGTATTTATATTTTTGACCTAACTTTTTGTCCGATCAATTTTAGTTCTTAGAACATTAAGAATACGGTTTAGTATCGATTATACTGTATGTGATATTATTTTACCTATGTCATAACGTAATGTAATGTGTCTGATTTGGTGTTAGATAGACAATAGGTGTTCTCTAATTTTAAAACAAACAATGTACCGTTAATTCGAACGGTTTATCTAAGTAGGTAGGTATAGTGTTACAACGAGAGTTGAGGTTACATATTGTACTGCAAAGGTTCTCTATAATTAACCTCTACAGTAGGTACTGGCTATAGGTATAGGTATAGATTTCTAAAGCGGAGCTATACATTTGGTACCATACGGGACGGAAAGTCCGTAACTGGCTGACACCATTCGATAGAACGAGACGGACGCTCTGCGTTGTCACTTATCGCGTAAACAACCTACTTAATTTGTGCAGGTAATGGTTTATTAGCCGCAAGCCGCTAACTCAGTTGCGGCAAATAAAAAAAATGGAACTATGACAAGGACAAAGAATGAGATCTCCCTTTCTGTTACACTTATTGAGATAGATTTACTACCATCTCGCTCGGTCGTGGTATTATTATTACCATAGCTCCTCTGTAGATATACAACCTATACTTACTCTAAGGCAATTTATTCTCTTTTCGAATCAAGTTGTCTGAAGATTTGCAAACGTCATGGAGTCGCCCGCGAGGCTTTGGCCTCTGTATCACCTCTGGACCATCTCAGGGCCTCCTCCGGGCCACCTCTGGGTCTCCTCTGGGCCACCTCAGTGCCACCTCTGGGCCATCTCTGGGCCACCTCTGGGCCACCTCTAGGCCACCTCGGACTATTTCAGGGCCTCCTCTGGGCCACCTCTGGGCTATCTCTGGGCCACCTCTAGGCCACTTGTGGACTATCTCTGGGCTACCTTTGGGCCACGCAACTCGTAACAAGTTTAAGGCTCTACCATATCTTCATTATTCCACCACTGCCAAGGCTGTGATGTGATAAGTGCGATTTAATCTTAGTGTTCTTTTCTTTTTAAATTGACAGAAATATACACATGACACTGCCGATACTGATCGTCGTGGTCCTTGATTGGTCACCGTGAAACCCTCCAGTCCCAATCGTAAGCGCATTCAATAGAGCCCAGGCTCCTAATTCCTTTACTTGGAAATTGTTACTTCACACTGATGATTTACTGTACAATTCTGGACTTTATCAGACTGTGTTTATTAGAATTATTCAGTTATATAGTATTGAATAGGTTAAGGACCTAGATAGAGCCTAGCTTAAGTTTGCATGCATGTTTGCGCATGTAAGGACCTATGTACAGCGCGTTTTTTAAGCGCGCCTTCGACGCGCGTTTCTGTCTATTTACACGTTACTCGATGCAAACGCACGTCGAGCGGTGTGCATAGACCCTAACCTACTCTAGTGACCTTGTCATAGTTTCTGGCAGGCGCTTTACTGAATTCTATGATGGTGGCCTGATGGGAAACGTCACAAAAAATGTTGTAGATGGCCAGTCTACACGTAGTATGTTAATGATTAGAATTTGATAAAAGTCCCGAATTAATCAAGAGTGTGTCACGGCGGCGCCAACATCTTGCGTGGGAACGCGCATGCGTAAAAACGACTAATCTAAATCAACTCAGTTAACAAAGGACTTATGAACTTTACGTGTCTAAGAAATCTTGCCTTTTTGTAGTGCTACCAATCGTATTCAGAAAACGAATCGCATGTCAACGCTTCACTATTATAATTTGACACATAAATTCATAATAATGTGTATTCTTTTTTCTATACTACGATGGTGTCAAATAAGCATACAGCCACCGCCGGTTTGATAGTAAACAGAAACTACCAGCGCGTTGATGAACTTTATTAATTTGAGGATTTCTTGTGGCTACAGAGACAAATTAAAGTTCCTCACTCTCAATAGTCTTGCTTGACACAGCGCCATCTCAAGGAGCGCGGGCGACCTTACTCACCACCAGGAACACAACACCTCATACATTCAGACATCAAAGTTTAACTGGTATTTCTACTAAGCAGGTAACTTTGTGAATTGCCCCAGTAATAAGCACGGACAAGTAGGCTAATGCAGCTTAAGAGATGTTACTGTTAGTTCAAAAGGTCACAAAAACATTCAATTCGTCAGCTCTTCAGACCTTCTAGAATTGGTTAGAACGGCGACTCTCACTTGTTTATTGTTGTCCGGTAAAAAGTGTTTATTGAGGTGGTAATTGCGGTACCGTACTGTTTTCGTGATGGATTACAGTTTTTAACACCGCATGGGACGCGGCAGATGTACACGGACCGTGAGAGACGGAAAGTTCAACTCAGAAAGGTGCTATCAAGATCTATTTAGTATGCAAGAGAGATAAAGATATTATTTGGTGTTTACGGCAGCTATATTGCAGAAAACGTTAAAAGTAAGAGTTGGAAAGTCCATAATGTATTCCTCGTTTGTCTCTGCACTGGGACTCTTTAGTCTATGGAAGGACGCCATGCCGGACAGACTGTAAACGATGATCATCGTATACCGCGTGGATCATAAACTTGTTGGAAGAAATGCGGGTTGGACCAAATATGTGTGGGATAAAGTCATTGACTATGTATAGACTGACCACCTAGAACATTTTGTTTCACGTCTGCCATCAGGCCGCGGCTTCGGTTTTTTTTTTGGTTTTTTTTCCAGTAGGTATTTAGCAACCGCCGGCCAGCCCCGACTATGCAAAAGTGTCAGGGGATATCTGCTCTATGCTATATATTCAAATTATTTATTTCGGAAATACAAAGTATTCATATACAAGAGTACATAACAAACATCTTAATCTAGTGTTAGTATTTATACATAAGCAATTGCAATGCACAGCTAATTTGCAACATATATACGCAACTCCAGCGTCGTATCCATATTACAAATTGCGCTATGCTTTTAATTTGTTCGGACAATGTTTTAACATCGGGCCGTCAAACCTGTCAGCAATTTCCTTTAGATTGCTGTTGGGACTATAACTCAATGGGTCAAACAAAGATTGATATGCTATTTGGACTAACCGTGTATTGGATTGGAGCCACGGCTAACAAATCATGGCTGGTTGGAAAATACGTACAAGTTCCTATGACATAGGTCATCATCGTCATCATAGCCGAAAAACGTCCACCGCTGGACATAGGCCTCCCCCAAAGTAAAGTAAAGTAAAGTATTTTATTTTGCGTAAAACGTGGTACAGAAGATGGTATGCATATATCACAGAGAAACACACATTTCACCAGCACCTGGCATGCACAAAATTGAATTTAACGAATAAAATATAAATTATTAAAAAAATATATTATTATTTTTTGCTTTGTTTGTGTGAGGTGTGCAATAAAGAGTATTTGTATTGTATTGTATTGTTAATCATAATGGATGTACAATACGGGTATAATGTCAATTAAAATTCTAATTCCATTAATTAAGCCTTAATACAAATTTTAAGTTTTATAATAATCAAAGTAATCATTCACAGAATAAAATGATTCCTGTATTAAAAAATTCTTAGTTTTGATTTAAATATGTTAAATGGTAATTCTTTAATGTCATCATGTAACCTATTATAAATACCAATTGCCATACAATATGCGTTGTTGCCATATAATTGAGTCTTTTTAGGTAGGTATAGCAAGACTATTTGGGTACCTCGTGTTAAATTTGCATATGTCACTTTTTTGTTGAAAAATTCTGGATGAAGTTTAACAAATACACAAATTTCATATACATACATACTTGGCACAGTTAATATTTTTAATTCTCTAAATAACGGCTTACAGGATGTGAGAATGTCCAAAGAGTGTCACAATGACCCATCCTGCGCCACCCGCATTCAGCGGACTCCCGCGACCTTTGGCAGGTCATCAATCCACCTTGTCTATCAGTCCACCTTGTTGGGCTCACGCTCACGCTCACGCTGCGCCTTCCAGGCCTTCCACCTGGTCGCCACTCGAGAACCTTTCCGCCCCAACGGCCATCGGTTCTACGAGTAGGTGCAATGTGCCCCGCCCACTACCACTTAAGTTAAGCGATTCGGAGGACTATATCGTTTACCTTGGTTCTGCTGCGGATAGCCTCATTTCTGATATGATCACGCAGATAAACTCCCAGTATAGTTAAGTAGGTACAATTTAGATTTACATTTTTTTTCAAGTTCGACACTGAATTTTTCCTTTTTTTTTCCTGTGTCTTTTATCAAAGTACAAAAATAGTATTATTATGAAATGGGGCGGATATGACCACTACCGCTACTTCAATCGCGTGCGCATATAGCTTGTCATGTATAACTTTTGATAGACCGACAAATTAGCCACTTCCTTTGTATTGTAACACATTATGTCACTCAAGGGAATGTGGTCCAAATATTATGTTTCGATATGTGACCGGTTAGCCCACTGGCGTTCCATTCGAAACGCGTAACTGACATATTGCGATTAGGTACAAGTAGATTGTCTTTATTCTTAAACGTTTATCAAACTTTTTTTGTCACCTACTTCAAAAAAGGAGTAGAAAGCTTTCGTCGGAATATTTTTTATTATGTATGAGCCCCGATTACTCGGAGACGCCTGGACTGATTTAGAATAATTATTCACTTGTTTGAAAGGGTATTCTTTCCAGGTGTCCCCATGGTGATCAGGTCAGGATCTGCACGGCTATCACAAGACGGCGCGCGAGCTCTCTCGATTTCTCTCGCACAATCCGTCTCTCTCTTATTAGCACACTTAGAACAAGAGGTAGAGTGCGAGAAAAATCGAGAGTATGTCGCGGCCGTCTCATGATAGACGTGCTGATAGTGGGAATAGGCTGGGAGTGTACGTTTCGGGTGCGGTGCGGCGAGACGAGAGGTCCATAATGGAATTTCAGCCATCTTCCTTCGTTCGTGTACCTTCTTTTGTTTCAATATCAATTTGTGACAGAACATCATCAACGGTAGCTGTTTAGTGAACTTTTACTTGCGCTCAAGCATAGCCAAACGTCAAAGCATCATATAAATGTACTATTCGTATCTAATTTCAATACGTCAATACCGCCTTCCGAATTGGGTGCCTGGTTCTCTGACCTATACGGCAGGCAGGTGCTGTGATTTGATAGTTACGTAATGATATAGGCGAAGGAGCACATTGATTTAACATTATTGATACGCAGTTATTATAAGGTTATTAATTGGCTATTTCTCATCAAACTTAACATTTGATGTTGACGTAGTCGTTTGGTTTTGACACCAGTCCATTTTATGATGGGACGTCGGTCTGGTTTGGCCACATTGAGAAATACAACTGTAATGTAATCTTGAGACAGGAAGAAGAACAAATGCAGAGGTATTGGATTTGGCCAGCAGCAACCAGCTGTTGAGGAAAATTGAGAGCTGGAGAGGAACTATGTCGGGCGAAGATGGAAGCCATGCGCATTACAGAGAACCCAGCCCGAGGCGCGGGATAATAGCCTATGGCTACCCTCCGAGTCCGTTTTACGGTGACTGGAACACTGAAGATTTACATACTTTTTGCAAAGTGCAATGAACAGTCCAATTTTTATTATCCGTATAGATTTAGGGTGATTTGCGCCAAGCCGTCTGTAATCGTGAGCGGTGTTCGTTAAAATATGAATGTATGGAAAGTTTGATAAGTTTCTATGGAATGACAGCCGTCGGCGCCATATTTAACGTTAATCGGTCTGGTATCGTATGTTGGCGCAACCCGCACTTAGTCTTATTACATTGCAACTTTGCAAAGTATTAAGACACTAACCTGACATTCCATGGCTCCCAAGATACATGCTTGGCCTTGTTTGGGTTTCGTTTTGTTTACGTCCTCCATAAACTTTATCATTTTTAGGGTACGGATACCTCGAACGGAAAAAACGGAACCTTTATAGTATCACTTTGTTGTCTGTCTGTTTGTCTGTCAAGACCCTTTATCTCGGGAACGCGTTGAGGTATCGGGTTGAAATTAGACCATATACTCGGGTCTTGGGAGTAAGTGGCAGGGGAAGACCAAGACAAGGACCAAGCTAAAGAGTAAGTTAATATACTTAATGTCGTATCAAGAGCTCAAAACAGTGGCAGAGAGGAATGGAATGGCGATTACTCCACCGACAAGAACCCGGCTCAAGTTTACGATGATACTCAGGTCTACAGTTCCTTGAAGATGTGAAAAAGTCAAACTTACAAGTCTATGCCGCAAAAAACGTATATTTCGACACTCTCAAGGGAATCAAAAAGTATAGGGTACTTTCCGTTGACCGAGATCAGATCAGAAATCATTATCATTTGCCAAGTAATATCGTCTTATACTACAAGTATAGGGAAAAATATGAAAACAGTACATTTGTAATTTGGTACAGAAGCCTCGGTGGGTGAGTCCAACTCACACTTGTCCTGTTTTTTCTCAGAAGCCTCGGTGGGTGAGTCCGACTCACACTTGTCCTGTTTTTTCTCAGAAGCCTCGGTGGGTGAGTCCGACTCACACTTGTCCTGTTTTTTCTCAGAAGCCTCGGTGGGTGAGTCCGACTCACACTTGGCCTGTTTTTTCTCAGAAGCCTCGGTGGGTGAGTCCAACTCACACTTGTCCTGTTTTTTCTGTTCCTGTTCACTAGAACGAGAAAAAACAAACAGTACTTAACCGACAAAATCGCCAATTCGATCTTTATCTGAAGATCTACTTATCGATCAGTATCTAGAACGGAAATTACACCGTGTTGCGTATTTTTTGCCGAATCGAACCTGGTGTAACTTATTGAGCAACTCTTCCGTTAATCAGGTCTAATTGGTTTAATAAGATTTGGACCGTACCTAATGAAAAAGACACTTGCATTTAGCTATGGAAAGGGGTTTATAGAGTTTCCAAAAGATTTTTGGGCCATGATAGTAGGTCAAAAAAAGACACTTGCAGTTAGCTATGGAAAGGGGTTTATAGAGTTTCCAAAAGGTTTTTGGGCCATGATAGTAGGTCAAAAAAAAGCTACGGTAGCCTTGTGGTTCCGACATGCGGCTGCCAAGCGGCGGTCGTGGGTTCGAATCTAAGCTCGTACTAATGAGTTTTTCCCACTTATGTACTTACGGAATATTTGTTAGCTTTTCGGTGAAGGAAAACATTGTGAGGAAACCGGTCTAATCCCCTTAGTTTTCCCTCTGAGTTAGAAGGTCAGATGGCAATCGCTTTCGTAAAACTAGGGCCTATGCCAAATCTTGGGATTAGGTATCAAAGCGGACCCTAGGCTCATTTAGGGCACAACCGGGAATAACTTTAGAAGGGAGATAGTGGGTAAGTACTTTCTACTTTATCTTAGCAGACAACAGTATTTACCTAAAATACAGCTATTGATCGCCCATTTTAATCTATATAATAAATTAAGTATAAGTGGGCAATCTTGGAGCCTTTTAGTACCTTTTAGCACCTATAGCTAATTGCTCAACAGAGTAAGTACTTGAGTACCGACACTTGGAAACCTAGAATAGGTATCTTGATGAGGAAGACTTTCGATTAAAAAACCGCACTCAAATCGGTTCATTCGTTTAAGAGGTGCAAGACAGAGAGGAACAGACAAATACACAGACACACAAATGCATGCGTTAAATAACACCATGCGTTTGCACCGGGGCTTAAAAATAAAAATGATTGTAACAGAAAAAATATCCGATACGCCACGTAAATTTCAATTTTTATTCCGGGAATCTGTATCACATGTTAACGGTTTGTGTTGTAAAAGTTCCGAGACACTAACTAATAAATTTCCTGCCTGGCTAAAAGTAAGCCGAAGAAAAACAGATCTTATACCATGTACATAAAGTCTACATCATCATAAACAAGGTACAATCAAACAATACATCAGCTTGTCTATGACCAATTAAACCCCCGGGTCCTTGAATCGATGCAATAAATTGGGACAATCGGCACCGCATCGGATCTTGCATCGATATTTCTGATTAACATAAGAATGCACCGATTTCTCAGATGCACGACGCGGTCGATACAGATTCGAGATCTGTTCTGAGATACAGGACAGGTAGAAGTAGAAATGCGCACTGAGATATATAAGTAGTGTTCTAAAACTTCTAGTAAAATATTTAAGATCGAAGTGTAAAAAAAAACAAATCAAATCAAAACATTTATTTGTGACAAACACAACACAGATAAATAAAGAAATAAAATAAAAAGCATATTTAAGTACTATCGACAACACAGCTTACTGACCATCCGTGCACTTTATGAGCATTGTAATAAGGTTCTATATAAAGACAGGATGGTCAGTTAACTGTGTTGCCGTTTGTACCTAGAGGTATTACAGATGCAGCAGTACGACACGATGGAGGAAGGCTTGGAGTAGGAAATTGTTTTCTTAGTAACACTCGAAAACGTAATTCTAACCAAAAAAACTATGACACTTACTGTCATTAAGTGTCAAAGTGACTTTTATGACATTGTCAATCGAACATTTCATATGTAGCCATTTCGCATTGATAATAATAATAATAATAATAATCAGTCAACGTAAGGCAGCTTGTGGCGAGCTGTTAGGGCGTAGCGACCCTACGTACCTGAGTACTCCTGGGGGTGTCCTGTGGTCAGGTTGAGCCGACCGGGTGGATGGTTGGACAGGCCCCCTGTCTCTGGCTTGCCTTTACTGGCCGTTCAGAGTGGAGTCGCAAGAGCTGTTGCTCGAGGGTTGATGTGGACACCTAAGTGGCGAGTTGGCTATATGTTTAAAGTCCAGTGCCACCTCTCTTCCCCCTAGCTTTCTGACCGGTGTTACCCTTAGGCCATTTTTTAATGTCGCTATTAATAGGGGCCCATCTAGCAGTTGGCGAGTCACCGTCTGCCAGAGATAAAAAGTGAGACAGTTTTATTAGGCAGGCGTCCGATGTTTCACCCAATAGCCCAGCCACTAGTCCATCATTTTCACCCAATAACCCGTTTCATTTAGATTCCATCAACCATCAATAGGCCCTATACTCCTCAGCGGGTGCTGTCCCTGTGTGCGTCCCATGACACGGGCAGGGACAGCATCCGCTCGGTGTACTCCTTGCATTTTATTAAATTGTCAAAAGGGCCTCTACGTGTTGGCTCAGTTGGTACTTTGTAGGTACCTAGCTCCACGCACGCCTCCCAAAGGTCCGGGACGTCATTGTCCCGTGAGCGGGAAAGATACATAATAATAATAAATACTCTTTATTCCACGAAGACAAGTGAGAAACATCTTACAAAAAATTGCTTAATAAATAATGGTAACAACAGGCGGTCTTATCGCTTTAAAGCAATAATCAAATCATTGTCAATATTTGTAGATATGGCCAACATTTTATTTATCAAAAAAAGTTACTTACATTAAACAATACGCATTTTTAAAAAGTAAGTACCTAAATGTATTTTCTACCTGATATAATTCGAAAAACATTAAAAAATCCCAAAACAAAAATCATTTGTTAAACATATTATAAATATTTTCAGAATAGTGTTGTCATTAAAGGGGGTGTGTGTGTGTTAAATGGCGTGATCGTACAACACACAAATTGAACACTTCAACAACCGAAGGTAACAACGAGAACTCAAAGAAAAACATAAACTTAAAAAAAAACTAAAACTCCACAAGGCAGAAATCACCACGGAGTAAAGTAAACACATTCGAGCACTCGGAACAGATGTCAGATGCCGACGAATAAAAATATCAGTTTGACTATAACCCAATTACTAATGGTGTCATGGCCGACAAAATGGCGGATAATTGTGATTATAAAGTGAGCTACACACTAAACGCATGTACTTAATATTTAAATTGCATCTAACGCTGTTCACTATTGTTTATAAATCGTACCAAATGTTATTAATACCTGAAGTATTACAAATGCAATAACAGTTTTGCTACCAAAAATCTTCTTTGGTTAAATATTTTACAGGGCAATAAATATTTTATTTTTGTTTTTGTGTAAGTAAGATGAATTAACTCTTTTTTTTAATCGTAGGTTTAAATTAAAACGACCAATAAATAAATTTGCTTAGTGCGGCTTTGTAAAAAGTAAAAATATGCAACCGAACCACCGTAAACATATTTTATTTTAGTGACAACCCATGTTGGTCTTCAATTACATTTTCGAGTATAGCATCCAGTAGGTACTCATATAAATAATTTAGAAGATGATTATAAAAAAGATTTGAAAATAAACCTCAAAATGGATACTGACAAAATTTGCTCAGAACGGTGTCACTTTATTAAAAAAAAACTTGATATGTTTTCAGGTTGGTATGAAATCAGATACAACCTACACCTTCACAAACCTACATATACTTATACATTCATACCTCTTTATATTAATATCTAGATAACAAAATTTAAGTAATCTACTAGAATACTATGGGTTTTTTCCATACCTAGATCTATATTATCTAGTCTTGTAGGTTGCATAGTTGCATTCCCAAAGTCCAATCTCGTCAATCTATCCGGGATAACTTCGTATCGGTGGCAAGTTGGCAACTAGGTAGCCGCAAAGTTGCCAGAAGTTGTGTTAATTGGTTACGCAACAGGCGTCCCCAGTGCATTAACAGTTACCGTCTGATAGGGACCGGTCCGTCGCAATTACACCGACGCGAGCCGAACGCAAACAAGACCTTGTAAACAAGACCTAATGATAAACCATTTATAAAACTGGCGTTTAGGGCTGGTAGTGGTGGTGGTAGTAGAATCCGAATAAGCAAGCACGTGCCTTTCAATCTCCAGATTCTCCAGAGGTAGTGGGTTAGAATCGAAACTTGGTTCGTACCGCTGGGTTTTGGAAAAAAAAACGTACCTATGTACGAAATATCGTATTTTGATATCAATTTAATTCACCGAAACGCGGGTGAGAAATTTAAGAGGATAGCAACGTGAAGAAACCTAATTTGGAATAATCAGGTCAGATGGCAGTCGCTTTCATAAAACGAATGCCTACGCCAAATCTTAGGATTAGGTGACAAAAGGGGACCTCGAGTAGGTAAGGTACACTATGGAGATGGCGAGGAACCTTTTTGTTTCCTTTCTTTGGTTTACACCTCTTGTTTTTGTAAGGTCCACAACTCTTGAAGACACGGTGCATAATGATACGGTGTACCATGCGCCCGCGCCGACCTCGCAAGGCCGCGTCCGCCGAATAAGGCTCCCGCGCTACACACGTTTTTACAGACTGCACCCCACATTCCACCGAGTAGCGGTACACTTTACCATCGATGACACTGCCTGATAATTATGTATTTTTACAATGATTTTCTGCAGTTTGCGTTGCGCAACTTTTGTTGGAGCAACAGTGTGGAAGTCGAACCGAGGAAGATGGGGAAGCTGGAAGAACGTCGCCGTTGCCACGGATCGCAGCAAAAGGAGGAAGATTGTAAAGGAGGCCAAGACGCACGAAGGGTTGTAGCGCAATCGGAAGTAGGTAAGTTCGGCAGTTTGATGAAGATTTTTGTATAATTTAAAGTTATCATGCGTGGGTGGGATGTGTGTTTACTTTCGCGTCGGTTTCCGAAATGATGCGATAAGACATTATCGCCCACTTTTTCTGGTCAAGACATAGTCCAATGCCATTTTGAAAGTTGAAATTAATATGCAACATCGTACTCATGCACAGATTTAATGTGGTAATCGCTAGGGGTACCTATTATCATGAGTCTATCTGGCTAAGTAGTTTGGCAAACGACTGAACCAAAAAAATATACTATAAAGGACCAAGATATGAAAGTCCCCTGCTGTTAAATATCGCGGAGTGAATACCGGTATTCCCTCCAGAATATTAGACAGAAGGGACTTTCATATCTTGGTCTTTAATAGTAAGTTTTTTTTCATGTTGAATTTGCAATCGATCGTTAGACCATAAGCGAGAGACACTCATATGGGGTGGCGGCCAGCGCCCTCTCGCACCTCTACCAATGAAATTTGACCGCCGCAGACTGGTCCATCAAATCTGCTACGAGTGGATTTTGTCAGTAAGAATGACAGGTATAATATACATCATTGCAGAAAATGTGTTAAATTCATAGAAATTTTAAGAAACTCACGAGAATTAAAGAAGGTTAGTAAATTCCCCTTAAAATCATTCCATTTGGAAAGATTCGCAGAAGTGGAAACTTACCGTCGGTATGTCAGTAGGTACATCAAAGTGGAGATACAATTATGACACCTTCTGTCAAATATCACAAATGGAATACTGGCCCGATTTTGCTGGTTGTACTGTCAACTACAGTTTACAGCAACTAAGTAAAGACGTCCTTCGCAGCAAGAAGTTTAACAAATTCTACTTGATTAGTGCGAATTGTTAATGCTAACGACATTAGGGTCAGCTCGCACCATTGTGTCGCGACCTTGTCTCGTTACCCCAACTAAATAGAAAAGACCCATTCAGAAAAGACTTATGTTACAAAAACTCCATAACCGCATACGACATTTCAAGATGGCGGGCAAGAGGTCCGGACCATTGTGTTGGGAAAACGGCCAAAAACACAATTACTTTGAATTTTGTTGATATAAAATTTAATTGGGATTTCTTCGGTCCGTTAGCCGCGGGAGATTAATTAAACGTGTTTAGTTAAAACGGTGTTATTGTGGTTATAACTATTAATAACTTCCTTGTTATGGCTTGGTCATCTAATGGGCTATGCCTAGGTGATGATTATACAAGTGTCAGTCAAAATCACTGCCACCTTCCTATCCATACTGACCTTGACCTGTTGCCATGAAACTGTTTGGTCCTCCGTGAGATTAATACAACTGGAAATTACTCGTTGTACAGGCTTTACCTTTTTATTCCCCAGTTAATAATCCTTTTGGATCTTTGAGATTGCTTGAGATACCCTATGGTCCTCAAACGTCACCTGTTGACAATGGTTATTGGTTCATCGAGGTCGAAAGTTGCAGATACTTGCCAACTGCTAATTTATCTATTTAAACTTTATTGAAAAAAAAACGACAATAGAAAAATAAGACTTAAAATTCAAAGTATTTCGTACCTGTTATTAAGTCCTCGACACATCTAAATTTGGAATTAATTTCACATATTTTTTGCGTGCTGCATGCAGGCATAAGTGATTTACTTATTAGGAATGTTAAATATGAGTCCCAGTAACCCCTAAACTGCTTTTTAGCCACTTTCCTTCATCATTAAGGTCAAGTCGGATGTGTCGCGTGTTCTCACGACCGTCACGGGCGGTTGGACCGACGCCCGACGTGTTGGTTCGATTCTCACCGGTGTGTCTTTACGACACCATTTTGTTTTCTTTATTTCTTTGATGCACCCGTTCATTAAGATGAATGGAACTGTAAAATTATTCGCAATTCGAAATAAATTTGAAATATAGACAGCGTATACAAAATTGTCGCTGCTTGATTTGGCATTGGCTCTATTATTTTCCATGTACTCGGGAAACCAGTTCAGACATCTTGTTTACCTACAGCCATATACATTTTCTGGAATCTAACGACATGTATGACGGTTGAAATGCTGATCAGCTATTTGCATAATCGCGTTTACGTCGGACTTAAACCATTCGTCCCTTTCGCACTTGTATTCGTGCTAGTAAGGGACAGATGTTGTATGTCCGGGATAAACGCGGTGATGCTAACTACGCTGGTCCCGTTAATTATTAAAATCACTTTGTTGTTGTGGATAAATCTTACTGTCACTTTCGATCACGTCTTATCAAAACTATCTTATTTTATATTTATATTTATTTATCCTATTTCTTCTTCATCATTCAGGGTCAAGAATCGCTACGCGCTACGCTCTTAGCCGATCCCGTGGTTTTCCTCGTATGTAGTGGAAAGCGACTACGGCGTTCTGACGTATATGTGTCGTCATTGGCCCTGAATGTGTTAATCGTTACAAATAATAGATATCGAATGGACTTGTCTTATCTAACGGTCGCATATACCAATAAAAGCTAAACAAAATGATACAATCTAGCTGAATCAAAGTGTTTTCGTCTCATATTACTATAGTCTACCTTATCTAACCCACTTGCGAAGACGTAACGGATTAACTTAGTTTGACACTGATATTGATAACAGTACCCCCGATACCACGAAACTAAACTAATTATATCAATTCAGGAAGAAACAAAAGATGCAGTGTCAAGTTTCCCATATCAATAATCATCACAAGATTAGACGACATGCTGATACACCGAGGAAAATTAAAAAGGCGTAACTTCATAAGCAATCATAGTGATTTTTGACGATTAAGTTCAGAGTAGTATTCGATGCCGCGAAGGTTTCTCACGGGTCGTCACAGCCTCTTTACCTCGAGGTATGGTCTACCGCGTGTCTGCGATGTTCCCACTACATATAACAAAACTATGCATGTATCCTTGTCATTCTTTTGTTGTACACTTGAAGAGTAAATGAGATGGAGGGTTTGTTTTTAGCAGAATACCTGCGGTTGGCGCTGTCGGTCTCACGGGTTTGTGTCCTTGACTGTCTGGGTGATTAGGGGACAATTTGTTTTTACACTTACGTAATATTTTAAGGGATATAGTTTAATAAGATAGACATTAAGTCCACCAATCGTACTTGTTATATTTATGCAATAAATATTAAATAAATAATAATTATAAGTTTTGATATAGGCTTTTTTGGTAAGTACAAGAGATACGGCCGTATTCATAAACGTACACGCATAAACTACAAGCCTGTTTTAACTAAAATGGCGTTAAAATTAGTTTGTCCTTATCTGTCACTTTGACATTTGGGTTCGTAAGAAAGGGACAAAGCACATTTTATTTAGCAGAGGCATGTTAAGTTTTATGAATAAGGGGGTAAGTAATTAGGTTATCATCAAGGTTAACTTCGTTTATATTTATCTTATCTTATCTTATCTAGATGAGGGCCCTTTCGCATGCACTTCGACCCAGCGGGATCTTTTGTGCATTTGCCCTCTCCTTTATGCCTACTCCCAAGCTCGCTCCATTATTTCCACAAAGCGGATGATGCAGCTCAGCAAGAGCACCTTGAATTCCTTTGGTTGCGGATAGTCGTTACCAAAGTAATTCATTCTTTGTCTAGCAAGGGCATGGCATTCACACAGTAAGTGTTCCATGGTCTCGTCCTCCTCGCCACACATTCTACAGTCTAAACTATCCGACAGTCCCATCTTGGCCAAGAGATCCTTGACCCCGAAGTGACCTGTGAACACCCCAGATATGATTCTGAGTTGCTTCCTACTGGATCTCCAGAGCTTGTTAGTCCAGCCCGAGTCCTCTCCTTCTATGAAGAGTCTAGTCCTACAAATGGTTCTGGACCTACAAAGTGATTTGTAGACCCCCCTCTTGCAAGCTCATCCGCTCTTTCGTTGCCGATGTAGCCCTCGTGGCCCGGTATCCAAACTAGTTGCACCTTATTGTACTTTCCAAGCTTGTTCAGTGCCTGGACGCCATTATAGACTAGTCTAGAATCCACTTTCGGCGCCCTAAGCGCTTTAAGGGCCGCTTGACTGTCACTGAGTATATAGATGGTCTGCCCTCTGGTTTGCCTGTCTATATTCTCCTGTGCACAGGCAATTATGGCGTATGTCTCCGCCTGGAAGACGGTTGCCAAACTACCCATACTTAAACTACTACTGTAGTCATTCGCATAAATGCCTGCTCCCGTACCGGATCCCATTTTAGATCCGTCCGTGTACTATATACTGTCTTCGATACCAGACCTCGGTGGTTCTAGACCTTCGGCCCATTCGGTCCTGGATGGAACTTTTCTTGTGTAGTTCCTGTGGAATACATACTTGGGTAGCATTTTGTCACATCCCATGTTTGTTATTCTGTCTAAGAAACCGTCAGTCTCCATGTTTGTGTGCTTAGGCTTTGGCTTGCTGTCGCTCCACAGTCCAAGAGTTCATAGTCTGTAGAGCGATTTGCGCGCCTCTGAATTAATCACCATGTGAAGTGGCGGTAGGTCCAGTAGGACTTCTAGCGCCGCTGTAGGCGTGGTTCGAAACGCCCCTGTTATAGTTTAGATTTAGGTTAATGCATATTTTTTCTACAGCTAAATTATGTTTAGCTAGGAATCTTTTAACTAGTTTAAACTTTAAACCTATTCCTTAAACATTTTGTGAAAGACAATGGAAACGGAGAATAAAATATTATTTTTGTATACCATTTGGTATAAAAATTTAATATGTAATCGTTGCTATGAATAACTTTTATATATATTTTGCAAGGCATTATTTTATTTTCTTCCGTTCTTTACGAAGTAGTAACAAAATCTTTGAATGTTATTCCACGTAAGTCTCCACAATTTCGGGGTCAGAGTAATCTACCTGGGGTCAACGCACTTCGATTGAAACCGATGCTTCAATGTAACTAATCTTCGCACTGAAACATGAAACTCTTTAAATGGCAGTTCGCATCGGCTTCCATGTTTAGCTTATATGCAATGGGGTTTCAGACCGGATTAGTCACAAAACGTTATAAGTACCGCTCGGACACTATTACATTATGTCATTATATTAGTGTGTCACTAAGCGTAGGGCTTTCACAACTCACGTCACCTCAGGCAAACCAGTCTAAGTCAGAGCTCTGGCTACGCGTTGCTATAACGAAGCCTAGCGTCAAGATATACTTACTTGGGGTGGGTGAGAAGAGGATTAAGTTGTGCTTAGTAGGCACAGGTTCGAGGAAGGAACCCGACGCCGCACCTGTCTCAGGACAATGCGTGGGAGCCAGAGCCACTCACCGCAGTGGTCGGGGGCTCGGGTTTCGCGGCGTTCTTCGTAGGGAGGGATTGGTTTGTTAATGAATAGCAGCCCGATTGCAAAACATTGTCATGAAGTTCGGAGGTCGTTCGTCGGTCGCGAACGAAGTCCTCCGCTTCGGCTTGGGCCAACATTCTTTAGTATGTCTGGCTGTCCAGCTGTTCTCCTCTACAGGTCGCATCTCTCGACCGGTTCTCGTGAAGTTTTGTGAGCAGGCTCGATAATGATATGTTTTGTTGTCAATTCAGTTCTTGCAAATTTTACAGAAAAAAATGTTTAGTATTTTAATCTCATTCGTTTGACCAGGAAGCATGTATCTTAGCTACTTTGATATACAGACATTTATCCAGACAGTAGACAGCTAATAGCATAATAGGCACATATTTTGGCTATTTAATGTTGATAATTGACTTAATTTGCTTTCGTTTGTCAGACTGTAAATGTATGACGGTGTCAAATAAAACGACCATCGCTGAACGTTTTGCAATTAGCCTGCAGGCTCACGAATATTGTTATGTAACTGACGGACAGGTGGTAGGTATGTAATAATTACGTTAATGTGGACGACCATGTCTGCTGTGTGGTTTCGACGTGACGTCCGGGCCGGGGCGTTCTGTGCTGCGCAGGAGCGTTTAATGTAGCTACCATTATAGTTAAGAGTTTCTATCAACCAACGGGTCGATGATAATGTATTTATCGCGCAAAAATACAGAATCACGTAAGTACGAGACTAAAAAATACACAGAATAAAAAACTTGAAAACCCCCCGACATTTTCATTTCAGTCTAATATCTCAGAAACGGCTGAACATGGCTAAGAACACTCGGGATAAAATTATCTGACAAAAAAAAACTAAATGAAAATAGGTTCATCCATTTGGGAGCTACGATACCACACAGATACACAGACAGACACGTTAAACTTATAACACCCCTTTCTTTGCGTCGGGGGTTAAAAACCATGTTTTTGCGACAGTGTCTGCAGTACCGTATAGTACTTACGTGCCTTCCAAAGGTCCTCTATCTGACGAAACCGATAATTGACAGCTAGAAAACTCAAATCATGCCATCTAGCTGTAACACATGTTATCCTATCGCAATCACTACATTTCATTTCCCAACTTCGCAGTAAGCTCGATTCTCCATACAAACGTAGTTACGCTCTCATTTTAAAACTACGTGTTGGATTGTAACGAAACTTTGCATGTACAATGACATGAGGTATATCCAGGTCTGTAATTAGTTTGTCGAGTAGGGAAATGTCCCACTATCGATTATCCGAATTTTCATTTCGGCAAAAAGTCATTTTTCTCTGAAGATGCGACAATTTCATTAAATTTAGTGATTGCGATAAGTAACCGTAACGCAAAGCACGTGCCCTGTCGTCTAATGAAGATTGTCGCATTTTGTGTAATACTGACAGTGTCGACGCCGGCTGCGCGACTATGTGCGAACAATGTGGTACCTGTCTGCCGCGTTCGGGTGAATTTTCACCTCGAAGGTGTGCCCAGTTTAGTCGGCCAATACTAAACACTAGTGGCTCTGTGAGAAAAAAATATTTTAGAAAGACAGGCTGGCGGGTCCTACGCCTGTCTTTCTAAAATATTTTTTTCTTTTTACTTACTTCGAAAAAGTGATTCGACTAAAATTCTATACAATTAACTCACAAAATTTAAAGTAAATCGGTTGAGAAATGCGACCTGTAGAGGAGAACAGCCGGACAGCGGGATGGACACCGGACAGACGAACGATTTTCGGCCCAACTCGAAGCATACCAACCAATCAAGTAACCTATAAAATATCAGAACGTGACAATATGCACCGAAGTAACGATGAAATCCGTTTCTCACGCCGGTACACTAACGCTGTAATTAATTATAATGTATAGACGTTAAGGTGCGATGTCCCTGTCGTTTGTTCCGACTTGCAGGAACAATACTTCCTAAACGGGACGCCGTGTGAGTGGTAATGGACAAATTAAAAACATATTTGAGGATATAACGGGAACTAAAACAGGTCATCGTTTTGAATAAAAAAGGTACCTTACTTAGTTATAGGGTGCGACCGGAAATTAGCATTTATAGCTAGGTATTTAATGTTTGATTTTATCCGTTATATAGCTTTATTTATTTATCACTAGCTTCCGCCCGCGTGGACCCGGGATAGAACTATCCTATATTTTAATCCAGGCTATAAACTATCTTCGTGCTAAATTTCATGCAAATCGGTTGAGCCGTTTAAGCGTAATTGAGTAACGAATATCTAAACGTCCAAACTTTCTCATTTGTAATATTAGTAGGAATAATATTGCGTGCATTACATAGTAGCTATTCGGAATAATATTTAACATAATATACTGGGTGACTGGGCTCATGATCCGGAATGGGAAAAAGTGGAGAAAGTGGCAAATATTTTGCTATTCGAATGGGAGAGGAGCCAAGAGAGCGTACGTGGGACGACCGACTGGTCGCCGCCCGGCTGGGCGACTCAGGTACCGCCGGGAGGACAATGTGCAGGCAGATCTGCGACATCTTCAAGTCGGCAACTGGCAAGAAGTGGCGCACGATCGGAACAGATGGCGTGCTCTCGTTGCGGAGGCCAAGACCCTCTTTGGGTCCCTGAGCCAGATCAGTTAGTTAGTTAGTTATGTACCACTGTATCTTACGAATTGTCCCTCAATCAAAACTGCGAAACATGAGTCTTATCTCTGACAGTTATTTATAAAGGAAAGAGGGCAGGATTACCTTCGTTAATTCCGTTACTCCTTTAATTTATGTTGCGTACAGTAAAAACTAATGATTTAAAACTGAACTAAATTAGTACACTATCCTAGACCTCCCATGCTTGAAGGATATTATTATATTCCTGAACAATTCTATTTTAACAAGGTACTTTGAAATTGTATTCCTTCTACCCTCTTCAAGTAACGGGCTTTAAATTTCGAATATTTGTATGATAAATACCTCACTAAACGTCAATTACCGTTAAATATAGGATGTCACCTGAAGTCACGCGTAAATGCCATAAATAGCCATCCTGTATACTCCCATCAACGATGTGAAAAAGAAATATCAACCTTCAGTTCAACAAGTCAAGTTTCAAGATTGAATAAATTAAAAAGTAAAGGGCAAAGTAATTCGTTTGCGCACAAGGGCGCTAAATAGAGACGTATGCGTGAAACGTGATTACCAGGGAAGGGAAATGAATAACGGTTATTGTTTCCTATACTTCCGATACGGGGTGACCATGATTAATCAGTAAGAAGTAGACTTTTTCCGAAGGATTTAAGTAACTCGACTTTGTGGACACATTAAGACCTGCGCCTGCTGCCTAAGCGCCTGTGCGACTTGTCACTTGTATGATCGGAACAAAATTTATATGCGCGGACAAAGTGATCAAAAATATGTGAACACGACTTTATTGTCAAGGGTGTAACAAAACCGTTGTATTTTCCACCTTCAAAAAAGACTAGTTTTAGTCCTGATTTTCACCCCGTGGTTTTTTTGTTTTTAACCCCGACGCAAACGATATGATATTTGGAGTGTCATGTAAGTTGCATATCTGTATGGGGCACCGTAGCTCCCAAAGGGAGTGTGCGGTTTTTTGCGAGATGGTTCATGCTGGTACAAACTATGTTTGATGTCTCAAGGGGTTTTTTAAAAAAAATTAAGCATTTATAAATATTGCATGACCGTATTGTCAGTGTGGTCACCGCGGCCAGGTGTTTCGCCGCCCGCGCAGCTATTTCCAGCGCTATTAGAAAAGCGCGCGGTTCCAATTTCAAACGCGGCGTTCGAACGTCAATCTAACCTCACTTTTTTACAGTTTGTTGAAAATGAACTCTATTATAGTATATTAAGGTTAGAATGACTTTGTTGATACATTTTACGAGGTAAAAAGTAAAGGCGTATTGCGTTTGACAATGTTTACGGGTTTTTTACAGTTCTGTGCTGGAATGCCGGGGATATTTGGGAAGGTTGCTTGGTAATGGGTCGATTATTTTTACAAGCTTAATAGCTATTATATTAGCTGTTTTATAGAAGTCTTCAGAACAGGGATAGGAATTAAAGTGAGAATAGATTTTCCCTGACAGTCTTTATCCATGCCTCGTGGAAACCATTGTGACAAGATTGTTTAAGCTAGGCTTACACAGTCTGAATCCACGCAATGAATTCAGTATCTGGACCACACAAGAACAAGAAAAAGGTACAGCCTCTGGTAGCCATTCTGCTTAAAGTGTATCGTCTTATTTCAACGTGAGTGATTCAGTGACTGAATTCCGTTCTGTGTGCTCTAGGGGTGTAGTTTGAAAAAAGCAAGCATTATCAAGTTGACCCATGTAAAATGAGATATGAAAATTAAAGCTGATTATTGTACTGGGTTTCTGAGGTTTCGTTTCACACGTGTGGTAACCCTGATTTTGAACCTACGTATACAATAAATTGATACTTAAAGCCAGCGAAAGTAAGTCGACGAAGCCAAACTTACATATGGGAAAAGATCGTACTTATCTTATTTTAAAAGTCGAAATTGTTGTGTTATAAAACGTCACTATAAAAATGACATCTGCAAAAGCCCTCGAACACCCAAAAGACTCTTATCTCACGTTCACATTATTTTATTACCAATAAACCCCGAATTTGTAAAAGGCAGTTAATGTCGCCTGGCCACTGATTTACGCGAAGTGTTTGTCGCAGTTGTTGTATAGCTACGGTAGCCTAGTGGTTCAGGCATGCGGCTGTCAAGCGGCGGTCGTGGGTTCGAATCCCGGCTCGTACCAATGAGTTTTTCGGAACTTATATGTACGGAATATTTTCCTTTGGCTTTTCGGCGAAGGAAAACGTGAGGAAACCGGTCTAATCCCAATAAGGTCTAGTTTTCCCTCGGGGTTGAAAGGTCAGGTGGCAGTCGCAGTTGTTGTTGTAGAGTGGAATGTATTCTTGCTTATTCTTGGATCAGCCAAACTGGGGAAGTACATTACTCTAACTTACAAATGACCGCATCGTAATAATTATTTGCTCTGTAGGTATGTGCTTTTGCGTTCCTGGGGGTAAGTGACAAGGAGATATTTCTATTGAGCACTTTTGTATCGTGCCGCTTTAACTTCATGTTTAAACTGTTTTATAAAGTTGTCAAGGGTGAAAGTGACTATGGTGTTCAGCTACTTATGAGTTCGACTTCGACTGGACGTACCTTCACCGAACATCATAGCGGGCTCCAAACTTCGAACAAGACCACCCACGTAGCCAGTTTTTTAAGTCACGAGACATTATAAGGGTTTAATGACCAAGTCATAAATATCCGCGCATATAATTCGTTCTCGATCAGCCTTGACACGCGCGCTGACGGCATGAAAAATGCGCAGGCGCCGATGGCTTATGAATGACAATTTCTGTCATTGAATTGACTTGAATTGATGTTAATGTGATTATTTATCTCAAGCTCAAAGAAAAGGGAACTTATTATTGGCGATACAAATGCCACGATTCCCGACGTTAACAATATCAAAAGCACCAACGACTAATATTATGGTCCCTTTTCACCGAGAAAGATACATTGCTTCTTTGGTGTTTAAACCATGCATGTTCCTCTTGCAACTTAGGCTTAACTCGGCTCTCGCGCAACCTCGAGGTGAAAAAGCACCCGCAGAGGGCTGACACACAGTGACACTATCGATCCACATAGTCGCGTGCCCGGCATCACTGTCAGTATCACACGTAACGCGACAAGCTTAACTAGCCGAAACAGCTTATGCTATACGGTAGAGCGGGGCGGTATGGTTTCAATTTTCTAGCCGTCAAACATATGTAAGTTGTGAAAAAGATGGAACTTTCTTTCTTTTTTTTTGACTTTCTTTCTGTTCTACAATATTTTTTTTGAAAGCAGCGCAGTTTAGGCTGGGCTGCAGGCCACCAACGGAGTCACAGGTGATTGATAGTAAACAAACAGCCATCAGGATATAAGGTTATCAGGGCAGTAGGTTCGACGGTGGGACGGGGCCTATCTCTATAAGGAACTTCTTTTAGATAAGTAAATAAATATTCGGGGGATAATCTTACACACTAAGACCTAGTCCCAAACTAAGCAAAGCTTGTTAGGCCCAAGCTATGGGTACTAGGGTGGTACTAGACGATGTTATAGATAGCCTTCACTCAAAATATCGTCGCTTGCAAAACGGTCTGCTAAATTAATTTTGATAATTTTTTGTTGGTGGCCGAGCCGAGAAACGAAATCCCACAGACTTCGCTGGTTCGGTCATCTCCTAATCCGAATGGGAAAGGATAGGGCAGTCAAGAGAGTGTACTTGGGCCCACCGACTGATCGCCAGTAGCCCAGGTATCGCTTGGGGGATAGCGTGCAGGCAGATCGGCGTCATCTTCAAGCTAAAAGCTGGCAAGAATTGGCGCAGGATCGGGATAAGTGGCGTGCTCTCGTTTCGGTGTCCCTTTTTGGACCACTGAGCCAAAATAGTTAGTTCGTTAAGTTATTTTTGACGATGTCTTATTGGATAAAACGCAATGCTACTTATACATACGCATGAGGATAAAGTGGATGTGTTCATTGGCCAAGCAGCAATGTTGTGCTTCGCGGAGCGTGTCATGTTTGCATGTCGACATATTCCTATGCCCTGACGACTGTGATGTTGATGACGTCACGAGCACAGCGCCTTGAAGGAACACTATAGCCTATGTGCTTCGGAGTCACAAACTTCAATAGGCTATGAGCGTGTTGCCGCCCCTTTTTTGGTTTGAGGATTCGCTATGTTGACATCAAGAGACAAATGCAGATCGCTCACTGTCAACATAGCGCGTTCCCCGGAGCTCTGGCAACCGTTCTGCACTTCTCAATCCCACAAAAAAATAACGATCAGATTTTTCAGGATTAAACCACGCAAGACCGACAGTTTTTGTCTACGAGTCTAATGATTCCCACATGTTAATGCACGTAATCCCAATTTTGGCAATACCATTCGCCATTTAATAAAAAAATAGAGGTTTAAAACTGCAGCGCCTGCTCGACCGAGCTTCTGCTCGGGTGAAAATAGGGAAAATACGGAGAAATCGAATTTTCCCAGACATGAGACCTAGCTAGATTGATAATTCGCCCCCGTATTCCAAATTTCATCGAAATTGTTAAAGCCATTTTTGAGAGTCAACAATCGAGCCTCAGGTTATTTTCAGGATTAATCGACCAAAGACCGACAGTTTTCATCTACGAGCCGAACAATTCCCAGGTGCAAAAAGCACGTAATACCAGTTTTAGAACATTGAAATATAGGGCAGTTTACAATATTCCATCTGGTTTACTTCACTTTGAAATTGGTGTAGCGATTCTCATCTTCCGTCTTCACCTCGTGTTTACTTTGCGAATATATGCATTAACGTTGTAATGATCCCGGTTTCGCCGAAACAGAGTCAATGGAGTAAACTTGAGGGATAATTGATCGAGCGTTAGGACTGTCCAACTGTTATTGATAAGTAGGTACTAATACTAGTGGATCTGTGAGCTGGACACCGCGCGAGCCATACTTTACAAAAATAACTATGACAGCGAGACAGACCGGACAGACAAACGATCTTCGGCCCATGCTGGAGCAAAAAAATCTGCGTATAGAATATACTTTCTGGATGGTTATGTAATATATAGGCATGGTTATGTCTATATTTTATCCTGCGTTCTCTGCATTACGCGGACGAATCTGCGCGGGCAGAGTTTTTAGTGTTACGTACCAAAATACATAGTATCAAACTACAGATCACTTGTTTGCCCATACATTCAAAATCACTTCAAACTTTACATAACTAACCAACAACATGGATTTGTCGGCTCCAGGTCAACATGCACTAACTTAATTACTTTTACTGAATACTTATCAGACGTTATTGATCGTGGTGGACAAACTGACGTAATATCTACAGATTTTAGTAAGGCATTTGATAAAGTTGCCAATAATATTTTAATGCACAAATTCTCTGTTTATGGAATATCTGGACCCTTGTTGGAATGGATTTGCTCTTACCCTAATGATCGGCAGTTCTATGCTGTGGTTAATGGCTACCAATCAGCCGCCCGTAATATAGCTTCAGGAGTTCCACAGGGTTCCCACTTGGGACCTTTATTATTTAACATATTCATTAACGACGTAACCGACTGCTTTCATAACTAGAGTATTTATGTACGCCGAAGATTTGAAATACGCTCGCGCCATTACCTTACCCGAAGACATCTTCATATATGACTAGATATAAATCAGTCTCGCGAGTTTTAAAGTTCACAGAACCACTAGTTTTATAAATGGTATTCCTATGCGAATAAGTCGGATACGTATTTGAATATCGAAAATTGATACATCGACGGTGAAAACATCGAAGTACAAAATATCGAACGGTTGAATAGTCGAAATTCAAAATATCGAAAGTTTAATTTACCGACCGATTAAAATGTCGAAATGGAAAAGAAAAGATTAGAAAAGTTGAAAAACCTCCGACATTTCCATTTCTAAGGCCAATATCTCAAAAACGGCTGAACAGATTTTTATGAAACATGCCTAAGAACACTCGGGATAAAATTATCTATGACCCAAAAAAACTTAACGAAAATCGGTTCTTCCGTTTGGGAGCTACGATACCACAGACAGACAGACACGTTAAACTTATAACACCCCTCTCTCTGCGTCGGGGCTTAATGAGACCTAAAGCAACAGTTATTTCCTGTCTCAACCGACTTCATATAATAAAGTTGTTTGCAGACTATACTGGGTTTTTGCCATTACAGTTGCAACCATAGCATAATAAACATTAGTTGACGCAAGAGCACGCCAACTTAGCATTGCTAAGGGGAAATTTTAGAAGCCATATCCATACTAATACTTATATCTAATATTATAAATGAGAAATTAGCTGTGTATGTCTGACACCTTGAGATGCTAAACGATGTGATATGGAGATTTGGAGTTTAAATCGCGGGGAAGGACATAGGAACTAATTCGTTCGTATTTTATCCCAGAAATCTGATATAAAACGAGATCCATGCGGACGAAGTCGCTAGTAACTAATATACTTTTACAAACTATACAATAGAGATCCATGCGCATGAAGTCGCTAGTAACTAATATAGTTTCACAAACTATACTATAGAGATCCATGCGGACGAAGTCGCTAGTAACTAATATAGTTTTACAAACTATACTATAGAGATCCATGCGCATGAAGTCTCTAGTAACTAATATAGTTTCACAAACTATACTATAGAGATCCATGCGGACGAAGTCGCTAGTAACTAATATAGTTTTACAAACTATACTATAGAGATCCATGCGGACGAAGTCGCTAGTAACTAATATAGTTTCACAAACTATACAATAGAGATCCATGCGCATGAAGTCGCTAGTAACTAATATAGTTTCACAAACTATACTATAGAGATCCATGCGCATGAAGTCGCTAGTAACTAATATAGTTTCACAAACTATACTATAGAGATCCATGCGGACGAAGTCGCTAGTAACTAATATAGTTTTACAAACCATACAATAGAGATCCATGCGCATGAAGTCGCTAGTAACTAATATAGTTTCACAAACTATACAATAGAGATCCATGCGCATGAAGTCGCTAGTAACTAATATAGTTTCACAAACTATACTATAGAGATCCATGCGGACGAAGTCGCTAGTAACTAATATAGTTTTACAAACTATACTATAGAGATCCATGCGGACGAAGTCGCTAGTAACTAATATAGTTTTACAAACTATACTATAGAGATCCATGCGGACGAAGTCGCTAGTAACTAATATAGTTTTACAAACTATACATGTTTTTTGCCACGTCAGAATAAACCAACCATATCAGAATAAACATTAGTTGACGCAAGAGCTCGCCAATTTAGCATTGCTAAGGGTTTCAAAATAGTTCAATATTTGAGGCGAAGGATGTTGTGATCCACTTGAGCCCACGTCCTTATTCGAATTGGATTCGAATTGTACCGAATATTGTTTTGGCACGAGAGGAGGAAGTATTAAATAGGTGGAATGTAAATTTCCTTGTTGCAAATAGCACGTTTTGTGGGGATATGAGCAATGACCGATATATGACACACCCAGTGGCTTCAACCAAATGACAAGTAACATGCGAGGAAAGGAATGACCTAAAAGGGAAACAACTGGGATAGTACACCTACCTGAAATAGGATTAAAGCTTTCACGATTCTCTTCTCACACATTATTTCTACTAAAGGAACTTCAGCACGTAAAATTAACCAATATATTCCCTTCTTCTTTCGGATGTGTTGCAACATCCTTGGTAGGCTACGCAATTAAGTCCCGTTTAGTAGAAATAATAATAAATATATGTAGAATAAAGCCGGTAAGGGCAAGTATTTGTGTGGTGACCATAAATATTTGTTTCTGAGTCTTGGATGTTTTTATGTATTTAAGTAATTATATATATTATATAAACATCGTCGTCTAGTACCCATAACACAAGCCTTACTGAGCTTACTATGGGGCTAGGTCGATTTGTGTAAGATTGTCCCGTAATATTTATTGATTTATTTATTAATGAATATAATCAGAACATTTTTTGAACCATTGTTAAGTAATCTATTATATACACAAGTAATGAGGACCTAAAGTCTGTAAGCTTGTAGCGTTGTTCGTCTGTATTTAGAGAGTAACACCGGAAGAACTAATCCAATAAATAAAAAACCACCTATAATAGAAAGGACCTTTGGAATAGACATTTTACTAGTACTCATAGAAACGCAGATACATCATGTTTAACTTTTAGCACCTCGGTTTGGTTTAGATAACCGTCGATGTCAAGATACTTATGAGCGATTTAGAGCTGTTTCCCACTGACGTCCAGTTTTTTGCGGGTACGGTTTTCTGCATGATCGAGTCTTCTGTAGTATGCGTGCAGTATCCCGCAAACAGAATGCTCGCGTGAACGTTACTATACTCGTATTAGCGAATGTATTATGTACGCAGCACTGCGGTTTAATACATTCGGTAAAGATGTGTTAGAGGAGAGGGAACTGAGGGATGTCAGTCTCAAAGATGTCCTTCTGTTCTGCAGGAAAACAAGAAGAATGGAAGAGGATGCGTTTGATGTGGGATCGTCGCCGGGACAGTAACCTGAGGCTCCAAACTTAGGGAATAGGGCGGAATGAACGCGACAAGCGATCGACCGCCCGCCTGTTACCGGCCGGGCTTCCCTTCAGAATATCATCATCATCATCATACTCCTATTAGCACGTACTCGTATACTACTAAAACGGAATCCTGCAGAAAACCGTATCCCGCAAAAACTGGACGTCAGTGGGAAAGAGCTCTTAGAAGTAGACTTGTTTTCACAGATACTATAACTGTGCTGTACTTTTTGTCAAACTACGCCAAAAAAGTGTACAAGGTACAAAATTACGCAGAAAAAATTAAAGAGAAAGAACTTACCTAACAGAAAGTAAAATAAAAATCGTTTTAAAAGACCCAATAATTAATTGAAGTAAAAAGTTGCGCTTGGGCAACAGCATCAACGCGGTAGGTGGCGGCGCCCCGTTTTACAATTACACTAGCCTCTTAACAAAAAAGACACATTTTTTATAGAAAAATCTTGTCGGTTACAATCTTCGTCTACTAAGGTCAGTATTTGCGTGTGGGTGTGGCCCTTAACTGTTTTTCCATTGCGGCTTTAGTTCACAGAGGAATAGAAGAGGTCAAGGAACCAGCAATGAATGCATTCTTTCTTCACCGCGTTCGTAGGCGTTGGAAAGCTCTTCAGAAAACTATCATCATTAATAAAAAGGCTGTATAAGAATGAAAATCGCATGAAGATATGACCTTGTCGTTTGAAACGTAAGAAAAGTGATAAATTGTTAATTTAAAGAGCGGATAAACGCAGCGGGTGATATTTGTCATAAAACAAAAGACGGCGAACAATGGTGAAATGAAATGATTGACGTCACTGGTACTAATTGGTGGGACTTGCGTCAAACGGCTTTTGTGTTTATTACTCTTTTGGTGATTGACGCAAGGTTAGAGAGACACTAGTGTTTACCGAAAACTTGAAATTGTACCTAATAGTCTTAATACACCGGTATCTTTTTTAATTAACCTACTTCAAAAAAGGCAGGTTCTCAAGTTGACCGGTAGGTACCTATGTTTTCTATTTATTTATTTTTTAGGAGAACCATCACCTATATTCACACATCAAACATTGACAGTCGATACAAAGAGCCAATTATAGGAGCTCACAGGTAGTGGGGCATCTTGCAGCAGAAGTAGGTAAATTAGGGCATCGTGGGGTATTTACGATTATCTGTGGTCGTATGTATTTTATTCCAAGCTTATAGTGTCCCACCGCTGGGCAAAGGCCTCCCCTATCGATTTCCACTCGTCCCTGTTCTGAGATATCTGACCAATGGTTGCGTAATACCCGCAATTTCCGTCTCTGCCTGCCACGCCGTCGCATCCCATCGAGCGGCACCCCCTCTGTGTCTAGTTTAGCCCACCTCTAGGGATGCATGCGGCACGTGGCCAGCGCATTCCCATTTCATCTTGGCGGTCTTAGCTCCAACGTCAGCAATGCAAGTTTTCGAGCGCGACGTAGATTTTCGGCTCCGGTCCCGGTTCGCAGTCGTAAGTTACGCACGTATTTTTACGCTGAACATTGATAAACATACAAAATGGATACTATGAATAAAAAATCCAAGTTTTGACTTGTGAATTTGAAGTAGTATGAGCATTTGTGCGTGATATAATACAAGCTAGGGTCAGTCAACAACTGCGAGATACGAGTATATGTTAGTTACAATAACCACGTCCTTGTTTCGATATTATTTTGCCACGAAAACGTACCAGTCATCATCATTGTCCGCCCAATAACTATCATTAAATCATTATCAACCACACCTACATCAGAAACCAGGCAAAACCACTCAAAAGTACAAAAAGATGCAATGAGGAACTTGTATGCACACAATAGGATTCCCATTCATTATACGAGATACATCAAACAGGCGTCTGCACATATGATAACATAGCTCAAAATCTACTTTGTGTAATGGTAACTAGGTTTGAATTTCAACGTAGAAGGGTTGCGTTGAGCGGCTAAGTTGAAAGCTTTTGCCGACTGATAGGATCGCAAGGGAGATGACGGACAATGCTAACAGGTATTAAAATCGTAAATGATGAAGTACCGAGTTTTTCCTCATGGTAATCACTAATCAGTGATTAATCTGTTCGGTACTTAGTGTAGGTTCTTGTGTAAGTATGAGTGGTAAGTCGATAGCTAAGATTGGTTGGAGTTACAGTGCTTTTCAAACACAGCACGGCTCAGTTGTTTTCCCAATCATCATTATTCATATCGTTAATGGCCACTACATCTCTGTCGGTTAATTGTTTTAGTACATCGGTGGCAAAGAAGCATACGGGCCTGATGTTAAGCGGTTACCGTAGCTTGCACTTCCAGGGGATTGGTGTTCATACTGCATAATGGCACCTGTCCCTGTATATGATATTCACCGGTCTTTTCGGGGTGTTCTCCCGTTAGCAAATGGCTATTGCTACCGTTGTGGACATTGGGGTTGGGCCCTTTATCATATGGCACATCGTGACGTTAGGTATTAAATCTTTGAGAGGTGCAAACTGCAAACTGCATGCTGAGTCGGGGTTTTTCGTGGACCCTGCTACTTTTACTTTACTGTGTTTTGTTTTGTATACCCATTGTTTTGTCCACTAATAAATGTTTTCGTTCTTTCTTTCTTTCTTTCTTTCAAATAGGCCCTCTGTTGCAGTGTCAAAAACTCTTTGTTTATCATTTCATTTTCTTCACATCTATGTAGTTACTCGATGCATAAGCAAGCCACAAATCGTCATCAAAAACGCTGGGTAGAAGTGCAAGGCTTCTGCCATTAAAAAAGCTAACACATCACCCAGAAATCAATCAAGTCGAGACCCCGTTGGGTAGAAGAGCAAGCGAGGGTCCCATCAAGTAAGGTCCTTGCCCTAAAATAAGGTTTGGCGCGTGGCCGGCCTTGGCTTTTGTATGAAGAATACCATATGTCTTGGCTGGCACAGATCTCGTCACAGCAGACTAGCGCCGCACCCGTCACGCAGCACGCACGGAGTAACAACGTCACGTCGACTTGCGCACGATTCGGCATAGGTTCAAGGTCCGGGATCTTTGTCGTGTAAGAGGGTGATTTGCTGTTTTACTCAGTGTTTAGGTCGGCCATTTTTGAATGTAGAACTGTGCCGTATGTACCCCGATACTGGTATATTGTTAACCCTCATTTATGGACAGGCCATGCGTACGTTAGCGCGACATGCGGCTGTCATGTGATTTGGGGAACGCCCAAACATAAAACCTTCGTGTTGAGTACTGTCCTCCTCCTGTAATTAGTCCCTTATGGCTGAAAATCGTACCCTGTGGACGTAGCTTTGTCAGTAATATTTTCTAGGAGTTTCAGTCGACTGAATAGAAAAGAAAAGAATAATATTCATGATAAGAACATGTACATGGACAGAGATCAGCATATAAAATCAACAAATAGTGCCACAAAACGGTTCCGGGGCCCAACTTAGGAAGTCATAATACATAACATACATTCACGCCGTTATTCCCAAAAGGGGTAGGCAGAGCACATGAAACTTATGTTCCAGCGCCACTTTTAGCATAAATATGGGTATAAAAGATCAACAAAATGTGATATGGCAGTGATAAGTGGCTAGCCCATCTCCCACAACACACTTCAACCCTGAAAATCATCATAAGTCAGTCATAAGTTAGGTAACCATGTAAGGAAAAAAAACGAAACGATTCCATCTCAGCATGGTGCTGGCCAGCGCTGGTCTACCGATGGAAATACCCGGCGATTCCACGGTGCAACACACAAAAAAATTGCTGACTGCTTGTTGGATGGCTGCATTAGCATGGACTGATTTAGCCATCGTTTGGGGCTACGGCCTCTTGGTCTTTTGCTTTCTACCGTGCCTGTCACCACCAGAGTAAGATATTAGGCTGCAGTGGCGGAACACCCATACAAACCGATTTCCTCCAGCTTGCCTAAAATTTCTTGCTTATTATTACCAAACTTGTAAATCGTCAAAAACCAGCCGTTTTTTGGTCCCCGTTTACCCAGTGAAAATCCTCACACCGTCACTGTTCACAAATATCTCTCTATCTATTGACACGTGTTCAGATATTTGTGAGCACTTTGGCCGCTCTGATATATCTGATGGCGACTGTACCTATGTATTTAGAACGAAATGAAGTTTGATGGTCCCTCCAAAGCAATTTACCTACTTACACACGTTCGGCACAATTCGAAGAAAATAACTTGAGGTAAAAAAACACTGACCAGCTAAGTCTCCACGCAGACAGCAAAAAAAATACGGGATTTATTGAACCGTTAGGCAAATATCTTTTTTACTCACTCCATATTTACTTTCGTAATTGCCCCAGTGCATTAACCCGCTAATCACCCTTATTAGGCTAACATACGAGCAAGAAACTACCGAATAATTGAGTAGTTAGTTAGGTAGTTACACGCTAAGTATAGTTTGCTGCAATAATCCTCCAGTTTAGGTTGTGTAATTACGGCTGGCGTCCGGACGTTCCGGTATAATTTTAACTCGCTGATTGACTCCCGATTCCGGCATTTGGTGCCGGTGCGGGAGGTATAAATGAATATGGTACCTACCAAGAGAAAACCGCGTTATGTTACTAAACTTTTAGACATTTTGGAAGTGATTGGTCGCTTTTCCATCAAACAAGGCGAAAATAATCGAATGTTCGGGTTCTAATAAACATTTTTTTCAAATTGAAATTAATAAAGTTTGTTAGTAGACGTTACTGCTTGATACAAAATTGATTGAGTATGGGGTGGCGCATCGTTACTGACGATTTCTCAATATAATTTGAGACGTTGGTGCCGTTAAGAAGCCCTGAGTCTTCTAGGTAGATGTCGTACCATACACCACACCTTAGGGAGGCGTGTAGCGACAGAAGGAGCTGATTGAAGATTTAGTGATCGAGACAGATTGTTCCGTTAGCTCGACCACCATTAAGAACGACCATCCGGTTCGAATATATTATTTTGACATATTTCTTCTTAATTGTCTCGTTCGAACATTTCGCATAGGGTTAAAAATTTCTCAATTTGTCTTTAAGGGCAGTCAGTCCAGCGATGTGCGCCCATTATGTATAATAATCCCTACAGGTCTCTAAGAGACTTTCTTTTTAGCCTTTTGAATGTTGAATAGTCAGTACGTTTGGATGGTTGTCTAATCTATTCCTGTAGGATTTCATTGAGTGTTTAATCTCCTCTTGGACTATTCCGATTTCAAGGTCGTGATGCAATTGTTTTTTGTTATAAACCATGGAGCGTCTGTGATAATCCTCAGCATTTCAGATTGGAACCTTTTGGAGTATCGCCAGGTTTGAGTTGGAGGCTGAGCGCCAGAGTTGGACTCCGTAAGTCCAGATTGGTTTCAGGATACACTTGTATAACAGCAGTTTGTTTTCCAGCGACAACTGTGATTTTTTTCCGAGCATCCAGCACAGTTTCCTCCATTGGATCCCCAGTGGTTTTCGTTTTTGTGAAAATATTTTTCCTCCAGGCAAGACGACGATCTAGGTAAAGCCCAAGGTATCTGGCTTCGTTTGCTTGGGGTATCTGATGTACTCCGTTGAGCGTCACAGGAGGACATATGTCGCGTCGGGTCGTGAAAATCACATGTTTCGACTTAGTTTCGTTTGCTTTTATTTGTGGGCAAGTCTGAAGTGAAAATCAAGTGGAGTTCTTCACTCTACTCGGTTCGAATCTAGTGTACCTAAATTAATGGATCATTATCTAAAAAAGTAATAGTGACAATGATAAATAGTTTACATTGTTTCGACTCTTTTTCCCGAAAGAAGCAGTAGAGACTATTGTCCCTTAGAATCCCACTATTTTTTGTCTTAAGGGTTGTTTGGATGGTTGTTCCTCAATCACGCTTAAACAGCTCAACCGATTTGGATACAATTTCATCCACGAAGATAGTTAAAATATAGGATAGTTTTTATCCCGTGCACACGCAGGCGTAGGCGGAAGCTACTGGTCTATAAGTTTAAGCAAATAGTCGGGGCGTCGTCGCCCACACTGTTCCGACGTAATACTCAATCGACTTCCAACTCACGCGCCGGTAATGCCAGCCGTTTCCCCTGTACCAAGGCTAATGTGCACCAAACAAAGACGTACCTCACATACAATTTATCTAGCACTTACGACATTTTGAAAGCATAAAAGAAGGTGAAGTCAATATACTACTAATGCCGAAATTTAAAGCCAATTTAGATTATTACCATGACTTCACGGGTGTCTTTGAACGTGAATTAGTTAGATTTAGACGATAAAAGCGGTGATGGAGTGCTGTATGGATGTTAATATGCTACATAATGGATGAATCGGTTGGAGTTAAAAGTTAAATGTAGTCAGATAACTATAATTATGTACAGTCAATACCAAAATTATGTATACATTTTTCGCCTTATTACAACCGAATAAGGTTGAAAAGTAAAGTTGACTATACATCGCATCGCGTAAAGTCGTACGACCCGGCAGGCACGTACGTATAGATACCTACTAAAAATTAGTTTAGCGTCGCCGATTTCGTTAACTTATTGTACAGATTGGTCTTAATTTTTGAAATGACTGGTTTTGACCTCGTACCCAAAACAGTGTTATAAATATTTAACTGGCTTGGTTTGCGCGAACAAATAAGACACTAGTGGGTAATATACTGAAAAACAAAAATATACCACACTTGAAAGAAAAACACACAGAGCTAAATATATGTAGCTTGCTTGCTTTGCGCAAACAAATACAACACTAGTGGGTCATATACTGAAAAACAAAAATAGACCACACTTTAAAGCAAAACATAGAGCCGCATTGTTGTATTAGATAGTATGTGTTTATGTATGAGATGAGATCTGATAGCAAACTGGCAGAAATTTTATGATGGCTATAGATCGACAGGCTTGGAAGGAATGGAGAGCAGGCCTGTATCAGAAAAGAAAAGATTGTAATGTAACGTAACATTTGAATGAGTGAACTCAGTTACTTCAACTAACTATCAGTTATATCAATCTAATAGGGGTGTAGACTCATGTTAAAACTGATAACGTAGGTAGTGTTGCTAAATGGATAGACTCAAGTTTGGTATATTAATAAAGTATAAATTAAAAAATATAATTAAAATCATAAAAAGATATGGATCTTGAAAGTTTAAAAAAATATGCATTTTATTTATTGTCCAATAGTAAATTTTAAGCTCCCAATACAATCCTTACGCTTTTATAAGAAATAAAATTGTATGACAAATTTTCCATACAACGATTAGTACAAATAGCAGACAGTGTCGTCATACCTTTATGTCAATTAGTATGAAGCGCTTCGGCTGCCGCCATCGAGCGCCATTAACATCTTTGACTCAATTTTTGGGTAAGTATTTAGGTTCTTTAACCGTATTTGCTCATATAGAAATATTTGTTCCTCTCCAAAAACTGGCATCGTAACAAAATCTTAGGTCACACTGTGTGATTCTACTGTCAGTATGTGTGTAAGTGAAGATATCCGTAACGAGCGACATTCCACGGGGCCCAGGAGTCCCGCAGCCCACCACATCCCGTGCCGTCGTTCTCAGCTCAATTACTGGACTATCCAGGTTTCCTGGATCATTAGCGGGCTATAATTGTAATCACGTAATGACATAAGTATTAAATTATTTCGTTGTGCTTCTCTTTGCATTGCTCTAAAAGCGTTATACGTGAAATAAATCATTTAACACATTCACTGCCAAGAATCGCTACGCGCTACGCTCGTAGCAGATCCCATGGTTTTCCTCGTATGTAGCGCAAAGCGACTACGGCGTAGGCGCCCGCTAGGCGGGTTCCTGGCAGTGAAAGTGTTAAGAATATAAATATAGCAAACACACAACTATGAAAGTGACAACTGATTCCCTTAAGAAGTCATTACTGGTATACTATGTAAAACTTTATTTTACAAAGTCGTAGTGTATAAATGTTTTAACACTTTCGCTGCCTGGAAGCCGCCTAGCGGGTGCCTACGCCGTAGTCGCTTTCCGCTACATACGAGGAAAACCACGGGATCGGCTATGAGCGTAGCGCTTTTTGGTAGCAAAAGTGTTAAGCATATAATAAACTATACAGATCTACGACATGCATCTATTATAATACCTAGTGGTTCAGGCATGCGGCTGTCAAACGGCGATCATGCGTTCGAATCCCGGCTCATAGCAATCAGTATTTCGGAACTTCAGTACGGAATATCATTTAATATTTATTTACCGTTAGCTTTTCGGTGAAGGAAAAACATCGCGAGGAAACCTGCATACATGTGCGAAGAAATTCAGAGGTGTATGTGAAGTCCCCAACCCGCACTGGGCTGGCGTGGGGATGATTTATTTATTGATTTCTAAAATCTACAAATATATAGAGCTGTATGTGACACTGCTGGGGACAGGCCTCCTCTGACGGTTGAGAAAAAAGTATTTCATATTATCTTTATTGCACACATACACACATATGGTCTTAAAAATTTATACAGTGTCACATGGGCCCTGGTAGGGCGTAGCAAAATCTAAGATTATTTCGTAATATTTATATAATTATTAATTAAGTAAACAGTATATGTCAAATTCTTTAAATTAAAGCATGCATATAGGATTAAATTGAGATAGTGTAATTCATAAACTCATTGACAGTATATAGTAACATTTTTTAATAGTAGACTTCTTAACTTAGTACGAAAAGTTTTGTCATTTTCTACGTTGATTAGGTTCTTAGGTAGTTTATTATAAATCACAATAGACCGGTAGTTTGGGCTACTCTTGAACATGTCTTCTAGTGTAGCATCTGGAGGACGGACTAGTTCCTCTTGCCTTCGAGTTTGCGACATTTTTGCGAGATTCTGTATACGTTCCGAATCTCATCGGTACGAGGCTTAACTTGTAGCGTTATAAAAGCTCTCTCGATTTTTCTCGCACTGTCCGTCTCTCTCTTATTAGAACACTTGGTACAAGAGGTATAAGAAAAATCGAGAGTATGTCGCGGCCGTCTCATGATAGACGTGCTGGTGCGGCGTCACTAAAGTCACTCTAGCGCATCTTCATCCTTCTAGCCTTTTCCCGGCTTTGCCCGGCTCCACTCTGGCACCTAATCCCAACATTTGGCGGATCTTTTCCGCTCTAGGGCATCATGATCATCATCATCATATCAGCCGAAAGACGTCCACTGCTGGACATAGGCCTCCCCCAAAGAGTGCCACAATGACCGGTCCTGCGCCACCCGCATCCAGCGGACTCCCGCGACCTTTACCAGGTCATCAGTCCACCTTGTGGGGGGCCTACCCACGCTGCGCCTTCCGGTAAGTGGTCGCCACTCGAGAACCTTTCCGCCCCAACGGCCATCGGTTCTACGTGCAATGTGCCCCGCCCACTGCCTCATAAGAAGGCTCAAAGTCACCCAAAGGGCAATGGAGAGGGCTATGTTGGGAGTTTCTCTGCGCGATCGCATCAGAAATGAAGCTATCCGCAGCAGAACCAAGGTAACCGATATAGCCCTCCGAATCGCTAAACATAAGTGGCAGTGGGCGGGGCACATTGCTCTAGGGCATACCTTGATTAATTTCTTTGTTTACCTAGCTTGAGTCACGCGCTACGACGCTATATTTTCCAGTGTGATTCATGGATTTGCTTGTTATCGATAAAGTTTACGAGTATTGCCTCGCGCATAGTTAGCGCCCGCTAAGGGTGAGCGATTCAGTGCGTGGAACTGGAACAATTAACGTCTCGTTGAGAGTGACTTGCGATTGTAAGTTAGATCGCCAGCGCAGTTAGCATAGCACAGCGCGCAACTGTGCGAGATAATACCCGTTTCTTTCTAGTGATCAAACTAGAAAGAGACGGATAGTCATTCTCGCAAGGGAGATAGCTCGCGCGCGTTCGCGAGCTTGCCGTATAGAGATCCGAGCGCGGAAAGACGCGCCGTCTTAGGAGAGGCAGCACCTAAGATCTTCAACATCATCATTAAGCCTAAGCCTATTAATGCAAGTGTGAACTTTAATTTTATTTAAGGTTCAATATACTAATCTATTTAGAAAATAAAACAAAACAAAAGAACGGACGGACGTTGGACTGTGGTAATAACGGACGGACGGATGATTGGCGTCATGTTAGACTATCATCAGAAGATGCCAGCTCCACCTTCACATTCGCAAGGTCGGGTTCGTCTTCTAGTGCGTCTGATCCTCATGGAGAGAGCTCTTAAAACTGAAATTTGTACTTTTACTTTAAGGCAATACGTTATTTCTGAATACGCTTTTCGCCATTTTTCATTAAATTTTAATGCGGTCTTTTTTAAGAAACTGTTATATTCAGTTCCAAGGGCTCCATCGCAGGATATGACTAGTGGAGTAAAGGACGCTCAAGTCTTCAGCTGCTCGGTCGTATTTCAAATGTTTCCCTCGGCTATGTCTTTGTGCTAAGATATATATGTCCCACTACTGGGCACAGGCTTAATTTCACGGATGAGAAGGAACGGGCAGCCCATCCCATCATCAACATAAACATAAAATCTTGCCAACCCTGAAGCTGATTTTTGAACTCCGTAAAATAATAGATTCAAGTTTCATGATTGCATTGATTTCCCGTTGAAGTAGAAGAATGTTTGTATGCCCGACTACGGCAGAGTCGAAAGGAAGGAATATGTTTTTAGCGGTCTGTTTGTATTTACGTGTGTCCACAGTAGCGTGAAAGATACTGAAATAATTTTGATAACTAAGGTGTCAATCGATCCGAAATTTGATTGAACCTTTAGTATGATAAAAGAACTGGTTTTTGACTTACTTTTCCACAGTCGGGTTACAGTTGTTTGAACTGTTTATACTTATTATTTTAATTATAATAAAAAATATAAAAATTAGGGAACAATCTTACACATACAGACCTAGTCCTATGGTACCTAAGCTCAATAAGGCTTGTCTTATGGGTACTAGACGACGATATATTTAACGCCGTCTTAACGTGTTTTTGTGTTATGTTATAAGTTTTGTGTATAGTTATGTGTTATGTTAGTCTGTAAGGTATGTAAATATGGGCTTTGTTGCCTGACTCAAATAAATAAATAAATATTTAATGGATATACATACTTAAATACATAGAAAACATCCAGACTCAGAAACAAATGTTAAGTGCTCATCACACAAATATTTACCCTTACCGGGATTCGAACCCATCATCAACAGAGTATCTAGATGCGCTATCACTTTACGAAGCATAGCCGTGGCACTGTACTCAGTATGCCCTGAAACCGCCGGCGCTGAAGCGTGCGCGTACGCAGGAAACGGCGCCGGAAGCCGCCATCTTGAAACTTGAACTTGTCGGAATCGGGCTAAATGAATTATGAAGTGAAATGGAACAAGTTGGTATAGCGTGTGACGTTTCAATTTTAAAGAGACACGGACCGATTTGAAGGAACGTTAACGTTTAGTAGGACGGTGGATCAACCACACTTTACAGGCCATAAACCGGCAGCTGTCAAACTTCACATACAATCAGATCTTAACTGGCGGTATGAAACAACCGAACCTAAGGTTTATTTTTAAAGTTTCCCGGGCCGAACTCATGAAAATGATGGTGAATATTTAGGGGATGCCTACTGATTGAGCTGAACACTCATAAATAATATTCCTATTTCATGTAAACAAGAGACATTGTTCCTTTCTTCCACTTAAACTTAAGTGACCAAATTACTCTTACTTAATCCACTCATGACTCACACAAGCCGCTACATGCGGGAAAACGATGCTACGCGCTACGACGTAGCACGCCTAGCGATGCGTGGCCTCGAACGAGTTGACTATGGTATCATCCTAAAAAAATCCATATTTTTTATGAAAAACTAAAGCGGAACTTAAAACCATAGAACTTCCTCCTTTTTAGAAATCAGTTAAAATCTGAATCCATACCAATTTCAAAAATACGAAGATATGTATCTTCGTAGACTTTCGAGTTTGAATCCGCTGAACCGATTTAAATAGCTGAATACTAACAGTTTACCGACGCGAAAACTAGAACTACTAAACTTCAGTAAGCATTATGGAATCTGCGCAGTTGGGACGGCCTTGCCGCGCGTGCGCACTGCGCGCTGACTCACGCCGCGCTCGACTGCGCACGGGCATTGTTCAGCACTCACGGCTAAGAGCTGAAACGTCGTATGCGACTGAATGTGTAGATTGCATTGAGATGTTTGTAAAGTAAAGATGCGTTTTCAAGTAAGGAACCAATTTTTGTTTTATAAATAAACTTGGGTGTATTCGTATAGAAAAAATATACGAATATTGGTGATTAAAATTGTGTACATGTTTAGATACCGTAGTTGAGCATTTTAAACTGGGCAAGTAAAGTTTACCAACTTAAATTACATCGACCCATAATCGTCTACGGGAATGTTCTCTCTCTTTTCGAGTTGGGAACATTTTTTATTCTAGAAGTAGACTTGGGTGGATATAAAAAATATACGAATTTTAGTTTTTAGTGAATAAGTAAATTAAAAAAAGAAGCGGGTTGTGTCGGAGATACAACCGTTACTTAAGTTTGAGTGGATTGAACCCTAATAAAAAACGGCCAAACCTGCTATTATGGTGTACCCGTAAAATATATATCTGAATTAATTCACAAAAATCTGTATAAGTACAGATAAATCGGTATATATGGCAACATTAACTGACGTAGCTCATTTGACTCGCGATACATTGAAAATGGCGGTCATTTCAGCATTATTTTCATGTCCGCCACATAAACTAAATAACATTTTGTGATTAACAACTAATGGCAAATAAAGAAGGATTTAAACATGTAACATACAATTATTTGAAATCAGATTAGGCTTCTCTACAAAAAGTTATTCCGGAAGTCACGTGATACATTTTGAACTGTACCCCTATACAAGAACGCGAGCAAAGAAGTATCCACTTCAAAATGCATGATACATTAGTCAACTTGAGGCAAAACAATAAACAAAAAACAATTATTTATTCTGCAAATAGGCCACAAGGGCACTTTTACATGTCAAACATGAAACGAGAAGAAAGTACACACTTTAGTCGTATTTAAATAGGGGTATAGGCACTAAATAAAGTAATCAATAATGATTTATTTTCTTGAAAGAGGATTAAGAATGTAGTCAAATGGAGAAAAAAACAACGCAAGAGGTTTAAATAATCACAAAGTTACAACTGTCCAAAGTTTTAAGAGGGGAGGGGGTTATGTTCTGTCCCTTTTCCGCAAAACACACCTTCATATGAAACGCTAGCGTTTTCTCTCTCTAACAAGTAACATTAAAGTGGTTGTCTCTAATATTTTTTGAGATATTTGAATGGGATGACGAAAACGTCATTAGGCATATTTTTTGCCTATTTTCTTTTGAAGTAATGATACATTTTGAGTCTACACCCCTATTAAATCGATAGATAATCTTCTTGGTTCATGCTCTCTCTTGCAATCGTCCATAGCCGAGTGTTTTTGACCATGACGGGTAGAAAATAAATTGTCTTCTGTCATGCTGATTTGATGCTGATGCAGTTCCGGTGTCGAGCACTAGTTGTTTCTCTTTCCATAAAAAAGGAACGTAGAATAAAATATTTGACATTAAATTTCGTGACTAGTACCATTAGATACGAGTATCAATTTCACTAACTCTTGATTGACAAAGAGGTAATGTGTCTATCGAGCTCGAAGTCGCATGTGACATTTGGTCTCTGTGACGCAGTTAGTTACAGCATGGTACTGTGGTACGGAAACACTGTACTAGGCGGTGACTGGTGCGTCATGTTATGTCATGTTATCAACTAATTGTTATTTTTAAGGTAAAACTGCACTGCACTCTACAAATTGAAACTTGCCATTTGTTGTCATAATTATATTGACTACATGCTGCGCTTGCATGGACAAGGAAGCAATTGGATTTTTTCAGCTTTCATTATGGAAATGATTCAGGTAATTCTCTGTCATAATTAAAAAAATATATATATATATATTAGGGGACAATCTTACACAAATCGACCTAGTCCCAAACTAAGCAAAGCTTGTGCTATGGGTACTAGACGACGATAAACATACTTATATAGATAAATAAATACTTAAATACATAGAAAACATCCATGACTCAGGAACAAATATTCGTGCTCATCACACAAATAAATGCCCTTACCGGGATTCGAACCCAGGACCTCTTGCTTCGTAGGCAGGGTCACTACCAACTAGGCTAAAGCGGTCGTCAATTGTCTTTGATTGATTTAATAAAATGATAAATTGAATCTATCATGCTAGCGCATTGTCTCGCCTTTCCATTTGTTCGCAGGTGTGTACAGATTCAAAGATTTTCTCATGAAAGTGCTTTGATGTTAACTTACGATCCATCATCCTCCTATAGCGTTGTTCCCGGTTGTGCCCCTAAAGGAGCCCGGAGTCCGCTTTGACATCTAATCCCAAGATTTGGCATAGGCACTAGTTTTACGAAAGTGACTGCCATCTGACCTTCCAACCCAGAGGGAAAACTAGACCTTATTGGGATTAGACCGGTTTATTCACGATGTTTTCCTTCACCGAAAAGCTAACGGTAAATATTCCGTACATAAGTTCCGAAAAACTCATTGGTACGAGCCGGGATTCGAACCCACGACCGCCGCTTGACAGCCGCATGCCTGAACCACTAGGCTACCGTAGCTTTTGATGTTAAATTATCGACAAAATGTGATATCGCAGTGATAGGTTGCTAGCGCATCGCCCACAACACACTTCAACCCTGGTTCCTTAGTCGACTTTTACGACACCCACGGGAAGAAAAGGGGTGGTGAAATTCTAACCCACACGAGTTAAATTACGAGTAAATTAAATTAGTTGAAATTGATTTGAATTTGTTTATTTATATATTTATAATTTAATTAGTTTACACGGCCTTACGGCGAACCAATACGCCGAGAAACCAGATTACTTGATGATGTTGTATCTTTTAAAGGTAGATACTTTTATACAGATGCAATGATTGTGAGCTTGTAAATTCGCACTACGCATCTGATTTTCAAAATTATTTGGTGCTAGCTTCCGCCCGCGACTTCGTCCGCGTGGACCCGGGATAAAATCTATCCTATATTTGAATCCAGGTTATAAACTATCTTCATGCAAAATTTCATTCAGATCGGTTCAGCCGTTTAAGCGCGATTGAGTAACAAACATCCAAACATCTAAACTTTCACATTTATAATATTAGTAGGATGTCCGGCGATCTTTGTAATGTCGCCTGGACAGCTAGTAGTAAAATATAGTTAGAACTAATATCGCTCTGGAACTGTCGACGCACATGAAAAATATCTCGTGTAGGTATAACTACGCGGATTTGTTTCGCTCGCTTACAAGCCTCCGCCTTTCCAACGCTTGTGGTCAAATGGGTTAGACTCCTGGCGCTTGTGGTCAAATGGGTTAGACTCCTCTTGTCCTCATCTTAGCTTAATCCCGGTTACTTGCTTCCGACAAAGAGCTATCCTGGTTGCATTCTCAGAGAGCACTGGGTCCGCTCTATTACCTAATCTCAAGGATTACAATGACTAATTTTAGAACCACCATCCTTCCAACCAAAAGGCGAAGTTAGAAAATTTTGCGATTATCCAAACCTACAAGCTTAGCTTAGTCAAACGGTAACGATTATCAGCTTGAAACGATATGACACAGAGAGAAATAATATAATGGGAAAATAAACCATCTTCGTCTGTAGCCCCCGACAGGACTCGAACTTGCGATCCCTCTATTGCGGGTAGAGTGCTTTAACCACTAAGCTACGAGATCGGGGTAACTTCCTTGTTAAAAATAACACGAAAACAAAAATATTTAAATAAATAACTTGTTTCGTTAAGAAAACTGCCCTGTGGAACCAAAACTTGGACTGAGGCGGAAATTAGAGGAGAGTGAAAAAAATGTCGCCAGGTATTCGATTGAAGCAGCATTTCATTATAAACAGCTACACACTTTCAGGCAACCGCTGTTTCAATCGGCTGCCTACGTCACTGAATCGTATGTATGTATGTATGTAAGCACTTTATTGTACACAATAACAGGTTAAAGAATATACATGTCACACAATAGATCAAAGTACAAAGGCGAACTTATCCCTATAAGGGATCTCTTCCAGCTAACCTTTGAGCAATTGAGAGGAACAACACAACACATACAAGAAAACATAAAAGAATCATAAAAAATATTATAAATAATTTTTTTATCATTTATAATAAATTAAATCTTTGAAAATCATCATTACCATGAGTTCGAATTATTGAAACTAAAATTGATAAGCCTAAAGCACCTTCACAAACTCTTAATACTAAAAATACTATTAATATATATATATTATAATTTATATAACTTAAAATTAATAACATAAAAAAAAATTCTTAAAACTATAAATTCTAAACTTAATAAAATAATTAACAAATGTTTATGTTTAGACACAAAAATTAAATTACCAATTACAAATATCAAAACAATAACGAATATAATATTAAATATTTTCATTTGTTTTTATAGTTTAAAAAAAAACTTTGGTCTTGTAAATCAATAATAAGATTTTTCTTTTAAAACTTCAAAGAAAAAGAAAAATCTTTATCGATAATCTCCAAAATTATTATTTTAATAAACTATTCTTTGAAATTAAATTATTTTTATCTTTATCAATAATATTATCATCTTTTATAATATTTTTTATAAATCATCCATTATCTATGGGGTTAATAATCTTAATTCAAACTATTTTTTCATGCTTCGTGCAATCGTCACCGGATATTGCAGCTTTTGAACTGAAATAAAATGATCTATTCGTAACAAACAAATATATCCTATCACATACATACATATAATACTATTTAATTACTTAAAACTATTTATTCGTTACGAAATGGTCCCGCCTCAGCATAATGCTGGCTCACGAGCCAGCGCTGGTCTCCCGGCGAGACCATTTAATTTTTGAGTAGGTATTACGTTCTCTGCTGTACATGCGACACGGCCTTAGAATAAAACTGAACGCAGCCGCTGCGCATACTGAATCCTCTCCTTCAAGACTTCCCATTGCATCCTGAATATTCTGATAAGGCTGCCACTGTGTGTTCGGGGACTTATTCAATACTAATCCAATACTGATATTATAAAGAGGTAATGTGAGACTGTAGCTTTGTAAATTTATAGATATGTTATAGTGATATTGATTTTCGACAACATCCGAAGTGATTGTTTCTTTGAAGTTTCTTAATTCCTTTCGAAGGCACTGGTCCCACCGCCGGCTAGTAAGCTAGAAAAGTTGGGCGAGTAGCATTACATTGCGGATCTGTAAAGGTCGATTGATCACACTGTGCCTGGTCAGCACGCAATGAACCGTTACTCGCCCAACTTTTCTAGTTTACTAGCCGGCGGTGGGACCAGTGCCGAAAGGTAGTTTATATATTTGAATGGTTGTCCATACTAATATTATAAATGCGTAAGTGTCTGTCTGACGTCTATCTGTCTGTGTCTCTTCACGCTTAAACTGCTGAACCGATTTAGATTAAATTTTGTATAGACATAGTTCGAGTCCCCGGGAAGGACATAGGATAATTTTTATCTTGGAAATCATCCCCTACTGGAGTGAAATGGGGGGAGGGATGGAGCTACGATATAAACGAGTTCCATGCGGTCGGGCAGAAGCTTAGTACTCTATATATTTTATCCCGCGGGTTTGCCTATCCCGTAAAATACGCGGGTGAAGCCACGTGACCAGCCAGTGCATAATAAATATGGTTAAAAGTCTAGTAATGTTTGTTTCTTACGACTGAGGTCCACATCCCTGTTACTGTACGTTCATATTCTTTAATGAAATTCTTTAATCAATGTTATCTCCGCTGTGTATCGGCTAACAATGAACAAAGGTTCTTCCGGGATGCATTTAACGCACCATGGCACTAGTACTGCGCTGGTCAACATACAATGGCGTTCTAAACGGAGTCCTGATTGAAAACAATGCGGCGATGTATCGAATGTGAGAAAAAATGGCCTGATTGTAAATTAAAAGCTGTCTATAGGTACAGTTTTTAACTATTACAAGAACAATATTTGTCTAGGTATTAGGTACTAGTTTCCGCCCGCGACTTCATCTGTGTGGACCCGGGATAAAAGCTATCCTATATTTTAATCGAAGCTATAAACTATCTTTGTGCAATTTTCATCCAAATCGGTGGAGCCATTTAGGCGTGATTGAGGAACTAACATCTAAACATCCAAACTTTCTCATTTATAATACCTATTAGTAGGATTTATTCACTTCATGGTTGTAAATGGATTCTCGAAAATTGTACTATTTCAATTTAGTATCTGTATACTAAATCGAAATCTAACCATTTCGAATTCATACACTTGTGGGTTCATAGAGGTGAAAAATCGACCTGGCCAGATCTCGTTTCAAAGGTAGATCTTCTTTGCTAGATCAAAATTTCCAGGCATTCTGTCCTTCACCTGGCTAAAATTAAAATTTAACGAAGCTTCAAAATCTTTTTTTTAATATACAAATTACGTATTTTTGTTAACAATATTTATGTTCTTTCGATCACTGCGATATGAGAATAATGATGAAGATAGAGGGTTAAATCAGAATCCAAAATGCCTACTTTTGTTGAAATTGAGGTTGCAGAGAGATGTTTACGAAGGCTGTTGAAAGGTAGACTACGTTGCGTCCGCATTTCTGAAAATGGCAATCCGGTTCTGGCAAAACATTAATCATTGACATTTATATCAACATATATCCGGTTTGAAGGACCATATAAAAAATAGTATCAGTTGGGTTTTTTTTTGTAAACATGTTTTAATTTCGTCAACCAGCTCGATGGGTTGTCGAAACCGCGGGTTATTCCTGGATAGTAAGCACGGGGCGGAGATGAGTGGCGTCCTTGAAGAGAGGCTCATACTCAGCAGTGGGTCATTACAGACTGAGTTATACCTAATGATGATATTTATGATGCTTTAATTTACCAACTTATATTGAAAATACAGTGCGTTATTGGCAAGTAGGCTTTTTTAAAGTAGGGTAATTCTATTCTATTCTAAAATTCCGACTTCATAAAACAAAATAAAATCAGTTGCCACTTGCCAGCAATGTAAGGCATAGTAGCTTGACAAGTGAGTGTAAATGATAGCTCATACTTTGTTTATAACATCATCATCAAGATAGATGTGTGTGGAGTCTGTATACATTGAAAGTTAGGAAATTAACATGTGCAGTTATCTACATAATTATATACTACTCAAAAGAAAATAGGGGCAAGTACACACAAGTAATGTGATCGTAACGTGTTTTTTTTTCTAGCTATTACCTACTTCTAAACACCAGCATGAAAGAGATTAGATTCTGAAGGATGCGGGAGATCGTTAGTTAGCCACATATCATGTAAATTACGTCCAATCATTATCAATAAAATATAAATATTTTGTTTAATTTGTTTTGAGCATACTACATTTAAAAATTGCTAATAGAACATATTAAGAATAAGAGAATAATTATAATTTATTGAAAAAAAACCTTATTGCTAAGGTTACATTGTGCTTGCACTGTAACATGTTAGGGGAATTGATTAAATGCGTCTGAACTAGGATTATCCTGTATCTCAGGCAAAGAGATATTAAACTGATTGGAAAACAATTTTACAAATTAAAATCATACACATCAAAGACATAAATAACGAATTATCTTACAACATAAATATTATGTGTGCATACTAATCTAAGAATATTTATTTTATTATATTTCATTCACGTACGGTATTGCAGTGTCAGCGTCGACAGTAACTGCAAACTAGGTCATCGAGTTTATTAATTTTTTTTGTGGATTTTTACCTTAGTGCATATGAATATAATAGCATACATTGCAGTTTGATAGATTTACAGTTTATTTAGTTTGTTTATATTAGTATCAGTTTAACACCGTAGATTTCAAGATCAATCAGGAAGAAAGTTAAGGCCTCCACCCACCGAACGCGTGGCGTGCGCGGCGCGTGTGGGGCGCGGTTGAAGAGGTATATTCACACCGCAAGCGGGCGGCGTGTAGCAACGCGTGTGCAACGCGATTTGATATGTATCTCACTATCTCTATCACACTCAGCAGCGCAGCAGCCGCGCAGCAGCCGCGCAGCAGCCGCGCAGCAGACCGCGTTCGATGTGTGTTTGAAGTGTAGTTTCAATGCTTTACAACTTGTGCGGGCCCGCGCAGCACACGCGCCGTGCACGACACGCGTTCGGTGGGTGGAGGCCTTCCGTGAGTCAACGCTATTATTGTGTAAAAATAACACCTGAGTGGATTAACGAAAGTAGGTCTGCAGTTGCGAGGAACCCATATTGTGTAGAATGCCGAATAGGAAGAATCCCGATTGCGTTAAAATAACAACTGAGTGGAATTACGAAAGTAGTAAACTGCAGTTGCGTTGAACCCGTATTGTGTAGAATCCCGAATAGGAAGAATCCCGATTGCGTTAAAATAACGGCTGTGTGGAATCACGAATAGGAAGAATTGCGTTTGTGTAATCGATCGCATAATCCATCTGAACATAGCAAGCAGAAATTGGGTCAGTCATTTATGTCCACCATTTGCTTTCAATACAGAGATATAGTGGCCATTGACGATGGAAGATGATGACGGTGAAATAAAAAATAAAACTCTGTAGGGATGACTCACCATACACCGTGCCGAGTCCGGCCTGTGTCCGTCTGTGTATGATGCCTGAATGGCACTCGGTCATCGTGTTCCGCAAACATTCGCCCGTGCGACGCGTCCTGACGGAACGAACAAGCTGATTGCAGACTAGGCACGGAAGTCATCCTTTACGTTATAGAAAATTGTAAAATAATTCTGATTCTAATAACTAAGGCAATTTACAAAACAAATAGGCATCACAATATTTCTTGCAGTTTAGAGTCTTATTTAAGACAGCACGAAATGTTAATAGCGCACGCGTCGATCCGCGACGCTTTTGTACGAAACCAGTGGCTTATGACCACGCGCCTTAATACACGTGGGTTATGTTATTATTCTGTTACGGTTGAGGTCTCAAGGAACAAGATTTGACTGGTACTTATTGGTTACCGAAGGTCAATGGCTTGGTGTGTTATGTGTTATGTATATTATAATCAAATATTGAGGATTGTGTTATGTTTGGTGCTTCGAGAAGCAAGATTTTTACTAGTATCTATTAGTTACCGAAAGTAGGTAAGGCGCATCGCGTCATATTTAGGGTTCCGTACCTCAAAAGGAAAAAACGGAACCCTTATAGGATCATTCGTGCGTCTGTCTGTCCGTCCTTCACAGCCTATTTTCTACGAAACTACTGAACCAATTACGTTGAAATTTGGTACACATATGTAAGTTTGTGACCCAAAGAGGAACATGTAACGCAAACAAATGAATTTTAAACATGGGGGCCACTTTTGGGGGGAAATGAGAAAATTAAAAAATAAAGTTTTGCATATAGGTACTATCGTGTTATATATCAAATGAAAGAGCTCATTGTGTGCATCTAAAATATATATTTTTTTGTCATTTTAAAATAATTAGTTTAGAAATGATTTAAGAAAATAGCCAAAAAATTACCATTCCCCCCCCACCCCCTTCATCTCCGAAACTACTGTCTAAAATGTTGAAAAAAAATACACAAAATAGTTCTTTACCTACAGATGACAGGAAAACCTATTAGAAATGTGCAGTCAAGCGTGAGTCGGACTTAATACGGTATTTGACAAAAATCAAATAGCTTATTTTTATGAAACGTCTAAAACGCTCCGTTAGTGAAAAAAATGTTTAAAATCTTGTGATGTACGGAACCCTTGCAACGCGAGTCCGACTCGCACTTGGCCGGTTTTTTTTTCCTTGGGAATACTCACCCTAAAACCCATGTGCATGTGAGTCTTCAGCTTCACTAGTAGGCCATCACGTTGGTCTACTGCCCCGTGGTCGTTTTCCTTGGAGAGTGATGGTGAAGAGCGCCCACAGCCGTCACGCCCCTCAGCCATGGGGGTAAGACTAGGAAGAGAGAAGAGAGATTTTGGTGGGAAAGTGGTCTGATCAATGACTGGAAAGTAATAAATAAATCTCAAGCCAAAGTAGGGGCTCATGATCGACCCGTGCGGTAAACCACAGGTATTTTATCGAAGAAGATATAGAAACCTTACAACAACTTGTTTGAAGCCAGTGTTAAGAAAATACTTTCGATTTTACGCTATACTAAGTGTATGTTCGCTAGTTTTCAACAAGTAGTTTACAAGTGACTAAAACGACCAGAATGATTTGTGTTTCAACGATATTGCCTGGTCCGTATAAGGAATTATTGAATATAAATCGTTATAACTTTCCACATCGAATAATTCAAAGTTCTTCGCCTCATTTCTGTCTAAATTAAATAAGTAGATCTATACCTAAATGCACAAGATCGCAGTCATTTTGTTCGGAAGCATCATTATCCTTTCGGATAAATTACTCATTTTATTGGTACATAGTGTAGATTTAGGCTTGTGTAAAAATTAACAACCTCAAATGTGAAAATATAGATATCACTGCGAAAAAAGTTTTTTATTATTTCTCTGCAACGGCACGCAATTTCCACACCACTGAACTATAAAATTACGTTTAGTGTTTCCTATGAATAAACTAAACTTGACTGTTTTACTCGAGTTACATAAGCGTCGCATGCTTATCGCCCACGTGAGTTAGGTTGAGTCGCTTGGTTAGCTGCAATAATTTACAATATGCAAGGAAAAGGAAACGGCTGAAGCCGAGGCACGTGCTTTTTTGCAAGGTTAACTAAGTCATGCTCAGTGGTCGGTATTGAAAGTGAGGAAAGCAAGAAAGTTGCTTCTTGTAACGTTGGTGGCAGAAACAGCCCTGATGGCGTTGTTTGAACATTTTAGTCTTATCTCATGCCGTTTGGTTTATCCAGAAACGAAAAATATAGTCAGTCACAGTCAGTCTAGAAATAGGTGGACGAATTTATAACTAAGAAATCTCTTCTTGCTCTTGCGTTTGCAAACGCCAATATAAGTACATTACTTATATTGGTATATACTTATGGTGGCTGGTGGCGTGCTGGCTGGCGCTGAATAGAAAGAACTTTGATTTAAAGATCGATATCTCTAATCATCATCAATGATTTTTAAAGTATTCGTTTGAACATCTCATGTCATTTGTAGGAAGAGACAGAGTTCAGCACGTTGCAAGAAACAAATTGTCGATTTCTGTGTATTTGAAGTGGGTGTTAAAGGTCATTAAGATACCAATAATTCCAAACCATTGCATATTCAGAAGCTAAAACTTAATATTACGCTACCCACGATATGACGTAACATTCCCCGTTAGCTCACAGCCTTGAAATTCGAAAATCGAAATACAAATGTCTTAATCGAGCCCACTCGATAATCGACGAGTCCCACGGATGGCTCAGTAATTAAGTCAATAGATAGAGAACCTGTCGGTGTTAACTTTACTAACTGGTCATCAATTAAAGGCATCGTGCCTGATCTGGCATAATGATGAGTTTATATTAATATAATGACAGATTGACGTCTGCCGAAGTATCTTGTAATTTCTTATTAATTGACGTTGGTAAGCATTAGCTTTTTTAGGTGATCTTAATAATACCCAACCAAACAAAACTACTTACGCGAAAAGCGATAGACATCGATAAATAATATTTCAACGTAAAATAGGAAATCTATTACAATCTGTTTACCTACAGTATTTAACCAGGTGTAAAATATTTTTTACAAAAGAACTTTACAAATTGTTTACCAAAATCATAATAAAGTCCTCCTTTATTAACGTTTTATTGGGTACCTTATGTGAAAGGGCATTGGGTAATCTTGTATGAGAAAAAAATTCGTTTTTTTTGCAAGGGCCAAGGATGTTTATTTAATAATCGTTTAGAGGACATCTTAATATGCGTAGATATATAAAATTAAACGCGTTTAACAATATCGGAGCCGAGATGTATAAGTTTGAAGTTAAGTTTATAACTACAATATGACCTGTGAAAATATATATTGCTAATATCTCGGCTCCGATGCATATTAGTGTATTACATTTCATAACAGAATATGTCTGTTTTGAGTAGATCTATCATAATCTACCACTTTTACGAGTGGCCACTCATCTAAAAAAAAATTACAACATTTTTACCCAAACTCCTTTACAAATTAAGCTTTGGAGTTCTACCACTTAGTATTTACTTACTAATTAGCGGGTTATAGTCCCTACGCATCCAAACGCGTCTATAGTTTAAGGTTAAAGTATAAACTTAACCTTAGTAGCATTTAACTTTATTGCTATATCTAAAACTAATTCTCGTTTGTTTTTATCCATGACCGAAACAAAACAGCGGCACCAAAACAAATGCTTGCGCACACGCAACATTTCCCGCCACTCCGCGTCGAAACACCGCGCGCGCCGCCCGTCCGCGCCACTCGTGCGCAACGAACGATCGATAGTGCAGTGAGATTATCTGTGATGTTCTGTTCTGTGACCGCCCCTCAGGGCTCTATATAATCTGTGTACTTACTCTGGATTTGCAGAAGGTGAGTTTTGTGAATTTATATTTAATGTACTGCTTTTCCAGATTTTTACAAAGTTTCTGCTAGATTTGTTACTTGTTTAAAAAAAGTTTACAACAAAAATAAGTGAAGCACCGTCTTTATGATCTATTGTATTCATAACTTTTTGATTGACAGGCCACACACGTTATGCCTTTACAGTTATTTTATTTACATTCTTCATATTGAAGAGTCGAGTTTATGTGGTCTTCAAATCTTTACGTGTTTTTCAAGTGGCTGTATAGTGTCTTATTAAAACACTTGGCGTACGAGTCCCAACTAAAAATAGGTCATTATGCTTGGGAACAGCTCGACTGGAATTACAAAAACGTCGTCTCGTCCAGTCCAGTTTGTCACTTGTTGACGCTCGAGTCTTGAGACAATTAGATCTTGAGTCAAGAAAATAAATAATGATTACGAACGTCGAGATGCTTGTCATTCAAATAATAATAATTTATTCTTATAAGGCCATAGCAAATTACGATTTATCATCTATCCTTTTTCTACATTTGGTTCATCACCCACGATTGTTCTGGGTATAAGTATGTTATAGGTTTTTTTTGCCCTGTTTGGCCTGCAGAGCGACCAGTTACAGACATGGTTCTGGATAAACCTCTCTGGGGGCCTTATGGGCCACCCATAGGGAAAGGAATATTAGTTGAGGCATTTGGAGCAGTGTAGTATATGAAGAATTACTGGATTCTTTAAAATTACCTGATTTTTCGTCACCATACCCATTAGGGTTAGGGTCTTTTATAGATTCATAACGTTAAAAAGAATAAAAGTTTGTGAAACGTAATCTTTTGTGTATAATCACAAATATGTATGGTAATTATAACAAAATATTATAAAAAGTTCCTTAAGCTGACTCTTACTAATCTAATACCTATGGACCACCGAAGTCTGAAAAAAATGGACTTTCGGGTTAGACATAGGCTATATTTTATTCCGCGGCTTCGCTTGTGTTCTCTGTAATACGCGGGTGGAGCCGCATGGCAGCTAGTTTGACATTACATTGCTTTTAGTACTACGAAATTCAAAGCAAATACCTATCGTGAATGATATTTAGATCAATCGAATAGTAAAGGAGGTCGCGGAAAATGACTCATTATAAAAATCACCCACCGTGAATAAAATTCGAAACACCTTTTTGCGTGATTCATAAAGAAAACTGTTTCTTCATCTATGCTATACTGTTACATTTCTTTATTAAAAACTAAACGCAATGAAATTATGTACAAAAAACTAACGTCTACGTCAAAACCGGTTCAGCGACGAAAAAAATACAATACAATTGCGGTGCTTCAGGCACTCGGAGCTAAGGGACTTTTTAATCGTGATTATGAATGCAGTAATGCCGTTGCTTAATTTTTTGTATATAATATAGTATAAGCATCAATAGACGATGAATAGATATATTGTTGAAGTTCATCCACCTATTTCTATTAAACATTCTAACACAATTTATGACTTAAGTGTTATCTTCGAAATCGGATCATGAACAGAAAAAGTAATAACGGAGCTGATTATAGACCATCTGTAATAAGTAATATAATGACAAACATGTCTATTGTGATAATGATCTTATCAAATTGATCAGCAAAAGTCAGTCTTCTTCGCCTATATCCGATAAAATCGGTAGTATCCTAATCTAACATTCTTTCCAGTTAGTAGAGAGCTAATTCTCGGGGCCATTGTCCTGCCCACTTTATTGGATTATGTAGCATAGCACGTATCGTTGCAGGAATATTCTCTCAGATATTTTTACACGATTGAGTTATTACGCCTCAACATTGCGATGATTGTTTATCAGGATGGTCATTATTCGGCTAATTAAACAGAACATGAGTTTCCGAAGCCCAGACATGCGATGGCAATAAATTATTTCTGACGTTCCTATTCATTTTCACGTGATGTAGTTTTATGTAATAGTAATTTTTTTTCATTGATAAATATTTAAATGAAAAAAAAATAGCAAAATTAGACGTAAAGTCAGAGAGTGAGCGTTATAATTGCCATCAGTAAAAATGGCGTTTCGTTCGAACAATGACGGTAATCAGTTCGTTGATCCATTTTCTAAACAATTATTCTCTCGCAAAAAGTTGACAGAGCACATTAAAGCCATGAACACAATAGCAGCGGGTATTTCTTAATTGAAAACGATATTAGACCATATTTTATTATCATTGAAATTAAACAAATCTTTCGCCCGTTCAAATATTAGTTGACGTCCTAGTCTCCGTGTCAGATCTATTACCGCAGTGGTCGCCATCAAATTTGGATCAGAGGCTAATGCATGTTTATTTAGGACTTAACAGCTTGCTTAAGATTTCGAAGAATCCTCCGAGATTGTTTGCCCAGCTTAGTTTTCTTGCATTTTTGTGATGCCTGCTGCCAGCTCAAATATTTAGATTACTTAACTAAATATAAGCAAGCGTTGACGCTAAGATAATGACCCAATCGTTTCCTACTCTTGGTCATAGATAACGTTCAGTTTTGAAGAACTTGATAAGGGCTGATTATAACTTTTCTATTATCCTCATTTGTCTGCATTGTGACGCAACGCGGTGTCTTAAATACTTTAAAATTGGCATGAACTCCATAACTATCATTAAAAATGTGGTAACTTGAGCGCGGTGCAATTAATCCATCCAATTTTGTTATTTAGCTCTGTTCTTGATAATCTCGTTGCGCAAGGATGGACAATGCTCGATATTCAGAGTTCTGCAGACGCGGTGCAGTTCGTGTGAACACTGCACAATGCGCGTGCGCGCGGCTCTCACGCTCTCCGTGGGTGGTTCTTGCGACATTCAGACCAACATTGTCAGCAGCCTGTTATAAATTTAATAGATCTCTTTTCCAAGCATGCTCGAGGTCATAAACTTTTAAGCCATGTGCCATCTTTAATGGTTACGAAAGGACTTCTGTATAAGTGAGAATATTGCAGTTTCACCTTGATTGTATTTAAAAATTTGGTAAACAGATCGGAATCTGCGAAATTGGAATTCCTTTAAAGGCCGTGTTAATTTTTCCCCAATCAGTGTCGTCCGCTCACTTAAGATTTTCCGAGAATACGCTGATGACGGTCAATAGCTATTGACCGATGAGTCAGCGATGTCGTGTCGTTTGAAGGCAAAACCTACTTATGGTAACTAGTTGCACGGATTAACTCATCTCATGTTTCATACGTCGCTAAATGTCGGACCTTGGCCTTAGGTGATCAATTATAGCTAAGGAAGTTAAATAATTTAGCTCAAAATCGTTTTGTTGAGTGTCATTTGCTACAAAATAATTGTACATAGTTGAGTTTAGGGCTAGCTAATTATAATTTATTGAGAGAAAATGAAAAAAAAAACAGGAAGATTAGAAAAAATAAAACTATGTATAATATACACGGCAAAACTACAATTTTTATTTACCACTAAAGTATAACGTAAATTGAATTACAAAAATGACACCTATAAAAAAAAAGAAAGGACTAAATTAAGGTAGAGGAGAAATTTTATTTCTTCGAATAGGAGGTGATCAGATATTTATTTCTTCGAAACTTTATGCGATAAAATAACTAAAGTGTGATAATGTCCAAATTGAAAATCACAATACTATCTTGGTAACCCAGCTATGGATCGTTTCCAAACTCGGATTGAAAAGCGAAAGTTTGTTGGTAATCCTGAACTAAGCAGCATGTTCGAACCTCACGCTATATAGCGTGAGATCCAGACGGAATGCGAAATACTCTTCGTGCTCACAAACGTATGAACTAATAATGTACTCCACACTGCAGACATAGAAACTGTGGAAAGCATTCGTAACAGAATCTAAGATAAGATGTCTCGTCAGCTTTTAAATGAGTTGTTTTCTAAATTCTTCAAAACACCGGTTTTAAAGTGTTCACGAAATGATTGACGTCTCCTTGAATGAGAGACGCGACTGTGCTAAATTTGACGGTTTATTTTTAAAAATGTTTGATGTTAACTATTAATGTCTCAGTAATTTGAGTAATAAGCAATGTTTGGTATATCTCGTGAATCTTTTTACGTCTGGCATAGCTCCCGTCTCGCGTGCATTGTAACAGTTTTTAATTACATAAATAAACGAACAGTTTTACCGGAATTCTCATCTGAGCACTGAAATTACACCTAATAGATTAGTCCGCATATTTCCGATGAAAACTGTTTATCATTGTTAATATTGGAAGCGGCATTCCTCAGCGTAAAGTGGTAATAGAAGATGTAATGCCCGTATATTAAATACACAATGACTCGTGACATTTTTTGTATCACTATCCAGTTGCTTCATTCGGAGTAGATTCCTATCTTTGGCATTCCGTTCTTGGCCGATGCCCCTTGATTGGAAAAAAAGGAAAACGAACTTTCCAATGGATTAATCTCAAGGCCATGAGAGCATTAACACGTTTTTCATTTGTTTTTTTTCTCCCACGATTCTTCAGATGCACTCGAGCGAATTGTCACGAACGTCTTCAATATTCAGCTGTTTCTCGCTAGTCACTAATTTTAAAAGTAGCTTGCACGACATCTACTGCAACTCTTGACAGACTTTTTTACATTGTCATTGTTTTAACGGTAAAGGGTCCAAATTTGCAAATACCGTATTGTGTGGATCAGAAAGCAGTAATTCAAAAGTTAATTACCATGAGAACGGCGTTTTATTCCTAATTAAAATGAAATGTGAGGTTGAAACCGATAAGAATAAGTGTACAGAGGTTGAAGAAACTTTGAGAAATTCTTTCGTTTTATTGTTGATTGTTTTAGTGATTTCGTAGAAAATTCTTTTTGATGTCCTTGATAGGAATAGTTTTGGGTAACGGATGCTGGCAGTGTCAAGGCTGGAAATGATAAGGGTTTTATGATAGTTTGTCCAGAGTAGATAACGGTCCAGGCGCTTGCTTGCAAACATGGCAATTGGGTTAAACCTTTTGGACCGTTGCTGATACGGGATACCTGATAAGAATTAGGGAATTAACATGTATGTTCGTTTCCTGTTTGCATTTTATTTAGTCCTTTAAGTGTTAACGACTCTCAAGGCTTTTCGAAGTTTTTTAAAATATTATCATGTGTTTCATATATAACATGGCTTGATTGTTTTCTTAAACTCTTTTATTTTTGATCCTATTCCTATTACTAGAATAGTCAACATTGTTTGGGATTAACTGACACTATTTGTCAATATTAGTCCGTTTGGAGACAATCTCGGCATCCCACACACATTGACATTAATCATCGTCATTCGCTAGAGACGGTACATTTGTTTTAATTAGTTACATGTCATCGTTTAATGGCGGACTTAAATCTTCGGTGTTTACATTAAACTGTGTGTGTTTTAGCGTGCTATTGAATTATATATTATTTTGGAAACGAAACCAAGATGAAGTAATATTGAGCGTAGCTTCTGTTTCTAAAGTTAGTTTCAAAGGCGAATACCCGCCTTTAAGTGATTAAAAATTCACACTGTTATAATTAGAGTTTCGGCTCCCCAAATAAGATTGTTATTAAAATCATAGTTCGTCTATGAAACATCTCTTTGTTCATGCCAACTTGTGTCAAAATTTTCGGCACAGTTCCTTCTCATAATTATTTCACTAGCGTTCTTTGCTCGTACCGATCCATATTGTTCTCTGGAACATTCTACAGCCAAATAACAATATCATTACATTCATTACCACTTTCCTCAATTAAAGCTCATCCTTTACCGACTCCGGACACTGGACAGATCCGGAGGGTCGCCGCACGCAGCTGTCGGCAATTGAAACAAATGAGTACGGCGCCATGCTACACTGCCTTGATACCATCTCGACCAGTATAACAAGACCTGCTCTGTCACATAGAGCGTGTATAGTTAAGTCTTAAGCACTGGAAGACCCGAAGTGGTCTAAGGGTCAAGATGTTTTAGTGCAAGTCAAAGGTCTTAAGAATTCGACGACAGCGTTATTGTATGACTGATGTGTGTTTTGTGGTGTGGAAGACTATTCTTCTAAACTGTATTGAATTGTCATGTGTGGCGCTTCGAGAATAAGTAACAAACTTCCTGTTGGAATGGTCAGAGCTAAAATTTTGATTTATGATTATGGGTTAACGAGAAAAAATATACGTTATGTGAAGCATTAGCCTTCGTTCGCGTCTTCGTCTGGTTGGTTCGTGAACCCGGGATAAAAACTATCCTATATTTTAATCCAGGCTATAATCTATCTTCGTGTGAAATTTCATCCAAATCGGTTGAGCCGTTTAAGTGTGATTGAGTAACAAACATCGAAACTTTCGCATTTATAATATAAGTGGGATTACAAGAAGGAAAGTGATAGAAAAAGACTAACGAGGAAAGTCTTTCCTCGATAATTGTCTACTTACCGTCTTATATAGTTGTGTGCTTTGAGAACAATCTCGCAAACTTTCAACGACAAAATGCGTTGTACTGTATCGGTCGATTTATTCTACATCGTTGGGAAACGGTTATCATTGTAACGTTTAATAAACCAATGTTATGCAAGAACACACTGATATGAGTATTTGTTGAACCTGAATAGGTTGTACTACATCATTGAGTGTGCACTATCGTCGCTTGATAACGAGCTTGATAAGATTCGATGTATTTAAAGGATATGAAAGTACCGGACAGTTATTAATATTATCAGTTAAAATCAGCTTAAGCCACTGGTCCCACCGCCGGCTAGTAAGCTAGAAAAGTTGGGCGAGTAACATTACATTGCGGATCTGTAAAGGTCGATTGATCACACTGTGCCTGGTCAGCACGCAATGAACCGTTACTCGCCCAACTTTTCTAGCTTACTAGCCGGCGGTGGGACCAGTGCCTTAGTCTAGTTGGTAGTTGACCCTGCCTACGAAGCAAGAGGTCCGGGGTTCGAATCCCGGTAAGGGCATTTATTTGTGTGACGAGCACGAATATATTTGTTTCTGAGTCATGGATGTTTTCAATGTATGTAAGTATTACTCCTTACTACTACCCAAGTACAAGCTTTGCTTAGTTTGGGACAAGGTTGATTGTGTAAGATTGTCTGCAAATATTCATTTATTTATTTACTAAATGTCCTGTGACCCCTTGGTCACACACCTGACATCAACATGTTGAACATCCATATGTTGCGACACATCCGAAAAGTCGGGGTGTGAGAATCGTGAAAGTTTAAATCAATATATGTACCTATAACTAAGGAATTATAAATACCTGAATACCTTTCTCGCAAGTGTCATAAATTCACAATGGCAATACAGGATAAAATAATATATATAGGTAAACAAGTGGCGCTTGTCTATGGAGTAATTTTCTACTTATTCTACAGTTATAATAATACGTGTTATAATGTTTTTTTTTTACTTTTATCGCTTCATATTCGCTTACAACGACAGAGACTCTTAGTGCTGAACTTTTGACGACAGCGGTTAGTTTAGAGTTTTTGTATCTTAGGCATTTTATTTAACAGCTTGTACAAAGATTTATGAAACAAGACTCCGTTTGAGCGGATTATGGCCATGAGTCCGGTAGGACTTAGGATGTTAGGTAAACATTAACCGTTTTATACCTTAACTTTAACTGTGTCCACAGGAACGCGACCCTAAATACTTGTATGTAAAGGATTTATGACAAAAATACTGCACACATCCTTGTTACTTCTTTGGAGTTGCATGCGTCTATAGGCTGCGGTGTCCGCTTACCATCAGGCGGGCCGTACGCTTGTTTGCCACCGTCGTTGTATAAAAAAACATTTTGTTACATAAAACTACTTTTTACTAAAGCGAAATGCATAGTTATTGAATATCCCATAAATAGATACATATCAAGTTTTTATCACTCCATATTCACGTTGCAATGACACTCAGTAATCATAATCAACTAGTAACGGAAGCAGTTTGTATGGAACTTCTGTACCTAATGGCTTTTTATTAACCGTTCACTATTAAGTAAGTAAGTACGGAAGTAGCAATAAATATAGCATTTACGTTAATTTAGTCAGGAATACGATTAGATACTTGTTTTAGACCATATTTTATATGAGATATTTCCTATTAACAGCATTCACTTCCATTCCAGTTACTATTCCATAGCTGAATTTATGGAAGATACATGTTTATAATGTGTTTGCCGTCATATTTTTTTATAAATATCAATAGAGTATCGTATATAAGTTACCTGATTGTTGCTACACCCTTCCAGGGTCCATGTATCTTAGTTTTAAGTACTTGGTTGCAAATAAATCTTATCTTATCTCAAATGTAATGTTATTTTGAATTCAAATGCGAAAGATTGTGGAGACGTTTCGATGTGTATTACTGTTTACGCAAAAAACCTAACCAAATCTTTAATGAAACGGGTAAGCAAGTAGCAACTTCATAAGAAAAAAGCAACCCCCTCACTATAAACACAGCACAGCTAAGAACCATTTCGACGAATAACACTTTTGATTAAAAAAAAGCTGCACGCTAATCGGTTCGTAGAATGACACAGAGATACTTCTTCTTCTTATTTAAAAGCTAGGATCTTGTCGGTGGAGTATTTACCAACTTATTCATACATACACACTTGTTAATTTTATAACAGCCCTCGTTTCCGTTAGGGGTTAGTAACAAAAATGTATGAAGAAGTATCTAATCCATATTGCCCATATACCCATGCTGAGTCGGGGCCTTTTCGTGGACCCTGCTACTTTTACTTTACTGTGTTTTGTTTTGTTTACCCATTGTTTTGTCCACGAATAAATGTTTTCTTTCTTTTCCTTCTTTCTTTCATATTCCTGTTCCTAGTATGTGTAGTTTATCTCGACCAGGGTTGGGTGACCCTTTCCAAACTTTCGAGCGTGGGCCGTATCGTCTTATCAAGCCTGTTTGTTGTTCTTACGAAATCGAATGATGGAGCATTGTAATAAGAGTACAGAATAAATAATAGACCTAATTGTGTCAATCAATTACATTGGAATATTCATAGTAAGAGTTTGTAGTAAGTTTCAGTTTTTGTAACACATTATGGTTAACTCATGACATCGAAATCTTTAAAATTAAAATTAGAAGCAGCACATAAACATCACCACCCACCTTAAAAAAATCATCGGCGAGGTTTAATCTTCATGAATGTGCTTTTTACTCGTAAGTACCTAATCCAGTTGCTACTATGCAGTTTAGAGATCACAGCAATACATTTTTCTAAGTAACTGATTAACAAAGAAAATCTTACGAGTTTTAATAATAAAGGTGCTAGAAATATCCGTAAAGACATGGTTAAACAAAAGCCTACGAGACACAGCGCGAGCCAACGAAAACGTTTAAGAATGATGTCATTGGTTCGTCGCAAACCAAACTTTTTGCTGTAACTGTTCACGAGAGAAGGACAGTGCAATTGAGGGGTAATTGAAGGAATTAACTAATAGTTAGCTAATTGTTTTAACAAGCGATTGGCGATCTTCAGATCTGGCTCATTGGCGCCGCTTGAAGCTCGGGCACATAATTACTGTGTTTAATTCGAATTGAAGACCCATTGGCTACAGAATACGGGTTTGCTTAACCAAATAATGTTCTTAAGCGAATATCACCACATTTTTATGTCTACAAAATCCTCCTGCACGCCAACTCCTTAAAGATGTTCAGTGTTTACATAGTATTGATACTATCTGTTACTTAAAGGTACGTAGGTAATAGCTAAATAATATAATCATCCCATCTTAACTGATTAAGAATTTAACAGAAGTACAATATACCAACATTAACTTATCATTTGTCTCGACATAATCTATGTCATACCGAAACTAAGAACTATGGTATAGTAAAATAAGTACAATTACACGAGTACATTACATGAGTGGTGTATTCCCAAAATCGTCGTAATTTGAGTGATTAACTTTCTAAGCGCGCGCGCACGTTTTGATCGCTAATTGTCACTGTGGTCGCTTGTTGCTGGATATTTCTATTACGTTGCGGTTTTGTTCTCATGGTCTGAAGCGAAGGTCAGTAGAGAGGGTTTGTGGAAAATTCAGTGTTACCTTTTAAAAGTTTGGTTACCTAATTTACCTATCGCAATCACTAAATTTTATGTCCCAACTGTATCGCAAGTCCGAAATTTTATTTCGGAATAAATCTGTGACTGCAGATGGCTACCTAAAAGTTTGCCAAGTATCTGCAAACTAAATAGTAAATTAATACAAGCAGAATCATAATTCTGTCGATTTGACCGAAAGAGAAATCACATTTTCTATGATTATTGTCCATCCAATATTTTTTTTTATATGAAATCTCCGGACAAATCTGGTCTGACAAGCTCGTAATGGTTGAGAACTCACATACGAATTATAAGTAAGTACCACACAGTGATTTTCCCATTGTTATCTTCTATTTTTATACTAATACTAGCTTCTGCCCGCGATTTCGTACGCGTATAAATTATGGTTTAAGTATATGATATTTATTCTTATGTTTAACCATACATCTAACAAATTTGAAAATAAATATTTCATTTATTATGGACTGTGCGGTGTGCGTGAAACAGTTCACTTCTAATCTAAATGAACACCCTCAAACTTGTTCGTCAATAATATTATATAGATGCCCAAAGTATCCTTTTAGTTAGAGAGCGCTCCCTATGCGTGCCTCAGGTCAGAAGACCCTAGGGCGAGCCCGACGGACACTCACTAACTATCCTCAGGTGTCTTGCAAGCGAGACCTGATACCAAAGTCCCGAAGGTGAGCGGCGAGGCAAGCAAGGCCTTTTCGTTGGAATGAAAGGATCGCCATTCGCAACCCTTCTGAGAGCGGGTCTCAATGCGAGCAATGACCCCTAAGGACACTCATTATCTTCCGGTGTCTTGCAAGCTAAACTTGAGGGCCGAAATCCTGAAGGTAAACAGGGTGGCCATCGAAGAAGAAGCGAAGCGAAGGCTGTGGTTTTCGTAGAAATGAAAGTCTCAATAATATTTCAGAAAGTCACGGGAGTTTTGTACATAAAAAAACTCAATTTTCTGCGGAATACCGTTTTGCCCAAATTTTATACCCACATCTTTTGACGTTGGTGAACTATGATAATTCGGGATACTAAAGTATTCAACTCAACCTTAAAACAACTTTAGATGACCTCTGATTTCATAACAAATATAGGAAGGCAGAGATCAAGGTTGCTGGTTTTGCAATATCAACAGCGGCGTCGTCAGTGACTGAAGTTCCAATATAATTAGGTCTCTAATGTCTAACAGTTACTATCGGTGGACGTATCAAGTTATCAACCAGTTTTGGTTAATATAAAAAGTTAAAGTCCAACCCCACTTTTTGACGCTTTTGCATCCTAATATCTGTATAATTGTTATAACCTAAAATCTGGCCGGGGATTTTCTCAACAGATTAGTAAAGTTTGCATCAAAATCCGTTCTGCCTTTTTTTTTATACAACAACGGTCGCAAACAAGCGTACGGCCCGCCTGATGGTAAGTGCACACCGCAGTCTATAGACGTATGCAACTCCAAAGGAGTAACATGGGCGTTGCCGACCCTTGATATGTTTGAGGATTCGCCGTGTCGACAGCTGAAGGAACAAATTCCCTCGCTCTCAACACAACGCATCCTCGGGCGCTCTGGCGACCTTGCTCACCACCAGGAACACAACACTACTACGAGCAAGTGGTAGTGTTATTATGGCTGTGGTCTTCTGCAAGGCGGAGGTACTTCCCCAGTTGGGCTGCTCCAAATTCGAGCGGTATGATAATTCGCGGTGCCCTACCTCACCGAACGTGATGCGCGGTCACATAAACAGACAAACAGATAAACAGACACAAATTCTAAAAACTTTTGGAACGTGTTCTGTTATCGATTCTAGGTATCCCCATCAGCTAACTTTTTTTCGTATATCTTCCATGTACAGACTTTCGACCCTCTTCAGCTTTATTATATGTATAGAATACAGGGGTCTCTTCTCTCCTTCTTCTGTAGCGTGTGTGCGCCCACTGTTGGGCATTACGCCTCTCCAATTTTGTTATTCGGTATGGGCTAATGCGGCTCACCCCGCCGGTCACCCGTCACGAAACTAGACCTCTGCCTACGCTTAGTTACTAATCATTGCGTTGGCAAGATATATTTGTGGGAGAGCGTTGAGGTGAGCTTAAAACAAGTTACAGAATAGGGGGGTAGATCGGTCCTACCATCTTGCCGGCGGTCTGCCGACCTGTGTCTTCGAGCGAGGTCGCCATTCCAGAACGCGTTTGCTCCATCTCCTGTTGTTTCAGTTACATACGTGTACTAGGCCCATTTCAAGTAGAACCTAACTTCAGGGCGGACCTATGCTATATTCTGTCCCGCAGCACCGCCTGGAATCCCTGTAGTACGCGGGCAGCTAGTATAAAATAAATTGCTTGTAAAAAGGAAACGATGTTTTCTCCACATTCTAGCAATGGTCTCACAGTATATTTATCAGATATAAATTCATAACCTTCATGTTTTATTAACAGCTCGCACTCGGAAGGAAACCTATCGCTATAAATCATCGTTTCTATAAGCTGCGCTAGCGCTTATGGTGTGAAGCAGCCAACGGTGGCTGCGTAACTGAATTCCATAAAAACTTGTAGAAAGGTACAAGTCCCATGTGACAAGAGTGTACGTAATGTTCATTTAGCGATAGGTATGAAAATGAAATGAAAATTATTTATTCCAGACAAAGTCCATAGGTGCCATAGGTATATCGACTTAGTATACAGTCAAGTGCAAAAATATGTGTTGATTTAATCCTCTCATAAATATGTACCGAAACCGCAATCCGCTGACAGAAGAGCGAAGGACATACTTATTTACGAGTGAGTTGTATGCATTCATTGCTTATGGGATCATATAATTGTTACAAGAATACGTTACTAGTAACCAACGGGCAAATAGTTATGTATTTTGTAACAGGAAAATGATATTGCATTATAACTAACGTAACATATAGATAATGTCCCTTTCTATTTCTCGAAATATTATCCTTAAAATTACCGCAATTACCGCGAATGCGTAACTTTCCTCATCAATTTGAAGAATCCAAATTCCTCATTTACGTATAGGTAGGTATGAGTATTATATAAGAAATACAATTATTATACCGTAAATTACCTAGCTTACTCTAAGGTTGCATAATGTTGTATTTGTTCCTAGTTGAATGAGCAAGCGAAGCGAACGAAGTTCCCCGCTTCCGCTTGGGCCAATATTATTTCGTATGTCCGTCCGTCTGTCTGGCTGTTCTCCTCTACAGGCCCCTATTTTACCAACTTGTCAATTTTCACCTGCCACTTACAATTCTGGTGGTTGCTAGGTTACTTGTGTAACCAGCAATGTACGGAGAATTGTCGTTTTCAGGTGACAATTGTCAAGTTGGTGAAATAGGGGCCTGGTCGCGATTTTCAACCGAATCTCGACAAATTGTGTGAGCAGAGGGGTAATCACGTAACGTTTTAAACGCGCGACACTCCAACTGTCAGATTTCCATATAAAAATTGACATTTTGATCTAACGTTCGGACAATGCGTTACGTGATCGATCTGCACTTCGATTTTTTTGCCAATTTAGTTTCAACTTAAGAAATAAAAAGACAGACTTGCTGTTTCTACAGCTCCCGGAGCCACTTGGCTAGTCAGAATAACAAATCGACTACTTACACTTATTTACCTACCATAAAAACTCAATCACTGCCGACTTCGATGCCTCTCGAATATCCTAACCTAACCGTAATGCAACGCAAGTATTATCTTCCCCGTACACGATCTAAGTAGAATTTCTGCCAATACTTGAGCAAGTAAAAGACCTCAACATCATTGAAGCCTAATGGTACTTACAACATTCTGACATACAAGGCAGTAGCTTGTTTGAACCGTGGGATGATACAGACGCTAAATTTAAAAGGTTGTATGTATGTACGAGTCTCATAGTGATGTAAGACTTTTTTTTGATGATGGCAGCTCGCTTCCCGCTTGCGAAGGTTTTGCTTGCATTGTTGGTTGTTTCTCATATGCATTAAATTAACGGGATTGGTATTTTGTCGAAGTAAAGCAATTAAATTATGACTATGTGAACGTTTCTCTTGAATGACTCCAATGAGTTAAAATGTCGATGTACCTATTTACTAAAAAACACTGTTATTTCGACTGCATGTAATTCATTTCGTTACAAATATGCTGCTGATAAACATAGGTATGATATGTTATTCACCACCTACTGACTTGATATTAATTTTTCCATGCAACAGCGGGAAATCTTCGCGAAGAAAAGTAAGTTGCGAAGACATTTGTCACCAAATTTGTGTTTTATCATCTAACAAGATTATTATAATCTTTGTAATATAAGCGTGGAGTAATTAAAATGTTTTATTGCTCTTGAGTGAACATTGTTTATACAATAAGTAGTATAATGAATGGGTCACGCTTTTTATCCTTATTCTAATGGTGTAAAGGTTATCATTATTTTCAAGAAACGAACAATCGACTTATTAATATTTTATCGGCCGACTTGGAGGCTTACTTTTTTCCTACAATAGTAAGTAAAGCCTATGTATCTCCCAAGCGTTAGCTAAGCCAAAATAGACCTTGTAGCATGTAGTTAATGCCGATATTTGTTTATTCAGAAGCTCCAACGTATCAGTGAGATCGAAGATTCGCACGTGCGCTGCATTGAAATGAAAAAAAAACGGTTATTTCCGAGTACAATTCTGTTTCTCACAAAAATGTCTGTCCAAAGTGAAAGATGACTGCTTTTTGAAATAAGAACTCAACATTTGTTACGCATTGTTCTGTTTTCAAAATCCTTTTATGCGATTTATCGGGATTGACCGCTCAGCTCTCGGTATGTGGTAATTACTAGCGTTGAAAATGTCGGAAAAAATCAAATGATTTTTTCGGGAATTTATAAAATTTTCGTTGTTTTCCGTTTTTTTCGGATTATTAACGAAAAAAACCAATAAGTCATTGTGACAACTGAACTGAACTGACACGGATGTCAATGGCAAAGGAAGTCTATAATAATTTACCTACCCACCAGTATTAAGAAAAATAACCCATTGAAAGCTGTTTAAATCATTTTTTTCGGAAAAATTAAGGCGGAAAATCACATGGTTTTTTCCGTAAAAATTCGAAAAAAAACGAACCGTTTGGACAGAAACGGGTTTTTTTCCGGAAAAATTCCACGCAAGTAATTACTAGTAGGTACCTACCTACGTTGTCATTGTCATATTCCAAAATTGCGATTTCAGTGCGAATCGTATCTTGTGAAGAGAATCCCACTTCCTGGCCAACAAGTAATGTAAAATTGTATACTCGCCACGGCCGGTGATAAATAAAGCCGCAGATCGCTTATTTTTGTTGTGAGGTGTGACATACCCGGGACCTCAGACATTAATTGTTTTACTTAAGTAATGTACTATTTTGAACATTTACACCCTTCAGCATATTCGTAGTTCAGTATTATTCTGTATTAGAGTCTGACTAGCGAGTTGTGTCACGGAAAAGGCGGCAAATAAAAAAAAACGCATTCTGGTAACACGACCTGTATGTACGTAGTTTAACACTTTGCTTAGAACTGATAGCTTATTTCATAGTTAAAACTGTTGCCATATAAAGTTGAAAAATGCGTTCCCCAGGGAGTAAAGCCCTAAAAAGTAAAAATATATACACCGTGTCAAATATATTTGCATACAACTATAAAATATCATAAAAATAACTACGCGATGCCAAATGATATGAAAACTGTATTATATTAAAATAAAACTAATATCAAATAATTACAATAAATGTTTGGAAATTACTCCGCCTTTAAGTTTCCGAACCAGGGTTAAACGTTTCTCAAACCCGTCACATGCGGCACGCACTACCTCCATAGGCATTTCATCCCAAATACGCACGATATTTTTTTTTTATTGGTCCAAATTTGATATTTTATAATTATTCAGCTTAGACAGCATATATGACCATACAAAAAAATCCAAACCATTCATTCTTGGGTAAGAAATCAGTTAAATTTGCTTTACACCAGGCTTGGACGCTGTTTGCGGTATGGGAAGGTGCTCCATCCTGTTGAAAAATATAATAGTCCTCTCCAAACATGCGTTGCAGATTTGGAGCAACAACTTTCGCCAGAACTTCGGTTTTGTAATACTCAGCGTTGATTTTAACACCCTTATCGACGAATCTCAAAGGAAGTTTGCCCCGCTTACACACTGCTCCCCAAACCATTACCGAGGGGGCACCCTGAAATCTTGGAACGTATTTCTGATTCTCTGGAATGTCTGCCATCTGGGCTGCCCACAACCGATCGTTTTGAGCATTGTGGGGTTGTTCTAAAACAAACAGTTTTTCATCTGAGAAGACAAACTCATCCCCAGCGTGCCACGAAAGTATTGTATTTGATCGCTGGACCCTCTTCTGCTTAGACGCCTGGGAAAGTCCATGAACTTTACGTTTCTTGTACGCGTAACACCCGAGATCATGTCTCAAAATGTTATGGGCAGACCCCCTTGAAATTTTCAACTCGGCTGCTAGTTTTCGAATAGAGCGATGGTTTTTACGTCTAATTCGCTCCCTCACAATTTTAACTACCTGATCTGTTCTCGCTGATCGCGGCCGACCAGATCTCTTTCGATCTTCTGTTGAGGAGGTCTCTTTAAATCGTTTTAATGTTTTATATACAAAATCACGTTTGATCCCAAGAGATTTCATCGCTTTGAAAATGTCACTAGCGCACTCACCGTTGCGGTATTTGGTAACAATAATTTCTCGAAATTGCTTCATCGTGTTTTACACATGAATGAAATATGGTAGACATTTGAAATGACTGTATTTTGTTTCTGTACATATATATTTAAATTTTATAAAAATAACTATTTATTTGCAGCTTCATGTATTTTATACCAGTTCGAAACATATTGTATCCAAACTTATTGGACACGATGTATAATAAGTAAGCTCAAAAAGTACAGAAAAAAATTGTTATAGGTTAACTATGAACAAACAATTAGCCGGATATCGTCGGGGATAGTGCAATACCGCGTAACTAGTACTGGTAAATACCGCGTATCTAACAAAAATAGCCAAACTAAAATTTTCCCGCCAACGAACGTAAAATCCTGATTAGAATTATACCAAGCTTCTGTAAAGTTGGGTATTGTGTAGATACGCAGTATTTACCAGTGTTAGATACGCGGTTTCGCACTATGGGTGTTGTGTAGATACGCACTATTTACCAATGCTAGTTACGCGGTATTGCACTATCCCCGACGATATGGAAAATCCTTAAATGACATGGGGCTATATGGGAAAAATTACTGTATGACGTGTAATCATTGTGGTTTTTAAACCCACAATTAATCTGAATCATTTTGTCATTGTTCCTTTAAATAGTTACAATAGTCACGTACTTACGCATTTCTTTTAATACATAGTAGGTAGTATATTTTTTATGATATTTTACCATGAGTAAAAAGGTGAGCAGTACTAGAAAAGTTAAGATGAGTACATATTAACAATTAAGATTCTGTAATACTACATCATCATCACCATTTCAGCCGAAAGAGGTCCACTGTTGGACATAGGCCTCCCCCAAAGAGTGCCACAATGATCGGTCCTGCGCCACCCGCATCCAGCGGACTCCCGCGACCTTTACCAGACCGTAGCATGACGGCCTTATCACACGATAAGTGACAAGATAGAGCGTCCGTCACTTGCTGACACCGTTCAATAGAACGAGACGGACGCTCTATCTTGTCACTTATCGCGTGATAAGGCCGACCATGATACGGGGTCTGGTCATCAGTCCACCTTGTGTCTACCCACGATGCGCCTTCCCTATCCTTCTTGTCCGTTATACTTATATTGTCTTCATTCCAAACAATTTTAAAACATGGCTTTAGAAATTAGAATATTGGTATCAAAAGAATACGAACATTTTAGCCGTGCTAAACTTTGTACAAACTTTTCTAAAATTGCTTATCTGGGAACTATATTGTGAAGTCTTACTATAAGAAGTAAATTTTCAAACTAGATTTTTACATGTCTGCGTCGCAATGCAATGCAAGGTCTATACTTAATTATATTAGGAAATGACCAATCACCTAAACCACATTTAGACCATCAGCTATGCGGGTCCCGTTGTTCAGGCACATCTTTAAATACGTCTATGTATTGGACCTTATACTCGTATCTTGGAATCAAGATTTAAAATTGTGTATATATTGTTAATCTGACGGTAAAGAATGTACTTACTTACTGCTTCAACTAAATACAAGTGATATTGAGAGATTAAGATTAACCTGAACGTAACTAATTCCGAAATAATCATTTGTTTTGACAATACGATCTTTCATCGTCTTCGATACCCAATCCAACACACACACACACACACACACATCCATTCAATTTCGTATCATATACTCTACTCCCAATTTTAGCCCTTATCATTAAACTGGCATTGAAACCGATACAATGTCAATTGTAAAACACAATAGTTTAAACAAATGACAGCATATTTAACAGGACTGTTTAGTCTCGACTCTTCCTAGTATAGATAGCGATAGGACGATATAGTAACACGCCCATCCGTGTCAGCTTACACTGTATCGTCAGCATCATAAACATGTATACATTAAACGTGTTTCTAGGTTCCTGATTAGAGATAAGGGCGAAAAGTGTAAACATTTTTATGATGCTGTTCTGGACGAATCTAATATTTATACAGTGACTGGTTTATATGTAAAACTACTTGTCTGTGATACCATTGCAACAGAACAGTATCAGAATGACCGCGACACTACACTATCGGCTGTCAAGTCGAAAAATGGGTGCTATGGTCGGTTTACACGAAATGATTATCTACTGAGGGACAATTGTGTAACTTTTTTAACGCGACCTAATACTTATCGGCTGTCAGTTTTTGAAGCTTTAAATGACAGACAATTCGGATCGGGGTTAATTAGTAACTTGTGACTATTAGCATTGCTAATGAGTGAGCCTTAAAGCCTCTCACAGACTGGCGCCGCCTGGCCGCGGTGGTTAATAGTAAAGTTGTCATTAGCTGTCAAATTTACTATTGACCGCCACCGCAGGCCGCACAGGCGTAAAACGTACAGAGAATGTCAGCCTGTTAACAGTTGTCAAAAACTGCCAGCAGGTGAAATAGGGTCTGGGCCCAGCAGTGGAACGTTACAGGCTAATGAATTATTTATTGGTCATTTACACTGCGTTTATAGTGCCGCAACATCGTTCTGTGACAGTGCCCAAATTAAATCATTAGTAACAGTGTGACTCAATTATTTGTAATGAAAACCACTGCAAATGAAAATTGATAGTATTTTGCATTGAGCCAATCTTCATCTGCAAAAATAAAGCGTGGCTAACTTGCATATTGTTATAAAGTAAATTACCTATCAATTTCGTATTTCAATAATCTTTTATCGATTTATTTCATTATTGCATATAAATTAATGCTTCACGCTGTTGGCGCACGCTCATCTTCCAGCTGAAGTTTGTATATCTCCATCTATTTCGCTAGAGTAATAAGTGAGATACAGACTATTATTTTTAACTTCGATTTTCAAGTTTCGCGGAGGTCTGGAGAATTCCGATTTATTTTTAATTAACAACAATGACTAATCTGCGTAATCAGCCAGTGTCATGCAACTACATATCGGACGAGTTCAGAGGACATAAAAGAAGAAAATACATTTCGAAATTCAAAATATTGCCTTAGTCTGTTGCCAGCCAGTGTTTTGGAGCCCGGATATCGGCTTCACACTTTCCAGCGGCGCGGCGGATATGTCGCACGTCAGTTGCATACAAATCACCTCACTAATCATTATCTACCCGTTGGGTTGGCGACACTGTCAAGGATGCTTCACACGATAGACACGTGTAGGTCTTAAAATAGAATAGATATGGATACTAGGTTTTTTGCCACGTCAAGTAGCGTCGCATATAATCTAATCTATGGGTTAACAAATTGTAGATTTGACAAAATATAATTTGCACAGGGTCCTCAAAATCTTTTTTTAATGGTGAATTTGCGCAAAATACAAGACACCTTTTGTACGAAGCGACAAACAAACAATCAGTACAAAAGATAGACCTAATTTAAGATAAACTTAATTGTCTTGTATGTTTTCCCGAAGGGCTTTTTTGTTGCTGGGTCAGTTTTCTCTTTATCTTAAAACTAAATGCTTAGCTGTAAACTTTAATGGCATTAGAGTATTATCTCGGCTTAGATAAGACAACAAGTGTCCTGTTTTCCTGTATAATGGTCGTAACAGAGCTTTAGCCATAACATCACGTTCGTTGTAAAGCAAAATAGAGATTAAGAGGCGTCAGGTTCGCCGCTTGTTTGTAATCTGTTCTATTGTGTTAGTGAGACAGCTACAGGTGCGAAGAGAATTATAACACTTAAAACTAAAAAAAAAAACATTTTTTTGCCATAGTTTATATTTTCTTGTTGCTGTGTTTAGTACTTAGTTTTAAAGTGTGTGACTTTCACAAAAAAATTATATGTATACTGTACTGCAAAAAAAATACTAAAATCGATTACAATATGTCTATTTCGGTAACCCGACCGTTGGAAACAACTATTAATGGAGCGCAATTTAGAATCGTGTTCATAATGTTCATATTTGACTACAATAAATTAGAGTTGGCCATTTATGCGACACTTTTGTTGATATAGGATGTCATTGTGGATATTATCTATGGGACATTTTCGATTGCAAAAGTTCTACCGACAAAATGTGAATGAGAACTGAACATTACTTATATCATTAAAAAGCTATATTTACAACTCGTTCTTATGAAAAAGCTCGAGTGCATAAAACCGGTAACCAGCCAATAAAATGTAACCGTTCATGCTGCACATATTTGGAGGTTGTGTAACATAAAGTTCACATCACACGGTCGTTTATTGCTTCCTCCACACGATTAATTAGTACGAATTTAGATACCGCGTCAGTACTGCCAACATGACGGCATTAACATTAAAAATGCAGACCATAAATTGTCGGATGTGGCGTTCGGTTTTTAAATGTTTTAAAACGTTGCTCAATTTGGATTCGAGTGTTTTGAGATGCTGGGAACGAATGCCGTCTGCTGCTGAATGCAATGTTTAAGTTTTTTAATAATTAGTAAAGACGACATTTTGTTAATATTTTTATGTTTGTTTCGTTGGCTTTATCTGAAGTGTTTATATTTTTACGGTTTAGCTATAATGATGGAAAAAATGCGACTAAACAGTCATGTTGTGTCATAGTGCGCCCTGCGGTGGCAGTCAAAGGTAAACTTTACACTGAATATCAACTTTACTATTGAGCACCACCGCAGGACGCGCCAGTGTGTGAAAGGCATAGCAAGAGCATAACCAGCACGTCTATCATGGGACGGCCGCGACATACTCTCGATTTTTCTCGCACTATACCTCTTGTTCTAAGTGTTCTAATAAGAAAGAGACGGATAGTGCGAGAAAAATCGAGAGTATATCGCGGCCGTCTCATGTTAGACGTGCTGAGGTAAACCGACTAAATTGTTAGGACTAACTCTATTCTTAGTTCTTGGTCGACAATCAACACCCAAGTGACTAAAATGTTTACTGACAATCATAGACATGTTCTGAAATAAATACACATTACTTATACAAAGGCCTGCATCCTTAGAACCTCTAAAATTAAACAGTTATCAATCGTATTGTCTTCGATTTTCATTCTTTCAGATACTTATGCATCTTCATTATTTAATACAGATCAGCAATCCATTACCTTCAGTGCATTCGCCCGCATAGCGCATGCGTTCGATTGACGCGTGCGCGTGACGTGCAGTTTGTGTTTTCCCAGAGCATCCTAAAATCAACTTTAAGTTTAACGTATAAGACTCAATTTCCTCTTAACTTGGCGATTTTCGAAAAGAATTACTGTGCGATGCGATTTGCGATGTTATTCATTTCGAATAAGGTTTAAATTTGAGTGCTTTTCATCACAATGAAGGAGTTGAACGTGCAGTACGTTTGTTATTTCATTTAGCTCGCATTCCAGTGACCGCCACTAATAGATCAAAACAGCGTATGTTGCTATGAGACTCGTATGGAGATACGCCCTTTTTGAGTTAAGGCGCGGATAATGGACTAGTGTTTTGCCACGGCGTGCCTCTGTTTGATTTGTCATGTTTGCGATTGGCGTTTGATTTGTGTTTCCAGCTTGTGTGCTTGTTTTGTGGATGCATGCTGTAAATAATGTGAAATGATGAATGTAAATTGGGTGTAATTCTAGTGCTATATTGAAGGTTATAAACATGGAGTTTTGAAATGTTAGTTTTGAGACGCAAATTCGTGCCCATCTCCGGCCGTCATCGCTGTTTTTGCTTTTGGTCCTAAATACATTTCTAACTATGACATAGTTATAATATATTATACTTACTATATGTAGACCCGCGCGTGAAACTAGTATGTTATTCGAGAGATACTGTAGTATATTGAATTTAGGTACCTAACAAATGGTACTTTGTCAATCAAAAAAAAACAAAAATCGTCTTTATGGGTTTATATCTATGTAATATGTTTTATCGCATATAATTATATAAGAGCCGACGCCGTTTATGCGGATTCAGTTTCAAATATAGATGTTATAGAAGTTCTTACTTAAAAAATTCGGAGTCATAATATTCGTCATACCCCATCGATTCCCCTAAAAGTATGTTCATACATATGTTTATCATTATCAAAGTTGAAAGTTTGTTTATCTTTACCGACATGGGAATCTTCATATCCGGGACCTAATGGCCCCGGACCGGACCGGACCGGACCGGACCGGGTCGGATCAATAAAACGCACAGTATACTCGTAAGCCATATCCCGGTATGTCGATTGATTCAAATATTAACGGAATCTTTGATAATCTCGATTTCAATAATAGCTATTTTTAAACAGCACGCCTAGCACGCGACGGCACGCGAGCTCTCTCGATTTTTCTCTCACTATCCGTCTCTCTCTTATTAGAACACTTAGAAGAAGAGGTATAGTGCGATAAAAATCGAGAGTATGTCGCGGCCGTCGTATGCTAGACGTGCTGGTGAAGGATGTAAGAATTTGATCATTAAGGCTCGTTTACACTGGTCGGTATAGGCTGCATCCCGTATGCTCGTGCTAAGCTTGTTTTATTTAAAGGGAACTGAGGTTGTTCTGTAATTACCAATGTGAATGAGCCATGAGGTTACAACGGCTACTTCAAACTTTAAGGCGTGTACAGATATTTATGCCCTCATTTATGTACGTACTAGCTTCCGCCCGCGACTTCGTCCGCATGGACCCGGGATAAAAACTATCCTATATTTTAATCCAGGCTATAAACTATCTTCGTGCAAAATTTCATTCAAATCGGTTCAGTCATTTAAGCGTGATTGAGTAACAAACATCCAAACATCTAAACATCCAAACATCCAAACATCTAAACTTTCGCATTTATAATATTAGTAGGATATTAATACCCCTGTCCGTAGGTACTATTTTTTTGCTGTCTGCACAATTCCAAAAAAGTTAGCTTAAATCCTTTATACTTAAATCTTCCGATTAAATATAATAAACTTTATGGTTGATAGCATTTTTTGGCAGTTTGAATATGTTAATCCAAACAAGGTTTATTATTTCAAATCCTATTAATGGATCCAGATTTTATTCTAATTCCCATACATTGAATAAAATCCATATGATTATCCTAATTGATAACCATAGGAAGTTGTAATTCAGATTGTATGCGAGTCCAGTATGCAAATGTTACAAGACATTACGTGGGAAGGCGGGTGTGGCGGCTGCCTAATATAGGAGTTGGCACAATGCGTATTTAGTGAGTAGTAAAATTGTTAACATGTCATTTTGACGGCTGGGCTTTTAAGGAATCGCCTGGGTGGTGTGGGAATAAAAATACGAGCAAGTCGTAAAAATACTAACTTGTTGTCTGGCCAGTTAATAGCTCTTAAAGTAGTGCCTGTTTTAGGCTGTGTTAAAAAGATATGTGTAATGTATATGAAATGAAATAGGGTCATTTCGCCGGTTGGCGACCACCTAATTTTATGTGCCGGTTGGCGACCACTTAGCTGAGTTGGTGAACTGAAAGGATATTTTCTTGGTTTTTTAGTAGATTTATATTCTAAAACAACAAAAAAAATGCATGTAAAACTAATTGTCTCAATATAGGTTCTGTAGAATTGATGTTATCTTCAATAGAAAAACCTTCTCCTTCAGGTGGTCGCTAACCGAAGGTGGTCGCGTAACCAGCGTAATGACCCTATATAACAGCCGGTACTTGAGCTTGCTTTATGAGGTTCATAATATAATTTCAAAACTACATTTTCACAATACAAATCTATGGTACTTAATCTCTTCTTTAACATATTACCCTTTGCTGAGGTCTGCTTATTCGAAATTCAAATAAATATGTAACTATACTGCTCAAAACAAAATAAGGGCCATTGTAATTATAGGACATAAACTAATTGATAAGTGGCTAATTAATGAACTCTCGTATAATACGAATGTATTCTGAAGGCAGATTCTAACCTCTTTCATGCTGGAGTTTAAGTCTAAAAGCTAGAAAAAATATATATTACTGTTTAATATAATTTCCACGTAACGATCACCATACTTGTGGCCCTTAATTTCTTTTGAGTAGTATATTTATCAGAGCGTCAAAGTCTGGCGGACTTTATAATGTTACAAATATATTTACAATGAATGTGTAAAACTCATTAAGTGATATACTTAAATACATATACATAGCAACATTGTCAAAATAGACAAATACCCGTGGCACATTTTCTTTTACTCTGCTGACTTGCTGAGGTGAAACGCTCGAAGCTTCTACATTTTTGTTTCGGTCTTGGGCAGTTAGAGTTACTTCTTCCCCCAACAACCCATCCCTACTGGCTCCACGGCATTACGGAACGACACCAAGTTGTTCTGGGATGACCTCTTTTCCCCTTATATCTGCTAGGTACTGACCTAAAGCCCCGGCTTTCTTGGACAAGCGGGTATTGGGTTTCCGAAGGCTCAAATATAATGCCATTTCCGTATCTGGATTTCTTTTTGTATGGATGTCTGTTTTGTTATTCTCTATAGCTACTTATTTGCTTAAATGCTACGGTAACGGATTTGATCATTATCTTCATACAATTATCATTATAAATCTTTTGCATAACAGTAACCTTCACTCTAGTGATGCATGCATGGGGCTACAATTAAAATAATTTGTGAACGGAAGTGTAAATCATTCTGCAATTAGATGCTACCAACATATAACGCACAACGCTATAATGAAGCGTATAAGGGTAAGGACCAAATACTTGGCCAGTAGTTAGCGTGGTTAATTAATTCATTTATTTATTCATATTAAATAATAACAATTTGGTCGTCACCCATAAAGAGATCCAAAATAAAATCTGTACTAATATTATATATATTATGAATCATTGCAATGAATATGTAAAACTGTGGTAAAACTCATTAAGTGACTTAAATATATAGCAACATTTTGATACCCGGGCACACATATTCAAAGTATTTTTTTGTTTTTTAAGTGAGAACTCTACAGTGCCAGGACTCGATTTTTTGCCACCGGATTATGGTACCAATTGCGTCTGTAGTAGAGAATTGTATGAACTTTCACATATACTTTGATCATTTTGCCGTCGACTCTATAATTGTAGAACACGCTACTTTATGTTTGACAGTTCGCATTCGTGATTGATTGCGATGTAATTCGTATTCAAATTGTTTGAACGCTCTATCATTTGTGTGCCGACTATGGTATGTTAATGGTCAGTTATGGATTGGTAATGGTGTCGAATTTCTTCATTTCCTTTTATTATTTGTATCACAGGAGAGAAGAGTGTGTTGTGCGACTACCCTTCGTTGTCTCTTCTATCCATCGATCGATTTAATCGACTATTCGAATTAAATCGATTTAAATTCTACAGTTTTTGCTTCACTTACTTGCTTCAGTTTATTCTATCAAGTTTCTCAAGTGTTATTCAAGCAAGATTATATGTACCTGGGTCGAATATGGCCACGTTAAGGTTTGACGCCAGTTATAACGCACTGTATAACACTTGGAGTTACAACTCCGTATTTACTTCATAATGAATTTATTTAAATAACTTATTGTAGGCACAATAAAACCCAGGAAGGAATAGAATAGAATTTGTGATATTATTTTTTTAACTTGGGAAAATGGCCATATTTCCGACAGTGTATGTGAATATGGCCAGATGATGGCCATATTAACGGTATGAACTGAACACAGAGGTAATTTCAATTTCTAAGAAGATTGAGTCTTGTTAATAAAACGATTTTATTGTATCAACACTTTTTTTAAATAAAGCGAAATAAGAACAAAAAATCAACTCTTTAAAACCAAACATCTTCTACGTAAGTTATTAAAGCGATGCACACGTGGTGTCAAAGGATAGCCAACATTATACAGCCATGAGATGCCAGCTCTTTTTCTTCCTGTGTAGTAAGAAGTGGTTTCCTTCCCAGCTTCGTTTTATTTTCTTTTTTCTCTACAAGATATCGTCGAAGGGTCCGTCTGGGAACTTTATAGTGGTTTGCAGCTGTTGAAACCTTCATTCCACCATTTTTAACAGCTGCTATTGCTGATTTCATGTCAGATTCTGTCGAACTACCTCGAATATGTTTTGAGACGTAACGTGGCGCCATAATCTGCAAGGAAAATACAAAAAGAAAACTAAATAAAAATGCGAAAAATTAGAAACTCATAAGGTCAATATGGCCAGTAGGTGCCGAAAATATGGCCACCAAGTGGCTATATTTTCAGTCATTCTCGTATTTCACTTCAAGGAACATGACCCAAGATACACAAAAGAAAGCTCGAAAATAAGCATAGACATATCATCTACGATTACAAATGACCAAAACACAATAAATATTTTGAAGTACAACACAATTAAATAGATGTAATCATAAATACTTACAAGTGAATAATTGTATCCGTGACACGTGGTCTAACTTCGACTGCCATTGCGGGACTAGCGAGAGCAGGGGGAAGGTAGTAATGACGCCTGAGCATTACTCACACATAGATGTTTTAATGCGTATAATCGAAGTTGTAGATGGCGCTATAGCTTTGGCCGTGTAGGGGTGTGGCCATATTTTCGGGCTGGCCATATTCGACCAGACCCAGGTAACTTAGTTCTTTTCAGACCTGTTAACTGTCCTAATAAAACTAAAGCTTACTACAGCCTACATCTGTAAGAATCTGACCCATATTAGTATGGTGTAGGATCCAAATTCGCATGAATATTTTGTTTCATTCCCTTTAGCCGTTTGGTCTTCGGTTTACGACTTCGCAAAGGCTAGGAACGGATGCGCGGACGGCGCGCCCCGCCTCCAATATACCTAGACCTTAATGTGCTAAAGTTGTATTAACGTAACAACTTACTAATATTAAGGACCTTTTCCAAACAAATGTAATGCGAATAGGAGAAGTTTGAGGACTTCAATGACTGTTGTGGCTTTTGATATTATTTGCTAATGCACTATGCACTATGGTTATAGCATTATTATCGACAGCGAAATTACTTTAATTTCTTAATATACCTCAAAATATATGAAATCGGGTATAGTTGGTATAGGACTCATATGCAAAGTATCTCAATCTTATTTGCTTTGGAATGTAGATATGAGGTAGAATAGAATAAAGATAAACGGCCAATTATTGAAATAATCATTTTGCTCTTTCATAATTCTTAATGTGTGTGGGTTCAATTCAGACAAGAACTACCCTTTCCATAGACCTAATGGAACATTTCCTGCTGCCACTTAAAGAGGCTTCCATAGGTGTCATTTGGCGCCAAAATACGAGTAGGTTAAACGGAGCACTGACTGTGAGTGGCAGCAGTAAATGTGGACACTTTTCTACGTGCCAAGTGACACTTGTATCACCAGTTCTCGTAAACTTAGCCGCACTGGCCGGACATTTCTGGGAACGGGGTACCTGCGCCCCTCTGCGGGGTTCCTTTCATCCCTAATTAATGTTAAACATCTTGACCGGTCGGTGGTGTCTCGCTGCTTCTGTCTATTGTGTTGTGTATTTGGAGATTTCGTTCCGCGATAATGATTTTTGGCTCGAGTGTATTGTGTGCGCGCTGACGTGTTGAGAGTAGTTTGGAGTTGATGTTTGACCTTAGGATTTGCGTATGATATCTGTGGGGGGGACTACTGCCCGTACCCCCTCATACTTGAGTGGAGGCCTGTGCCCAGCAGTGGGACGTATATAGGCTGTTTTTTTAGGGTTCCGTAGTCAACAAGGACCCTTATAGTTTCGCCATGTCCGTCCGTCTGTATGTCCGTCTTCGGATTAGCTCAGTAACTATTACTACTAGAAAACTGTGATTCGGCATGAATCAATCACGCCGACAAAACAGTACAATACAATTTGGAAAAATAATTTTTTTAGGGTACCTCCCCTACTCCTAAAGCGGGGATGTAATTTTTTTTCGCGTCAAACCCATGCTGTGCGGTATCGTTGGATAGCTTATTCAAAAATATTATGGGTTTTCGAAAACCATTTTTCAAATCAGTAATTCATTTGCGAGATATTGGGCTTTAAAGCCCTAATTTTAGTTCGAGTCATGTGTGTCCACCCCCCTGCGTGTAGTAGTACATATAATGCATTTAAAAGGAAAACTATCACGGACAAGTAGGCATAAGTAATTACCGAGTAATAGTCGACCAACTTAATGTGTACTTGGAAAGGCCAATTTTCGTACAAATTCGGCCGACGCAACCGCACCGCACGTCGATGTAACTAAGACAGACAGGCAACTACGGAACCCTACACTGCGCGTGGCCCGACACGCACTTGGCTGGTTTTTTATTTATTAGTGCGTCAATATCGTTTTTCGGCATAGAATACCTAGAGCAGTCAACCAAATCATCAATTAATAAAATTACGGACATGAGTCTGCTGTCTAAAAAGAAAATTAAAAACCGGTCAAGTGCGAGTCGGGTCGCGCACGAAGGGTTTCGTACCATTATCCATAAAAACAGCAAAAAGAAAGTTCGTTGTATGGGAGCCCCCCTTAAATAATTATTTTATTTGGTTTTTAGTATTTGTTGTTATAGCGGCAACAGAAATACTTACATAATTTGTGAAAATGTCAACTGCCTAGCTTTCGCGGTTCTTGAGATACAGCCTGAAAAAAAAAAGTTAGTTGTACGGGAGCCCCCTTAAATATTTATTTTATTGTGTTTTTAGTATTTGTTGTTATAGCGGCAACAGAAATACATCTCTGTGAAAATTTCAAGTGTCTAGCTATCGCGGTTCTTGAGATACAGCCTGGTGACAGACAGACGGACGGACAGCGAAGTCTTAGTAATAGGGTCCTGTTTTTACCGTAAGGGTACGGAACCCTAAAAACATGACTCTAATGCCAGAGATACAACGGCGTGTTCCACTTTTTGGATTACCAAAGGTTCAAGATTCCGGACGGCCACAGGCTTTGTAAAGAAATAAACAAAAAAATTGCAGAAAATACGGCTGACCGTAGGGCTGACTGCTTCCTCTGCCAATGGATTGGAATTGCAATCCAACGAGGAAAAATGTGACCAGCCTTATGGGCACCCTTCCCAGGGGCTGCGATCTCGGAGTGTATATATAATACTATTCGTTTTTAGCGTTAAGATTTATCATCATCATCAGCGGCTATTTTAGTGTTAGTGTGATTTATACAAGCTTATAGATAAATGACTCTTGTTAACAGAATCAATTATCCATAAACAGAAATAGTATGTGTAATTACATATTTATACAATTCTAGTCCAGCAATTGTTAGGTAGTTGCCTATCGTTATTTACCGAGTGACATACCTACTTACTCTCATTGTGCCGTGTATGTGCTACATTCCGAATACCGCGGAACAAAGAAGTAATGACTGTTCAGAGTTCTATTGTCACAAGCAACTGCCTATTTCCTTTCGTTTAAGTCAAACACGGTTAAGAAATATGTCAGTATGTTAACAGCGATGAATTTTTGTTTTGAGCATTATTTTTCAAGTTTGAACATAGGTAACAAAATAGGGAAATTCAAAGTTTGACCTAATTGACGTAAATAAAAGTTATCTAGAATTGCTCAATTAGGCAATCTAAAATATTAAGGTTAACGTCCCAATATTCGACACTGACCCGTTACTTGCCGTCTTTAATCTTACACATAGCAAATAAGACGAATAACATGGTGTCAATTATTGGAATTAGGATATCTACTTACGCCGGTTTATCGGAGCTATATTCGTAGATGGCGGCCATTGGTACTCGTATATTAATAGCATAGGCTGTATACCTACCAGAGGGTATCAAAATGACTAATAAGTAAACAAATATTACACTTATTAGTCAATCATTATTATTTTATGTCTAAACATGTATCTAGACATGAATTAAGCGGTGTTTTAACTAAAAATATGTCGACTATTCTTTAGTTACACTTTTATTCAATTGATAATTAAACCTTGCGTTCTGAGTATAAATACCTATTTAGCAATTCCAGTATTCTGACCAAGTGAAATTAGGCAGTTAAAATACTGTACACTATAGGTATATTTCTACCGTGACGGCGCCGGCGCCGGATGCAAGGTCACTCGATCCTAAACATGTGCGAATTTACTGCAGATCTACAGGAGCAAACTTAAATCCGGGGCTGGGTAGTAAATATTTTATTACAGGTATCGTAAATTATGATAAATAGAGCCAAGGTGAACTTCTGAGGATTTTAGGTTATTGTAGGTGCAATAAACCGGTTTTGTTCATATCAAAGTACACTGCGATAATCCATTACTTTTCTTATTGGATAAAAAATACAGGATGGATTTTCTTATCTTTAATAAGTTTTAAAAAAGGTTTTAAAACCAACATCTCTGCGGCGCGTTTTAAAACTTTTAATTTTTCATAAAAAACCTGCTTATAATAAGTTACTATTAGTATAAGTTTACTATTTTTTAAGGGTGGATTTGTTGAGCAATAATTTAACTCAATAATTTCTATCGCCACAAAACTTACGTTTTTTTTTTTTTTTTTTTTTTTTTATGATATAGGAGGCAAACGAGCAGTCGAATCACCTGATGGTAAGCGATAATCGACGCCCATGGACACTTACAACACCAGAAGAGTTGTAGGTGCGTTGCCGGCCTTTAAGATGGGAGTACGCTCTTTTCTTGAAGGCTTGAAGGTTATAACGGTCCGGAAATACCGCAGGCGACAGTTCATTCCAGAGTTTGGCTGTGCGAGGCAGAAAGTTTCGGGAGAAACGCACAGTTGAGGACTGCCAACCATCTACGTGGTGAGAATGGAAAAGCTGTCGCGTAGGGCGATGGCGGAAGGAAGCGGCAGGGATTAATCCGAACAATTCATCGGAACACTCCCCATTGTACATGCGGTAGAAAATGCAAAGCGAGGCTACATCTCTACGCAGTGCTAAGGGATCAAGCCGATCGGAAACACGCTGGCAGCCGACAATTCGAATCGCTCTCCGTTGAATGCGGTCTAGAGGGAGGAGTTGGTACTGAGGAGCCCCTGCCCACAGATGACAACAGTATTCCATATGTGGACGGACCTGCGCCTTATAGAGCTGTAGGCGGTGAGCCGGCGTGAAATACTGTCTCGATCTGTTGAGCACACCGAGCTTCATCGAGGCTAATTTGGCCTTACCCTCCAAGTGGCCGCGGAACTGGACTTCTTTCGAAATGTCGACGCCAAGGATTCCGATGCTGGCTGTGGCTGCTAGGGGAGTGCTCTCAAATCGTGGATATGCCGGAAACGCTAACTTTTTTGCGGTGAATGCACAAACTTGTGTCTTCGTGGGGTTAAAACGGACTAGATTAAGTCGGCCCCATTCTGAGACTTCTTTTAGGGAAGACTCAATTTCAGACACAAGTTTGTTTCGACTCTCAATGACGTTTTCCCGAGAAATATTGGCACGACCGGTGTAAAAGGCATCACCCGTACTATCATCCGCATAACAATGAATGCCGCTGATTTGCAACATGTCATTAATATGCAGGAGGAACAGCGTGGGTGATAGCACACAGCCTTGGGGGACACCAGCATTTACAGACATGGAGTCAGAGCATTCACCGTCGACTACGACTTTTATGCTTCTGTCTGCTAAAAAGCTGCTGACCCACTCGCATAATTTCTCTGGGAGCCCATAGGATGAAAGTTTTGCTAGAAGTGCTTTGTGCCAAACTCGATCAAAGGCCTTCGCTATGTCCAAACTAACTGCCAATGCCTCACCCTTTGTCTCGATTGCCTGCGCCCACCGATGTGTCAGGTAAACTAGAAGATCACCAGCCGAGCGACCCCCACGGAAACCGTACTGTCGGTCACAGAGCAGCTGGTGGTCCTCTAGGTACCGAAGCAGCTGGCGATTGATAATGGCCTCCATTATCTTGGAGAAAAGGGAGGTTATAGCTATTGGCCTGTAGTTGGACGGATTTGAGCGGTCGCCTTTTTTAGGGATCGGGTGCACCAAAGCTGACTTCCACGAAGTCGGGACTACGCCAGAAGAATATGAGAGCCGAAAAAGTTGCGTTAGGACCGGTGTTAATTCAGGAGCACACATCTTTAGCACAATCGCGGGGATTCCATCAGGCCCACTCGACTTATGAATGTCGAGGGAAAGAAGAGCTCTACGCACAGAGGTTTGGCAGAACCGGACATCCGGCATAGAACTCTCACACCGCGGGATGATCGGCGGCGCGTTTCCCCCGTCATCCAAAGTCGAGTTGGACGCAAAGAGTTTGCCAAGAAAATCGGCTTTGTCTTTAGCGTCGTGGGCCAAGGAATCGTTACCTATGTGCAAAGGTGGAAAAGATGGCGTACAGAAATTCCCCTGGATAGCTTTGGCAAGAGACCAGAACGCACGAGTTCCCGAAGGAAGGCGCTCTAATTTCTCGCCAATCCTACCAATGTGCAAGGACTTCGCTTTAGCAATATCTCTCTTGAAGGACCTAGAGGCAAAGTTGAATTCCTTTTTGAATGCACTGGTTTTTACATCTCGTACCGCTGCCGCATTTACCCAGGCTTACGTTTACCTTTTTAGTAAAATTTGGAAACCAAACCGCAAATCTTTTATATTCTATAAGTTTACCAAATATGTCCACCGTGCAATAGGTCGGTTACGATGGCAACACTAGCAAAAGAAAAAGGTTCCGTGCCTAGTGGAAATTAGAACGGGTTACGCTGTTTTGGTTATGGGTGGTGTGGTAATCGCTTTCGATCGCGTTATTATGTGGGTGACCGGCGAGAGTAGTTCAAGGTAGCTAGTAGCTTAGCTACCGCAGATATGGTAACTGTAAGATAGTTCGCTCTTGCATTAGAGGGCTTAAATGCGGGAGCATGGTTGACATTTTGTCGTTTATCGCTGTCGATAAGGACCGGTTTTGCACATTGATTACTGATTAGTGCGCGTCCATACAAAAGCTATTTGCACTTGCAGCAAATGTATGGGCTCGCAACAATCACTAATCAATGTGTACCGGCCCTAACACATCCGTCACGTTCTAACTAGAATACGAGTGCGAGAGTGACAGGATGTCTTATCCACAACGAAGAGTGATTAGAAAAAAAACGAATTGAGAACTACATTTTTTGGAGTCGGTTAAAAATGGCAACCATCTTAGGCCCGCTGACCCTAACCTAACCTAACCTTTTTTAGGGTTCAGTACCCAAAGGGTAAAAACGGGACCCTATGACTAAGACTCCGCTGTCCGTCCGTCTGTCTGTCTGTCCGTCTGTCACCAGGCTGTATCTCATGAATCGTCTCAGTTAGACACTTGAAATTTTCACAGATGATGTATTTCTGTTGCCGCTATAGCAGCAAATACTAAAAAACAGAATAAAATAAATATTTAAGGGGCTCCCATACAAGAAACGTGATTTTTTCGCCGTTTTTATAGATAATGGTACGGAACCCTTCGTGCGCGAGTCTGACTCGCACTTGGCCGGTTCTATTCTCTTTATTTTGGTACAACAGTTATTACAAAAAATTACATTCGTCACACGTCGTGTTGCATTCTAAATTAAGTTCGATATGTTTCATTTTGTGACACGGCTTATGCCATCTTATTTCTTTGTCAATTGTGTGTAACTTGTTATTGTTCGTCACGAATAAATGTTTGAATGTTTGTTGGTTTGTTTCGCGCTGGCTTCGAAATTCTTCTATTGCAAATTGATGGGAGACAATTGTTTAAGTTGGCAAAATAGGCTCTCTACTTCCTCTATTTCTATGGTAAAGCCTCAATGTATCCTATACTTATTGTTTAGGTATCTTAAATACAGACTTTATAACGCAGTTATTACATATAGCATTTGGACACTATTTACCAAGGAAGAGATTCGACCTTTAATTGGGAGATTTGTTGTGACAAACGTACCAAGCGTTATTAGTTAAAAATAAATGGCTGTAGATTGTAAGCTGTGCTGGATGCCTTCGGCAACTTCGTATCCTGTTAGTGTCGTTACTAAGTGCTTTCTGTCTTGGCTTGTACGCTTTCCTTGTACCAGGTACCTCAACCTACCTTAATTCTGGGAAAGTAGAAACTATCATAATTAAACTAGATCATGCTAAGTGCTTAGTTATGTAGAAGAAGGTTGCGTATCGAACGGTGAGACCACGTGAGACGATTTTGGGGATTTATTTATCGTGTGGCACCCAGTCCATGGCTATTTTCGCCCACCTCTGTGGATGCATGCGGCAGACGTGGCCAGCCCATTCCCATTTCAGCTTGGCGGTCTTAACCCCAACGTCGGCAATGCGGGTTTTTGACCGCAGCGTAGAGTTCGGACACGGTCGATCCGGTTCACTCCCAGTATGCTACGCTCCATAGCCCGTTGGCAAACCTTCAATCTGGTCTTTTGTGCGAGGCACCGAGGTGAGTGACCATGTTTGGGCACCGTAGGACGGGCAGAATACACATATCGACGTGTCTTCGCTTCAGGGTTAAAGGAAGATCTCCTTTCAGAAGCTCTTTTATAGACCAATAGCTTCTCCAGGCATTCTGGATTCGTCTTTCAATTTCTTTATCTTGCCTTTGGTTGAAGGAAGCTAATTGGCCTAAATATGTGTACTCGTCGACGTAATGTATTGGCTGCCCGTCTACCTCAACCCTACACTTTATTTGGGACTAGCTTCCGCCCGTGACTTCGTCCGCGTAGACCCGGGATAAAAACTATCCTATATTTTAATCCAGGCTATAAACTATCTTCGTGCAAAATTTCATTCAAATCGGTTCAGCCGTTTAAGCGTGATTGAGTAACAAACATCCAAACATCCAAACATCTAAACTTTCGCATTTATAATATTAGTAGGAAGTAGGATAGTAGGATTTATTGTGTCAATATGTAGATATCGAGATTGCTTAACCTTAGTAGTGACATTGATATTTTGACGCGCACACATTTCTTGTCACAAACAAACAACAAAACAAAAAAAAACCGGCCAAGTGCGAGTCGGACTCGCGTTGCAAGGGGTCCGGACATCACAAGATTTTAAACAATTTTTTTACTAACGGAGCGTTTTTGACGTTTCATAAAATAAGCTGATTTGATTTTTGACAAATACCGTATTAAGTCCGACTCACGCTTGACTGCACATTTCTAATAGGTTTTCCTGACATCTGTAGGTAAACTATTTTGTGTATTTTTTTCAAAATTTTAGACAGTAGTTTCGGAGATAAAGGGGGGGGGGGGGGGATGGTCATTTTTTGGCAATTTTCTTAAATAATTTCTAAACTAATTATTTTAAAATTACAAAAAAATATATTTTAGATGCACACAATGAGCTCTTTTATTTGATATGTAACACGATAGTATATGCAAAACTTTATTTTTTCATTTTCTCATTTCCCCCCCAAAAGTGGCCCTCATGTTTAAAATTCATTTGTTTGCGTTACATTTAATCATTTATCATTTATCTTTTTGCCTAAAAAAGGGTTATAGCATAATTGTTGGTGTAAAATATACAATGTTCTTGGTTCCACCTAACCTACTTAAATTTAATTTTGCTCAGGATGAGTCAGAGCAGCATTAACATTACATTAGACGATTTCAATAACAATAAAATACAATTAAAACAGACGAAATAGAATAATGAATAATTAATTCATCAGATTATTATTATTAAGGAATTCATTAACCGAATAAAATGTAGTTGATGTTAACAATTGAAATTGGGCATTCTTAAATTTACGATATGGCATTTCCTTTATATAATTTGGTAATTTATTTAATATAGTGACACATATCGAGTAGCATTTTTTTTTAAATGTGGTAGTTCTTAGCTTTTTGTTAATGACAAGTCTGCTAGGGTTTCTAGTATTTCTCGGGAATACTTCTTCGGCTGTCGTGAATCGGTCTATATTTAATTTTACAAACTTGCACACTTCAAATATGTAGAGGCTAGGTAGTGGAAGGATCTTTAATTTAAGAAAAAAGTGGCTTACAAGAAGTTATATAATAATAATTAAGTATCCAATTCAAGGCCGGACCTCTTATACCATAACATTTTAATTTTAACAAAAGTAGGTCATGCGCAACGAAATCAAACGCTTTTGTCATATCGAAGAATAATGTTCCTCTTTGAGTCACAAACTTACATATGTGTATCAAATTTCAACGTAATTGGTTGAGTAGTTTCGGAGAAAATAGGCTGTGAAGGACGGACAGACAGACGCACGAGTGATCCTATAAGGGTTCCGTTTTTTCCTTTTGAGGTACGGAACCCTAAAGAACGAACTGAACTTACTGTGCTGTGCTAATGCTGAACAGGTCAGCAATGTCCAACTTTCCTCCCGCACTACAACAATCTATTCTTTTCCAGACATGCTGAAGCACGTGGCGGTGTCCCCGCACCGCGCACGCGCCGACTCCGTGAGCCTCGCCTCCTCGGCGTCCTGCTGCAGTCTGGGCTCGCTGGACCATCGACACGACTCTGTTGGAGATCTCTCGCATAGGACGGTAAGTCACGATTTTGCTTCCGCTTACCATAAAAGTCGAAAATAGCAATGTCACCCTCTCTGTCGCTTGAATATGTAAGAGGAACGAAAGAAGCGTTTCATATTAGGCGCTTAGGTTGGAGCGTTTCCAGAATGCATTATGGTAAGCTCAAAGCACTGTTGCGAGAGGTCTTTTTGACAGCAACTTTTATAATCCGCCAATCAAATTGATGATGATTAAACATGATCGGTGGACTTCCATTTTGACAGATAAAGCCCTCGCCACAGTCTTTGCCAGTTGGTAACATAATGTATCAAGAAACCCTCATTGATGCATCAGTGTATCCTGGATGACGCTATGCATTCAAACTAAAACAACTGTTGCTAGCAAATAAAGATTAATAAGAATGCCTGAGACTTGGCTCAACATAATATCTCACAACTTTCTACGGTGGAAGAGTTTCGAGACTTGGACTCTTTTTTACATGGAATGTTATTTATGTAATATATTTAAAATATACTGTGTTTATACAATGCCTGCTTGGTTACTGAATTGGTTCGGGCTTCTAGTTTTATCCACAACGAAGTTATAGAGGGTCGAAAATGGCCTGAACTGCTTCGAGAAAAGGATGGTACGGCCGTGCCACTGTTTTGCTCGACTTGGCGGGGGCACTGCCGTGCCCCCAGATTTGTTCACAAGATGAGGCTTAAATTGGCACTTAAACACATAAATGTAGTTTTATCTACCGGTCATTTCTTAATAATAAAGCTTGGTAGGTATAGATCGCTGAAAGTAAAAAAATATATATATTTAAGGTAGGCATTAATCAATTTTAAAAGTTACGTTCTTATTACATCTTTTTATTCTTGTGATGATACAACACACATGATAATGATGACATTATCATTTGTTCTTTCTATAAAACTTTTAAGGTTGCGGCAGAAAAACTAAAATGTGTGCAGTTTCTTGTTGTAAGTGAGATCTATAGTAATTTTTATGTGCCATGCTATGTTATACTACTTACTTACGATTTATTTGTGAATACATACTATGTTACACGAATTATTCTTACGAAACCCGGCTCTTTGGCCAGTTCTCCACAAAGATAGATATGTTTAAAACTTCCACAGGTATCAGTAATCTCAGTATACTGATTAAATCAGTACATGACGCAATACTCAGGGATTGAAGCAACGTCAGCTAATTGACGACAATATGCCTCCATTCACATCATTAGAAAGCAAAAGACATCATTACCTACTAGGAATAATGCAAGACCTCTGACTCTAGCAATTATGTAAAAGAAAACTACGCATTTCCTTTGCCGGTTAGTATAGTGTTCATCTAATCCATACTAATATTATAAATGCGAAAGTGTGTCGTCTGTCTGTCTACTGTCTGTTACCTTTTCACGCTTAAACCGCTGAACTGATTTAGCTGGAATTTGGTATAGAGACAGTTTGAGTCCCGGGGAAGCACATAGGTGGAGCACATTGCATGTAGAACCGTGGCCGTTGGGGCGGAAAGGTTCTCGAGTGGCGACCACGTACCGGAAGGCGCAGCAAGGTGGACTGATGACCTGGAAAAGGTCGCGGGAGTCCGCTGGATGCGAGTGGCGCAGGACCGGTTATTGTGGCACTCTTTGGGGGAGGCCTATGTCCAGCAGTGGACGTCTTTCTGCTGATGTGACGATGATGACTGAATACTGTACGCTATACCTCAACACCCTGCACGTCTATCACGGGATGGCCGCGACATACTCTCGATCGCACTATACCTCTTGTTCTGTGTGTTCTAATAAGAGAGAGAAGGATAGTGCGAGAAAAATCGAGAGAGCTCGCGCGCCGTCGCGTGATAGCCGTGCTGTACTATGTTTATAAGTATGCTGGCAAATAAATAATTCTATTCTATTCCTTAAGGGGGTGAACAATTTAATGGAGCTACGATATAAACGAGATCTACGCGGACGGAGTCGCGGGCAGAGGCTTGTGTTTCTATAATCGTACAATCGACGTGAAAGAGATCTTTACACTTTTGCACCTTATCGCTTTGCAATAAGGCGAGAAATGTATACTTATATTTGGCGTCCACTGTACAGGTCGAAGAGTTTTCCCAAGCCGTGGCCTTGACGTGGAAATTCAATCTTATGTCAATGCTGTAAAGACTGACAGAGAAAACTTTACTCACTTTCAGGGTTCGGGGTTCTTTACTCACTTTCAGGGTTCGGGGTTCTTTACTCACTTTCAGGGTTCGGGGTTGTTTACTCACTTTCAGAGTTCGGGGTTCTTTACTCACTTTACTTACTTGAACTAATACCTTTTTATTTAGGTTTCGATACATAAACCGCTACTTTTAACCGGATTATTTAGGAGGTTTATATCGGTTAAGAACGATACAATTCGGTTATTTCGGATGCAGCCAGCTCGTCGAATAAAGCAGTTCATTTAGGTTAATACAATACATACCTGCCTAGGTCTTAAAACCGTTCCCTTTTCAAAAAAGTTCGTAACTAAAGCTAAATAAATTGGTCCGAGACTTGCTCACCTTATACGTATTCTGTTTACTCGTACGTATGCATGAAGAAATGTTATCATTACTTTCTCCTTGTGTATTTAGCAATTTATCTCCCAAGAGACCTTGACCAGAAGTAACCTTCGATGCAGGAAATTATATTGGCTTAAGGTCAATATTTTTGATACTGTTATCGAAATTTGTTCAAATTGAATATTTTGTGTAAACATTCGCTTCCTTCCTGTGAGGCGTCGATATTTATGTGGCGTTATTTTCAATAATTTCTTATTTTTATTGAAGTTATTGAGTTTCGCACGCAACACTATTTTACTTAAGTACCTACATTTTTTCATAAATTTGTGTACTTGCTAACCTTATTTATTTAGAAACACACTAGATCTGTCTGATTATATTTGGTAATTTAAAATCTTATTTGATACACGGGCATACTACCATAAAATACAATACAATACTTTATTGATAACACCATAGTTACAAGTCAAATGGTACGATACCAACTTATGCGATGATACGAACCAACGATGACGATGATTGATCAACGATGTTGATGTATATGATACGAACCTATACATTATTTAGGTACATCTCTTCATATATCAGTATTTGCGATACTTACGTATCTGGAACAACGGCAATGTAGCCAGCCAGCAACGTTAAGGGTGAAAATCGCCTGTCGCCTTTTTATTATTATTTTGCGTATAAATCATGATAATAACCAGTGATCGTAACTTTTGTAGCATTTTTGGTGCAGCGTAGTGATGTTAACTGAATTGGTATAGACAATATCAATCAAAATTGTTAAATAAGGTTAATATGAACGTTATTAACGCTAATTAAGCATCAAGATTGAAATTCTTTATACCAATTCCGTTAACAACACTACGCTGCACCAAAAATGCTACAAAAGTTACGATCACTGATAACTCATAATATCGGCAATGTTTTCAGCAATATTGCCGTTGGCAGTCCTGGGAACGAGAATAGTGGCAAGGGAATATTACTTGTCTAGTTGTCTCATTGCTTCGCGTGCTAATATCTAATTATTATTAATTTTCTAAATTAATAAACACATATTAAGAAATCCTGGGAAGATCCGACCATTGTCTGACTTTGCATGAAACTTCACAATAGTTATTATATTCTATTGTGGGCAATAATTCACAAAGAATGAGAACAATTGGAGAATTATGGAGAAATATCTCGGTTTAAGTTGTGGTTTGTGTCGAAATTATTGCTTGTCTGTCATCGCCGCCCATTTGGTAAGGAATGCTTTTATATCTCATCACTTAAAAAATCCCCAGCACGGTCGCAATTTGGTTCCCATTTGAAACGGCGTACTGAAATAACATATAACTTTTTATACACAATGGGATCCTCCATATATAGGTCGGAAACTAGTTGCCGTTGCTATAAATTATGATAATTCTTCTTCCTAGCTTCTATCCCATCTACTTGGGGTCGCCGTCCCCTAATATGTCGTCGCCAGGAACTTCTAATCTAGGTGGTCTGCGAAGATATTTGGGCGTTTTTCATGTCTCTGTTCACACCCATGTAAGTTTAGCTCTCCCGCGACCTTGGGCTTCTCACTCATCTCCAGCCCCGCTATTCTCTAGAAACTGTCCTCTGGTTCTTTACCTTTTAGCGATGAGGGACCATTTGATCGTTTTTTGGTTTTGCCATGGACCACTTACTGTTTAGGGGTCGTTGTGTCGACTTGTTGGCTCTTGTTTAATAATTTCGCTCGATGGCTTCGCGGACCACTTCGGCTGCTTCTAGGGACCACCAGTTAGGAAGCACTGCTCTAGATTTTGTTTTAAGTTCAAGTCAACGCTCCCCCACAAATATATCATGACACCGCTATTCGTAGTTGCGTTGTTTCTAGTTTCGTTAGGCTTGATGGGTGACGTGAGACGCATGAGCACGTAAAGAATAACAGCCCAGAATTTTTCTGGGCATGTGGTCCGCAAGACATGGCCGTACCACCTGAGTCAGTTTTCTCCGAGTTTCTCTAGAATCGGCCTGACTCTAAAGCTGCCTCGGTAGGTGTTCTTAACGTGGTCCAACATTGTCACTCCGCCGGCCCATCTGAGCATACTGATTACATCCTCCGTCGTCACTTATGTAATCATATAATCTTACCATTAGTCCATTAGCCTAGTCATGCGTAGTCCCCTTTAGACCACTGCGAGACTATCTTTTGTCTTCATCTGTACTGACATGGTAAAAACTTCCGTTGGGTTTATCCGTCATCTGGAATGTTCATGGTGATTAGCCGTATCAAATGTAGCTTTGGATATGAACCAGTACCATACATGTTGTCTTTTATTAGTGGCAGAATTTTTGGGACTCAATCAGTGGGTCATACTGATCTTGTAATTAACTGTAAAAGTTGTTCAGTATGGCATAAAGGTGAGTAGTAAAAATACGGTTAATATCAGTAAATCAAAGAAATATTTGAATGAGGTACCTAACCACTACGTGGTACGTCGTCGAGAAAGACACCACTAGTTTGTGGTGATATATTATTAATTTTTATTTATATAACTACATTTTATTACAAATAATTTATTACCGTTGAAGGTGAGAACAATAAATGAACATGAAATACCTAGTTAAAATAATGATGTGGTTGGCCTATCGTGTAAACAAATAATACAATTATAATACGCTTTTAATTGATTACACAAAAGGAAACAAATCAAGGTGCGATTCAAATATATAACGGATTACATATATGTATAAGCAAATTGCGCACGAGTTTCGACATTGCACCAAAACTTTATCAAAGCACTAATTAAGCGACACTGACATTTACACTTTCAAAAGGACATAAGTGTATGTACGAAAAAATTGCAATTACAACCTCAAAGTCTCGTAAATTGAGTTCAAATTCAAGTCTATGATTAGATGCTTTATTGTTTAGAGTGATGGCCGAGTGAGATAGAGATGATTTCACGATTGTTCAGCTCTGTATGGTTTTGAACATTGCCCGAATGAAGAAGGTTATACGTACATATGATTACCGTGCGCAATTGTTACTTTTTGCTTTAGCAAGGTAACCTTACCATACTAATGTAAAGAGTTAAGTTACTGTGAGAGGAGTATTGAGAAGTGACTTTTTACTTTAGGTAGGAATGCGTAAGCGTGGAAAGCGTGTGGGAGACAAGGCGATGGGATTTGGACAGATGGTTCAGGCAAGTGCGCTTAATTTGTTCTTCAAATAATCACATCACAAAGGGTTTTGTATGCGCACTTTTCTGTTGGTTAACATTGTTCGAATGCTCTGTTTTGCAATGTTACCTTAACACATCATACGTACATTATTTATTCGTTCCCTATTTATATATTTTATTCAATTCAATGGATTTCAAATGTCTCCTTTCTCATGCATTTAACCCAAGCTTTCCAAACTGACAGGGTCGCTTTAATTGGTTTTAGTAAAATATTAATTTCGTAGGTAGTCGCTATCATTATGGCTCAAGATTTTTAGATTTAAGATCGGAAATCTTTGGTATCCAGCTGAATTTTGGCATTTTTAGTCTATTTTGTACTGTAGCCATAGTAGTATGCCGTTTGTTCTTTGGCCTTTGGTCCAAAAATCCTCACCTACAAAAATTTTATATTGATTTAAACTTTCACGATTCACACACACAATTTTTACTACACGGGACTTAATCGAATAATCGCGTATAATTCTCTTATTTATTTACCTCTCTGCGGTCTCCCGACGTTTCGGATGTATCGCAACATCCATGTTCACGGGAAAACCCGGGGGTTGATTATACGCCAGTAAATCCCGTTTATAAAAAAAATAAAAAAATATTTCCCACCAAATTACACATTGCAACTCTTCATTTGCTTAATGCACATCTCCAGACACTAAAATAACATACGTTTAAAAGTTTAAACGAAAAAACGATTTTAATTGCACCGATGCATATTGAACTTAAGGCTGTGCATTGGAAATTATCGCGTGCTTTAAACGCAGTTCTGACTAGCTTAAGAAACAATAAGGACTGATTTTAGATGTGATTCTTGACTATATGATTGTTTATCTGATTTTATCGATACTTGATTGCTTAAAATTTCCTCGATAGAAAAAAAAACCAAAGTGGGTCTGTATTTTCCTTTCTTTACTCAGCCTACTCAAACGATACATCATTTTACAACACACTCAAGTTAATACTATAGTATTTTATCTCATCTAAAATCTCACTTTATGAAATTTAAATAAAACGTCTCTAAGTTAGTTATTTATCGAAATTTGTCCAAAAAAGCCATTCCCGAAGAGTGTTAATGCCGCGGAAGGCATCAGCGTGTCTCTGTCTAGGGGGCGTGTTCGACTCAAATCAAGGCATCGCCTTAATGCGTTTTAGAACCCTTTTTAAATCGTCGCAAGCGCACATGGCGTTGCTCTAGGCGTCATCTGACCTTCTTGTGATGCGGTAACATTTAGTTCACATGTGCATAATCTGTGCTAACCACTGTTGCCCAATTTACTCATTTAGTGTTCTAGTTAGTCATATGGTATTTTCGAGTATGATTTAGCTAACGTCCTGTTATTGTTTAGTTTTGTTTTACGGTAGTATATGCATGAGATGACGCACGGTTACTAAATGAAGAGCTTGGCTGTTGATTGTCTTCTAAATTGTTAATAGTTAGTACGTATGTAAAGTACTTTTTACTTATAAGTTAAGTGTAAGTGAGTTTGTGAACATATTGAGCATACTTATAGCAATTTTCAGAGTAACTTTCATGTAAGTAACGTCCAAGTGATTTTAAACGTTTTTAAGTTTACTGTTATATAGGTATCAAAAATTACAAAATCAAGAGGTCTTAAGTACATGGGTCGCTTCAACTTAGACGCTGTTTAGTGTCACAGCAAAAATAATAATTATCGAGTATAGGTATAATCATCTAACATGGAAATCCTTAAAGCAACAGCTGTATTTTAACAATTTTCCTCAAAATGATAAGGAAAATCGCGAATCGTGTTCGCAAATAGCATCCATGATTAATAATCTATCATCAATAACTCATCGTGTTGCATGCAATTGCATGATTGCATTCAAATCACTACATTGTACACCTACCTTAATTATTTTTCAAATTACCTCCAGCCACAGATAATAGAATATTTTTGCCCGCTTTGACAAGCGAGTGCATTTTCCGCCGCTAGATGTCGCTTTTTATGATAACTCCAATGGCGCCCACGCCCCCGATTCTTCAACTCTCCCATGGTTTCTTAGATGGTTAGCAATTCACGCGATCATAGAGGTTCGACAATGATGTGAATTATCCAGGTATGTAAAGCTTTTTGCTCGTGATTTGACGTGGGCTCTAGATAATTGAGAATTTCCCGGTAATGAAGAATATATGGTAGTGTGTCGAGATGCACAGTTATAAGTGTACATAGGAATATGCAATATTGTTTAAATGGCAGAAAAGGAAAAAGGTGGAATCTTCCACAAATCGATCCAGTCATATATTAAGTTTAGTATATTAGCTTAATCCTATAGTACCTATGGGGTTTGTGTATGGGAAGGACCTATGAGTAAATATTATTATTAGACGAAGATATACACTCCTAGGTAAATCTAATTACCTGCAGCTTTTTAAATAAGAGATAATAAGGCAAAAATCTCTCTAAAGCCATAGTTTTTTGTAGACTTAAAATACCTAAACATTTTGTTACACTATACTGTAAAGAATGTAATGTTACGATAGTTTAAAACGCTAAAGAGCACCTAAAGGTTAACATTAATATGTATCATTGTTAATATCCCCTCGATAGCCATACAAATTAACGAACTGCTCGCTCCATTTGTTTCACATAAACCCACATCTTACATTTCAGTCAAATTTAAAGGCTATTTCAGCATCACGCAACATCGAATACTTTTCGATACTTAAGTTAATGCGATAAAGTTCCGATTGGCATGGCAGCTGTGTCATCGTCACAATCTTGACGCATAGCAATATCTTTCTTTGAGATACTTAAGTTCATGCGATTAAGTTCAATTTGGCGTGTCAGTTGTCTCTTAGCCACTGAATATTTTAAGATGCTTAATTCAAAGGGATAAGGTTCGCTTTGGAATGCCATTAACTGTGCGAGCTGCGCAAGAGTCGGTTCTCACGGCAACATGTGCATCCTGCGGCATTGTTCGGTTTATTTTTGTACGTCACCCATTGTTTGGGGAGATGCGAAATGCATCTGTACTCCAGTTAGAAGAAATATACAAATTTAATCATTTTTTTGGATAAGTACATCTGGAAGAGCATTCACATGCTGTTTTTAAGGCTTGGTGTCGCATCGGAAATCCGGGTATGACCCGTCCTTGAATCAACATTGGATTACATTGGCTAAATGTACCTAATTCTATCTTAGAATAATGAATACCTACAATACCTACATACATTTTGCAGTATTTCTTCTAATCCCGTGCTTACTTTGATGCTGCAATACATAGGTTATTACTTACTAACTAAGGGGTATTTATGTTTCGGAAATAGGAAAGACTAACATCTCAATCTTTATATGAATCAATCTCTTAATTACGATAGCTTTAGAGTGTATCTTTAACTTTACACAATTTCTATGTAAACTTCAATTATATCCGTAACAATATCCTACCTACTAATATTATAAATGCGAAAGTTTAGATGTTTGGATGTTTGTTACTCAATCACGCTTAAACGGCTGAACCGATTTGAATGAAATTTGGCACGAAGATAGTTTATAGCCTGGATTAAAATATAGGATAGTTTCTATCCCGGGTCAACGCGGACGAAGTCGCGGGCAGAAGCTAGTAACTTATATAACTCTGTCAAGTCTGTCTGTCCTAAAGGTTCTTTAGGCATTAGGTAAGCCCAAAGGTTTCCCTCCATCTCTATATATATGGCAACAAGAAAGCCGATATTTGGGGTCGACTGTACAGCCAATACAACTACTATACGTATTCTAATATTTCAGTTTTAGTAACAAAACACTAGTCCTCTCTCTTAGTCCTATAGACATTTTCTTCAGGCATTAGGTATGCGCTAGGATTCCCCCGATCTCTAATAGGCAGCTAGAAAGCCGAGCGGAAGCGAGGTCTTCCGCCGTGCGTCCGCGCGTCCATTGATCACGCAATTATGTCATTACTGCTTCCGGTAAACAAAGCCGGCCATTGTCACATAACCTCTGTCAAGTTGTCAAGATTGGTCTAATCTGCATGGGAGATTGAGGAAGTTGGCATGGTTCGTATTCCTATGCCACGCGAATAGATAGTACTTAGGCACAGAAGGCCCACTGTCTAACTAATGATTGATAGGATAAAAAAACAAATGCCTTGCTCTTTCGCATTTTGCTAGGGTTATCAAGCGAATAGCTGGTGTTAATATCAAGTTCTCACGTCAAACGCGTCTGCCAAAAACTGTTAAATTCGTTATGAAAACTTGACGAAATATAATTTGCACCGATTCCTCGAAAGAATTGTATGGCGAACCGGTACAAATTATATTTCGTCAACCATACGCGGGCGAGCGAATACCAACGGCCAACTGGTAAACCCTCGAGTATACGTATACGAAGCCAAGGTAGCACTGGACAGTCCTCTTCGTGTCAAGTCGTTCCATTGCATGGGATACAAATCTGCTTATCCTGCCAATAAAACGTCCTACTGCTGCATCCGTCTCTAACTTATTAGATCGTCTAAAACTTAGAAAGAGACGCATAGTGCGAGAGAGCGAGAGAGAGCTCGCGCCGTGTTGTGCTAACCGTGCTGGGCACAGCACGGCTATCATGCGGCGGCGCGCGAGCACTCACGATTATTATCCGTCTCTTTCTTATTAGAACACTTAGAACAAGATATATAGTGCGAGAAAAATCAAGAGTATGTCGCGGCCGTGGCATGATCGACATGCAGGCCTCACGCGACAAAGGCGAGCAACAATGTCGCCCGCAAACACGATTGCCCTACTACGCAAATTTGAAAAATTACTGTCAACCTGTGATGAACGGAACTTGGATAAATTACCTTTATAATGCCACTTACAAACACACGTAACGGCAACCGGCAACCACCCACGCCGTCATGTAAATACATGTAACGATCCACGAGCAAAACAAAAGCTACCGTATCAAATGAGGCACTCGCTCACGCAGCCTGCTCCCGCGCATACGCAGTGCAATAAAACAATCAGTACAGAAATTTCTATGTGTTTATTTATTGCACGCACTAGTTCTAACATTATAGTAATTGGTTACTCACTCTTATATAAATACAACAAAACATAAGGGTAAGGTCGTCAAAATTAATGTTTTTTTTATCAAAGTATGTTTTGTTTTGTATTTGGTACTTTTGTGACACTTTTGTCCTATCCATATCATCCTTATACAAAATTTGTGTTACACGCAATAAAAAAAATTTACGGCCTGGACCATAAAGCAACCGGGAAACATAAAAATGACTTCAAACCAAAAGCTTAGTTCTATATGTAGAGTCACTAGGTACAGTCAAGTTCTCCAATATCTACACAGACAACCTTTCAAAAATATATATACAGAGACTTTATTGTTACTGACATAAGACACATGTGTAGATATTTTTGAAAGGTTGTCCGTATATATATTGGAGAACTCGACTGTACCCAAGACATCGCTGCCTGATGTTGTTTTGTTTTGTGCAATATTTTTGGCGATCAATAAAGAATACTTCTAAACCTTAAGTAAGAAAAGAGATCCGACTTTTTAGGCACCATCCTTACGGAGATTGTTACGCACCAGACTAAAGTTCAAAGGTACACCGAAATCATTTTCATGTGTTTATATATGACCACAAATGTACCTGTACTAAACGAAACCCGATGACACATGGTGTAGCATTTACCTTCTATCAATTAAATGGCTTCGATAGATCAAGTACACGTCTTTATGCGATGGTAATATAAAAAACGAATAAAATAATATAGGGTATAAACCCAATTAAATATTACAGTCACGTACTTATTTCAGTTTTTTCATGAAATGATTACCCTAGTACTTATCTTAATTTTGATCGAAAAACGACATTGATCTACTGCACAGATTATATTAACTGTGACAAGCCCGACCGAATATAACGAAATGTAATGATCTGAGCAATCCGATATTTGTCTTTACATAACCGTTATACAACTTTACTAACACCATTTGGAAAGAACTTTCTACAGAAGATTTCAAATGTCAAAGCGATTTTGTTATTCTTGGATTGAGATTTTATTTCTAATTTACCTTAATAATAACATAATTTGACTCGACAAAAACTTACATGAGGAATTTAACAAGAACTTACCGTTCTTTTTTTTTTCTGTATGTGAGTATATGGACATAATATATTAGACATGGTTAGTTTAATTTAAATTGTTTTATAATTTAATAGCGTTCTAGTTTTTATTTTGACGATCAATACGAGATATCAATATTTATATTCCTTATTTTGTTGACTTTATCATTAATTATTTTGTAATATATGTCCATAATAATGTTGTGTTGTTCCTGTGATTTCATTCAACTAATATTCATTATTTGACGATCATTGAATAAAATCGTGTAAATTAGCACCTTAAAATTGACAGTCTTTTTAGATAAACCTAACTAAAAAATGTGTGCATTTTTTAGTTAGCTTTTTTTATTTTTTTCTAAAACGGTTTCTTGCGCTTTATACAGCGCAAACGAGACTTCGACGCACGATTTTTGTCTTACTTTGCAAAGTTTAGGGTTAAAGTTAACTGTTATTTATTTTATGAAATAAAGAAATCTAAATCTAAATCTATAGCGTGAACACGTTTATGAGTGAAAACCTATAGAGGAGTTCCGTTGACATATAATCATAATATTGGGCAAGAACCAAGGTCTTGCATTACAAGAAAAGATACAAGTACTATGATACCGATTCCCACTGGCGCGATAATATTGATTTTAGGTCAGTAATTCCGCCGTTACATCGAAATCCTTGCGGATGAAATTACTCAGATTATCAGTAGTAATCATTATGGTGGGCTGTTCACAACGCATCTTATCTCGCCTCAGGAGATCCAGCGTAAGTCAGATCTCCGATAACGCGACTAGTCATTAAGAATCCCGGAGTCAAGTTAAAATTATACTAGGGGATTGCGCTGAGGTGAAACATTTATTGAATAGCGTAGCTGTTATAGAAATCCGCATAATATGCGCTGCGATGCGTGCGTTCAATTGGAATTTATCCAAACAACTTAACATCTATGAGTATGATAAATACTTAGTGCGTTTTGGTTCTAGATGCGTTTGCGCAGTGGCATGACATCAAGCGCGTGATGACGCATCGTGCGTGACGGAGGGCCTTAGGATCCTGGTCCTGGAGCGAATGCGGTTTGTAAGGCACATGTAGTATGACGTCATTATGTTATACATGACACACATACGTACCTAAATAAGTGTCTGGCTGAACAGTGCAAATGCACAGGAAAATTCAACATTTTATTTCGTTTAAGTGCTCAGGTGGTATAGCAAAAGCTTGGCAAATACGGGCGTATCATTGAAACATTTGTTATCATTTGAATTTGAAAACCATAACTTCGTATACACTACAAAAATCTCCATAATACATGTAATAACGTTGCTAGGATGCGTGCGTATAAATCCAAAATGCCTACATGTTAACCCCAGGATTGCATGCATTAAACTAAACATGAACTACAAGATTGCAATGTTAACTCACATGCACACTTGCATAGTGACTAAGCAATCACGTTTCTATGATTATGCAAAGACCTTTGCGTAGTTGTTGAATGCATGTGTTTCATAGAAAATCTAACCCTGTCTTAATTCAAAGAAAACCGTATGTTTATGGCCACCCAGTGGCGGATAAGGCCCTCTGATGTTAAAAACAGTATGTGTCATACCTGAGTAAAGTTTTATGATTAGTTTATAAATATAGCGGTGCCATCTGTTAATGTGGGAACAGACGGAAGTCATAGAAGTCAGAAATTGTGTGAATAAAATCAGTGATCTCATTTCCATTGCCGTCCTTACTCATTGATTTTGGTTGTCATTCAGTCTTTTGACCATACAAATAAACCATGAGAACACACTCGAATTTGGGTAAAAGGGCCATACTCGTGCATGAATATCACTAACTAATGTGTATTACGCTTCAATTAGAATTTTACTATATTAAGATAAATACGCTAATCCATAAATTAGACTTATTTTTTATCCTACTAATATTATAAATGCGAAAGTTTAGATGTTTGGATGTTTGGATGTTTGTTACTCAATCACGCTTAAACGGCTGAACCGATCTGAATGAAATTTTGCACGAAGATAGTTTATAGCCTGGATTAAAATATAGGATAGTTTTTATCCCGGGTCCACGCGGACGAAGTCGCGGGCGGAAGCTAGTACTAAATAAATTCATCATTATTTATGTAAAAGTCTTGTGTTAACTCGAAATAAATTGTGTTCAACTCTATTGTTTCTTTGGCATATCGGGTAATAATTGCCATTCATTACGCATTAGAACATACGCAATAGCCCAAAAACTTGTAAGATATCTGTTATCACTAAATGTAAACATTGTTACTTGTTAACAGTTCCCTTATAGATCAATCGGACCGCACTATACTTATACAATGCTAACCCAGTTTCACCATTTATTCTTAGAACCGATAGTTGATATCGGGAGAAAAATAACTGCATTTAACACCACAATGCAGATAGTAGAATATACACACACACTACACTTCTTAAGAACTCATCAAATAAGTTAAGTAAAAGTTTATTTAATTTAGCTGCTGTTAAAATAATTCGAGAGGCCGTTTAAGGTTATAAAAAAATATAGATTTATTAAGCAAAGACCTCGTGAAGCAATGGTTAGGTTAGACTTTAGAGGCTACTGAAATATTTATTACGTCACACCTGGCCATAATGCGAGTTTTACTGCACGCTAAAAGTGCACTGTAAAACTCGCATTGTGGCCAGGTGAAGACGTAAAATTGTGTACTCACCACGGGCGGTAATTCGTAAAGCCCCAGATCGCATATTTATGGCCCTCACCTTCGGTTCGGGCCACAAACACCTGCGATCTGGACCTTTCACGAATTCACCGCCTTTGGTACGTAATGTACTATTATGCACTCCAAAATCATTACCGTGTTGTGGTAGTCCAGAAAAAGTAGGATGGTAAAGTCAGGAAATGTGCGTGAGAAATTGAAATGCATACCTAAATAATTTTCTAGGTATTCATACTGCAGAACCACAAATCTCTCTCTCTCTTTCTCATCTAAGCGATATTCCCGGTAGCATCGTCAGCTATTTGCTTCGCGTATTTGCAGCTGCCGGGGTCCGCTTTCCTGCATGATCTCCTCCACTGATGTCCTCCTCCTAACGTTATTCCCGGTTGTGCCCAAAGGACCTCGGCTTAGGTACTGGTTTTACAAAAGCGGTTGACCTTCCAACGCAGACGAAAACGACCTTATTGGGATTAGACCGGTTTCCTCACGAAGTTTTCCCTCACGGAAAACTGACAGCAAATATTCCGTACAATACGTTGCGAAAAACTGAAACCACAACTATGGTAGATAATGACAACATTGTCATCAAAGTAAACGTTTTCATCGCACTTAACGTATAAAATGCAAAAGTATTAAACTGCGCGAAAAGTAGTTTTATACACAGTGCATCGACCCCACAGGTAATGCACCGATTCGTTACTCATGTTCGTGGTTAAGGAAAAAACTTCGACTGAAAACCGCTGTCCTTTAATCACGCTTTTTAACTCGCTGCCAAACTTCTGTTTGGGTTTTTGCCGTCACTTTGTTTCGTATGTGAGCGAGAATTTACTATGAAGGTCACGAATTCGCAATTCCTTTTGCACAAGAGAAACGATGTTTCAGCGTGTTTTCCCGTCTTGTTACCTCGGTTTTGTTAGACAGTGTCTTGAGTGTTTTCTCATCAAACTTGAGGTTTGTTAGACAGTGAACTTTCTGTACGTAAGTGCTTTATCTATTCTGTGCCATTATTCCACAGATTACAATCATTTCGAGGGCACAATTTGTAACAGTGATAACCACTGCACTTGCGACGCGTTACTTCGCTGTTCCATCTATTAGTACTAGAGTTGGAATATTTATCGATAACATTACGCTATCGAAATCCTCTGACTGGTGTCATAATCATAATTATATGTTACTCGATTCTGCTCGCGGCTCTATCCGCGTGGAACTCGTTTATCTCGTAGCTCCATACAAACTTTCACCCCCCATTTCACCCCTTTAATTTCCGGAATACAAACTATAGATGTCCTTGCCGGGACTCAAACTATCTCTATACCAATGTTCATCTAAATCAGTTCAGCGGTTTAACCGTGAAGAGGTAACAAACAGACATACAGACATACAGACACACTTTCGCATTTATAATATTACTACGGATGCGACTTGCGTGCAAAACAGGTAGGTTCTGAGGGGTCATCACGTAACGTTTCGAACGCGCGTAAGGACACTTTAACTGTCATTATTCCTTACCTATAAAAAGTGACATTTAGATTTACCTGACACGCATACAGTCGGCATCAAAAGTAGCTACGTAAACGAAGACGTCAAAAGTTCCTATTCCCTCTTAATAAAGCCTTTTGACGTCTTCGTTTGCGTAGCTACTTTTGATGCTGACTGTACAACGTGACGTACGTACCGTGATCGACCTGCATGTCTATAGTTTGTCTATTTAAAAGTATTTGAAGGTTGCCGCTATGAAATATATCGAAAATGTTATTAAACATGTTCTTTGTTTCACGATAGTTTATATGAACATTATGAAATGTTTCCATAGGGTGTTGACCATTAGTAAAACGTGATGATAAATATATTCCTGAAACAGGTTCCATAGATAATTCTTGTATGTAAACTGTTTTATATGTTTCAAAGTATTTCTTTATTTTTATGTATATAGGTCACTAAAAATATATTGGAATAGTTGATGAGTAGCGGAGTTGTAGATAGGACGATAACCTTTGTTACTCTTTGCTATTGTAGCTATTATGTCTACATAGATTTTAACCGATTGCGGATAAGATGGTGACAATGGCAAATAACTGGTGTTGAATAAAACATTGGAATTGTTTGTAAATAAACGGTACAGGAACAATGGATTTTCAAAAGGTTACTTATTGTTTGTATGAAAGTCAATGGCGATCATGTGTTGAATTACCTTTTAGTTATGTTCCACTGGTGCGCCTATTTTATTAAACAGTTTTATGAGGGCAGTGGCATTTACTTGGTTTGGGATTTGTTTACTTCTGCAATAATAAAACCTATAGCCGGAAAAAATTTGATACTCTACTCTTAATAATAATAGGCCACAATATTATATTGGTCGTGACCTTTATTTACCTCGTAATCCGACCGCTATTAGTTCCAAGAAATTCTCACATAACTATAAATATGTTTAAATTCACATGCAATCATTCATTTTGACCAATAAGAACCTATACGATTTTCTGCAACATCTTGTATATTTAGATATCCTTGTACAAAAAAATCCGTCGCAAATTTATCGATAACTCCAGACTTGTCCCCTCACCAGCCCGGATGGCGAAGGGCTCCCGCCCAATGGGCTCAATTGCCCCGGAAGTACTGCCGGAAATGCACTTGCCGCAGCGCGTGACCGCGTTTTTGTCAAAGGGGGTAATCGGATATTAATAGAGTTCCGTTTTCAAATGTTGCGTTATGGTCGTTTGGGCACTGCTTTGTTGTTAGGGGAATCCCCATAAAATCGTCGGGCACATTATACATTCCGAATTATTATTTTTTCCGTAATTTTAGTGCGTAAAAATAATCCAATGATTCTGGAACGAACAAATGGTCAGCGAAATTCTAATTTTTGCATTTATGCAACTTTAGTTCATGGTTAGGTTTAGTTTCGGTAAAATTTAAGCTATTTATCTAACAACCTAGAAGTCTGCGTGTAGTGTATCGACAGTGATTAATATAACATGCACATTGAACTTCAAAAACATCGCTTTGTGAATATTAACGATATCACTAGCTGTTTACTAATTTGAATGGAATCTACTGCATTAGAGCCAGTGGTCTGTCTGCTCAGATTACACACCTTGCAATTTAACGCAACAGCCAACAGAGGCGCAGCTATAGCTGCTAGTTGCATTGTGACAAATCGCAAGGTGTAATGGCCTTAAGTATCGGCGTAGACAATAGTTAAAGCGATAACTGAGTGAGTTGAAACTAGATTTAATTGCTGCTAGAAGTTCTTAAGCATCAAGTCTCCAGCTCTAAAACTGATGTCATAGATTCGGGACTAGGACTCAACTGTAGTGTGTCTTCCAAAATACAGAAAAAATATATTTTGCTATAGTTTTTGTGCTATAATTATAGGTGGAGTACTGAATGTACGAGCGTTTAACCCATTTACATAGTTAGGATCCAGTGCGAATTCCTCGCGTAATGTATGCGCGCGGCCTCGCCGTTCTAGGAAACGCGGCGCTTGCGCCACTGCGACGCACATGCAGCTACTTATTGAAAAATGTTGAGGATATAGCTTGCGTAGATCGGGATTCCCGTGAAGCTTCTGGTATTTCCCTCAGGTGTTACCTCTAGTGCTACACTTCAGTCCAAGGACGTAAGCGAGAGCGAGAGGTCTCGGGAGAGTGAAAAAACCACATAAATAGACAAGATCTGTCAAGTAGGTATTTCACCGCTCTCTTTTCCTCGATATATATTATCACACATGGTGGTGGGGTCAGCTTTCCTTACATCCTTCTTCACTCTATCCACCATATCGGCTTCTGATATCTAGCACTCTATCTAAGTAGGGTATCAACGTGTGAAGTAAAAGGGGATAGTCAGTTAAAAAAACGGATTTGACAAGACTCTTGCATTCATTTAGTTAGTCGTTTTAATTAATTCTCATAATTTAAAGGAGCTAGTTCTGTAATTAACGATTCAGGTACTGCCAACTAATATCTTTGCACAAGTAGGATACCATTATTTTACGCGTACATATTTATGCTAATTAGTGTCTGCCTTGAAGCGTGCCGTATTCGTCGTGACTCAATTACTGTATCAATAAATCAGATCAACAATAATCAACTACGTCAAACGGCCCGTAGAATCCGGTTCGTAGTCAATCCTATACGTCTATTACTCGTATCAAAAGATCCTATGGTACACCTGACGCAAGTTGCATGGGCCTGAAAACTGTGGTCCCGTCTCAATAGGCTAAGAACGCGTGACGGCCGCTGCAACTGCCTCTTGCACAAATGGCGTTGGGTAGATTCGGCTATGTGTGAGAGCGGGGAAGAGGTTCAAACCATGGAGCACATTTGCCGACGCTGTCCTCTACACTCATATGTTGCGGAGGAGGACCTTCTGCAGCGAACACCCGGCGCGGTCGCTCCTCGCTGAATGTTGACTTTTAACACCCCACCGTACCCAACCGAGACTTGTCCAATCCGACATGTACGTATTAGATAGTTCTGTTTTATTGTTTGCCTATTATAAATAAGTGTATGCCGTACGATTAAAACTATATCCCTGCCTGCGCCCTTATAACCATCAAGAGAGCTCTATCTAAATATAGACAGCACGTCTATCATGAGACGGCCGCGACATACTCTCGATTTTTCTCGCACTATACCTCTTGTCGTAAGTGTTCTAATAAGAGAGAGAGAGAGAAGGATAGTGCGAGAAAAATCGAGAGTATGTCGCGGCCGTCTCATTATAGACGTGCAGGTGAAGGATTTTTTTAGATCGGTTGCAGAGTTCGGGAGGTTATTCCTACATACAAATTCTCAAAGCTACACACACTTCTTTTTATAATCCTACTAATATTATAAATGCGAAAGTACGTGTATGTTTGTTACTCAATCACGCTTAAACGGCTGAACCGATTTGAATGAAATTTTGCACGAAGATATAAACTATCTTCGTGCAAAATTTCATGGCAGACGAAGTCGTGGGCGGAAGCTAGTATATAATACTAGCTTCCGCCCGCGACTTCGTCCGCGTGGACCCGGGGTAAAAACTATCCTATATTTTAATCCAGGCTATAAACTATCTTCGTGCAAAATTTCATTCAAATCGGTTCAGCCGTTTAAGCGTGATTGAGTAACAAACATCCAAACATCCAAACATCTAAACTTTCGCATTTATAATATTAGTAGGATGAGACTCGTATGTCACTACTATTGTATAACATACGACTTTTTGGCTTTGTGTAGCATTATACATCAATTACTTTACAATTATGTACATCACCAAATTACCTTTACGTCTAGTTAAATACAAAGTAGCAATATTTGTTCTAAGTTAGGAACTAGCTTTTGACGGCGGCGCCTTTCTCGACAGCATAGTTACGAGTGTCGGTATTGACGTCACAGCTTCGGCCTTGCGCTAGGCCGCATTGATGATGCTAATTTATTACTAGTTGACGTTTTACTATTGGTGTTCTGACTTTTGTCTTTATACTAACGGGCGTTCCCTATATTCAATCAATGTTTCGTTTTGCAGGACAATAGATAAACCTGCTTTTTTTCTTCTTTTTTTTCATCCCAGTAAACGATTTATCACTTACTGATCATGCACCTATAAGCGATGAGTAACATTCCAACTAATATATTACCTTATTGCCTCTATCATGTGTATGTAAATGGTTTATTTTAACTGGTACATACCGCTTATTAAGGGTTGAATCAGTAAATAACAATAACCATTTGTCTTTAACCGCAAAGTGTTATGCAGTATTACGCGTTTAATGATTCATACACATAACGGGCGCGTTTGCGTACCTACTCATGTTTTCTACACTGTCCAAACCTGGTTGCAACCTATATACTGATATATCCTGGTTACGTTCTGTAAGTTCGTTAGGTAGATATAAATATCATTTTTTGTTTGGGTTGATAGTTGAGTTGCTCTAACGTTCGTTAGAAAACACGTTAAATTGTTTAACTGCCATTACTGACTTTATTGTAGAGTTATAATTTGTACAAAATCCAGGTGCCAACCTGGATTTTGTATGCAAGAAAGCAGGTATAAGGTACTTCATTTTAGTCCTGTTTACAAATGAAACACTTACTTACTTAATTACTTAAAAGAGTTACGCAATTACCCCACTGATCTATAGTCAAAATCAATACCCGCCTATCTCTACGTCTACGTCGACACACGCCTCTCATGGATGGAAGATAATGGGTTGTGCATTGGTTCATTATAAATGCTAGTTCTATCTGTCACGTGTAATTCACATTTTAATGTATTTATTTGCATCGGGCAACAGGGCACATATTTGTAAATAACTTATAGACTAACATACAAATTGATAAACATGAGAATGATTACGATAACACGACGGCGCATTTACCAACCAGCCTCAAAACCGCCGAAAAAGTACACCCTTCCGCCAGACAGCTGACACCATTCGATAGAACGAGACGACGCTCCTATCTTGTCACTTATCGCGTGATAAGGCCGACCATGATATTGGGTCTGAAGTCATCTTTCATAAGCGTTAAGCTGCAATGTCCTCTTACGAGCATTATAGGATATATAGCATAGGAGAGCACTCAGAGTCCGTTCTCAAATGAAATCTGCAATAAGGCATCGCAGTTAGTGTAGTGTCTGTGACCTGTGACTAAATATCGTTCAATTAATGCCCTTAATGAGCCCTCCTTGGTTGAATAAGCAATGACGTCCAACCAGGGCCTGCATACTGTGACCAACATTGCATATGTATTTATTCTGTTTATCATCGCGTCCCGCCTTATACTCAAGTAGATTGGATGTTTAAAGTCTTTTGATGTCACCAATTTTATGACTCCTAAACTCAGTATAATAATATGTTTTATTTTTGTTTCAGGTACGTACATACTACAGTAAACTACTCGTACTACATAATGATGTTCGCGAATATGCTTTGCAAAGGCGGTATGTTTAACCAGCGACGCAGGGGTGTTATAAGTTTGACGTGTCTGTGGGTCTGTGGTATCTCAGCTCCTAAACGAATGGACCGATTTTAATGCGGTTTTTGCTGACGTAATCGTGATGATTTTAGCTTCGTTTCAAAAAAATCGGTTCAGGGGATTTTGAATTTTATTTATATAATATTTATTAATTATATTGAATTTTGAAATGAAAATGTCGGGGGTTTTTGAATTTTCCTAATTTATTATTATTCCATACCCAGTCACATGTAGAATTAAACGGTAAGATTAATTCGTTGGAATAAATAATCTTAATTGCATTTACCATTGTGGCTTAATGAGGAATTCACTCGCCGTAGAAACAGATCCGGTATCAGTACATCCAATGTCCTTGCGATTTGTTTGTTGGTATTGTACCAGGAAATGGACATTTACCAGTAATGTACTTTGACATTCTACATTCTTCTAGGAAAGCGTTATTGGTATGCAAATATTTAAAAGCTTAACCATAATCTGAGAAAAAGAGCTTGGATGATCAGAAAGTCAGAAACCATATAACCTACCTTCCTAAAGTACCTAACCTACAAAATTCTCTTACCTATCTAAACTTATTTTCATAGTCGATCTGAGTTCGAAGATAATGTAATCATTTTTGCAAAATCATCGCCATCGGCATCAGCATAGGCTAGTGCTAGTCATACTCAAGAAGTCCCTTAAGGCGATGCCTTGATTTGAGTCGAACACGCCCCCTAGACAGAGACACGCTGATGCCTTCCGCGCACGAGAAAAAGAGATGTAACACTCTTCAGGAATGGCTTTTTTGGACAAATTTCGATAAATACCTAACTTAGATACGTTTTATTTAAATTTCATAAAGTGAGATTTTAGATGAGATAAAATACTATAGTATTAACTTGATTGTGTCGTAAAATAATGTATCGTTTGAGTAGGCTGAGTAAAAAAAGGAAAATACAGACCCAACTTTGGATTTTTTTTCTATCGAGGAAATTTTAAGCAATCATATACCGCTAAAATCAGATAAACAATCATATAGTCAAGAATCATATATCTGAAAAATCAGACCTTATTGTGTCTTAATCTAGTCAGAACGGCGTTTCAAAGCACGCGATAATTTCCAATGCACCGCCTTAACACGAACTCAATTTCAATAAGGTAAATGTCCCAATGCTCGACACCTTAATGCCTAATATATATTACGTTGTTGATATTGTTCACCTATATTGTTTTGACAAAACTGAAAGTGTCATGTATGGCCAGTGATGGGCACTTTATTTGCCTTACAATGTTGACGGCTATGACATCACATTACCCAACAATTACCACAATTACCAACCGGTTACGTCCATTGACCTCAACACGACCTAATGCTTCTAAGAACTGCATTTTATTCAATAGGTTACACAAACGCAAACCGCCTCCATTTAAACACACTCAATTATAAAACGTATTATCTACACATCAAGGTTCAAACTACTTTTAAACGACAAAAGAATAGGTGTCGCGGAAAACTCAGGTGTTTCTTAGAACGCATTTATCACGGATTTAAAGATTTATTGCACGCTTTTTGCTAAATCTCGTTGGCGCCTGCGTGGGTGACTAAGAATACTAAGATGTCATTTTGTCGCCTTGTGATAAAATACGCAATTGGAATGCACTGAAAATGGTCCTTCTTGCCGGATGGTTGAGTTAATCCTTAAAACGCGAAGAATGGCGGATTGTTGGGCTGCCGTTGATGGTGGCGCCAGTGACCACTATAATGTATTGAATGCGCTATTTTGTGTAGGATTGTTAACAATAGGTTCAATCTGCTAGTTTATGATACCGGAACTAATAGGATTTGGTCGAAAGAAGCCGTGCATTTTCGAATTTATCGTTTAAACACAAATAGTTCCGTTCCAGAAACTATAGTAACATGCAAACATTATCAACACTACCTCTAAGTTATCAAATTAGTATCTATGAACGGCTTTTCTATATAAATCGTACTAAAATTGTAGTACAAACTTTGAAATTAAGGTGGGTCTTATTAGTAGCCGGGCCTTGGTTCACCTACCTTAGATAATTCTGATATGAGTACCGAACTGATCACAACAATATAAACTTTTAATCTACGTTGTTCCAGTAAATAATTTGATTTTGATCTTGACTTGACTTACGACACTGAATTTGATCAATGTTAACATTTACAACCAGTTACTTAATTGCCTATACTTAATCGGAGTGGGTTAAGAAGGCTCAGCTTCCTAACAACATTAAGCGTTACTTTTCTCCCGCACAGCACCATTAATAACCTGTTTAGTACTAGTAGGTACAAGGCCAATTGGTATCATTTAAAACAAACGAAAGTGACACTTCTTTTTTATTACCACCAATATAACCTGACGGTAGTTGCCTGGGGCGTTATATTGTGGGGTTTAAGAACGATTTTTGAATGGCCCAGTTGCGGCATTTTTTGGTCTTTTGACCGTGATAATGAGTAGCGAACTGTGTTATTAGGTAAGTGCTTCCCTCCAAACCTGTAATACCTATTAAGATCATATTGATAAAGCGTTCATCTTCTTAATATCTTGTTTTTAATAGTTTACTTGATTTCACTTATTTTGGTCGAAGTGGAACCCTTAGACTTAGACTATACAAATGTTTGTGTGATGTAAGACCACTACCTACTTGTTTACTTATTTGTGTGAAACTATAAAACTAAAATATAATTAGACACGCTCGTTGCGCTGCTGGTTTATACTGTCAGACTAGCTAGCATGATGATCGTGTCTACGTTGGACATAAAGTATTCGTCCCTTACTACTAAGTATGTACCTACCTAAGGCCTTGTTCGGACTAGGTTAGTATTTTAGTGCGAGTGCATACAAAAGCTACTCGTACTTGCAGCAAATGTATGGACTCGCACTAAAATACTAGCCTAGTCCGAATAAGGCTTTAGTGCGAGAGGGATGTTTTGCTAGGTCAAATTATTGTAAAGATCCTAAGGGTTATCGAAAAGTTCTATATTTCAGCTCGGGCCGAAAATCGTTTGTATGTCCGGATGTCCCGCTTTCTCGCTGTTCTCCTCTACAGGTCGCATTTCTCAACTGAATCTTGTGAAAAAAAAAAAGTTTTTTTTAAAGACGGTCGCGGGTTCCGCAGCTCACAGAGCCCACTAGTTTTGATTTAAAGATCATTTATATACACAATTGTATTACAGTTAATGCTTAAGAAGTGTTATCATCATTAGGAGTGCTGGGCAGAGCCTTGCGTCAACAAGGAGCAACTAAACAGGTATTAAGGCTTGTAAACACTTTGAAAATGCATAAATGATGTATAAAATAATATGAAGTCATTATGACCATATTGAAAAACGATAATGAAAACAATAGAATAGGTACACACTATTTTATACCAATGCCTATGGGTAACTATGATGTTAAGCATATTATGTGTATATTTAAATGATAATGAACGGAAAATGAAACCGCATAGGCGCAACTGTTTCTAGTAGTAACTATTCTAATACGCACGGACTCAGTTAGGTATTTTATTCCAGAAATGGCTTTGGATCGTATGATGATGAAGCAAAGTGCGTCATATAAAACAGCGTAACCGATAAGCTAAATGAGTTTTGGTTTTTATTACCAATAATAGTTTAATTAGGTTAATTGCTAAAACCTTACCAACTTTACCTCTTTCTAATATTACTCGTCATTAGACCAAAACCTGTGGGTTAGAGACTATTTAAATTGAAATGCTAACCATTTTTACTACAATACTATCCTATCCTATACTATTAGACGAGCACTATTTTTATATCTGCAATCACGTTCTCGGAAACGGCTCTAACGATATCGATGAAAAAAGAGATTTACGAGAAATCGATCTATCTAGGTCTCATGTCTGGGAAAATTAGTTTTCTGCCACTTTTACTAAATTCACCCGAGCAGAGCTTGGTCGCCCAGGGACTTTAAGTGATAACGCTTCCAACCACGAATAAGGATTAGGAAATTTAGGAAGGACTGGACTCAGATTCCATCCATATTTAATGAAAAAATCAGTAAACCATTTTAAACTCAACACATAGAGAGTTATGGCTGTTTTTACAATGGTGTTGTTTGTCCTTTTACATTTAGTATCTCAAGAGTAAGATGTAGGTGGAAATGTGCTGGCGCCGAACAGTCAGCAACTCGGCAGCGACTGTTATCTTTTGTTTGCGAGATGAATAATAATCTGTAGCTAAAAGCCAGAATGACCAACGTTCGTTTGGTTTAACACGCTGTTACACTACCTGTTGCTAAGAGCTTAGATACTAGAATGGCATATATTTGGCGTGGCGTTTGATCGCTGTGCTGTTGGGTACAGATCGGTATATCTATTATATTATATTACATATATTAATTCTTTAGAAGTGCTGACACTTCTAAATGCTTCCTTGTTTTGTTTAAATCACAGATAACCTCCAATAGATAGAGCCTACAAGCGATTTAGTTCGATGCAAAGATCACCACAGTTGGGGGTAGGTGCGGGTTGCGGGGAGGTCGGTAACGGCGCTGCAATTGGCTGTTTCGAAACTAGCGCGCTATGTCACATAATGGCGCCGGAAGCGTAGTGATGGGACGCGTTGTTCGCAAACGGTTTTTAGCGGTGCCGCAATTAATGTTTAGTAGAATATTTTACATGGCGTAGGTACGGTACCCGTTAACATGATTTAAATTTTTGAACGGCTGTCACTGTTATATTATTATCATGTTTCGTTCATCGACTATTTTCATTACCACGTAACATAAAAAAGTATGTGAATCACATCGAGTAGTTATTCCTAGGCGTTTTACAACATTTACTGCATTATCGTGTTTATGTCGGACAAGAAGCCTTCGCCCCAATCGTATTTACATACTTACTAGGGAAGGACGAATGCGATATTTATTCGAGATTAACGCGAATGTGCTAACTAGGCTTATGTATGTTATTTTAATATCGGTATAGCTAGGTATAAGGAAGACAAATAAAAACGATGTCATAAAAATGTACATATATTTATTCAATGTGATAAAATTATGGCGTTGATGATAGATACTCCTCATCCTCATTTAAGAGGGCGCTAACGTGCTTACTAGCGCTATTGGTAAATAATTGTGATTAATGAAATTTTACGATAGGTATTTAAAAATAGAGGCCACTACACACTGTATTTTGTATTTAAAATAAATACATCCAACTAGTTTTTAGGGTTCCGTACCTCAAAAGGAAAAGAATTATAGGATCTCTTTGTTGTCTGTCCGTCCGTCTGTCAAGACCCTTTTTCTCAGGAATGCGTGGAAGTATCTTGATACTTCCACGCATTTTAGCTTGCTAAAATTTATATCAAATACTCAAGTCTACTGTCCCTTGGAGTTGTGAAAAAATCAAACTTCTAGGCCAACGCAATCCAAAGATACAGCCGTTTATGCCGCAAATTTTCGAAACTTGCAAAGGAATCAAAACCTACAGGATACTTCCCGTGAACTCAGAATTTTGAAAATTTAGTACGAAGCAACGTCTTATAGCACAGATAAAGGAAAAATTGCGAAAACTGAAAATTTTACGGAACCCTCAGTGCGCGAGTCCGACTCGCACTTGGCCGGTTTTTATGTTGCTGGATTCATCATGTAATTCATTATTTCTCATAGTATCCTAGTGAGCGGTTCAAGTATGCGACCGTCAATCGAATCTCGGATTATAATCGTACTCATGAGTTTTTCGGAAATTTGACGTAGGAAAACATCGTGAGAAAACCTGAATAGACAGTATGTACATATGCGAAGTAAGGTGTATAAATTCAAAATTCTGTGCACACTTTGTACCATCTTTTTCGACCAAAAAGTTGTAACACCCTGTCCTGGTTGCAAGCTACGTACATCCAGGAGTCTTAAACTCTCTGTATATTGTTATTTGTATTGGTGTTTGTATATTGTATGTTGTTATTTCACCGTACTGGTTTCCTGCTATTCGTCTGGAATGATCTCCCTCTTACCATCAGACAAGCTTAGAGCTAGTTCTCCTTTAAACGCAAGTTGCATAAGCATCTCTTTTTAATATTAAAAATTGATGAACCTCGTGATATCTTTGTTCGGGTACCTATAATTGTACGTATATAAGTATGTGTAAGTAAGTTTATATTGTATGCATTATATATGTATGTATATTAATGTAATTGATTGATTCGTGTTTCTATTCTATCCGTCTCTTTCTTATTAGAGCACTTGGAACAAGAGGTATAGTGCGTATAGTATGTCGCGGCCGTCTCATGATAGACGTTCTGTAGGTACAGTCACGAACTTTAATTTGGGACCCACTTAAGGTTCATAATCCTGTCAAATTAAAGAATATTTTAGCAAAAAGGGTCATAAAGTAAAGAACGCGACCGTACTACAATAATATATTCCGTTCATTAGCTCTGGAAGCTATAAAATAGAGCGAGACAGTAATTTAATACGTCTCCCTCTACCTCATGGCTTGTAAGACGGTTGCAGTCCGCCACGTTGCCTTCTTGGTGCAGTTTAATTAAACCTACATCGTATACATTATCTATGATTTCTAACAAAAGAATTTTGACAATGCAATGACAAGGATATAAATATAATCTAGTGAATTGTCGTATTGAAATAGTACACGAAAGCACCGATGAATTAACGTATTGTTTCTTTAAATGAATCTGAATCGGTAAAATTCGAAAGCATCACTAGCCCATCAATAAAGTGTCACGTGCTTTCGTGAGAAAGGAACAGTATATTGTCATTCCCATTTGATGAAAAGGGACATGCATACTTCACTACTTCTTATGGACCAGTGTAAAATGAACTCCGCGTGACAGAATACATTTACATTTATATTATAAATTTAACTTACATGTGAAATGTTATTCCGTCGTTTGTGTAATTAGACGTTCAGGAGTTTTTTACACACCACTTCACACAGCAGTACTCATTTTTATAGCGCAAAATCAATTTTAATTTGCTGGATGTTTGACGCACGTACAGATCGCGTACCTGGTCGATACTGACAATATGGCGCGGGGTAGTGGGGGGTTATCAGTGCAACAACATATATGCGTGGTGACCGCACGTCGCCTTATAGGCTCTATCTATTGGAGGTTATCTGTGGTTTAAATGCTACACGCGAAGTAAATATAAAGATAAGATATTGAGACGTTTATTGTTACGTCCCAATATACTTCTCCATAAGCATATTGTTACTTAATAAGTGCGTCTGGCCTTATTAAGGGGTTGTGTATCTAAGGAATGAAACTCCATCTACATCATGCAGTTGCAGCCACTAACTTTTGACTTAAATAATGCAATTGACGAATAAATTAAGATTACAATTCTATTGCTACATAACTATTTACACAACTACGGCCTACCTTTTGGGGTTCAAAAGGTTATTTATCTTTTATTTTAGAAATGTATTTATGTTTGTAAGTTATATACTCATACTAAATTCTTCGTGTATTATATTTTACTGTATTATAATTTATACTAATACACCCTTGAAAAAATATTAAGTACCTTCATAGTTCTATATACAGCGTGTCCCACGCATAGTTCCAAGGTTTGGTTAGGCAGCGCGCGCTAAAAAGCGCGGAATTTGTGCACTATTGAACGTAAAGGTATACACCCACTTGGTATCACGTTGTTTGGTATAAGTCCAAGGAAAAGTGCCTTATCAGTTCGTAAATGCGCACATTAACACAGTTCTCTTATAAGGACGCTGTGCGTTTTATATTAAGTGTCAACCAATTTCCTCTATACACTTATTTAAAATTTTACTGAAGTATGTTAAAAAAACATAATATTTGCCTACCTTTTTACTTTTCATACCTTTTGTAGAGGTATAATCTAATTGGCGGTCTTTATACTCCATTATACGATTATATTGTGCCGCTATAGCAGATTAATTGTTTTCTTTTCGCTGTTAACCTATCTATAATAATAACAAATACTCTTTATTGCACCACGACAACAAAAAATTTGCTTAATAAATAATGGTAACAACAGGCGGTGTTATCGCTCTCTATCTGCATGACTTTGGAAATTATACCGATCGTTAGAAAGATTTATACTTTTCACTGTAGTGTCTTGCCAAATTGAGCTTTCTGAGCGGTTTCAATAGTTTGATCCACTAAAGCGCACCACATAATAAAACATGGTATCTGAACCAATTGATGTAGTGAACAGAGTAGAATGTCTTTTGTTTCAAAAAACTCACGACAGAAAGCCAATCGAACTCTATCCCGTTTGAAAATGATTTATATTCCTTTAAAGGAATAACTCCTATCGGAAGGACAACAGGCCCCTATTTCACCAACTTGACAATTGACACCTGACACTGACAAATTGCCATATATTGCATGTTCTAGAAGTTAAGGTGGTTGCAAGGTTACTTGTGAAACTAGCAATGTACGGAGAATTGCCGTTGTCAGATGACAATTGTCAAGTTGGTGAAATAGGGGCCAGGCCTCAGGAGGCTTAAAAGGCCCTTAGTGATTGTCAAACGGCCGTTCTGCGGCTTCACAGTGAATTTGATCTCCCTAACAAGCCCGTCACGGTCCAGCGCCGCATCCCGTCATTCCCGGGGCCCGGTCGACCGTGCCCCGGCACGTGGTACCGGTCGGCCGGTGAAGCGTGGAGAGATTGAATCGGGGTGCCACGGGGCACGGGACTGAGGCTGGTTTATAAAACGATCTAGATCCTACGGATATCATGGTGCATGTAGACTTGCAGTCAATTCGCGACGATACAGTGCTTCATACGGAGCTCTGACCGCGGATCATGACCATATCACCCGAAACACGTCCACTTCTGGGCATAGGCCTCCCCCAAAGAGTGCCACAGTGACCGGTCCTGCGCCACCTGCATCCAGCGGACCGCGGATAAGTAATACACATATTGCTGAGTGAGCCGCTGATATTGAGTGTTCAATCAGGTTCGAAATTTGCTTACTCTAATAACTAAAGTAGAATCTCTTCACGTGTTGTAGGCATATTTTTCTTTGTTTTACTTCAATAAGAGAGCCGTTTTTTCGATTATTTATTCTACCCAGCCTGCCATTATGTTTCTGGGACGTCATTGGATACATACTTACATTATATACATATACTTACAACCTTCTCCAATCATGTTGCCTTTTGTGAACTTTTCAGGGCATTAATTAAACTGTACAAGGTCCCAATAAAGTCCATTTTCTTCACGCGTTCTCGCTTGATTACCGCGGGCTCGCAAATTGGTGCCCGTGCGCATATGTTTGCCATTAATCTGCGCATGCCCAAACCTGGCGCGCACGTGTGGAGTCGGTGGGCATCGGAGATGGTAAATGTTACGAATGACTGAGTACCACGTCTTGTTTCACCTCACCGCTAACTCCCAGCGTATCTTGAAGCCAGGATTCGGAGGTCTGCCATAGACTGGTTTGGAGAACTTTATTTAAAAGAAACAAGCAGACTTTTTTTATTTTAATTGGAATTGCGGCGTCATCTGATTCACGAATAAAGAGATGCATTCGGATTGCATCCATTTCACTGTTCTCTGCAGAAACCTAGGTATATTAATCGATGGTGGTTTTTATTGCTAAATGTCATAGTCGGGTCTGTCTTACACCTTTTTAAACGACTTCAAAAAAAAGGAATAGGTTCTTCGGCTGTATTTTTTTTTTTTTCAATGTTTGTTACCTCAGAACTCCGTCATTGATGAGCCGATTCATTTTTTTTTTGTTTGTAAGTATATACTTCCAGGTGGGTCCCATTTTTTTGAAAATTCAATTGGATGATGGGATCCATGAGGAATTGAGGGAACTCCTCAATTATATTAGGCACGCGTGTAGTGATTTTGGTATTTTCTATTATAACTCGTGTATTTACATCCGGAAATCATAAATTGGCGGAGTGGAATTGATGATGAAGACCACAGATGACTTATGGAATTCCTCAATTATGTACTTAAAAGTACAAAAGTATATCACAGATTCTGATAAGATTCCGTTGAAATAGCCACTAATAAAGTGCCAAGGGTGATCCTTGTGGAAGTCCTCAAATATTATCAGGTCACATACAGCGATTGGGTTTTTTTCTATAATAATCAACGCATTTGCTCTCGGAGTTCTCGTTCATGAGGTAAATTGGAAAATAAATGTTCTAGTGGCTTGGCGGAGTACTAAATTGAAGTCGGTTAAAACTTTGTTTTTGAAGTAAATTATTGTCGACTTTTGTCACATTTACTTCCAACTCACCCTGTCCTCGGCTTTTTTTATCACGTTTGGGAAAGTGAGGCCTGTCAGAGCAACCTGATCTGTCCATTGACGGAGATCGACCACTCAATTGTGTACTCCAGATTCCCAACCGCTACCAATTTTTGACATTACTTTCCAATCTAATGTTTTACGGATCTTTATAAAACCTGTGGTAAAGATAAAATAACTGTTAGATATTATATGTTATCTATTTGAAACGCCTAGGCACATTACCATATATTTACAAACCTTGAATGCACAAGACGATTTAGCCTTTCATACAGTAAATATCTCACAATACTTAATGACGGTAAGTAGGCAGGAAGGCTCGTGTTCCTTGGGGTGTGGGCGAAGGAACAGCTTTATACAGATTTAAACACTTAACTTGGGATTGGCCCACTTTCGGATCTTGTATTTTACTGTCTTAAACAAACACAGTTATCTGGCCCCTGTTTCTTCAATTTGTGGGGGGGGGGGGGGGGGACACTGAACAAAATATTTTCTCGAAAAAGGATTTAAAATGTAGGCAAATGGAGAAAATAGCAACGCAAGAGGTTAGATAATCACAAAGTTATAAGTGTCCAAAGCTTTAAGGGGTATGTTCGAGACGACCATTCATATGAAACGATTGTCATTTACTATGACATGACGCTCGCAAATTGTGACGTCACTATCTGCAAGCGTTTTCTCTCTAACAACCAATATTATGGCGGTTACAGCTTTGTAACTCTTTGAGATATCTGAATGGGATTTTCGTCACTGTTAGGCATATTTTTTGCCTTTTTCTTTTGGAGTAATAATAAATTTTGAGTCTACACCCATATTGCACTTGAAATTGAGATTCGTCAATTTGTTTTCTATCTCAATAATGATGTATTTTTTCGAAAAAGGATTTAAAATGTAGTCAAATGGAGAAAAAAGCAACGCAAGAGGTTAAATAATCACAAAGTTATAAGTGTCCAAAGCTTAAGGAGGGGGTATGTTCCTTTTCCTCAACCTTTTTCCGCAACATGACCCTTCATATGAAACGATTGTCATTTACAATGACGCTCGCAAATTGTGACGTCACTATAACAAGCAATATTAAAACCGTTGCAGCTTCGTAATTCTTTCAGATATCCGAATGGGATTTTCGTCACTAGGCATATTTTTTTTGCCTTCTTTCTTTTGGAGTAATAATACATTTTGAGTCTCCACCCGTATTGCACTTGAAATTGTGATTCGTGCGTTTGTTTCTAGTTGTCAATGTCAACACAACCATTCCTTAAAATCAATGCCCTGGTTTCCAGTGGAATCGCAAGCATTCATAGGCTACGGCGTCTGCTTTAATTAATTAGTTAGTTTTACTGGGCTTTTTTCCGCAAGTCGACATCCATTGTGCCAAATGGTGGGGTAGCGCTATTCTAACCACCCCAGCTCCTCTACAAAGTTGGTGAGTGCCTTTGTGTTCCTGACTGCGTACCGTAGTGTGTCTGGAGACCCTAGGTGCTTTTTCCTGTATACTTCTACCTGCTTGCAGTCCAGTAGAATATGTTTGGTCGTTTCCTCCGCCTCCATGCATGCTCAGCACATGGGGCTGTCTGTGATACCCATGTTGTACCAGACACCTGTGTCTGTTCAAGGTGTTATGTCCTGTTATTATTTCAACTATCTTGCGTAGTTGGTTTCTGGGTCCTCAGTAGTGCGGTTGTGAGTTTGTTGTCGCGTTTTGACAGAATCTCTTTGATCTGTCTGCATGTGTCTACACGGCGTCTGCTTTGTGGCTGGCTGTTTCTTTGTGGCTGGCTGTTTCTTCGTGGCTGGCTGCTTCTTTGCCAGCGTTAAGGTATTAATAAAATGTGACCTAAGTTACGTTAAGCGCAGACCAGTGGGGTAGTCACGTAACGTTTCGAACGCGTGTTAGTACAACTCAACTGTCATTTTCCCAAACAAAAAGTGACATTTAGATCTACCTGACGTGCGTACAATGCGTTACGCGATCGACCGTTTCAGCACATTGAAATTGAATCGAATTAGAATGCGTAGAGACCCCCCCTAATTGTGAAGGTGTTAAAGCGTGTTTATATTATTTTGATCTCCTTTTACGTGATGGCGACTTTACATTGCTTTCTTAATGAAGTTCTTTGATGCAATTCGTTGCGTTTCTACGTTTTTAGCATTTTACTAACTTTACTATTACTTTTAGAGATGAATTATTTCTCAAATTAAATTAAAATGATGCAAGTTGATGCACGTGTAATTCAGCTTAACTGATATTAATATTGCTAATTACGTTAAATTGTCACTATAATTTTTACCGTCATCATGCGTTTTGTACTTATGAGTTAAACTAACCTGCAAATTGTATGGTGCACGCGATTGTGGTGCTAAAAGCTAGAGATTTACGGCCTAAAATGGTGTACAGCTCACATGGACATCGGTCATTTTAGTTCTGAAGTGCAGATTTGGCAAAAATGTGCAACAAATTAAAATGATTAAAGCTATAATTAGAACGGTTATCCAAATGGCTAACTTGGAACGCAGCCGTAAAAATTAAATGGAGGCGCATATTCCGAATGTTTTGGGTGATTACAACTTAGGATTAAGTCGGTAAAGCAGTTTCGTTTTCGTTAGATACAACTAAGATAAATGTACCAATGCCCGACAGTTCAATTCCTAATAGTTGACACGGACGAATAAAATGTGGTTTATAGCTCTGTCTTGTCTGTTATTATATTATAAGGGTAACTAAAAAAATATTGATGGACAATATGAAATCCAACTTCTTTCGAAGCCTGTACTAAACTGGGACTATTTTATAGTGCGTGGTGATCTAAAAAATTAAACTCTACTTACTAAACTAGCTTCTTTAAAACCCGGTAAACTCAATTAATACTTATCTCATAAAACAAAGAGCTCTGTGATCACTAGGTATAATGAGCGGTTCTCGAGTTACCTCGACAACGCGCCCTTGTGTCCGACCCTTAATCAATGTTATATTGGTATCATTTATTTTTCATGTATTTTAGTATCGGATTGCAGCCGCCTCGACTCTCTCCTCGAATTTCGAACGCAACCTTTCGTATCATCTTTCAATATTCCTTAACTTATTTTTTCATTCGATGCCGTTTTATTTTTTCTGTCACCGAGCGATGCAAATATGCCTTTATTTTACCTGGCCTTTGATTTTGCAAATTAATGCTATCCATAAAAATAAAGCCTGAAACACACTGGCGCGTCCTGCGGTGGCGGTCAATAGTAAACTCGACAGTTATTGCCAAATTTACCATTGACCGCCACCGCAGGCCGCGCCAATCTGTTAAGTTGTCGAAAAGCCGCCTCATCTTATGAAGGGCACTGAAGAGAGAATCCTACTACATAATATTATAAATGCGAGAGTTTGGATGAAATATTGCACCAATATAGTTTATAGCTTGGCATAAAATAAAGGATAGTTTTTATCCCGGGTCCCCGCAGACGAAGTCGCGGGCGGAAGCTAGGTTGGTAATATTTCCCATTATGCACTTGACAAATGTTTTATTATGTTAATATCTGGCTTTATCGTATACCGTTTTATAATAATAACACAATAGGCCTCTATACATTTTTTTACAACTTAAAGCATCAATAGACACGGGGTCCATTATTTTGGTACAATGCGGTTGTATTCTTGTTAAGGTCACTGATAGGACGCCGCGCATCCGGTGTGTTGGCGGCCCAAGGTACAAGGAAATAGCGGGCAAATTATAATTCCTACTTCGTGACATATTGTTACGATTTCTTATCATTGTGTGAGACTTGCGTTAAATAACTAAGTCCTAATACTATTAAACGAGCAATATTTGTATGTACATATTTGCATATATTTGCAATCACGTTCTCGGAAACGGATCTAACGATTTCGATGACATCTGGAACATGGGGGTTTACGGGGGCGAGAAATCTAGCTAGGACTCATGTCGAGGAAAAATCGTTTTCTCCGTATTTTCACCCGAGCTGAGCTCGGTCGCCCAGGGACTAATGAATAAAAGTAGCAGCCATACACCCTTTATTGCACAGAACAAGTTCATAACAAGGTATAAAAATTGTTTGTACAAATGATACAACTTGTAGGCGAACTTAAAAAAAAAGAAAAAAAACCGGCCAAGTGCGTGTGGACCACGCGCAGTCTCGTAGTTGCCTGTCTGTCTTTACCTTTTTTATTTCTTTTATCAAATTTCACGAAAATCGGTTGAGAAATGTGCCTGCAGAAGAAAACAGCCGGGCAGACGGACGTACAAAATAATTAATCCCCAAGCTGAAACGGAACACTTCGTTCGCTTAGCTCGCTCGATCTGTAAATTATTCCAAATCTCTCAGTACTTATGGAAGAAGATTGTTGAAACATTTTTGCTCGTCGCTTACCACTCAGCCCGAGCCGACCATGTTATCAGACCTAATTTTAACTGATACTTCAAACGCGGCCGAAACGAGATGGCGTCGGGACAGCTGGGAGCAAACATAGTGTCACCAGTTCCAGGAATCGTGGTCAAGTTGATGTTTATTAGGGCAGATAGTTCATTACATATAATGAAGGAGTAGAATAAACATATCAAGGGTCGGCAACGCCCATGTTACTCCTTTGGAGTTGCATGCGTCTATAGTTTGCGGTGTCCGCTTACCATCGGGCGAGCCGTACTCTAGTTTGCCACCATCTTTGCATAAAAAAAAGAAAAAAAAGACCGGGTTGCACTCCGGGAGTGCCGGCAGAAGTGAACACTATAGGACATTATAACAGTTTTTCGATCAGGTCACGTGTCCGTCTTACGAATTTTCAATCTCTCGAATCTTACGGTCACGTGACATGTGGCGCGTTTAACAATTTTTCCCCATCACAAAATGTGCACAGCGCCGCTAAAGAAGTTTTCACTTGAAAATATGTATACTGCCAATTTCCAAACGACTCATCGACTTTCTAGGTGCATGCGAGTCCCCATGAGTTGCTAGCGTCCATAGGCTACAGTAACCTCTTACCATCAGGCGGATCGTACGATTGTTTGCCACCGACGTGCTTAAAAAAAAACTAGAAACATAATATCCTCTCAGGGCCGGTACTATCCACCTATCCATTTGACCTCCGGAACTGTTAAAGTAACCATCGTATCATTTTGGATGCAACATGACCGAAGCATACGTATCCAAGAGCAAATGGGAGAATTTCTTTACCGTCAACAATAACATTCTTCAGGCAACCTCGGTCAATTAGGTAAGCGTATATTTCGCGTTGTAAAAGCAGCGAAAGCGGTGCGAATCCAAAACAAGAACAATAGTGTGGCCTCGACACAACACCGCGTTAATCCACATAGACCTCTTTCCATAACAATTTATTGTAACATAGGTCTTTTGGTTTTCAACGGTATCACGCAATCATGAAAGTATTTAATAAGGTATTGTTTAGTGTTAAATCGATTTAAGCTGAACGATTGTTAGCTAACATTAACCTAGACTTTTTTATTTTAATTGGAATAATTGAATAGGAAAGTTATTAAAACAAACAAATTGAAACATTATATCGAAATATCACCTTGAGGTATGCCTTCTTTATGAAGTAGTCTATAATTTACTCTGCTTTTTAGGCCATTTCTTCAAAATAATATTTTTTTAAATTTGCACTGTTTATTTCAGAGGAAAGATAAATATGTTACATTTCCAGCGATAAAGGCTCAATCTTATTATTTTAAGATTTTGAATTGCCTCATCGAATTTTAATACTTAGTATTTTTATTACATATTAAGTATTCGTTTAAGAGTGTAAGTTATCTATTAACATTTCCTTATACATTTTTACTATAAGTTTACCAGACTTTTTGGTATCAAGTCATATGGAAGTCTATTTAAAGCGCGTGGCAATGCGTACGTCCAGACTCTTTCGCCATATTCATTATTAGTAGATGGAGTTACGAATGGTGAGGGGTATGTTAGCTTACGCAATTTCTTTGGTCTATGTTTGACAGTTAATTCAGGGGTTTTCCCACTATATTGGGTCACAACGGCTAGGTCAGCCTTGTCATGAACTGGCAATACCCAATACCCAATAATACCAATACCCAATAACTTGGCTGTGAGGAGTTAATGTGATATCGGTATGCTATGGGTACAGTTACCGAGGAGGTACCCACGTACAGTTTCTAAACTGCATCTTCTTCCTCTCTGTCGTTTCGCTCTTAGCAGAGCGGTTGTGGTCACGCCGAGGCATCCACGTCGTGGTAGAGGCGGACACAGCTTTCCGCACTATCTCCCACCATCTTTCTTGTGTTGGCGGACTGTCTCGCGCAGGCAGATTTGCGGTTTCCTGCTGCAGATTTCACTTGGTCAGTCCAGCGCATAGGTAACCTGCGCCACCTCGACACATGATTGACATCTTAATTCCTAATAGTTGACACTTAATGTTCATCTCTATTTTTAAGTACGGATTTGGACATTGCTAAGTATATAGATCCAGTGTCAAGCACTGCGACGTTTACCTGATATCGAGACTTTACTTTTTATACCGATTATTAATAATATATGCAGCGCATTCCAGTAAAAACAGGTGACATGACGTTATTTTGCAATAGAAAACCGCTTCAATACACCTTGCCTGGAATGAAACATTACCATTACTAATATTAACCACCACTTTGTCATTATTACCATCCCTCATCCCGTCGCTTCAATAATTAAATATGGAATTATGCTCAATATTCTGAGTCTGGGCAGCTGCTCAGTAATTGAGCACGTTGCCGAAGAGCGCGGCAAACATACACCAATCAACACAGTCTTGACAGCTTGAAGAACTTTAAGAACTAGGATTATGCTGGCCTTTGTCTTCCTTGTCGTATCCTCGTGGCTGAGGGACGAGATGGCTGTGGGCGCGCTTCACTAGCACTCTCCAAGTTGCTTGAAGTGTGGCTCTAGCCACAGATGTTACCGTGTCTGCCCAACGCATACGCATCCGTCCTTTGCTGCTCTTCCCTGTGATGCGTACAGTGATTATCAGCTTGTCCAGACTCTGTGATCCAGACCTGACCAGATGGCCAAAGAAGCTGAGGACACGTTGGGTACAGATGGGTGAGAGCTTCTCCACCATCTGTACCGGTTTGATGCCGAGCTCGTCGAGAATAGTCATTTATGCTGACCAGCGTGCTACAAAGTTCATCAAGCTTATGCGCGTATGTCAGGTGAAGTATGTAATAGTAGCCTTGGCAAGCTAACAACGCTGATACACGTAACAGTAAGATTCAGATATATTATCGTACTCCCAATAATAATAACACATAGTTGTGTCTGGATTATCGAGGCTTGACGTTTATGTGTCACAATTTGTAGGTGCTATTTTCTCTGCGATTTTACATACTCTACAGCATAATAGTAAATATACAGGCCATACAATATTGGTGGAACTTAAACCACAACCATCTCACCCACTTATCAGCCGCCAAACAGCAGGGTTTGCAGCTAAGGGCCAAGATGACCGGTAAAATGACCAGCTAAGAGGCATTTCGTTTACAGTCCTCAGTTTAGTAAGGCATTTGCTAGCTTAAGATTGGACGTCTATAATCGTCAGAATCCAGTAGTTTTTATTTTTCTACAAACAGCATCTATATAAGTTGACATAATAATATCTAATATATGAAAATTACTTTTGAGACTGCCTTTTTTATAAAATTATGTCGACGTGAAATACATGTCCACGTCAATGTATTCGTTGATTGGTCTATCAGTGTAATTGTGGTTATATTTATAGGTAGTTAGGGACGGGCTGCAAGCCGTGACGGGCATCTTAGCGACACAATGTCGGGTACACAGATCTGATAAGAAATGTAAACATTACGTAATACTTTAATCCTCTGGGACCGTTGTTAAGAATCATTCCCAAACCCTATATGGGTCATACGCATACGGCGCCTAAAGTTAATATAAGAGGAGCTGCCGTTATTGCGGATAAGAGTCCAACCAAAAATTTGGCATTACAATAGCCCTTAAGCATTGGGAAATATTGCATTCTTTGAAGAGCCGTTCTGACCGTTCTGAACAATAAAGACTGATCTGTTCAGAACGGAGATTCAAAAAACAGGATGCTTTCAATGCACGCCCTTACCTTTGACAATATCCACAGGAAATACGTAAACCTAAATCTCAATAATAATACTTCACCTAATGACCTACACACGTATGAAGGTGAAACAAATCGATTACAAATAATGCGCGTTTGTTTATTAAACTCCGTTATCTTGAAGTCCAATGGCGTGTAATCGATGTATTTACGTGCATCGTCTACAAATCGATTATTCGTATCGACTAATAAAAGGATTACTGATTCAAGTGTGAACGCCTATAATAAAATTTCCAATTGGTTTTTGAAGAAAACTGCATTGACTTTCAAGCAACGACCGAAACTACAATAAATGTTATTCTCTCTCCTCAATATATTTTGATCGGTGTTCCATTAGAATATGAAAGCCATGAATTCATAAAGTACTGGATCTAAGATAATGTAATATTTTCTAACGTAGAGGGTCTAATTTATTTTTGTCTTCAGTTAAAAATACACATACATAAAGTGTCATTCTCTTCTTCAAATTAAAACGTTGACTTTGACACCTTGTCTCCCGTCAATACCAACATATTTTGGGACTCAGTTTGACAGTCTGTCATTTAAAAACTGTTTATGGAATATATTTTTTAGTAAATTTTACTATTAGCTTCTCCCGAGACTTTCTATCCACATTTTCATCTCCTTGGGGGATCCATTTTTAGCCAAAGCTCCATGCAATTTAATTATAGAATCAACTCTAGAAAGTCTAAATCATAAACCGCACCCAACACAACTAGCCTGTTCCCTTATCACAAAATATATTTGCATTCGGTCGTTATTAAAGCTGTTACCATAAAGTTGCGTTAGCAAACTTCTATAAATTGAGTTAAATGTCAATAAATACCCTGAATTGATCCTGAGTTCCGTAATAATCAAGGATTTATGTAAGTTTGAATGTCGACGTGAAATGTTTACGCCATTTTAATTATTAAGTAACTAGTAAATTACAATTATTGTGTGTAAAAGGGATTTGGGTCGCTTTGGTTCTCACTTCTCTGGTATTCATATTTGGGCAATATTGCAGATACTTACTATATATATTTTGTGTTCTAGAGCTACGTAAATATTAAACATGACTATGTCGCATTGTAGTGTTGAAATATAAATTATGTTGAATGCGCTAGGCTTATTTACATACTAGAACGAAACCATACTTCTTAAGACTTTACTAATTATATAGACTGATTAGGACTTTACCACTTTATATAGTCTCATTATCATTAAGACTACCTCAAATTATATAGACTCTTGGATCCCACAGTCAAACTGTGCAAACAGTTTTGTGGGACGTTGTATTTAGTTTTAAGTCATTGTACAGTGCTTTACTGAAATAATAAATAAATAAATAATTGTGTTCAGGGTAGAGACACCTACTATAAATACGCAGTATACCTATTGAATAATTATTTCGTGAATGTGCTATGATGTATTGTGTCCTTTTTTTGCTGATGATGCACACCTGTTTAGAATACATCAGATAAGCACTAAGCACGTGCGTATAAATCCACAAAAAAAATGTATTTCAGCATTACCTGTCCCATTAATCATAAATGAAATATAATAGAAGACATCTCTCTATAAACGGAAAACAATGCCCCTAAAAACCCCCCCAATAAAACGGAGTTTACAAAAACTCTCCACAGATGGCGCGCCGTGATTCCCGCTTCCTGCACCTGGCTCCGCACGTGCGCAAGCACGTTTTTGCTCAAATTCACTCCATTCCAAACGACATATATTCATAACAAACATGTATGACTTACGCCCTTTTATTACGGAGAACATAACCCTTTACTTCTTGTAAAAAGACTTATGTCTTAAAATAATCGACGCGACTGAGCTATTCTGTCACCTGAGATAATAAGGCTTATTTTAGTAAAAACTGGAGACTTTGCAGTATCTGTATCCGGTTTGGTTTTATTTTAGTAAAGCACATGGTTCCTGCGTTTATAATAATGATATGGACGGCCACAGGTGATCAGCAGCTGGCTTTTGTTTTGCGCCTGTCAATTTGTTGTGCTGGAACTAGATGGTGGCAGAATGGGGTTACTGATACAGCTGCTGAATAATCTAGACAATAGGTACAGTATTTATTTTACGTCACACCTGGCCATAATGCGAGTTTTACTGCACGCTGCGCGCACGGTAAAACTCCAGGCTCTCTGGCCAGGTGAAGACGTAAAATTGTGTACTCACCACGGGCGGTAATTCGTAAAGTCCCAGATCGCACATTTATGACCCTCACCTTCGGTTCGAGCCACAAACATCTGCGATCTGGGCCTTTCACGAATTCACCGCCCTTGGTACGTAATGTACTATTAAAAGCCGTCTAATAATCAACCTTAATGTGAATGTAAAGAAATAACAAAATTGATGTATGTCAAAAACAAAACAAGACTTATTCTTAGCGCCATCCCTCTAGCGTTATTTCCGGTTGTGCCCTAAAGGAGCATGGGGTCCGCCTTGGCACCTAATTCCAAGATTTGGCATAGGCTCTACCCAGAGAAAACAACACCTCATTGGGATTTCGGTTTCCTCACGAATCTCACGATGTTATCCTTCACCGAAAAGCCACTGTTAAGTATGAAATGATAAGCTACAGTGGCTAATACGTATTTTTAGACGCAGTAAAAATCAAGCCCTATTTGGCATTTATGCATGCTTGTACACATATGCGAGCACACTGCTATCAGCATAGGCGGATTAATTTGAATCTTGAGTTACAAATGAAGGCATCATGTTGGTTTCTCTTCCATCCAAAGCATCCGCAGCTCAACAACATCCAACTTGCCCGTTCCACTCAAACCGCATCTAATTCAGTTGTTCCACTTGACGACCTCATAACTGAAGGCATCTGCATCTATTTTGGATTGATGACCCAGCAACTGTAACAACAGCGAGGTATGTTTGTTTGTTTGGCAGTAAAGAGTTAGAGAAATAGTTTACTACGTACATGAAAAGAGCTTATGTGATGAGTGTTGAATTGATGTCTTTTTCACAGAAGTGTCTCCCAAAGTACCGATCTAGGATTTCTTCAAGTGTCCAAAGGGCGTATTTGTTACATAAATACATATAATCATGCCCATTTGCCAGGGGTAGACAGAGATCACGGATTTCCACTTGCTACGGTCTTGACAAACCTTCTTTGGTTCATTTACTTTCATGACATTCTTCATACACCGTCAGTTTAGGGTACTCTTGACCTAGCCTTTCTTTCTTTGTATTTGTAAGCTAAGAATTTGTCGCATTAGATGGTAGGCTCAGCTTAGGTAAACACCCAGATACCATGAACAGGTACGTGTTTAAGATAAATGTCAGAATGCCAATGAACAAATAGGAAGAGGCATCAGATGGAGACTCCATTGATAAACTCTCCTAAAGCCCGTATTCTGGTTATCACACGTTGCGACACTCACGACTATCTGTTTGCCTTACTGTAACATCGAGTAATGCCTTGTAATGGCTACTCCCCAATATTTGTCCGTGTTGACACAAGACTTCCGAGTCAAATAAACCCAGGGTCAACAGTCCCTGATTGGGCAAATAAGTTTCATCCGTGTAGATTCATTGGAATTCCAACTGTGAGTTCTTCATAATAAAGGGTACTTTTAAGTTCAGACGGTAGTTTTACGGATTCGTCTTCTGTTTTAAAAGATGGCTTCTGATTGGTTGGGCTACTGTCGCGTGCCCATGGTGTTTGTCGTTACGTGTGCTTGGTAATTTTGTGTTGACGCTCTGTTTGGTCTGTAATTTTGGTAAGAGAGACGCTTTCCTACCAAAAAACTGTAGCTTTTTGGTAGTTATAGTAAAATAGTTGGGGCTGATATTTGTATAATCCGAGAGTAGAATCCGTAGTTTTTGTTACATTTGGGTGGATTTTGTGAAGTCACTACTTTTTGGTAGTACCTACTGATTTTGTTGGTATGCTCTGATTTTCCTTTCTTAAATTGGAGTACGGTCTTAATGTTTCTATGGGAGTGCGATAATTGATGCTGCGCCTCTCAGCAGTTTAATATTTGCTATGGGATTTTGTTCAGGCGTATCAATAATGCCTTAAGGCGATTAACAAGTATACGCGGACAAAGTTGCGGGCAAGAGTTAGTGCTACTATAACTATTTCATATCTGTTGTAAGTGTAGATATCGTTGGTAATTTATCCATGTAGCTTTCTTCTTCGCTTCGTGGGGTCCCAGTGCGCATAAGTTATTTGCGGAAATCGCGAAACGTCTGGTACATCTAACTGGTGACCGAAGAGCTGGCGGCTTTCTCGCGCAACGCATCGGTATTGCAATTCAGCGAGGAAATGCCGCCATGCGAGCATGCCCGTTTCAATGCCTCGTGGGCCTATTTCTTTAAAATTTAACTTAGTTTCTGCTATTATTTACATGAAGTCAGACACAGGACGTCGACTAAATTGGGTGAATGAGGTGTGACGCGCGCAGGAAATTAGGAAATGGGAAGCACGAGCTATAACATCCCTCAGAAAGGCGTATCTCCACCAAACCTCTATGGCAAATACGTCCTTGTGAAGCACACTAGTTGTCGCCTCTTATTATAGGCCAAGAGCCGTAATTTGGATTTCCGGCGCATTCCGATTAAAAGCGTTATGATGATTTGTAACGCTTTTTCAAACAAAACGACGGGTTTTATCACTTTTATCTTCAAATAGATATTTTGGGCAGGTAAAGTCGGAAGTTTAATCTTACGTCATTATTTTTATAAATGATCGTTGTGACTGTTTTGGACCGATTAGTTTCAGTAAGATCAAAAAGGTGTACGTCGATAGAAGTCTATAGGTCACATATGGCCTTTTAACTGAGGCAGAGTTAGTGTTTATGTAAAGTGGTTAAATGAGTGAATTTAAAGAGGAAGCAATTTAGTCGTTTTTTCTCTATTTTAATGCCCAAGGATGCGAAATACTGTACAATGTTGGTGTGGGAACGTTAAATGAGAATAGTTACTTAAAAATTATTAACTGGAAAAAGCTTTTAAATGCCCCATTCTTGTGGATTTTGCATTCCCTGTTCGTGCTGTAACCGTTATGAATCACGGCTTCCTACACAAGCGCTTGTCGTTTTTTTCATTTTTTTTAAGAATCATAACTATTTAAAGAAAACTTTGAATTCGGCAGTGTTTCGCTATCATCATCATAAATTAAGTCCAAAAAGAAAGCAATCGCTATGAAATGGAAACAAACGAGGCTGCTTAAAAATATATGAACAGGCTTGATTCGTGTTCAGGGTGTTTAAGTGTACCTACTTTGTTAATCGTTCATATATTTCATGGCAGATCTACCATTTTTTTTATAACAAATTATACCTCATCTAAAATTCTCCAATTAGTAATGGAGTCAAATTAATCTTGACACGTAACTGCTACTTTTAACAGTAAATTAAAATTACACGGTAATTAAATGCCTTAATCGACATTTAACCTAACCCTATCACCAGGAACACATTAGGCAAAAAACAACCTAAACTCATTTAAAATAAAGTCTAAACGGGCTGCAAAGTTTAATTGTTGTGGCATTGATAGAAATTACTTGGTCAAAGGGAAAAGGGCCTTAAGGCAAAGGAAATAAGGATGATTGAAGATGCAAAGTTAAACCGGTTAGTAGGGCGCCGGCGCCTGCGCAGCGATGGTGGTCGATTTGACGCGCCCTCTGGTGACCCGCAGATTATCCTTCCTTCCTTGAGTAACAATGAAAGTTCGCCCACATAACATTTTTAAGTTTTATAGGCTTGTAATTTATACCTCTTCAGGTCAAAAACTTTCCTATAGATTTACACAATCTTTTTCTTTATTGTTGTATCCTGATAGAGATCCACTCTTCAGCTTTGATCTGAAGTGAATGTGATAAGTTTAATTTATTTTCCATTCAAAATTAAAATTTTCGCTCTGTAAGCATAAAGTCAGATTTTAGAGATTAACTTAATACTGTGTCGTCAATCTCCCGTGTGGTGTCGTGTTAGAATTTCACCACCCCCTTTCTTCCCGCGGGTGTCGTAAAAGTCGACTAAGGGACCAGGGTTGAAGTGTGTTGTGGGCGATAGTCTAGCAACCTATCACTGCAATATCACATTTTGTCGATCTTTTATACTCACATTTATGATAAAAGTGGCGCTGGAAATACGTTTCATGTGCTCTGCCTACCCCTTTTGGGATTAAAGGCGTGAATGTATGTATGTATGAATGTATGTGTCGTCAATAATATTCGCAGTATTATTTATATAACACATAATTATGACCAGTAGGTAACTTTCTTTCTTCCATATATCTCCCTGTAAACCAAGTTTCTGGATACATACATAAAACTCAAGCCCAGTTTTAAACAAAGTTACTCTGTTAATAACAGTCTCCAATGAGCTCCGTAATCTGCTCCAAACAGGAAGAAAGGAATAATCACCAGTGCAAAAACTCATGTTGTCTTCCGTACTATACTCGCTTACCAGACATCGTATCTCACTAAAAAAGCCTCTGCGCTTATGTCTTTTTGAGCTTAAAAACCAAGATCGTATTAACTGGAAGAAAGTAAAGCTTTCGTGAACTTGACTCGGAGGAAACGCAAAAACTTGTCCCGGACATCAAGTTATCTTAGACTTGAATTCCTTGACCATTAAACTATAACCCGACCAAGCGAGATACACAACTTGCTGGTAGGAAAGTTATACATTACGCTGTCTAGTTGGCTTGGTCGGATAGCTGGCCGCAATGTATTTTGGTGTGCGTTAGAAAAGGTGGAGAAAAATAACATCATTACAGAACCGCACCGCTCTGCTCGAAATTAAACGACATAACTGCCTATAGGTTTTGTATGTCGTTGTTGCGTTTTAAAGTGAGAATGTGGTTGGCTTGGTCGCGGTGATTTGTCGGTGACATTTTCGCATCATTAATGCAGCTTCAGAGCCGTATTATGTCGCTGATAGAATCAGTAATTTATGCTGATTTTGCGTGATACAATGATAGTTGGTCATGGTGAAGTACTTTATAAAACAACTTGTTTAATGCTCGAGTGTCGCCGTTTTAAGAGGGGGACATTGTTTTGAAACGATACAGGAAACACTTAATTTACGTAAAAGGGATGAAAGAGTTTAGTGAGGGGAGGCCTTTGGCCGGACCAGATAGGGTTAGGTTAGGGTTATACAAGGTTAATAATAAGGTTTATTACGTCGGAGTTCCAAACACAATAAAATAAAATTGTCACGTTGGTGGCAAACAAGCGAATAGCTAGGGCCTCATGCGCGTTGCTGGCTCTCAAATAAGTCGGTGAGTTTGCCAAATCCTTTATGTACATAATTTACGTCAAAGAAAATAATGCTCTAGTAATTACACATACTTAAGGTATTATGTCTCTTAATTCAAACAGTGCACATAATGGAAATAAAGTAAATATCTTAATATAACAAGACATAACGAACAACATACATTTTATGTGACGACCTCTGTAGTCTAAATGGTAGTGAAGCCTGAATGGTACGAAACTGGAGGTCCCGGGTTCGAATCCCGGCAAGGGCAATTATTTGTGTGATGAGCATGAATATTTGTTCCTGGGTCATGGATGTTTTCTATGTATTTATTTATCTATATAAGTATGTATATCGTCGTCTAGTACGGGGGTCGATAAGTGTAAGATTATTTCAAAATATTTACATTAATTTATTCTTTTTATTTGTGTATAGTATGGCAAACTACCACTTTGGAATGCATATTATTCATACTTTTTATAAATATTTTTTTATGAACTCAGCAACTTAGTAAGGTAGCTTTTGCCTTTCACATTTTTGCCAACCCACAAATACTATGACTTCCTTTAATCGATTTCACACAATGTAAGCAATAAACTATCAACGCATAAAATAAATTTACAACATTTAAAACCCCCCTTTTAAGAATCAACCTAATAAAAACCCAAATATTTCATTGAAACTTCCTTTCGTTCAATGAGCGTATCGATATAATCGAGTCACATCCTGTAATTCATCAATCGATACATAAAAAGCACCCCAACACTAGGTTATTTTAAAAAGTAATAACTGCCCCTCAAATTAATACAAAATAAGTCGTTTTAACTATCTATATAAAGCGGAATATGCATCGACGAAAAACAAATGCACATACGCCTTTTTCAAGAAACTTAGAATAGGAATCGATCGATTTGATTTCGACTTGGCCAATTTGCAACAAAATAATTTGTTCAAATAGCGACTTAATTGCTCGAGCTGGAAAATTCATATTGTAATGACAGTTCTTATAAGTTGTGTACCTGTCAATGTGTGATTGTTGCGCAAACGCTTCCTGCGTATTGTATCGGGTGTCCATCGGTTCCGTCACAATACTGCTGTGTACTACAAAAGGTCCTATCTATATACGAGTTGCACAGTGACATACGGCATTTTGAAGATAATGTGCGTTACAGAACGCATTATTTATCGCAAAATCAGGAAGTGTAAATCGGTGTTTATTGCATTTCACTTTCATAAAAAAATACGAGTGGCCAGCTAAGTAGAAAGGCCCTTTGCCCGGCAGGGGGACTCAGATAAGAAAAGATCATGGAGGTAATTATAGTACAATAGGTATATTTAATAAAATATTCCACCAGTTTAGGACCTCTAATATTTTACCACCATTTCATTTCTAAAAGTTGAATCTTTCTTTTGGACCTAAAGAATAATATTTATTTTCCTACTACGATCTATGTGAATTTTGAGATCACTATTTTTTTCAGTGCGTCATCTCCGAGGCCGATGCACAAGACAAAAGTAATTAACTTTCGGGCCGTTTGCTTATTTACCTGCTCTATAAAAACATTACATTCCTTACGAAACCTGTGATTACCGCAGTTAACTTTGTCTCATCCTTTCAATAAAACACCATCTGTCCAACCATCCCTCGCACCCTCCCGAAGGCCTTCCTGTGACAGGTGGTAGTATCACCTTACCCAACAATCCAAAAAGACGTACATCTATATCACAACCTAATCACCTAAGCCCTTTCGTAATACGGCTCTTTAAACAGACGTATACATAAAAAAAACATTGGTTCTTAAATGGTTTGGAATAAGATACGGTTTTGTGTAGAAACAGTGGTTGTTACGTCGTTCGGAAATGAGTGTGGAAGGGCATATCCGGCCTCGAAGGGCCACGGGTAGTCAGTCGCGTCTCAGTCGCCTGCGTATGCGCACCATGCTAGAGTTTAAAGAGTATAAGCCGGTGCCGGCTCCGCGCTTGCGTCTTGCGTTTCATCCGCATAATATTCATGTGAGTTAGGTTTTGGTTTTCTTTGGTGTATGTGCTTGTGTTGGGATTTCGGTGGTGTACAAACATGAATTATTTATTTAGTTTGGTTTGATTTTTATTTTGGTAGAGTTAAGTCCACGATTAAACAGTGACAAAGTTTCAAGTATTTATAATGGAAATTTTCCACTAGAATTAAAATCTAGTCAACTGTAGATTAAAACCGTCTTAAAAAGAACATTTCAAGAGTTCCTAAGATGAAATTGATAACTTAAATAGGCACCAAATAGAACCTGTATTTTATACGGTGCGCTGTTTATTTACAACATTTTTTAATAATCTGTACATCAAATGGACACGTTTAATAAAAAATAAAAAATAGTAGCTGACGCAGGGAAGATGGTCCTTCACCCGCTGGACAATAAAGTACATACTTGTTAAATTATCATCTTCCCTACGGCTTTAATTATCGACTCCCACAAGACAAATTTCTTCACATTCTGTTCAGTAGTTTAGCGGTGAAAAGGCAACGATATTACGCATTTATAATATTAAGTCTAGATTAGCATTTATTATATCATGCAATTTCAGACCACTTAGCGAATCTAAAGGCATTGTGCCAATTCTTAGAACCGTGAGAAACTAAGATTCAGACGCCGAGTCTGCACCGGGCGCTAAACCTGAATTTCCACAATCCTGACATTCTACCGCGTTGAGCAATCACCGACAGGGCTCCTATATGGTCTGCCAGACACTGGCAGAAGTCTCACTGGCAGAAGTCTCACTGTTGCACCTATACCTTTGTTTATCCCCCACCGAAGCCGAATACTTACTACTGATTTTACTTGTAGGCATGTTGGTATTGCTATACCTATTATAATTAAGTATCAGAGAAATGTTACCACTTAAACCCCAATCAGACTTACTGCATTTGGATCCTAATTTAAGTCTTCTGCAAATATCTCTAAAAGAACAACAATTTTATTCAAAAGTTATCCATTTGGTTCTGGATAATGAATGATCATTCAGACAATAAAATTATAGACTTAACACATCCCTTGTTCTTTAACGATTAATGTCTTAAGCCCAAATAATCGCTGAATAACTCATACTCTCAAGACATTCAATCTGTATACGATTCGAGTTTACAACCTGTCTTAACAATACTCTCCATTGTCCGCAGACCACAATAAAAGTGTACGCCCGCCGCCTCCGCCCCGACATCGAATACAAAACCCTCTCCGTGACCTGGGGCACTCGCGCGCAAGAAGTGGTAGCCACACTCCTTGGGAAGTTCAGGATGAGGCACCGGGACCCTCGGCTGTTCTACCTGAGCATGGAGGTGCGGGTGCGTGCTGCTGGACTCCGGACGACGCTGGTGCTGGACGACGATGCGAGGCCAGCCGCGCTGCAGGCGTGCCATCCGAAAGGATACTCTAAGTAAGTGAATTTGTGTATAAAGTTTGTCTAGAATTGCATGCTACTCGTAGTTGCTAGACTCTTCTCTCACTCGAATTCTCGGCTCTATCTGAGGGTGAAGCTCCGTGCTTTCCATTCGAGAGCATATTCTAAGTAGGTAAGTCAGTGCGAGTATTCTCGTAATGTGTGTGTGCGTAGTGTGTGTTTGTTAATGTAGAGTAGGTTTTGCATAGTATGTATCTTCTCCAATGCATAATTTGACGTTTCACAAAACCAATTAGAAATCTCGTACTTAATTTATTTATTTAATCTTTATTGCACAAAATTTTTTTGTATAATCAATTTACTTACTTGATTGAATACTTAATTGAATTTCCGTAATTTGCTGGGTTTTTTAATCATAGTAGAGTACTTTCCACTCGGCTTGGATTTGATTAGTTACATTTTTAATTAATGATTAATATTAATTATTGATAATGTTCCGTTTATTTAACAACTTTAAGACATGAAATATTAAACTTCGATTCTGCCGCACCTCAAAAATAGAAGTAGAAGTAGAATCTCGGTAAAAATATTGGATAGAAAAGAGCGCTATAGTGTTATTAATGTTATTATAGTCAGTGCCTTCCGCAGTATAAGATATGTCGTAGTTGGCCACCACCTCTGTTTATAGTTTTGTAAACAGGGTATCAATTCTATTCTGTAGTTTTATTTACTGTTCCACATTTCCATTCAAAACTCCTCGCGGCTGGTCTAAATGTATAGTGTCATTAATGATTTTACGTGTTTACATTCAATGGGAATGTTTTTGGTTTACAATACAACTGCATTATTTATGAATGAATCTGCTACCAATGACGTGGATTCGATTCGAGGATTGAGTTTAGCAATGTTCAAATTGAGTTTTGCCATTGTCCAGTCTGTAGATATTGAATGTTCTTAAACATGAAATGGTTGAGATAATATTGTAATATTATATATTTTTATATATATACTTTATTTTGATCTTGGGTTGCATACGGCCACCGTTGACTTATGCTTTTCAGCAAAAGGTACACCGTCAATCAATTAACATCCAATCGTTCGTTAATTACATATAACGCAGCGATGACAGGTGGCAGATCTGTTAGTTTTGCGGATCAACATCCATATTTGTATTAGACAAATATGGACGCTGTAAGCCTCGATCGCAGCGGGGCGGACTCACGAGCCGTACCCCAAGATTTTGCATATGATACGTCAGAAAATGTGTTATTTTCTCCAGAAAAAGCGGGTGAAAGTTAATGAATCCCACTTTAGCCATTCCAAACACTGCCATATAAATAACCCCGACTTTTCTCCGGACCACCGGCTAGCCGCTTAAAAAAGACTTTTGTCTTCCGCTGTCTATTCCCGTACACTAAAAAATAAAAGTCAATCTTCTCTTCAAACTGTAGCTTACTCCGTTGATATAGAGAATGCTTTAGCTTGGATTGTGCAAAGAAAGTTTTTCAGACCATATGGACAGCGTTGTGTTGACACTTCTAATTACAGACCATATACATTAGTCACAGTTATTACTACAGCTCTTATTGCAAAGCGAGCAGGGGTTATAATTGCTTGACTTACCGGTATAATAACTTGGACGGTATAACTTTTGTAAACATAATACTTCTGTTATTGCCCTGTGTCGATAAAAAGGGTTTTTGTTCCTGTAATAGATTTGGAAGGGTTTCTTACACTGTGGATTAAAAAGTACTTCGGTTTAATAGGATTGTTAAAATAGGCCACCCTATTATTTAAGGGTGCTGTTAAAGTCAACAAAAAACTCATTAGATCATTGTGAGCTGGCTGTCTTATTTTAATTGTACGTCGCTATTTTTAAGAAGGGTTTGTGTTTAATAACTAGTACACTAAATGTCATTTAGACATAGGTGTAGTCATTTATATAACCAGCTACTTTATGTTTTGTCCATTGGAGATGTAGGAGTGGGGCATACGAATTAAGCGATCTATATTCGAATTTATATAGTTATTGGACTCGGGGGCTTCCATCAATTTAGTGGCTACCATCCAAACAGTATTAAGGGTTTCTTCTGTTTTTTCCAGGTTCTCCCTAGAAATGCGTCCCGGCGGCCTGGTGAAGATATACGACTCAGCCCTGATGTCCTCCTCCCAGTACAAGTGCCTGCTGACCAGTGAGAGGACAACGGCTGATGAGCTGCTGGCGATTCTGCTACAATGCTATAATTCTGCTGAGGGCGTTGAGCGGTTCTCTCTGTATGAGGTAGGTTTATTATATGTACGAGTATGTACCTACATAAGTTGTCGCCAGTATTCCCAAGACATGTAGAGCGCATAAAAATCGATTTCAGTGTTATAACATTAAGTTTAATGATGAAGAAATGTGAAATTACAGTGGCAGGTAGCTTCCCCGTTGCACACAACACGCTTACAGTCTATCCGGTAGTCTCCCCTTATAACACCCAGAGGTGGAAAGGAGGAGGTGAGGGGAAAATACAGTCTGACAACACACGGGATTAATTGTGTACTTATTAAAGCAAGCTTTTGAAATAAGAGTGTTAAGGTTAAGAGCCCCATAGGGAAGAGATTGTATTAGAAATCTTTAAGGTGATTATTTTAACCATTGCACATAGAAACAAATTAATGATCAAACTGAGAATGGAAAACACCACCTCCTTTAATATTTACTGAGCTTGTGCGCTATTCAGTAAAATTTATTGAAGCTGACGCCTATAAATTCGATCGCAGTACACGCGGATTAGGAAACACGTTGCTATTTAAAATTTGTAGGCGTCTCATTTAAGCCAAACAAGACCTATGGATTTCCCCTAATTTCTCATATTTTTTTCGCTTTTCAGGTTTGTCCCTCACAAGAGTATGAGCGCAAACTCCACCCCGACGACCTGCCACTCCTGGTCCAACGAGCGTGGCCGTCCGACAGCGACTGCCACTTCCGTGTGCGCCGCAACCCGCGCGCGCCCCCCCTCCCTCCGCGCACCATCCCCCCACCCGTCGAGGAACCAGAGGACGAGCCTTCCCGCTCCCTCTCCGCTCTCTCCCTCGAGTCAGACAGTGACAACAGGAGATACAGCCCCGTCTACAAGTTCCCCAGCATCAGCTATTGCAAAGAAACAAAAAACGACTATCTCTACATTTGACATGTTTAAATGGTCAATGGACAGTGAGACTTCTGCAGTGTACATAAGACTTGATTTCGTGTGAAGTGTAAATAGCTTTTACCTCAGGACGATGTTTCTAGGAGTGAAACCAAAGATGGCTTTGATTAATGACACAGGATACTAAACTGTATTGACAATGACAATGCAATAGGGACTATTGTAAACTTCCGTTTAATAGACGGGGTGGAATACGATGTAACTTTCCATCTTCACTTATGTATTTGAGTTTGCTAAGGATAATTATTGATGTAAAGTAACAATTATTTTCTAGTCTTCTAGTATTTCACCTCGACCTAAAGCGTATCTTTCGTTACCTAAATTTGGACAATAATGGAATTGGTAGTATCGATGTAAATTAAACTTGTAAATAACTAATATAATTGTTAGCTAGTAAACACCAAAGAGGCAAGCGAAAATATATGAAATTAGAGTTATTTTCCTGTTATGTATTGTAATGTTTAATTTATTTATGAGAGGAGGATAGCCGCATGTCGACGAATTTACTTCAACGCCTGTAATAAAACGCAAGGTTTTCATAAAATGTGGACTTTATTTCACCCCAAAACCTCCCCGAGTACAATTCGTATCAAAGAAAACGGCCACGGTTCGATATAAAGTATTTTATTTACAAATGATCGCAACAATGAAGTACAGACGATGCAATATAATTACAGAGTATGTATGTTCAAAAAATGGGAAATGGATAATATCTAATCGGTACTAAAATTATTTTTATGTAAAATTTATACATTCCGCGCGAGCTCCTCTTCGAGTGCGACAGTGTTACTAGCCTAATACTCTCTCTGGCGCCGCCCGCGCGGTCTGTGGCGGCCGCGCAAGCGTGACACTAAAGCTCAGCGGACCGGGGCCGCGCCGCCCGCGCGCGGACCGACGCGAGGTGAACGAGCTTGGTACTGTACTCGTGCAGTCCCGCGCGGCGGCCGGCCCCGCTGCAAAACAACCGTCTCAAGCACCACTCACTAGCGGCGGGGGCTGCCCGCCCGCGCGCGCTACACGGCGTTGAGCGCGCGCCGCGACGGCCCGTACTCCTCCGACGGCTCGCGCTCGCGCCGCCCGCGCTCCTCGCGCGCGTACTCCCGCCCGTACTCGCGCCCGTACTCCCGCGCGTACGCGTCGCGCGTGTAGTCGTGCCCGTACTCGCGCCCGTAGCCGTCCCCGGAGTAGCCCTCGGCGTAGTCGCGGCCCTCGCCGCGGCCGTAGCGCGAGTACCGCTCGCGCGGGTCGCGAGCTTCGCGTGGATCCCGCAGGTCTCGCGAGTCCCGCATGTCCCGTGGGTCCCGCAAGTCCCGCGGGTCCCGAGGGTCCCTCAGTTCGCGCGGGTCACGCGGGTCCCGCTGGTAGTACTCCTCCTCGAGCCGCTCCGGTCGCGGCTGTCGTGATCTTCCACCTGGAAAAAGTGCGGAGCGAGATTAATGCGTGTCGAGATGCTTTTGATGCGAGGAGCCCGCCAATCGAGACGTTTTCTCATTGATAGGTAGTCACTTCACAGTCGCACATCTTAAAAATTGTTAGTTCCTCGTTCAACGTACGCGCTTTATGGTTTCTAGTAGAATATTACAAACCGACCGTCAACTTGGATAGCGTTCTTAGCCGACGTACATCACCCGTCTCCCACGAGCACTAATGTGGAATATTCGGACGAATGCTTCACGACGGCTACAATCTATTAGTACAAAAGGAATAGGGCATTTTCTGAGATGATATATTTAAACATAGGATAAGAAAACGTCTCAGCACACAATGATCAATCCAGCACACTGCAAACATCACACGGGCGCCGGGAACACGCTTGGGGCACGCGCACTTACGGCCCTACGACACAAGACTGAGGGAGATCTGGACGATGGCTTCTCCGGACGTGCGGACTTTCCCCGGACACGGCAGCACGTACTCCGCACAGGGCGGGGGTGTCGGCGTCGCTGTGGAAAAGCACGCGGTCAAGCGAGAGCGAGGCCCTAACATGACTGGAGTAGCAAAGCCATGACTACACGCTGTTAGAGGTGTGTTGGTCGGTCCGAGGGTATCTCTCGGTAATGGATCGTCGCGACAAGCTTTAGAGATCCGATGCCGCTCCAATGAGTGTTTTCAAAAACATAAGCGCTTTGGTGTCTGGATCTCACGTTTCACCACCAAGCTGCCACCTGGATCCATAATAATCCCTATCTTCGGCTCAATTGTAAGAGCAATAGAGATGGAGCAAGAGTAACATCAGTATCCGAATTGTTTGGTATCAGCTATGGACATGACGCCTTGCTGCCATCTGTCTAGCTAGCATGATCACGTTTGCGTTGAATGTAAGGCATTGTTCTTTCCGATGCACTTACATATTTGGTAGAGAAGGACGAATGCTCTACGTCTGACGTAAACGCGATCATGCAACCAGTGATGCAGGATATTTCAGAAAACCTTCATTGAATCGGACAGCGGTATCAATCTTTTTGCCTGAATCCTGAGGTAAAGCTGCAGAGAAAGGTAACCCCACTTGTTTCAGGGCGTTACTTTTCCATGAGGCTGTACAATCCATCTTGAGAAACCTAAGCGAAACAGTTAGTAAGCGCCACCCTCAATCGGCTAGTCAAGCGGGTTATGCCGCTAGAAAGTGTTTGGAACCTGTGGGGCCGGCTGTTTCTGCTATATAATGTATACTGGAATATATGGTCTTCAACTCGATGTTAGTGCGCCTGTCCTGACGCTTGTACTGAAATGAACAGGGTTGTCAGTGGGGGGTATAGTGCTGGGCTGACTGCTGTGGGATTAGCTACAATTGACACAGAGAACAAAGAAATTTACCACGTAATGCATTAGGACATAAATATTAAAGGCAGAAAGACATACTGCCTATAGAGAAACATGAACAGTACTACCAGTTTCTGTATAGCTTGTTGATTCTTCATTTTCATAAACGAAAAGTTGTCGAAGAGCTACAAGAAACTCGTCATTCGAAATTCGGGTATCTCCGTCTCTATCGCACTTATTTGACCTATCGTACGGACAGAGGTGCAGATACACGAACTTCAAATGTCGATTTTCGTGGTAGCACCGCAGGACAGATCAGTCAATAGCTATTGAGAAACTGATAGTATTAGCTAAAAGGTACATAGATACGCACTTTTAAGGTGGTGCAAACTATTGACAAACATACAGTTTAGAATATATAGTTATAATGCATATTCTAACTACAAGGTACCTCGTGCACACCTAACGACAACGTGCTAGTAGTCCATTAGTTTTTAATTCCATCGAGTACCAGAATTGGACTACAGATGAGAGCCATGCGGTGATGTTTTGCCTTAATTGGTTTGCAAATATTGCATTTATTACCTTAATATTTTAAGTGACCTCGAATTGAAGTTCGAGACCAAGTAATAACCACAAACATTTCATTCAAAAACCAATCGGGAGGTCTATTTGACTTGATATGAAATGAATGCAGAGCAGGGATCGGAGCCGGTTTTTTGCAAAAATCTCGAAATAACCCACATATCTCGAACTATTTTATACTTCATATATAGGACTCAGTTATGTTTTGAGGTAACGACTGCGTATTATTAGATTGCCCAATTAGAAATGAAATAATTAACAAAGAACGAAAAAATAAAGTTTTCGTTCCCATAGAAAAAATACCGGTTTCCGATCCCTGATGCATACGACCAATCTCATACCAATATCGTAACTTGTCGAGTCATGGTCGAGTCAGATAAACCTCAGATAATAAACTAGATTAGGAGTTCCCGAAAGAAAATTATTGTCTTGACTAATTTGGCAAAACAACACCGTGCGAACTTCAAATAAACCCGTATTCCATTCCATATTATCTGGCATTCCATTCATAACAGTGGCCCGTAACACAATGGTACAAATTTTTAACGAGGCTAAACTGACAACAGCACGGTTAGCACAAGACGGCGCGCGAGCTCTCTCGACCTTAGAAAACTTAGAAAGAGACGGATAGTGCAAGAGAGCTCGAGAGAGCGAGCGCGCCGACTTGTGCTAACCGTGCTGGTCATTTGACTAGTGTACTTATAGCCCGTTTAGATATGTAAAATTGTAACCGGCAGCTTCTGCTTGGAATATAAGTTACAACTTCTTTTAAAATGGGCCCCCGATTTTTATGACCGAATCTCAAAGAGGAATACCAGATCACACCCAACGTACACGTGCATCTAACGTTAGTTCAAGCAGGTTACCTCGCTCCCTGTCGTAGCTGTACGAGTCTGCCCGGTCGCGTCCTCCGGAGTGCGTGGGGGGATCAACAGAGGGAACACACGGTTACACACATGGGACTATCGATACTCCGAAATTAATTCTTAGAATGTGCCAAAAAAAGATCAAAGCACAAAGAGAAATTGAAACGCGCATACTGCGTAGCGGGAATAGGGAATCTAGGGGATTACCAACGCGTATACCACTTCGCCATCGCCACGGTAATTATGCTGCCGAATTTTGCCGTGTCAGTCTTATGTATCGTCTATATTTACATTTTAAAGGCTTATTGCCTTCAGCATCGTCTACGCAAATGATGGTTGACGCACATTGACTCTTTGACGAAATTTTACTTGTATTTTTTTCTAAATCCGTAAACATTAGCAAGCTTTTGAAAATATCGTCGTAACCATAATATTAGTATAATAATAAATATAATCTCGAAAAAAATGTTCTAGAATAAAATGCGTTCGGAAAAGTGTTGGCCTTTCGGAGAAATGTTCATTCGGAGGAACGATAGGTAACCACACACATGTTAGAGGTTATTAACATGGGAACGACGAGAAATTTAGTTAGTATGTTGGAGTGTGCGTGCCAGTGTAACAGAAGACGAGTCAAGAATATGGGTAGTGTGACGCAAGCATTAAAATTGAAAATAAGCCTGGAAGTTATAGCCTAAGTAGTAGTTCGATTATTGTTCTTGGAACCAGACACCTGTGCATTGACAAAAGTAATATTAATTAATTACAACAAAAGCGATACTTTACTTCAGTTCTCTGGGAGTCTGTTAAAATATATGTAAACTAAGGATATTTTGTAGGTACTCTTAGGCAATACCCGAGAATTATTGAAGCTTACGAACAACAACAACATTAGACCACAATTGATTGTACTTGAGAGCCAGAACGATCCTAATGATTCCTTTCTGGACAACGAAATTCAAAACTGAACATTTATAAACAAAATATTTAAAAAAAAACAAAAAAAAACATCTTGTATAGGCCTGACAAATGCAAATCTTAAGGGGCAATGAAACGAAAATGGGTGGGCTGTGCCCATTGCTCTTACTAAGTACTCTTGATTGATGTAAAAAAACATTATAAATTGACCATGACATAAATTGCTAGCTTTTGAATTTCATTGAGACCTTGCAGTAGTCATTCATATTTTTCCGTGGCCATATTTCCTGTGGACTCACCAGGTTGCGCGTGCGACGACGCGTGCGCGTGCGCGGCGTGCGGCAGCGGCCGCGGGACCTGCGACTGCGGAGACTCCGTCGGGTGCGTTGCGCTCCAGTACGCCTGGAAAGTTATAAATAAAAGATTAGTTGGAAAAGAAGGGGAGGCACTTTGACGCGACGCGTTTTAAGTTGGCAATGAGTGGGTTGTGCTAGATATTAAGTAGGTATACAAAGGGTTAAATAGTTTAGTGTTTTAAATTACTTTTCTTTTTTTCTTGTATTACATATAGTAGGTAGGTATAAAGGGAGTGTAAAGATTGAATTCGCCAACAACCTGCCTTGCAGTATGGCGAAGATTTGTGTATGTACAAAAGCTGTGTCATTATTTGGGTTATAAAAAAAATTACCGGCATCGAAGCTTTCGCGTAAGCGTTAAGTTAAGAAGTTAAATAAATCAGTATTACTATGAAAAAAGGCAGTTATCTTTTTTTTATGAATTTCGAAAAAGTGAGGCGATTTGTATCGCCTCACTTTAAAACTACATAATTAACGAACCCGCTCATAAAATTTCACGAGAATCGGTTGAGAAATGCGACCTGTAGAGGAGAACAGCGGGAAAGCGGGACATCTGGACATACAAACGACTTTCGGCTAAAGCTGAAGCATAGAACTTCGTTCGCTTCGCTCCCTCGTTCGATTAAGGGACAATTTTACATAAGTTTCGATAAAGGATAAAAAAGCGTGGTTTTGATCAAACATGAATGAGGGCTTTATCTGAGTTAAACGTTAAAATGGTGTAACTCGGAGTATACTCGTACTATATTCGTTTGGTCGGATTAATGAAAAGTCAAATAAAAAGTTTTAGTTGACTCATCGCTACTTTTCTTCGCTCTAGCCTCTATGTATATCCTGATGTATATGTGTTAGTATCATCGTGGTTCACTGGTGTCATCATGGTTTACCTCTAAGTATTCCGCGATGTGTTCGCAGACGTAATCCAATCCAACTGGTTCTCATCGAGGCGAACTCTTGCGTACGCTCAGAAAAACCTCTCCGCGACCACGACAGCGCGGGAAAGCTCTTGCTTTGTTTCACCTCTTCCTACATGACCACAAATTTAATGCTCCACAGGCGAACTTGCCTTGGTTCATTCCTTTCCACATAGTTGCCACGTTTTGTGCTCTACAGGTAGCATATGGGTGTGATCAAGGCTCACCTCTAAGTATTCCGCGATGTGTTCACAGGCGTCCTCTAACTGGTTCTCATCGAGGATGACATCGAACATCTCCGGCGGACACTGGGACAGCTTCTCCGCGGCCACCATTTGCACGGAGAGACTCTTGCTCTGCCCCTTGCCGCGGGACTTTATTAGCCGTTGTAACACCTGGAAATTGTTGGATGGTTCATTAACACTGATTTCGAGAGTCGAGACAGAATATGAATCTCCGCCTGGCTTTGTGACTGTGTAACGAAAGACACTATCAGATACTATCATAACAATATCAGACGTGTTTCGTTCATTCATTCATGATATTAAAGGTAAAATTTGGTCTGCCTGAGGTCGCTGAGCTCATTATTTTCCGCGTTTCCTCTTCCTTTCCCTTTTCGCTATCATTATTATCATATTAACACACATCAATATCACAGCTGAGAAACATTTAAAGGCTATGTTACTATCGACCACTTCGTGAACTGTAAGGCTGGGTTAAAAAGACCACACTTTACTGACTGGTAAATGTTAAATATGGCCCCAGCAGCTGTCGTGTCATATAAAACTTTCAAACATCCCATACAAACTGATTTTAAAGGACGCAGGAACTTAAGGAAAGCTGACCCCACCACTGTGTGGGATATAGGACGAGTATAGCTAGGAAGAGAGCGAGAGAGAGAAGAGAGAGAGAGAGAGAGAGAGAGTACCTAACTATTGAATACACATAATTTTATTACAGTCGTGATCGCTATAAAGTATCACAGCGGATTTTCTTCAAAGATGAAATAGGCCCCACCGTCCTTAAAAATCAAAAAGTGAAATGAAATTTGTTTTAGGGTAATATTTATGAATACCTATATATCTTGAAATAATGAAGCTGACTCACCTTAGGACTAGAGATCTTCAGGTACACTATGGTTGGCGCGAGCGAGGTCTTGGCGAGCTGCGATGGATGGTTGATGGTGTCACAGTCCAGGACGACCAGCTGTAAACCTCGTGCCAGGTCGAATATCCTCTCGATCTCCGCCTGGGGGAGCCAGCGGTTAGCACGGTAACTAGGCTAGAGACCAACGTTCAGGAGGCAGGTGGAACAGACCATGGACGTGCACTCCAAATGCTGAATTCTATAGGTTCTCAAGGAATACATCAATGCACAAGAGATAAGTGCAGGTCATGGCTGGAATAGTCCAGCACTATTACAAACTTGTACAAATACACTTGTACCATTTACACTTGTACCATTACAAGCCTTCTGATACGAGCTTTATACCTTTTCCTGAAGTAGGGACTTGGGCCGCATTTCGGTTGCCTTAATCGACAAAAGGAGATGTCCTTGGAAAATCGCTTTTCTTCTATATCTTTGTCATTCGAACTTGGAAAGACAGGGAAATTAAAGTGGGGATGTCCGTATGGCATGCCGTGCCAGGGACTTGACTTTTTTAATCTCGAATCGTGCCTAGGCATTTTGCTTATCCTCCTAAGACCCATGGGCCTATTGGAAGGCCGTATTCTTTTAAAGGAATTTTAATATTTTTTAATTGGCACATATGTAGTTGCATTTGTTTTGTTTCGGTCATTCTGCGAAACAAACGAAATGACATATTATTTCTTACATAACATGATTGAAATTTGATGGACCATAGCATAGGAGGCTTTGACAATTTTGTTTGGGTTGCCATGATTACAAACTTGTGAAACGGGGCGTGATAAAATTAAAAGCCTCGTTCAAAGGTATATCTATCAATATAAATTATTCACACATTTGTGAATCGATCTGGTATCTATTTCTGAAGGGCAACTTAAATAGGGCAATTGGTCGCGATGCCGAAGCGAGTACAAAAGATGAACGTTATTATTATGCAGCTTAGGGCTGCAAGAATGTATGTTTAGTAAACTTAATGTGGTTAGTTATAAATGTAGTGATTAAGTTAGCAAATGTGAACGTAATTCTCAACAGCTGCAAAACAAATTATTTCGGCAACTGCAAGCTTAATGAAGTGCGTATTTCAACCAATCAATGTAATGTATATTTTAATAACTTCAGACACGATGCAGCAATCGAATTTAAACTTTCATGAGTCATGGTTAAAGCTAAATTAATGATTATACCGGTTAAACTCACGTTTTAAATATTACTACGGGAAATATGTTTAGATATCTTCGAGTTTTTCTTTAGGGTGTCCTCGTGGCCATATCGCCTCGCGCACTGTGGGACTCGGCCTGAAGAAGAACCCGAGAAGTTGGAAACACGTCGCCTTAGTAACATTTAAAACCAGAGAGTTTAACCACATAATTATTAGTGTAATTCGATGCAGTGTTGTAAAGTTGTTTTGATCTCAGAGCACTCTTGTAGGGTCGTACAATTTTAGCCTTTATTAATCAGATTTCGAAACCAGATTAGACTTTAGACCCTAACTACGACACAAATCACGTGTGACATGCGTTAGGTAACGACAATCAGGCAAAACGGTCATGTTAGGAATGGAAGTGTTATGAGTCAATGCATTTTCAACCCAAGCATTACCGCGTCTGTACTCCTAGGTTTCCTTGCTCGTGCTTGCACGTGTGATGAGTTCCCTTCGTACAGCCATACTGTTTAGTTTTATAAGACTTTTAATCTCCCACATCATAGGGGGCATACAGATGCAAAAAACAAAAGTCGTCACGCTTGTGGTCCATTACTAAGAACTTACGTGTGTATGGTGTAATCGCAAAAATATATAACAATAGACGCCATTTATGCAGATTAAAAGTCGAACCAAAACGTTCTTGTAGCCCTTTAACTTTGACAATGACCAAAAAAAATGCAAACGTAAATTTCAGACGTCCCGGAGATTGAAAGTCTAGTGTCATAGTCACAGCTTACTTAAATAAACATATGCTGTAAAGTTGTGATCGTGTGGTTGTACAGATTTCTCGGGTTATAATGTCCAGCACAAGCAAGGAGGTATCCACCGCGAAGTACAGAACGCTGCAGTCAGTACTAGCGTTATCTACGATGAGTACGAATAGCACAATCACCGCACCTGAACCTCGGCTAAACAATTCGATCTCGAATTTGATCTGTCCATGATCGGTTTCTTAGGCGGATTATTCAATAAGGAGCGTTTTGCCAGCGATATGTCCGCTGACACCCGGGTGATGATGATCCTGGAACACAAGTGGAAATCATTACCTGCACTTCAGCTAGGCACGTGGAACGCGAGTTGGATCGTTCCATGATAGCTCGTTTCGAAGGGTTGTTCAGCAGCGATCGCTTCGCTAGGGATATGTCGGCCATCACTCGAGTTATTATTATCCTGCAAAGTTAATTTCGCTTACGTATGTTTATGGCCGAATCGTCTAGTTCAAATACTAGCTCTAGTCTTCTAGTTTCGACTAAGGAGGCTAGCGAAAATTCACTATCACCATCTAAAAGCTAATTTCCAAGACTAATCTATACTTCACATCCTGCTCTACTGCTATCTATTGTAATAACAGAACTATAGGAAAATCACTATCTAAGTAAACCATCTCCCAACATCTAAATCTATTTACGTGGTAAAACTTATGTTAAATTTGAAGACTATAAGAATATTAAATGTACAAGGTAAGTAGGTATTTACATCGCGTCTTCAGAATTACCATAGTTACAGTATCTTTGAGACCTTACCTGCCCTCGAATTTCCTCTTCAAGAAATCGAAGAGCGCTTTCTGCATCATGTCTGTGACCTCGTATCCCTTGAGGGAGGGCCCGACCAGAACTACGGGCCGCATGGAAGGCACTACGTCGTACGGCGTGCAAGCCTCTTGTTTCTTGAAGAAGGGTTTTCGCTTCTCCTTGTTGGCGGGGAGGACGCCTGCGCCGCGGCCGCGCCCGGCTGAATCTGAGTCTTCGCCTGTGGATTTGTGCTTGTTAGTAGGTGTGTTTTTGTATTCAGTTTACGGGTATACCACTGTATTTATCGGATGTGTCATAAACTGGTGGTATGTTATTGTAAATTTTGGTTTTTATAACGGAGTCGACAAGCTTACAGTTAAATAATTCACTGGGACCTGGCAATTAAGCAGAAGTATCTACATTTTTTACGACTTAAAGACATTTTAAAGTCACTATGTAAAATAAAATCTATTGTGTAATTGTGTATGGAGATCAGTTCTGAATCAGCATTGTTCTATATTTAAAAATTAGGTTAGGTATAATTACTTGAGTATGTGACGTGAAGTATTTATTGTACTCTTACAAAAATCTTTCTACAATAGACCCATAAATTATCTCAATTACTTAAGTACTGTAAAAGCGGCACTGTATTTGGTTGCGTTGTAATAGTTTTTGACCAATTTTGTGGCGATCGAATCCAACATTTACTAAACGACTCAGTACATATAGGAAATGACAAGAAATTATAACCGTTATCAATACATTTGTTTCAAGACACTTACATTTTGAAAGCTAACATCTAGACGAGAATATGTCAAGACAATTATCAGAACCAACAAATACTGAAAAAAAAAAATCCTCCGTACATAAAGTATCAACTGATGTAAGAAAATAAAAGGTATATAGTATCACATCATATCGGGAACACCACACAGGAAAATGGAATGAGGATGGCACGCAAAGATAATAAAATATTAATTAATAATAAAAAGATTATTAATAAACATTAATATAAATAAGGATAATAAAAAAGCCAAACAAAGAGGGCTGGTGAAAACTGGTAACATTTCCTGGTGTTTAAATAATGAGTGAAAGTGAGCTTACCTCGATCGAAAGAAGTGGCATCTGAAAACATGGCAAGTGTGAGTGCAACCGTCCGCCGTATCACAAGACACCCAAGACCCGAGCAAGACGGCAAATCCAATTAGAATCAATAACTTTCCAGAAGATTCGTTGGCCACAGTATAATTAAATAAAAAATAAAAATATTGTACAAATTATGGGAATATAAATTTAAGTATCAAATTTCTAAATTAAGCCGAAGCGAATTAGCTTAAATGCTTAAATGTATCCAAATACTTTTTCGTGTTTGTTTGCTTTATTAGAGGTAGGTATACTGTTTTAGCTTTACAATAAATTGTATACACACATACACAAAACATTAATAGAGAAACTTTTTAAATAAGAATGGGCAATAAATTGGTGTTAAATAGAAATTAATAATGAGGACCATGCATTAAAATTCTTTATCAACTCAGGACAAACAAATTGAAAGTCACGTGCACATGGATATTAAATTAGAAGTTGCACATTGTCTTCAGTCGGGTCCAAAAGGGTGTCATGTGACACTTGGCACCACTTAGGAAATCCCAGCAATTTCCACCCGAGTCATTAATGGGAATGTGAGATGAAATGGTAGTACAAAGCAGTTATACATTCCATACATAATTATTAATATTTTTATAATTACAGGTCTAAATATAAAGGAGAATTTTGATTCGCTACTGAACCACAAGTGACATTGGACGATGGTTTAGATAGATAGACAGCTAATAGGTACAGGGGTAATATCTATATCGTTAGTCAATTAACAATACAATACAAATATAAATCTAAATTACACTGAAGAATATATAATAAAAGAATTTAATATTTTAGACGAAAAAATGCCACTTGCAATTTAGATTAAAGATATTCACTCAATATTCACGATACAGCCAATTACATCGAATCACGACTACACATACACGATCGCCTAGCCTTTCTATTAGTAAGGTATTGTTACTTGGTAGTTTTGTTATTAGAAAATTAAATCAGACCATAAGAGGCATTAGAAAGAGCCAGACGATCAGTTAAAAAGATACAAACAACTGCGTTGTACGTAACGCTCCGAACAAAAGAGACTTATCATCGGTACTGATTGTACTAACGAACATACAGTTAATCTGATTTTTATAAAAATAACTTTAAATTGAGTCTCTTCTGTACAAATGAAAACATCAATGATGTAGGTTGTTATATTTATTATATAAAATTTAAACGTCCCAGATAGCAATCAAATAAACTGTATTTTCATATCCAGGAGAAAAGTTAGTAGCATGCTTATCAAATAATAAAGATTTTGCAGCAAAGTTTACATTATTAATCGTAGTCTCGTTTTGTCCGGAGCATGATATAAACGGTCCGTGGACGGTCAAACTTTCTGCCGGAACCCCATTTATAGAATAATTTGCTCAAGTTTCTTCGAATAAAATTGAAAAATTTGTATCATCTAATGGTCCTTCAGAACTGAATGAAGAAATGTTTAAATCAAGAATCTCAGTGACAAAGTAAATTGAACACTGTAAAATCTATGAGCCGCTAAACACAAACAGTCCTTCGAACTTTTGAAATAGTTATATCATTTACCATGCCGAAGGAAGCGTCAACAGTCAATACAATTTGACATAAATCCTGGGTGCGTTTAGGAACTGCATATGATATTAATAGTAGAGTTTATCTTGTCGTAAAAACAAGATAAACCGTTCGTTTTTTTAATAAAATATATTAAACAATGGACTTTTACCTTGCATTGTACTTTTTGTTATCAAGAAGTTGTAGCCCTACAAATCAGATCAAATATACTTTTCTCTGAAGACCAGGCTTCATCATGCCCTTTACGAAACGAAAAACCGAAAGAACGGGAGTTTTTTTTTAAAAAGGTGATTTGGTGAAGGAATTACGACTCTCCATAATACGCGAAATGGAGGAGAATCTGGTCGTAATCACGCAGTAAACGCGATATCATGATAATAATAGAAGGACTTTTCGACAGCTCACGGCACCCCGGAAACTTGAGCAAACGCCATGGCGGCTCCGGCAGCGCCACCAGACCATCAACGTCCTAAGGTGAACGTACCGGGCGTGGGAGGGGTGCTACCTCGGCTGGCGTCGGGCGCGAGGTTGGCGGAGGCGGGGCGCGGGTACCGGCCGCGGGTCTGCCCCGCGCGCACCGTCTCGAGCTTCACCGGCGACGGGATGAAGCCGATGTCGCAGCCCTCTTTCACGAGACGCCCGATCCACCAGTTGTTGTCGTACTTCTCCTGGAAATGCGAGAAAAATGTTTTGGTGAAATGTTTAAGCCGAACAGCATTCGTTGGAATTGAAAATATTCACTAGGGATCATAGAACCAGTTTCTCTTCAGAACACTATTTCTTACACAGAAGCTATTTCCTTCCAGGTAGGGCATTTCTGCAGGAAGATTGGTAAAATGTCGCCTAACTGATATGCATGTCAAAGTCACAGCAATTTGTCCTTTTGAGTAGGCTTACAAAACCATTTATTTGGCAAGCAAAAAAAATCGTGAGTTCAAGCCTCGTTTGCGGCTTGTAGAGCAAAACAAATAGTCTGCGAAAAAAATGCAAAAAGAGCATGAAGAAATGTGTATATTGGGATATACATAATCAGATAAAAGGTTAAGCACTTTCAAAATGTCAAATATACAATGTAAAAAAGCAATAATAATAACAAATATTACAAACACTAATTAGGTACTAACACAATATAATAATTGTAACAAATATAGTTAATCATTTGTATTCAAAGTATTAGTCGTATGAAACTTTTAAGGAAAACAATATCGGGAGGGTGAAAGCCCAGCTGTGAAACACATTAGTCTTAGAAAACGCCTATAGTGTCAAACAAGCCATTTATAACAACTAGGACACCCTAATTGCATAGTGTTACGCTTGTTATTACCAGCGGTCAGCACAGCCCAATGCCATAACAAAATAGATGTGCCGATCGATCGCTGGAGATATCTTCAAACGGTTTAAGGCTGCACATTCGAAATTTTCGTGAAAATGAGTTGTTTTGTAACCGTTTTATACATTATAACGTAACATTTTTGCCGTCGGAAAAAATATATCATAATCTGCAAGATATGCGACGGGTCATAGTTTTCGTAGAAATCCATTTTAACAATAAAAATTAGAGAAAAAGAAATCTAAAGTCACCCCTATTTTTTCACTTGTAACCATTTTACTGCTCCATTTTTTATCAGAATAATATGAAATTTTATAACTTTCTTCATACAATAATGAACAAGGGCATCATTTTCTTACTTTCTTAATTTTCTTAAAAATTTATCTCGTTTTCTGAAATATTCCGCCAAAGTTCCTACGCCTCCCCGTTTTCGTCCATACGGTCAGTGCGGGACGAGACACGTTGCATGACGGACCTGTGTCAATTTGCGCTGCGCCGAAATTTTTAAATATTTGTGGAAATTGTGGACTATATTTGTTGCATAGAGTGGACAATCCGTTTTGTGATTCGTATAGTAGAGTAGGTAACTAATAAACATTTGCGTATAGTTTAGTTTTTAGTGACAGATAATTTTGTTGCATAGAGTGGACAATCTATTTCGTGGTTTGTAAAGTAGCAGGTACTATAGACAAGACAGCTGACTGACCATCCGTGCACTTTATGTGAATTGTAATAAGGTTACGTAGTCGGTCCCAAAGTTCTGTCACTGGCATATTATTTTTAAATTTAGAAGATGATTTTAAGAAAATTTTATTGCATTCCATTTTTGAATGTTTGACAATTATTTTAAAACAAAAAACAGTCATTCGTTGCAATTTCTCACGATGGAGTGGACATAGAAAGAAAACCGAATAGCTGTTTTAGCATTGCACCGCTGTGGGCACTCGCCTAGTACGATTTTCAAGTTGCTCAAAAATTTAAAAATAACGCTTAGGTTTGTGTACCGTACTATTGATAGGTACAATGAAGTCTCCAGTGTTGAGGACAAGAAAATAATTGGCCGGCCTCGCTCCGTACGAACACCAGCAGTGATCAAAGCGATCAAGGCGCGCATAGCAAGAAATCCTGTCCGAAAACAGAAATTGATGGCTTTGCAGATGGGTGTCAGTAGAAAAACCGTCAAAAAGGTTTTAAACGAAGATCTTAGTCTACGAGCATACAAAAAAAAGCGTGGGCACTTACTTAATGCCCGTCTAAAAACAATAAGGCTTAAAAGATCCCGGAAGTTGTTAAAGCGGTACGCGAAAAATCGAGACCGTGATATCCTCTTTACAGACGAAAAGATTTTCGATATTGAAGAGAAGTACAATAAACAGAATGATAGAGTGTACGCTAGGAGCTCTGAAGAAGCAGGAAAAAGAGTTCCGCGGGTGCAACATGGGCATCATCCATCATCAGTGATGGTCTGGTTGGGTGTATCTTATTACGGGCCAACTGAGGTTCATTTTTGCGAAAAAGGTGTCAAAATCAGTGCGAAAGTATACCAAGAGACAGTTTTGGATAAGGTTGTCAAAGATCTGCCCAACACGCTATTTTCGGGACATAATTTTGTGTTCCAGCAGGATTCTGCGCCAGCACACAAAGCCAAGACCACTCAAGCCTGGTTTGACCGTCAAAAAATCGACTTTATAAGACACGAAGATTGGCCTTCCTCTAGTCCGGACCTTAATCCTTTGGACTATAAAATTTGGCAGGTCTTAGAGGGGAAGGTCTGTGCTAAACCACATAAAAATTTGGAGAGCCTAAAGTCATCTTTAAAAAAAGCAGTCACTGAGATAGATATGAAAATGGTGCGTGCTGCGATAGACGACTGGCCGCACCGATTAAGGGCCTGTATTAAAAACAAAGGAGGTAATTTTGAATAATTTTGAGTAATTTTAATTCTTTATTAAATGTACTTTAAATCAGTATATAATTTATTAAAAATTTATTGCTACTTTTGTTTTTATTATTATTTTCATTTGTGACAGAACTTTGGGACCGACTAGGTATTGTATAAATACAATAATTGGTCAGTTAACTGTGTTGGCGTTTGTACCTAATTAACATTTACGTAGGTATAGTTTAGATTTTGTTTTTAGTTCAAGATGGGAAATAATAATAATAAATTCTTTATTTCAGGCCAGTTTGCCCATAGATTGTTAGTAACATACAAACTTACGATACTAGAGTTAGTATAGTACGTCTTAGCTTAGGTCTCACAAATTTTTCAATAATTATTTTGGGTCTTTGGGGTTAAATAAGCGCAGGAGGAAAATACATAATATCAAGAAATTTTACAAGAGAAGAGGAAAAAGAATACACAAGTAAATACCCATTCTATCAAAGTATCAAATATCTAAACAGTATCAAAATTGGGAAATCGCTAAAACCAGACATTTTATTAGTAAATATATTTACAATATCTATTACCTTGGAGCATGAACAATTATAGAAACAATATTGTTTTATCTGCTCGTATTAATGACTGTAAATTGTTAATAGAATAAGTTCTAATAAAAATAGTGGGCTTGGCAAATATTGTAAGTACCTACCTATGGGTTGCATGCCAACTCCAAGTTCGATACAGAGTTATTATTTGATATGAAACAAAGTATGGTTAACGTACAACTAATCTATAAGTATATATTTACCCGAGGCCGATTTCTGTACAGTCAGCATAATATAGTTAGTAGCAGCCAAGTTAGCCAAATATATCGGAACGTACATTCATCGAAATAGTCTTTGTTACTATAAGTAGGAGTAAGGAATGTGTTACGATATATTTAGCTATTTTTGATGCTACTAACTATCTGATGCTGACTGTACACGCCATCATCATCAAATCAAGGAAGTAGAACGTAATAAATATACCGAAAATTAGTTTAAAACTTAACAACCTTACACTTTCACAAAAGGTAACGGACAGACAGACACACTTTCGCATTTATAATATTAATATGGAGTATGGATATGGAAGTATGGATAGTATGGATAATATGTCTTTCCCACTCACGGGACAATGATGTCCCGGACCTTTGGGAGGCGTGCGTGGAGCTCTGAGCCAACACGTAGAGGCCCTTTTGACAATTTAATGAAATGCAAGGAGTACACCAAGCGGATGCTGTCTCTGCCCGTGTCATGGGACGCACACAGAAACAGCACCCGCTGGGGTGTAAGAGTCTATTGCTAGTTGATGGAATCTAAATAAAACGGGTTATTGGGTGAAAATGTTGGACTAGTAGCTGGGCTATTGGATGAAACATCGGCCGCCTGCGCAATAAAACTGTTTCACATTTTATCTCTGGCAGACGGTGACTCGCTAACTGCTAGATGGGCCCCTATTAATAATAGCGTCATTAAAAAATGGCCTAAGGGCAACAGTAGGTATGGATTATTATTATTACATTATCCGTCTCTCTCTTATTAGAATATTTAGTAACAGAGGTATAGTGCGAGAAAAATCGAAAGTATGTCGCGGCCGTCTAGTGCTAGGCGTGCTGAGGGCCTACCGCGAAACGAAACCGAACTTCGTTTGTGTATCTCCCTCTCTGTCGCGCTTGCTAGTTCGAGCAACAATGAGAGTTATTCGAACGCATTTCGTTTTCACTAGCACGGCTAGCACGAGACGGCCGCGACATACTCTCGATTTTTCTCACACTATACCTTTCTTTCCTAATGTTCTAATAAGAGAGAGACCGATAGTGCGAGAAAAATCGAGTGTATGTCGCGGCCGTCTCGTGCTAGCCGTGCTGACGGAACTACACTAATCGTAAGTAAATAGTATTATAATAGTAGGGACATAATTTTTGAACTTAATCAATTATGTAATTTATGTATGACAAATATCACGTTTCAATTAAGCATGACGAATGTCACCCACCCACGTCCACCCTTGCATTGGTAACGATGACGCGTCTGTAACTTAATCTATGTAACGCTTAATAAACGACGGCGACTTGTGCGACTTGCGCGGGGAGAGGGTCGAGGCTCCGCCCATACGCTCAAGGACTTTAGCGGGTATACAAGCCTTAAACAAAGGAACAGTTTTAGTTATTACAGCCGCACGATAAAAATAGTGTTAAAAAAGCACTGTCTTAATCTTTAAGTTACATATTATGCACTATATTATTATATACATTACGAAGAAAGATATGAATATAAATAAATATAACAATATACAGTGTTTTTTTTAAATGGGACAGTATGGGGAAATCCGAATCTAAAGGAGATAGAGGAAAAGTGTCCAAGGAGACATTAGGTGTTTTTTTATGTAAACAAATTTGGCTCGTTAAAATTTTTGGTCAAAATTTATAAAGTTGGTAAATTTTTTTTTTGACGCGGGTCGGCTTCGTTTCATGTAAGGATTATTTCATTGTATGGAAAGAAAAAAATCTGAACAGCAGAAGTTGGTCAAATTTAATGAAAACTAATCTTCATACAGTTGGTTTGTTACTTGAGTAAATGTTCGATGTGGCCGCCGTCTTGTCTTATGTAGGTACGAGCACGCTTCAAGACACTTCTAGTTGCATTTAACAGAGACTTATGGTGAATTGTGTTTAAAGTGTTGTAAACAGCATCTTTTAATTCTTGTACGGAGTTGTATCGGGATTCATAAATTCGACCCTTAAGGGACCCTTATGGGGTTACCCATAAGAAAAAATCTAATGGCGTTAAGTCGGGCGATCGTGGGGGCCAATTTATCGGCCCATATGTACCCATCCAACGGTTTGGAAACTGCTCGTCCAAACACAGTTTACTTGCCCTACTGTTGTGGGCTGGTGCACCATCTTGTTGGTAGATTATCTTACCAAAGTTCCTTAAGCTAATAGTCTCATCCACTAAATCTGCAGCCATGTTCAAGGTTTCCTGATATTTTTCACTATTTAGCGTTCCTTGGTAAATTTTGATAGCAAAAATTCTGTTATGTAATATCGCACACCAACAATTAAAAGAAAATCGGATTTGGTTGTGGGTTTCTGTAGTTCTTAGCGGATTTATTTTTGACCAGTAATGGTTATTTCTCCTGTTGTACATGCCATTGTTCGAAAAGTTGCATTCATCAGTTCAAATAATAAAATTAGGAAAACATCTATTGCTAATAGTCTGAGCCACATACCAATTACAGAAATGTAACCTGCGGTCTTTATCTCCAGGTAGTAACGCTTGTACAAGTCGACCTTCTATGTAACACTTGTATTTATGAGCCTTAAATATCTTCCTTTCAGTTGATTTATGAATACCGATAGTTTCAGCTGCTTCCCGTAACGAAGCTTTTGGATATGCTTCAAAATATCCCAATACGGCAATAGTTATAAACTCACTATTGACTATCGTCGGCCTTTTACGCTTAGGTTTGAAACAGCCTTCCTGTCTTAGGTTCTTTATTAAACTATCAAATATCTTGCGATTCGGTACTACACGGTCAGGATAGCGTTCTGGACACCACTTAAGTGCATTATCTCTACTGCGATAATTAAGAAAATACGCCTCAATCAAATCAACTTTATGTGAATTAGTTAACGCCATGATGAATAAAATTACAAGCATGAACTGATTGGAAACAAAATCACAGCTGCAGAAATAACTTACGTTCCAAATTTGCATTCTTTTTTTTATAATTTCAAGACTATCGCGTGGCATGATGTTTACGAAGATTAAAAAAAATGTTCTTCTCTTGAATCATCTGGAGCATGGATCGATAAGAATCGATTATCGAAATTTGAAAATGGAATAATTTTAAATATTTTTTTACACGCCTAGGCACTTGTAACAATATTAAAAGGCGAATACTGCAATTGTATGAAGATTAGTTTTCATTAAATTTGACCAACTTCTGCTGTTCAGATTTTTATCTTTCCATACAATGAAATAATCCTTACATGAAACAGAGCCGACCCGCGTCAAAAAAAAATTGACCAACTTTATAATTTTTTAAGAACAACCCACGCTTGACCAAAAATTTTAATGAGCCAAATTTGTTTCCAAAAAAAAACACCTAATGTCTCCTGGACACTTTTCCTCTATCTCCTTTAGATTCGGATTTCCCCATACTGTCCCATTTAAAAAAAACACTGTATATATAGATGAAATAAAATTAAGCTTAGCATACAATCTATCACAATGGAGATTCGGCTAAGTATAAGGGCAACTCTGTAAGCATGTTATTGAAATAAACAGTTTTTTTTTTTAGTTTCACTTGCTTTCATGATTAATTTTCGATAGGTCACCAGAGGCACGAAGGGGCATCCCTAGGATATCGCTTTTATTTAAAAGAATATTCTGAATCCCTATGACATGTCCCATACATCACTTTTTGTCATTTCGAATCGGGCCAGCGCAGTATCAATGTAATTCGCAGGCTTTTGCAGTTGCCCAGTGGTATTGATTCCCAATTCCAGTAGCAGATTAATGATGAGTCTTTTTGTGTCGGAGGAATTTGGGGGAGATTGGGACAGATCTAGGCTTGGTTATTAAAAGAATCGCTAATAAAACCCGGAATCCGTTAGGCCACCTAATGGGGTGTTTGGGGAAACCCTTTCCACGAGTGAAGGAAATCCTCATTGGATATTAACGACTTGATTCCGGCAGTATGCCTTAAAATGCCCATGGCAATAAGTAAATTGTCACTAGATATAGTTGTCGTTTGTGTTTTGGGCCCATTGGTCTGTACCAATGGACCACCCTGTGGTCTCAACAAGTTCGGACGGCAATGAAAGTTGGCACCTTTTGGCTGGTAACTATGAAGAAACATACCTTGATGTGCAAGAACTCCCGCACGTCGAAGGAGATGGCGCTGCCGTGGACTGGGGAGTCGTCGTCCACCGCGGCATCATAAGACACATTGGTGCGCACGGCGAACGCGACAGGCTTCGACTGGAAATTACAACATCGTCATAACATAAATAATACTAAAGATGCAAAAGCATTCATAAACTGAAAGAATGTAATGGGAGAATGTTATTGAGAGTGAATGAAACGAAAAAAGTTCGTCAGGATCATAGCAAATAGATGTCCGTGATCTGTGCGCACCTTCGGGAAACCGACGTGATGATATGTCTTTATCTATGAATCATCAGTTGAAACTACGACGCGACGCGATTCGATTTGCGATAAAATAAAGCTTATGTCCATTCCCAACATCCTTTCCTTTTATTTCGCACTGGTGAAAGAAGTTTTGAAATCTGATGAGAGATTCCAGACATTACCCCGCTACATACAAACTTAAACCCTGACAAGGCTAAACACATTTTTTTATTACGTATATTAGCAATAATTATAACCCCTTAATTCTATAAGCATAGAAGTTTAGATACGAAATATGGATTCCATTATTTCCATTGTATTCTCAGTATAGAAGCATAGATAAGAAGTAACAAGGCAGCATTTTCCAACGCCAAGAATCTGAGACTGCATTTCACTACTTCATTTATATTATCTGTGAAAACCTTGACAACAGTCATAATTTTACACCCAGTTGGCAGAGAACGATAATCAATAAGACCAAAGAGAGCCAAAACATCCAAAACAAAAGGCCAGCAGTAATTCACTCTTTTTTCCTTTACTTTGTCTACCAACAAATGCTTTCGCAGAAGCCCATACTGGAAATGACTTATATGTACTATGGAAACCATTGTATATAAGTTCTTTTGGACTGGTAAAGGACAATGGTGGTGTTGGAATAGTGCCAATTACTTAGAATCAATACCGGTCCCGATGCGGCTTGTTTGCGGAATGGCACTTCTGCTTAATGGCCTGTAACCTGAATGCTAGTTTAGACCTTGTTCTGGAGCGGTTAAGATGATGAGGTTCAAGTTAAAGCGCCAAGTAGGATTGGCGAGGAAACACGGGAAATCTTAGGCCAGCATAAATCGTTGGTAACGTCCGTTAAAGTCTGTTTCTATGGGAAGTTCGATAGCTCACTGACAGTTCCCGGCGCTATATTTAACGTATTCTTGTCACTAGTGTGGCAGAAGCTTAAGAACAAGATCGAATCGACTCCCAAGATACGTCATTAATTTAAGCGTCAATTTAAGGGTCCAGTGTAAAACTCAGGAGAAAACGATGCTGACTTTGTCTAAAAGCTTTGATGAAGTGGATTACTTTAACCTGGTTGTTGCTTTATAGGCCGAGCTTAGTAAATCGCTCGGAATGGGTGGTGCGGGAGTAGTCTGGGAAAAATTCAGGGGAGACCTTTGGTGTTTGCACTCCAGTGAAATTGGTTAACACTTTCACTGTCCCGAATCGCTACGCGCTACGCTCGTAACCCATCCCGTGGCTTTCCTTATATGCAGCGGAAAGCGACTACGACTTAGGTGCCCGCTAGGCGGGTTCCGAGGAGAGAAAGTGTTAAGGCCTTTTCTGGAATGTGAGTGTTATCGCTGGTTCACTAAACCAATCCTAACTGAGAAGGATGAGAGTACTGAGTCTTGAACACCAACGCCGAGTAGCTTGCCTATCGGTATTTTATCGGATACATTTTGGAAAGTGTGCGCAGGACTGCACAACTTAATTCCACCTTCCCCTTTCCATCACCGAACGACCAGGCGTGGGGAGCGAATGCATCCTTATGTTGTCAACGTACCATATGTTTGCATAAAGCGATTTGCTTTGTCTTTCCTGATGCGAACTGTTAAGGAATGGAAATCGCTCCCTTCATCTTTATTTCCTGAGAACTACGATCTAGATACCTTCAAAACATGAGTGAAAAGGCTATTACTGAATCAGTCACCGGTTGCTTTTAGGTGAGACTAGGATCAATCATTGGACAGTGTTTTATAAAATACTATAAAATGTTACTATGTGCAACCGCTTTGAACATGACAAATGTACATACCCGAGCCTTGTCGAGCTGTGAGAGAGCCTGCGCTTCCTTCTCTCGGCGCACAGCCTCCTTGTCGTCGTCCGACAGCTCCGACGAAGGTTGCGAATAGTTAGAATCCGCTGAGCCCTGGAATTGACAAAGTAAACGTATTTAGAACCAATCTTAAGATAAAAGTATTAACACCAAGAATCGGTACGCGCTACGATCGTAGCCAATCTCGTGGTTTTCCTCGTATATAGCGGAAAGCGACTACAGCGTAAGCGCACGCTAGGAGGGTTCCTGGCAGTTAAAGTTTTAAGTGTGCACTTTGGTGTCACCAGCACATCAGCGGAAGAATAAATTAAACATGAATAAAAATTGTAACACTTAAATGTAAGTCTCATCAATTAATTGTCAGACTATTTGCGCAGGGGAATTTGGTACTTTACTTTTCAAACACAGTACGTTTGATTAGTTCATCTATGTGTTATGCTAACAATGTTGACTGTCGTTTTTACTGACTTGACTGAACCTTTGTTCGTCATTCTGCCGTCCTAAGCAAAAAGGACGCATCTGACTATGAGTCTCGTAGACAGATGCGTCCTTTTTGCTTAGGAAGGCAGCATTCTAATGTTCAATTTATGTGCAAAGCCATATGTGCACCATGCTGAGTTGGGCCCATTCCGTGACACGGCACAAATTCACTTTTTCTTTTGTTTTTGTCTTGTAATTAGTGTGCCATGAATAAATTGATTCTTGATTCTAACCGATTCAAGGTCAATCCCTCACATATGTTTCATGCCCATACGCGCGATTTCCTCTACAAGGCAGAAAAATGCTGTTAGGTGCTACGCAATTGGATTAACACATTCACTGCCAGGAACCTGCCTAGCGGGCGCCTACACCGCGCTTTCAGCTTAGCGCGTAGCGATTCTTGGCAGTGAATGTGTTGGGCCATTTAGCGTTAGAGCGATGGCCGTTTTTCACTACATGTGTTATGGACACACATGGATACACTACATAAATACGAAAAACTAAATTCCGAAAGTCAGAATCATGAATTTCGAAATACCAATTTTTACACTACGCGGTAGTTTCATCAGTGGGTAAAGAATGGTAGTGTTTTATCAGTGGGTAAAGTGGTAAAAAAATACCTACTTGCTTTTTACTTTAGTTATTTGAATATTCGATATGTTTTGACATAAAAGAGCACAGTAGGAGTCTTCCCCATCACTAGTTAATTCATCATTCAAAGACAATTTTAATATGGCGGTTTGTTTACATAGTTAGCAAAGTCCATTGACGGCTACTTTAGGGTCGCGGTTCTACCTAACACTCCTCCTCGCTTCGCTCGTCGTTGTACCTACACCGGCCTGCCTTAGAGTCCAATTATTATCCGAGAGTCCGTAAAATTCCGATTATTAAAAACACGAAGTTCATTTCACCGAATGTCAAATTTTCGAATTAGCGATGAAATTTCGGAAATTTGATAATCGGAATATTGTTTTTCGGACCAATAACACTTCGTGCTTTTCATTCTTCGGAGTTATAAAGTATTCGACCCTTACTATTCTGTCAACTAGTGATATAATACATTATGTATATACATCCTACTAATATTATAAATGCGAAAGTTTAGATGTTTGGATGTTTGTTACTCAATCACGCTTAAACGGCTGAACCGATTTGAATGAAATTTTGCACGAAGATAGTTTATAGCCTGGATTAAAATATAGGATAGTTTTTATCCCGGGTCCACGCGGACGAAGTCGCGGGCGGAAGCTAGTATGTAGATAAATCCTTTATTGTCCACACAAAAAAAATCTATGAAATGTAAGTTTGTATGTACTCAATACTGTATTCCATTCCTTTCTTAATGTAATGTATTGAAGGTGTAAAGCTTACATACTATAAACTCATTAGGGACCCGTTGGGCACAAACAGTTTTGATGGAACACAGTGAGTCGTTAAAAAAATCTTTCCCCAATACATTGAATGGGCCTCCGCTATGGACATAAGCTAGCCAAGCATTTTTTTCTCATCAACACCTTAGCCTTTAGGGACGTACCTAAATCCCTGAAATAAATACGGTTTGACGATATGTATTACTATTGTAAAGCCTATGGGCTGTAAAGGGTACTCTCCAGAGTTTTCGCTTTATTAAGAAAACCAGAGGCTTCATTCCATGCCGTATGCCGTAAGGCATTTAGAAGAAATTCTCGAGACGATATGCCTTTCTTATATCTTTATGCATCTTTGAGGCAAGGAGGTTTTGCTCAGGTCTTGACAAACTTGCACATTTTTTTCTCGCGATGCGGATGCAAGACGTTTTTTTTCTTCGATTTCATTATGTACGCATCATATTGCTGTAATTTTGATGTGATACGCGCAGCCAAGTAAACTATGACGAGGTAACTGCTAGTCCTACTAATATTATAAATGCGAAAGTTTAGATGTTTTGATGTTTGTTACTCAATCACGCTTAAACGGCTGAACCGATTTGAATGAAATTTTCCACGAAGATAGTTTTTATCCCGGGTCCACGCGGACGAAGTCGCGGGCGGAAGCTAGTTACAGATAAAGCGAACATAGTTATTGTTAAGACAATATGTTTGACATAAAATATGATTTCACCTGGCGTGTGGAAAAGGTGTTTGCACTATAGGTACATAATACTGTAACCGAGTAAAGTCTTGATATTAATTTATAATACTTAGCGACTTTGGTTTTTGTATGTCATACATGAATCCTGAGTAAAATTACTTCCACGGTTTTTTTTTTAAGAATCAATTTAATCAATCAAATACATCCCTACTGATAGTGTGATTTAATGATTGGTGATTGATTTGATTGGTGGAAAGGAGTGGTTAATAGTAGTTGGTGATATAATTTTCTTTTAGTTTTAGTTTTAAAACCGAGCTACAACATTCAATATAGGAAGATTAAAAACACTAGAAATATAGAAAGACATCACATATGCAAATCCAGAACCATAAAAATAAAATTAATTGAAAATAAAAAAGAGCGGGTGGCATCATATCCCATAGAGGACTATCAAACCTTAATTTACGTAACTTATGTAAGATTACCAGCGGTTTAAAACCGCTGGCCCTAAACAATAGCCTACGTGTCTAGTTATTAATATTTGTTATAGTTAAAGCAACGACGCGTAGTTTTAGTGTCCGAGAGGCAACCGGATGTAACGCGGTATTTGAGCTCCCGAAGCGTTGTGGAACCGCCCTGTGCAACCCACACTGAGCCAACTTGGACTGGGAACGAAATTGGAGTGGGAGTGATAAAAATAATATCGACAGGTATTCGATTGAAACTGCATTTCATGATATAAACAGCGTACACACTTTCACGCAACCGCTATTTCAATCGGTTCTCATATTTTTATTCTATTTCCGCCCCAGTCCAAGTTGGCTCAGTTCGGGTTGCACAGGGCCGGTTCCACAACACTTCGGGAGCACAACTACCGCGTTCCATCTGGTTGCCTCTTGGACACTGCAACTACGCGTCATTGCTCTGAATATTAACTGCAAAGGCACAAAACAGGTGCTTCTAGAAGCAATTTCTGAATAAACAGAGGCAGTAATAAACTTGGCTAGTGAGCTTCGCTATGCAATTATTATAGGAAAAAACATAGTTTATGTTGAAATTGTGCGTTTATGGTGAACATTTTTTAACACATTCACTGCTCACGCGCTACGCTCGTAGCCGACCCGTGGTTTTTCTGTTAACACTTTCACTGCCAGGAACCCGTCTAGCGGGCGACTACGGCGTAGGCGCACGCTAGACGGGTTCCTGGCAGTGAGCTGTTTTTACTGAGAGAAACTTCTAGTTTAGACATTTTACACCATTATTGGCATAGATATTTCTCGACGGGATTGACTATATGAAGGCTTTGTGGAATTTTTATTTTAAAAACGCATTCTCGTATAATAAAGATAAAAGCCATCACTGCTAGCAACCCGCCTAGCGGACGTCTACGCCGTAGTCGCTTCTCGCTATACATTCGAGGAAAACCACGGGATCGGTTACGAGCGTAGCGCGTAGCGATTCTTGGCAGTGATTGTGTTAAATCCTTTCTGAAGATATCCACACTTCGGAATTTACATTTTACTCATGAGAAAAAAAAAGATAAAAAAAAATTATGGAACTAGAGCTGTTGACATTATTATTAACATTATTTTTTTCTCGGGTGTCTTGACATTTAATAATTTGTATATCTTTTTTAAATACCTTATAGATAACGCGATGAAATGATTTCTTAGTAAATTTGACATGTAAAATAATTAATTTTAATATACACACATATATCAATATACATATATATATAATGATATCATACTCTTTCTTTATATGATCTCAAAAATGAAACAAAGACGTAATTGCGTTTCTGTAAAGAATAAGAATTTATTTACTATTTACACTTATTAAACCGATAGTAATTATACTATGCGAAAACAAATAATTCACTCACCTATAAAGAATAAGAAACAACATTTAAAGCCTTTAATTTCAGGTCTTTTAACAATTAATCACACATAAATTAAATAATATTTCTTCAATCCCATGTCACAGTCAAAAGCTGTCAGACGTCAGCTATCAACTTAAAAATAAATTAAGGAAAGAGGTTACACTGGTATACGAGTGTATACTATTCTTTTATATATATATATATTATTGTAGTTAATTACTATATATATGATTGTGACATTCTAATGTGTAAATGGTAATTTGAAATGCAATGAATGTTGCTCATGAATAAACAAATGAAATGAAATTGCATGGCGTAGCTTAATAAAAGCTTTAATAAGGTGTCCTTACCAATGGCTTGTAGTGGGTCATTGGGTGCTGGCGGCTGCATGCAACGCACACGGACAAGGAATCAGACACACATGCCCATTCGAGGTTATAGAAATAGTCAGTGGGAAGTAACGGTGTGTTTCATAAAATCAGTATAATTAACCCTTATTATCATTGTAATTTACCCTTTTTAATGCCGTTTGGTGCGTCAAAAACGAGCTTTGAATTTTTTGAATATAATTTCAAAGAAAATGGGTAAAATCCTGCATGCATGTGATTATATTTAGTAGAATTATAAAACGAGTACAATACAATACATTTAAATATTTCTTTAATTGGACAAAAAAACATTATAAAGAATGAAGGTTTTATTGCAAAAAACAATGTGAAGTGTGAAGATGATTAATTGATCAAATCTATTCATTATTAGATACATACTACATATAGTTATGCTACTAAATTTATATTTTACGTAATAAACTTCACATGTTGGACTGAAAAATAAATAAAAATAAGGTAACTTTTTCCAATTCTAATTATATTCTTAAGATGGATTCCACATTTTCTAAATAAAAATACGCGAGGGAGAGACAGGGAGGTGATATAATATTTTTATAAGTTTACTTCAATGTAACTATAAATCACTAAAATAATAAACAAAGATTTATAAAATACGTATTTATGGCAAAAAATAAGAAGTTATTAGACGTTTTCTTTATTCTAGGAAAATCACATGTCATGCAAAGAAATCCCATACTGATATTATTGAACCACTATAAAACTGTCTGTGCTAAAGGTTTAATAGAAACTTGCAAAAAGTCAAGACAAGGAAAATAGTCGATCTTGTTTATTAGGATATCGTACCAGATTTATAGAAATAAACATACCAAATTGTAATGTAAGAAAAATCGACATGGTTTCAAAAATCTGATACAATCTCGGTAGACTTAAAATATAAATTGAAAATTCATCATAATATCGTGTAAACTGTCATAATACATAAATATTGTAATTCTACTATGAACTATGCAAACTACGTTAACATTGATTAGAAACATTCACTGTAATAGATGCGGTGAAGATATACTTAATTAACAAATAAAATCTAACAACTATCTACAGTGACGTGAAACTACCAACTACTCGCAACCAGTTACCTTAGCTACAGCTCAAACAGCAACATAAAAACAAAAGACTATTTCGAAATTGGAACACCCGCTTTTTTTATTTTCTGAAACGTTTTCTTTCCGGCCAGCCATCTAGGCTCGGCTGATCAAGAGGTCTAACTGGAGGCACAGGGTTTCGGCGGCAGAGTGGCGGGTCGAAGCCGTGACGTCACCCCCACCCACCCCGGCGCCACCTCTACCCCTGAATATTTTACGCCCGTTTTGGGCCGAGCGGTATTTTTCGGTGACATTTGTGCGCTATTCTGTTGTGAATGCAAGTTTTTGCCGCTTTGCGGTTGTTTTTACAAACATTTGTGGCGTTGGTTGGGTCAGAATTGATTTGCGGTTTTTGTCACGTGAATAGCGACTAACGAATTCCTTCAATAATTGTTTAACAATTCAGTACTTTATGCAAAACTAATAGGAATGAGAAAGTGTAATCTTTGGGAAGAAAAAACATGTAGATCACAAAGACAAGCCATAGATACCGATATGGTCTTCGTTAAAATTATAAGACATTCTAAAATATATCGAAGTAATAATAAGACAATGATATCACTTCATAAGAAATATTATATGTATTTCATCTAAGTATAATATTACGAGTAGTGTTGTTGAAACATTGCCACTTCTATTACTAAAGGTGTTTCGAATCAATCGGTGTATACTATTAATATAAAACTAAATAAACACATGAATTTACACAAATCTATAGATACTGAGTTGAACTATCTATAGATTTGTGCCCTTATTCGGCTTTCAAAGGTCGCCTACTTTCACAAAAGCGATCATTTGGTCATCATATATCGAGCAGTCATTAAACATATCGAACAGTCTCAGGCTATTTAACAGAAACGTCTCGTTATAACAAAACAAACACGGTGCTCACAAATATCTCAACACGACTCTATTATCAATTTAGAGTACAAGTTGAGATGTTTTTTTAATGCCGACTACAGATAAGAAGTTATGTAGTGAAACTGCTATTATCATTATTACGATTTGTGTAATACTTTAGCATTAATATTACCTAGATAGCCGTCCCTGCTTGATTTATCATCACGTTGTTATCGAAAAATATGTTTAGGATATCTTCTATCCTGGGAATCATCCCCTAAGGGATAATATGGGATAATAAGGGGGTGATATGGGAGACGAAAGTTAGAACGAAGGTTTGCATGGAGGGCGATATAAACGAGTTCGATCCACGCAGACGAAGTTCCGGGCAGAAGCTAGTATCTGTATAAGCACATCTTATATCTATCTCTGCGACTGTGGCGAGGAGGGTCAAAACAGAGATCATATCACACATCGCTGCCCCCTGCAGTATGAGTGTTGTCGGGGCCTCCAGAGCGTCTATCATGGGACGGCCGCGACATACTCTCGATTTTACTCGCACTATACCTCTAGTTCTAAGTGTTCTAATAAGAGAGAGACGGATAGTGCGAGAAAAATCGAGAGAGCTCGGGCGCAGTCTCGTGATAGCCGTGGAGAAGATCTGTATAAGTTAACACCTGGCGCTACCACGTGGCTCGGGACCCTGAATGGCTGAATATGGACTTATAATTGTTATTGCATGAAACGCTTATGTATACACGCCATACGATTAAAACCATGTCATCTTTTATGGAAAACCTTATTGGCAATGTTCAGCTGCATAATTGACGTCATCGGAGCAGACGTCAACTGGTGCCTTCATTAATATGTTAGCCTGCCTTGTGACCTATTTTCTCAAGAAACTATGCGCCAATAGTCCGCATAGGGCTTAGATTTGCAAGGCTTATTTTTAACTTGCTTCTGCCTACTACTTCGACATAAATTCCAAAATCCCTTCAAACATTATATCTCCAGTTGCATCTCCTTTACTCCTTTGGGGATGATTTCTGTGATAAAAAGAGAGATTTTCGACCTTAAATACGTGAGTGGTTTTCATTATATTTTAATACGTCTGTTTCTCAAGGGAGTTTTCTATATAAATATGTATTTATGTTCTAATCCTGGTTATAAACTATATGTGTATTGAATATAATCGAAATCCATTTTGACGTTTATCCGTGACAAAGTAACAAACATCCAACTAGAAACATCCAAACATTCACATTTGCAACTATGTAGTGAAATAAATAAATATAGGCATAGACTATTTTGGTCCAGTTGTTTGGTGGTAACATTAATTTGCTCTGTCTACTCCGGGAACACATGCCTGGTTTTATGCATGTATTAACAAAACTATTTATGCATCTAGAGTTTGCATGCTTTCAGCGTGGTGGCCAGGCATAATCAGTATTAGCTAAGTATAAACAATCCAGCCAGACCCTGCAAAATGGCACATTATGCGTACATAATATCAAGACTTCCAAATGGAAACTGTACTGACACGAATTAAGATTGATTATAGAACGATAATGTTCGTGGGTTACTGCATTTCAGTCCGTAGTGCGTGCGGAAGTTGCAGCGCTGTTTAACTGCCCTATTTCACACTTGCGGCAACTATGAAAAGTTTACAAGTACAGCAATATCGCTCAAAACGGGGCATGCATTCTGTGACACACATTCCAATACGTATGTAACCTATGTAGGGCGTCCGACGGCTATAAAACATGCATAGCACTTTAAAGATTAAAGATATGTTGAGATAGGTTTTAGTCTAGTGGGTCACCCTGCCGACGTGACGGGCCTGGGTTCAAATCCCGGTAAGGGTGAACATTTGTGTAATGATCATAAAAGTTTACTTCTGAGTCTTGAGCATTTTCTATGTATTTAAGTATGTCATCATCATTATCATATCAGCCGAAAGACGCTGCTGGACATACGCCTCCCCCAAAGAGTGCCAAAGTGACCGGTGCTGCGCCACCCGCATCCAGCGGACTCCCGCGACCTTACACTTGCACATTGGCATCTTTTCGTCCAAAATTCTGCAGTATCTCAAGACGAGAGTCTTTGACGAAAGTGATGCCATATGGCACTGAAACTTGGTCGCTGACTACGCGCCTCATAAGATAAGATAAGATAAGATAATTCTTTATTAACGCCACAATAAAAGATTACACAAAACATATCAATGCAACAACAAGCGACGCTTAAAGGAGCCCCACTCAGCTTATTGCCACGACAAGCCGTGGCGCTGATTTTCAGTAGGGCCCTAGCTAAAAAACTACTATACTATAATTAAATCTAAAACTAGACGGATGACGAATCAACTAAACGATTAACCAAACTTTTCAAACATACCGTCATGTTGCTAGTTTCCGACCGCTACCCAACTAATTACACGGGAAGAAAAGGATCAAAAAAGTACAAAGGAAAAGGAGATTACATGTAGGTATTGAATAATGATCTACAGGTAAGAATTTAATGCCAGTCCTAAAAAATTGAAAGTGAGAGCGTAATTGATATATATTTACACATATGCAAAGATATTTATTTAGCTTCGCCTAATTGAATATTTAAAAAATGAAGTCTACACTTGAATTTAAACCCGTTAATTGTTTTAAACCCACGGAGTGGCGGAGGCAGGTTGTTCCAGCACTTGGTGGCAGCATATCGGAAGCTGCCCCGAAATGCGGCGGAATGGTGACGAGGGCAGACCAGCTGCAGAAACCTGCAAGACCTAACTCCCAGAGATCTGGAGTTACGTGGCCAGGTTAGCTTGTCATACAAGTACGAAGGCAGTTGTCGATTAACAACACCAAACATAAGAGTGGCTAGATGCAGTCTTCGAAGCGAGGACATTTTTAAAATTTTGTGCTGATTGTGATATGGCGTGACATGTGTACGAGGGGGAAAGTAAAAGAAAAAACCCGCGCAGGCGTTTTGAACTCGTTGAATTAGTCGCTGTGTTCGTGCAAGAAGACGCGGCCCGTACACAATGTCACAGTAATTAAATCTAGAGAGGACAAGGGAATCGCACAACCGTATTCTAAGTTCTATGTCAAGGAAATCACGAATTTTGTATAGTAGTACCTAATAAGAAGGCTCAAAGTCGCCCACAGGGCAATGGAGAGGGCTACGCTGGGGGTTTCTCTGTGTGATTTAATAATGCCTATCTGTTAAATATATCGTCGTCTAGAATGACACGAAACGACACGTCAGATAGGTATGAATCTGGCTTTAAACAGATTAAATATGTATTGTACAGTCGCTTACAAAGAGATCGATACGGCCAAAGTGACAAAAATATGTATATACTAGCTTTTGCCCGCGACTCCGTCCGCGTGGAACTCGTTTATATCGTAGCTCCATACAAACTTTCACCCCCACTTCATCCCCTTTCGGGGTGATTTCCAGGATAAAAACTATCCTATGTCCTTCCCCAGGACTTGAACTATCTCTATACCAAATTTCATCCTAATCGGTACAGCGGTTTAAGCGTGAAGAGGTAACAGACAGACTGACAAACAGACACTTTCGTATTTATAATATTAGTATGGATGGATATGTATAGTATGGATTAAGGTCGTGTATACATATTTTTGTAACTTTGACTGTATCGATCTCTTTGTAATCGACAGTACAACTTGTCGGAACATTTTAGGCTCTGAATGTATAGGTATACTAGTGGCTTTGATATATTTGATAGTTAGACTATTTCCAACAGACATTCTTACAGTAAACATCATAATGGAATGTACATCGTAAACCCCATCCGGCATAATATCTGACCTGGCTTTCATTTACCCGCACATCCATACTAATATTATAAATGCGAAAGTGTGTCTGTCTGTCTGTCTGTCTGTCTGTCACCTCTTCACGCTTAAACCGCTGAACCGATTGAGATGAAATTTGGTATGGAGATAGTTTGAATCCCGGGGAAGCATATAGGACAGTTTTTATCCCGGAAATCATCTTCTGAGGGGGTTAAATGGGGAATGAAAGTTTGTATCGAGCTACGATATAAACGAGTTCCACGCGGACGGAGTCGCGGGCAGAAGCTAGTTGTTTTATAATTAGCAATCCATCAAACATTATTTTGGAACCTAAATGCCATGGAATCATCATTATCTTTAGTTCAATGTGTAATACATGACTCACGTTAACTGTGCTGAGTTTGACGTGATGCTGGCGTCCGATCAGCTAATTCGTCACACATTGATTTACTAGCTTCCGCCCGCGACTTCGTCCGCGTGGACCCGGGATAAAAACTATCTATTTTAATCCAGGCTATAAACTATCTTTGTGCAAAATTTAATTCAAATCGGTTCAGCCGTTTAAGCGTGATTGAGTAACAAACATCCAAACATCTAAACTTTCGCATTTATAATATTAGTAGGATTTGTATACCACGACTATATAGTAAACAACGGCCTACCTGATGATAAGCAGACATTGTAGCCTACGGACGCTTGCGAATACAAAACAATCCAAGAGAGGTAGAGGCTTTTAAGAGAGGTAGAGTAAGAGCACAGCGGAATGCCATCTCGCTTGTATTTGGAGCAGCCCAACAGGGGAAGTACCTCCAGCTTACAGAAGAACGCAGCCATAATAACGCCACAACTTGCTCCGTATACAGGTTGTGGTGTTGTCTTCCTGGTGGTGAGTAAGGCCGCCAGCTCGAGGAGTTATTGTGTTTACGGCAAGGACACGCGTTTGTTTCTAGCTATCAACACAACGAATGACCATCAGAATCACAGGTTCCGCTCTCATAGGCTATAAGGTCGGCACCTACACGTTATTGTATTGTTTTTCTTTTTAACTGCTTTGTTTGTGTGAGGTGTGCAATAAAGAGTATTTGTATTGTATTGTCGGCTTGTCATCAGGCAGACTGTATGCATGTTTGCCACCGTCGTAGTATTAAAAAACCGGCCAAGTGCAAGTCGGACTGGCGCACGAAGGGTTCCGTACCATTATCTATATAAACGGCAAAAAAATCACCTTGTATTATCCCCTATGGGCTCCCCCTTAAATATTTATTGTATACTGTTTTTTAGTATTTGTTGCTAAAGCGGCAACAGAAATACATTATCTGTGAAAATTTCAACCCCCGTGTGGTGTTCGGTTAGAATTTCACCACCCCCTTTATTCCCGTGGGTGTCGTAAAAGTCGACTAAGGGTGACCACACACTTCAGCCCTGCTGGGTTGAAGTGTGTTGTGGGCGATGGGCTAGCAACCTATCACTGCAATATCACATTTTGTCGATCTTTTATACCCAGATTTATGCTAAAAGTGGCGCTGGAATATAAGTTGCATGTGCTCTGCCTACCCCTTTTGGGAACAAAGGCGTGAATGTATGTATTTCAACCGTCTAACTGTGATGAGAGGTTCATGAGAGACAGCCTAGTGACAGACGGACAGGCAGACAGACAGACAGACGGACGGACAGCAGAGTCTTAGTAATAGGGTCCCGTTTCTGTACCTTACCTACCTTTGGAACCCCAAAAAGAGCGTAGCGTAGTAGACTTATTGATTTGAGGATTCGTTGAGTCGACAGCTAGAGATAAATGTAGGCCTTTATCTTCAAAAACAACGGATCCTCGAGAGCTCTTGAACATCAGAAACAACACAGCTTACCTACAGCTACTGCATATTTGAAGGAATTCTGAAAGGATTTGGGCTGTTTTTGGTTTGTTCTGCCAACACACTGAACGCATGATGTAATGCTTATGGATTTGAACAAATACTTGATGCTGGTTGGTTAGTATAAATGATGAAAATAGTTTTATGTAGGTACGCTCGTGTAATGCTTTGTTTGGTTTACGATGAAATGGAATTCTTTAGCTTTACAGCACGTTTTGAGAATTTCTTATTTCTTTCTTTTAACTGTATTGATGCTCAATGTTTGAAATAGGTTCTTCTCTAGAGCCTTTGAAATAAATGCTTATCAAGCGTCATACCTGTTTCAAATCTACAACCTAATTTCGCTTCAACCTATAAGAGACTACCGTATTGACTCCTGTAACCTGCTGTAGTAACGTATGTAAATTGTATGGAAATATTTCCACATTACAGGAGACGCCACGCTCGACGTAAAACGACGCATGTGTACCAAAACACGCGCCGATATACGCTCTTCTGCGAAAGGGAAACACCCTATCCCCTTACATGTAATTACCAGTACGCTATCAGCACTCAACGTAAACAACGCGCCGACCTCATTATGAAATTTTATGTACTACATACCGATGATGACTTATCACAAACACAACAAAGAAACACTTAGCACTAGCACTGCGCGCGCACCTGCGTGAACAACTTGTTGTATCCGTGCCCTTGGTTATAGACCATGGTCCGACATGGCGGGTGGTGGCCTCTCTGGACCACCAGAGGGATCGCGTCCGGGTCGGCCGTCGTGGACGCGCCTGGCGGCCCGCTCGGCCGCGGGCGAACAGCCGAGCCGACAGGGCCGCCCCTCCGTGAATGGATGCGCGCGCAACACGGTTCATCAACCGTACGCCAAGATTAAACGATTACTGGAGTGACAACTGGGTCACCTTAGATATCGTTCCTGTACGCACGTCCTTAACAGTGCGTGGTGGGAGTTTTGGAAAAAAGTGGATGCCGTTTGGGCTACTCAATGCACCATAAATTATACCAAAATGGAAGTCAGTAGTATAAGGTTATCGGGATGATAAACAGATGGAACGAATCAATGAATAGGAGTTAAATCCATGAAAACAAAACATCTCTAAAAGTTACACAGTGCACCCAACGAAAATATGTCACTCATGCTAGGTTGTCAGGATAAACTGATAATTAAACAATGATGAGGCAATAGGTAAACTCAGGAAAACATAACATCATTCTTTGTTTGTTTTTTCGGGAACGAGTGTTCCCGGGAATATTACTTGAGTGGGAACATGGCTGGCAAAAAACCATAACTTTATTGGGAATGTTTATTTTTCTATCACTTATTAAGGAACGAACCACAATCTTCGGGAAGATTCGAATCTTTTGATATGATACTACAGGTTCGTGACGCCATCGAACCTGTAGCGCTTTCTCTCTCTCTCAAATAGAAACATTGAAATGGTTGTAGCTTCGGTAGGTTGAGATATAATAATTTGGTTCACATCTTTAACACAGTATTTATTCGACGGTTTTCAGCTTTCGGAGTTGAATCAAATTTGAGTCAACTATTATGTAGTTGATAAACTTTTATGCAGTTGTCTCTTGCCTAGCATTTTCTCGCTCCCACCTACATGCTGGTAAGGGAGGAATGCTTATGTTCGTACACAAACACAACCATGCTAACTAGGCTGACAAAGTTTTATGTCGACTCCTGACACTCATGCAAAAAGTTTGGAAACACGAAACCTGCAGAAGCTTCTGCTTCGAAACACGAAACCTGCTTTCCTAATCACGTCACCCTAAAAGCCTTTATCAGTACTCTATTATCCTTGAGTGTGCTTCAGTGGGTTGTCTTAATAGACGCGCCTGTTGCGAAAATTGCTTCATCGAGAACAAATTGATAAAAATATTGGTCAAACAAATCAGGTTCACTGACGCCGGGTACTTTCGGGTCTCATTTAAATTTTAATTAAATCCTTATAATACTTGCAATGTTCAGTCTTTCAGAAGATTGCAGACATAATAACATCACTACTTGCTCATTAATTAATATAGTAATAATAGAGAGGAACATTCTCCCCCCCCAAGTTTTCCCTCTGAGTTGGAAGGTCAGATGGCAGTCGCTTTCGTAAAACTAGTGCCTATGCCAAATCTTGGGATTAGGTGTCAAAGCGGACCCCGGGCTCCTTTAGGGGCACAACCGGGAACAACGCTAGGAGGATGATGAAAGAGGAAGTCTGTGAGATTGTAGCTTTATAAGTTTGTATCTAGGGAGTAATGTCTGGATCCTCTTACCCGATGAAAAAAAACTTCCCCCTGTGTATACAATGGATTTTCTGGATTGACATTTGCCTGAATTTAACCCCTGGCTCTTCTTGAGTTCTCTGTATTACGCATGAAGAGACGCGGGCAGCTGGTCAAAATTTAAGCGCTTCCTAGCTTAGCTGCCGGCTCGGCTTCGTCTTTCTATTAATTTACAGTGAACCCAGGCAAAACCATTGGATAAAATGCAGCCTATGTCCATCGTGAAGGCCCATTCTGTACTTTGGTGGAAGAATTATTAAAATTTAATGAGTAGAATCGGACCTATCATTATAGTTCAACAAGCTCACATAATTTTCTTGTTTAAAATTCTAGAATAGGGATCATACAGATTGATTGAAACGAAGGTCTTCTTTCCTGTGAGAAAGATAAGGTTTCCGTGCATATAAAAACTAGCTTCTGTCCGCGACTCCCTCCGCGTGGAACTCGTTTATATCGTAGCTCCATACAATTCATCCCCATTTCATCTCCTCAGAGGATGATTTACGGGAAAAAACTATCCCATGTCCTTCCCCGGGACCCAAACTATCTCTACCAAATTTCATATAAACGGTTCAGCGGTTTTAGCGTGAAGAGGTAACAGACACACTTTCGCATTTATAATATTAGAAAGGATGTTTTAGATTGCGTGATATCATCTAACCGCTCACTTGATTTCGAATTTAAAAAAAGGTAGCCTAAATTGCTTTCAATTTATCTTTATCAAAGAAGTCCATACTTCGCTTGGCAATCACAGTTGCCACCATCAGTTTATGGGTGCGCGAATTTGGCGTGGTTGCCACAAGCAAGTGAGTGAATAAGAGGGGATGCCGTTTATGCGGATTAGGAGTCCAACCAAAAATTTGGCTTTACAGCCCTTAACTTTGCCAATATCCACAAAAGGGACGTCGAAATCTATGTATGACCCAAGACTATTATTCACTGGGTCTGCACCACATACCATGTCTAGCTTAAACTAACACACCTGCTGGCCGAAACAAGTTCGTTCCAATAATACCAATGCATTTGCGACCTAATTCGGCGATACTCGGAAATCGGGAGGCGGCCGATTCGGACAGGTCGTGCGGTGGGTTTAGTTTTTAAATTTACAATACCAAGTGTATATAATACTAAAATTATATCAGCACACAGTGAAGATCTTAGATCTTAGAAGTTTGAGTGCTAAAATGTTTAATAAAATAACACGAATAAAAAAAATCCTTAAGACAATCTGATTTGTAATTAAGTAGTATAGCTGCGCACGCGACTCTGCTAGCTTATTAAACTGTGCGCAAGCAAAACCGCGGGAAAAAGAAATAAAATATAAAAATAGCCTATGACCATCCAAAAAGTCCATTCTAATACACAGGTGGAAGAATTTTTAAAATCGGATATGTGGTTCCGGAGATTACCCAAAACAGAAAAACTTATAAAATTAAGTATAGATTAAAAGATCGTCACTAATGTTAATGATAACATCGTTTTAGTGGATGTTGGTTCAAGAATTCAACATAATCAAAATGGACACCTTTTATCAATTTCAAAAGATTACTTAACATATTTCGTTCCAAAACGCTCGATAGACCAATAAACAAGTGATCTGTGTCCAATATTAATACGATGACGTCACAGGTTGTAAGGACGGTCGTTAAAATAATTGCGCCTACGCCGCCAGGGCGGCGCCTTCATGAGATCCATTAGCTATAACCTCTAGCTGCCTAAAGGCCTATTAAAAGACATCCTAATCAATGGAATTTATCTATAGTATAGAAAGATTCTGTACTATTTATAGGTGCATGTAATATGCCTAAATTGAAGAATAAATAAAATTGACTTTGAATTTGTAGCTGAATTGAGATTGTAGCTTGAATTTGAAGATTTATTTATTTCAAGACAATATAGATTCGCATGACATTTTGATGGCGTGTAAGATTCAGGGAAGTTATACGCTACGTTAGCAATAGAGCACATTACATTTTAATTGTGTATGCTCTACCTGGACTAGACTGGTCATATCTGCCGAGTGTGTGGGCCAGCATCGCCACTGAATAGCAGCCCGACAGCTCAAGACGGAGACACGGCAGACTTAGCGGGCGATGGCGGGACGAGCTAGACTCCTTTGGAATGGCCAGAGGCTGCTCAGGATCGGGGTGTCTGGAAACGGAGGGGGGAGGCCTTTGCCAGCAGTGGGACACCACAGGCTCCTAAATAAAACTCAATATTATTGGTTCTTTTGTTTGGTGTCTATACCCTTATTCTGTTACGCGACCGTCACGACTAACTATATTCTTTGTCTATATTTTTTTAAGAGTCCGCAGTAAGCTCGATTCTCCGTACAAACGTAGTAACGCTCTCATTTTAAAACTACGTGTTGGATTGTAATGAAACTTGGCATATACAATGACATAAGGTATATCTATGTCTGTAATTAGTTTATGTAGCTTCAAATAACATAGTAAAAGAAAAACAGCGAATTTAAGTTTTTCATACAAAACTTGTTTTTGCTGTATTTCGTTTGTTTTTTAAACTGGAATCATATAAACTAATTACAGACAGATATACCTCATGTCATTATATATGCAAAGTTACTTCACAATACAACACGTAGTTTTAAAATGAGAGCGTAACTACGTTTGTATGGGAAGGTGAAATTCGGCCGAGCTTACTGCGGACTCTTAACGGAAATTTACTAGAGCGTTTGCTAGAAGGATCGTGAGGTTCGTTGCGATGTTTGGCTCTACGCTTGGCTCTGCTTGTTGTCCAGTTTGTCAAATTTAAAGCTGTGATTGCTCGGTGTTCTGTTCTATGTGGACGCTCAATTCTATCAGCGCCTCAAGAATCATCTCGACAGACGAGTCTTTCAATTAAATATCTACAACTTATTAGAAAAGTTGAAAAACCCCCGACATTTTCATTTCCAAGGCCAATATCTCAAAAACGGCTTAACAGATTTTCATAAAACATGACCTCACATCAGCTTTCAAATAAAAAAAACCGCCTGTTTGGGAGCTACGATACCACAGACAGATACACAGATACGCTGACACGTTAAACTTATAACACCCGTATTTTGCGTCGAGGTTAAAAATAGCCGTCACTGCCTCGGTGTCTGCGTGTGTCGTTTTACGCTGCGCAGTCAATGGAAATTGGCATTTGACGTTTAGCCGCCCGCTTTAGGGTTAAACACGGGTATAGAATCGAAAGTTATTATTACTCCAAAAGAAAGAAGGCAAAAAATATGCCTATTGACGAAAATCCCATTCAGATATCTCAAAGAATAGGGGTGTAGACACTAAATAAAATAATCAATTATGTCATATTGTCTCGAAAAAGGATTAGAAATGTAGTCAAATGGAGAAAAAATTAACGCAAGAGATTCACGAAATTATAGTAAGTGTCCAAAGTTTTAAGAAGGGGTATGTTCTGTGCCTTTTTCGAAAAACGCAACTTCATATGAAACGATGACGCTGGAAGATTGTGACGTCACTAATAGACGGCAACGTGCCGCGCCCCATCAGGTTGGGTGCCGCCGTCGACGCTGCCTGCCGCGCGCGTGACGCGCCCTGCGGCAGCCTCGCATATTGTGACGTCACACACTGCGTTTTCTCTCTCTAACAAGCAATATTAAAACGGTTATTGTAGCTTCGTAATTCTTTGAGATATTTGAATGGGATTTTCGTCACTAGGCATATTTCCTGCCTTCTTTCTTTTGGAGTAATAGTGATTTTCGAGTCTACACTCTATTACGCATGGCATTTGCCCTTAACGGGATTCGAACCAGGGAGGCTTCGTAGGCAGGGTCACTACTAAGTAGGCTACAGAGGTAGTCAAATTATTACATTAGTATCATAATGCTAGCATAATCCAGTCTAGGATTACAATTTCATGGTATAATTGAGATGTCAATATACAAGCGTTCAAAGGCTGCGTTGTTTACCACCGAAGTGGTATTAAAAAACCGTTTAAGAATCGGTCATATCACCGAATGCTATTAGGACTTCACGAATACAGCGTCTATATTTTGATTTACATTACATAAAATGTTTATTTAACAATAAATGTTTATACGCATAACACAGGTACATTTCGAGGCTTCGTAGCGCCACGAGTGTCTACGGCGTAGCGCGTAGCCGTAGCGCGTAGAAATGCCGCAGTGGCAATGCCCCCGTAGCGGCATATTATGGTTGCTAGGGCGGGCAACGGGCACCCTAGGGCTGGCGATACTACTTTCTATAATAAATTAAAATATTTGTATATTTGTGAATGAGTCAAGTCTAAAAAGTCTTCCACTGCTAGGAACCCGCCCAGCGGGCGCCTACGCCGTAGGCGCTTTCCTCTACTTAGCGGGAAAGCACGCGATCGGTTACGAGCGCAGCTTGGCAGTCAATTATTAAAAAGGTGAAAAGTCCGTGAGATTGTAGCTTTGTACGTGTGTATGTAAAGGGTGATCTCCGGAACAGCTTATGCGATTTTAATACGACGAAAGAAAACCTTGCGTGTAGAATGGACTTTTTGAGTTATAGGCTGTATTTTATTCCGCGGGTTTGCCTACGTTCTTTGCAATACGCGAGCAAATGCGATGCTATGTACTTCTTTTGGAAAAATAAATAAAAAAAAACCGCGCAAGCAGGTGGTCATATATAAAGTTATCGTTCTGTTAAGGTTTTGTATTGTGAATTAATTATAGAAAAACAAAAACATATATGTATGTCATTCAGAACGGCGCATTTAACGAATGTTTTTCTTTCTTTTAATTAGCTTTAAAATAACAGATAAACCAAACAAACACACAAGGAATCAACGCCCAGCATTTTACCGCCTTGTAGCGGAAATGGCACGTAGGGCCACGACTCATATGTAAGTACTCATATGCCTTTAATGAGTTAGTGGCATTTCACCAACATACTAACATTTGATACTTCTAAGAACTTATTGCTATCCGTGATTCATGTTAAAAGCCTATGTCTTAGAGTTCTTCACAAACCACAACATTTCTGAAACATTCTACTAAAAATACAACAAAGGCGAATTAAACCAGAAACTATCGTTTTTTCCAATATTGTACACATAAACTCAAAATAAGGAAAAATCCTACGGTGCAAAAATTCGGAGACTCGACCCATGGTCGAAGATCCTCCGTTTTAATAATAAATTCACCCAAACTTGCTTGCACACATCCCACGCAAGCGAAAATCAACCTTATTCCAAGGGCATAGAGCACTCTCAAGCGCACAAGCATCTGCAACGCTAAACATATTTAAAATTAAACTCGCGCCAATAGAAAAGCAACTGTAATGTGTAAACAATAAAACTCAAAACAGTTGCCGTTGTAATTTTGTAATAGACATGCGGTACACGGGAACTCTCTTGACACGGCCATTCCGAATTCAACCTTATGCCGATAGCTTTAGGGTTGTTTTCAGGTTGTTCCATTTTGACAGGAACACGCATGCGCGCAGCTGGATCGATGGCCGCTGACCTAGTTGCGGCAGACGAGTCCGGGTGAAAGCGGCAGCGAGTGTCGACGACACAAATACCCGCATGACCTCACTAGACCTCGGTCACGGCGATGCGCGCTGCCAAGCGGATACCACTCTTATCACCGACGAATAAAGGCGTTACCAACTGCATTTATAACGCAGTTTATTTTGTTCAGCCGCTGCGTTCTAAATCCAACCGTATGCTCTCAGGAACACAGTTCAAATTTAAATAACAATTGGATACAGTTAGTGCGTTTTGGAACTGATAGCAAGCTTTCAGCGATCCTGTAGAGTACTTAGAAGGATAGTTTTGCGCAGAAGTTTGCTTTAATTTTAGGGACAAGCTTTTTGCATAGACGTCAACCCGTTGCCTGCGGGGGACTACTTAAGTCGCCGGAGCATGCCAATATGTAGGTTAATCGAGAATCGGAAGGATTAACTCTAGATATGAAAATTATCGGCGGTAGTTCAGCTTTTTTATGAAATGACATAAATGTAGGGTTGAATGTAAGGTAAACGTCCAAATTGACCCATTATTTACAATATTTGCCTGCTTGTGACCTTTTTTGGATTAAGATTGAAAGTGCCAATTATTAGGGCAGTGTCGTGAACTGGGAGGTTTTCCTATGTATTCATTTATGAATCAAATATTTGGATAGATGAATTTTTACAAGCTTTAATTTAACTTGACCTTTTAGTTTTTTTGTCAATTTGTTAGTGTGGGACAAATCTTGCAAGTTAAATTTGACCGACTGAGCCAATTGACCGATTGAGCTGAAATTTTGGGTTTTTTTTTTTCTCAAAAAAAGTATGGTACATTTTAGTCTTAAATTAGGTTCGCCAAACTTACGTTTACGTTTACGTTTAATTTGTATAGTTTGGATGACAATTCAATATTATGGTACCATCGAGCTGATCTGATGATGGAGACAGAAGGTGGCCATGGGAATTCAGTACTTAACCGACGTAACTCCGTTGAGTTTGGGCTCATTAGAATCGTCTCAATGAGTAGTTGATGACGGTATACAGAAAAGTATAGTCGGCAATAAAAGCTAGTAGTAAAAAATAATTTTTTGACAGAAACTTATTGTGTCTCCAGTTGCCATGGTCATGTCTACCGAATCACTTTTTAAAACTGCGATTATATCAATTATTTCTTGTTGACAACCCTTGTTAGCCAGGGGACAATATGGCAGAGATACTTAGAGCAAATTGTTACAACGTGGATACGCTTAGATAATCCTACTAATATTATAAATGCGAAAGTTTGGATGTTTGGATGCTCGGGTGCACTTTCACTGCCAGGAACCCGCCTAGTGGGCGCCTACGACGTAGTCGCTTTCCGTTACATACGAGGAAAACCACGGGATCGGCTACGAGCTAAGCGCGTAGCGATTCTAAGCAGTGAATGTGTTAAGATGTTTGGATGTATAGTGTTTGTTATTCAATGACGGAATATTCTTAAACGGCTCAACCGATTTGGCTGAAACTTTGCACGAAGATAGTTTGAAGCCTGGATTAAAATATAGAATACTTTTTACCCCGGGTACACGCAGACGAACACGCAAACGGAAGCTAGTTATCTATAAAACGAGGTTAAACGTGACAAACTCCGCGTTCGGTTTGCATATAAAGCAGTTTTAAAAAGTGAACGAAACCACAGTTACGGAAAAAAGTTGATTCACCCAAATTACCATAATAAATACATCAGCCTACATACGCCCCACAGCTGGGCAGCTGACGCCGCGCCGCGACGCGAGTCGAGAAAGATGTACCCTCCTTTTTTCTAATTTGCACGGTGCGAGTGAGACAGGAGACGCTCAGTCAGCAAGCAACAAGTAAATGTAGTAAATGCCTCCTTGGATGAGAGGGAATGCTGGCTCAGTGCGGGTTGGCGACTCAAACTCAAACCAAAGTGTCGCTATATCAAGGAATCGTCATATTATGGTGACAATACTGACAATATGGCCACTTTAGCGCAAAGCAGCGGCAATACTGCCGGCATAAATTGAAATTGTTCCCACCCCGGGAACTACACTACTCATAGAACTGGGATAAAATGTGGCGTTCCATGCCTAAAGGGTCCTTATGGCAAACGGCCATAAGGACCCTTTAGGCATGGAACGCCACAAATTTACGTCACTAACTTGATTACATATAAGTTTAGTTTTAGTGTAGGCATTATTTTATGGCAGTGACCTCATAATTATTTAGATAATGTTGTGGGCTGTAGACTGTTATGTGGGTGTCTCGGCGCCCTTAATAGTGGGGGACAAGGATGGAGCGATGTCTCGTGGGCAGCGGCCGCAATCAAGTGTGCTTGGGTGAGGGTTGGGTGCCGGTGACAGCGTTGAGTCTTTACTCAACGCTGTCACCGGCAGCTTCCTTCGAACACCGTTACTAGTATAAGTTAGTCCATTCACAGCCGCGCCATGCTCGTAGCAATTTAACACTTTCACTGCCAGGAACCCACCTAGGCCGGAAAAAATCCCGGAATCGGGTACAAGCATAGCATCGCCATTTTGTTCTTCTCTCTACCACTATTTAGTAGTTCTGATATGACATTACATTAACTTTCTCTTTAGCTTGATCCATAAACGCATATCTCGGTTTTCCGCACCTTGCCTTCTATCTTTCCTTCAATTATAGTGTTTATGTAATTGTCATTTCGTATCAGATGCCCTAACACATTCTTAAACAGGTAGGTAACACGAATGTGACAATTTATATTTGTTGTTGCAAAAGGATTGTTATTGTTGTTACGTAACGGTTAGATGACAGAAGTAATTTGTAAAGAAGTCTGCTAACATGCGTCTGTGTTTAAAAAACAGAATGACAGAGGTATTACCCCTTCTGTTAATTGTGGTGGATGATATTTCAGCCAAGTAACCATGATATCACTGTTTGTAGGGCCCTTGTTATTATTATTACCCCATTTCATCAGTTTACAAAATACGTTTTCTTCATAATGGGCTTCAAAGTGCCACGTTTCGGGCGCAGCGAGACGAGAGATCCCTAAATGGCTTTCATACAAAATTAGAGGCCCAGGCCTGCAAGATGGTCTTTTTTAATTTCCATTCCACAATTTGTGGCACAGGATCACGGCGTTCAGCCATGAAAATTAAAGTTTGATTTCTTGTTATATACGCCTCGGCGTGAAAAGGGGTTGTCAGCCTCATAACTATCCGACCTCGCTACGCTCGGCCGTGTATATTGTACTCGGACGGCAACCCCTTACTTTCCGACCTCTGTAGTACGTACTTCAGAAGTTTTGATGATTATGATTTTACTTCATTACATGTTTACTTTACCTAATACCTTTTCATTATACGATCATGAGAGACGAGACCATCATAGTGTAACAAAAATAATTGTAACCCGCTTAGACTATGTCGTGATCAGCGGGGTATTTGTGATTTTTCTGCTGTAAATAAATGTTTTTTATCTTTCTTTTTTTTCCTTTTCATTCACAAAAAAATTTTAGATTGCGTGACTTTTTGTACGTAATCGGCTAGCTGGTCGCCACTGTAATCCACGCTGTCAGTGGAACCCAACCTAAAATTGTACTGACTCTCTAGGTCTTTAGAGGGGCATCTCTCGTAACTCAAGTATGCACTCTATGTACTTAAACCAAGGTCCAAAACAGCTTGAGAGCTGTTCAGATCTTTCAGTATCATAGTTTCTTGTTATTTTTCATCGGATCTTGAGCTCATTAGGTTAAGGCGCAGTTGGCTGGCGGCTGATTGTCTGTTGTTTTTTTTTCATGTGAACGAACAGCTTTAAAGTAATATATACATAAATAGATATAAAAGGCCAATTACGGGATTTCACCGGTAATTGCAAAATAGTACTTGTTTTAGGCTCGATAGGTTCGATACAGTACGCGTACGCGCGACTTCGCCCACGTATTGCAAAGCCATGCACCAACCGGAAAGTCCATTCAACACGCAGGTGAAAGAACTTTTGAATATCGGATAAGTGTTTCCGGAGATTACCCTAAACACACAAACTTACAAAGCAACAATCTCACAGATACCCCTGATACGTCTCACATAGCCACCAGACCATCTCAATAGACAACTTTCGATTTAAAAAAAAACCCACACACTTATACCACCCTTGGCATTTGCGAGGGGGGGAATAATCTCAAGTAGGTATACTTAACTACCCTCGTATAAAAATAATGATGACTCGTGCCTAAAATTTTCCGAGAAACCACTCGCTTAGACCTTCAGAAAACAACTTTCTTTATTTCTCGGAAGTGACAAGTTAATTATTCGGTTATGTTTAATGTTAATTGACTTCATTGTATTAATTGGAATACCTTTGGTAGCTAGCGACACTTTCCTGTCATAGAAATACATACATACATATACACACATATATATACATATATTTTGTAACATAGATACCGGTCGTGTCGCTGCGACTAGTCGTATGCTGCGGCTGTCTGCGGTCGGGTTCCAACTTAAAACTTTATTGAAATCGGATAAAAAGTTCAGGAGACTACCCCTACACTACATACAAACACAAAAAGTGAGATTTAGAACAGGCGAGGCTAAATTTTATAATTTTCGAAAAAGTGACTCGTAAGAAAATATCTCTACGAGTACGCGTAATTATTGAACCTGCCCACAATATATCCATAGAGGAGAACAGCCGGACAAGGCCGATTCTGAAGTGAAAAACTTCGTTCGCTTCGCTCGCTTGTTCAATAATGATTGTACCTATCCAGTATAGATATCATACAGATATTAATCATCATCATCATCATCATATCAGCCGAAAGACGTCCACTGCTGGACATAGGCCACCCACAAAGAGTGCCAAAGTGACCGGTCCTGCGCCACCCGCATCCAGCGGACTCCAGCAACCTTTACCAGTCCACCTTGCGGAGGGCCTACTCGCGCCGCGCCTTCCGGTTCGTGGTCACCACTCGAGAACCTATATAAATATCGATTATCTATTGTATCATGAACACGTAATAATCACATCATAACCGATGCCGCAATAATAACACATTACTTTACAATAAGAATATGCAAATAGCTTGGCAATGGAGCCAGCCTCACACGTCCGCTATCATTGGTCGTGAGCCGTCTGTCTGTCACATATTATATTAGTCACATTTTGACATATATATACTTGTATTAAATATGTTATGTGTGTGTAATTTCCGCTCACGTCATGGGGCAATCGACTGCACCATTTTTACAAGCTTTATATTAACTTGACCTGACTCCGTAACGAGTCAACCCGCAACTTATCACACGATAAGTGACAAGATAGAGCGTCCGTCACTGGCTGACACGATAAGGCCGACCTCATTACAGGGTCTGTTCATATGTATGTTGTCCGTCAAAATTTGCAATCCATTTTTCAGGGAGCTTAGCCCCCTCTCCCTGGATTCACAGTAGTGGATTGGGAGTTGATACTAACCTAACGCCAAATCTTGGGATCCTACTTCATATTATCTTCATTCTAGTTAATAGCGACCCTGCCTACGAAGCAAGAGGTCCCGGGTTCGAATCCCGGTAAGGGCATTTATTTGTGTGATGAGCACGAATATTTGTTCCTGAGTCATGAATGTTTTCTATGTATTAAAGTATTTATTTATCTATTTAAGTATGTTTATCGTCGTCTAGTACCCATATTACAAGCTTTGCTTAGTTTGGGACTGGGTCGATTTGTGTAAGATTGTCCCGTAATATTTATTTATATCCTACTTGGCGGACTACGGGATCCTTAAATGCCCATTTACACGATGCAAGAACTCGCATGCGTTTTTTATTATTATCGCAGGTTTTGGCGAAGTGACACCAGTTACGACGGGGCACGACCCTCGGCAGCCCGGATCCCGCCGTGTAATGGAACTCACTTACGAGTAACTTGCACCATGTAATTAGAGCTTTAGGGTTAACACGAGGAAACGCCAGGTGGATGGTAAGTTTTGAGCATCCTGAAGGGTCGAGTCGAGATATATATGATGGCGACAGGCCAATACTGTAGACTCAAAAAAAAACAACAAAAATACTGTAGACTCAAAGCCAAAAAAAAGGATAGTAACCAAAATCCTATTCGGACATCTCAAAGATTTTCGAAGCTACAACCGTTTTAATATTGGTTGTTCGAGAAAACGCCCGCAGATCGTGACGTCGCGATCTGCGAGCGTGATAGTAAGTGACAATCGTTTCATATGAAGGTGCGTTTTGCGGAAAAGGGGCAGAATATAACCCCCTCTTTAAACTTGGGACACTTATAGCTTTGTGATTATTTAATCCCCTGCTTTACTTTTTTCTCCATTTGACAATATTTTTAATAATTTTTGGTGTCTACACCCCTATAATGCTATAGCGCAATCGCGTATAGAAAACCATATTTTCCATTTCGTGGTAAAAATGGGCCGCCCGAAGTCATTATTACTAATCACACAAACATGCAGGAATTTTTAATTGTTTTCCCTGAAATTTCAGGCACCGTCGCGTGCACGTCACTCCGAGCGCGCACTGGTTACTGGCTGAGCGCCCCACTTCCGGTTTCGTGTCGTGGTTAAAAGACAACCTTTTGGGGGTCTATTTCCCTGCGCATTCAATTGGAATTGGCGGTCGTGGGTTCAAATCCGCTCCCAAGGCCAGCGATTAATTTTGAAAGTTTTCACTTTGATTGGAATTTGGAATTTTGACAGGAGTCGTTTCTTAGTAAAAGATTTACTCACCACTGGTTTAGCCTAGCCGGTGGGGACACTACGAATCTATAGAAGTCCCAGGTTCAAATCACGGTACGGGCATTTATTTGTGTGATGAGCACGAATATTTTGTTCCTGAGTCATGGATGTTTTCTATGTATTTGAGTATTGGTTTAATCTGTGTTAGTATGTTTATCGTCGTCTAGTACCCATAGTACAAGCTTTGCTTAGTTTAGGACTAGGTCGATTTGTGACAATTAGGACACCTATTCGAATCCAATATCAAACGAAAAAAACACAACACAAACGATCGCGCGTTAATTGCGATAATTAGGACTATCTCTACGATTGTCCGCAAATATATACAAGTATGTATATAGTTATTTATTTCTTTACTGATTGAAAGGGAGCTCGTGACAAATGGCAAACCATTTCCAACTCAACTGACTTAGGCAAATAGTTCCCCTGACTTACCCTACAAATATTGTGAGTAAGCGCAAGAACGGGAAACAGTCACGTAAAGATTATGTTTGTAATTTTCAAGATATTTTTCACTTCTCATGCTCGAAAAGTGTGTCATGTTAGGCTTACATAGCGGGGCTAAAGTAGCACATTTAGCCCCTAGGGAAATATGTAAGAAAACATATTTATGATTATAAACATTTTAATTTGACCAATCAAAACACTTCAACGTATTAAATCCACCAATCACAACTGTTTAAAAAACTATTTGTATTTGCTATCAACTAATCAGAATACAGCTATATATTAAAATCAACCAATCAGGAAACAGAATGATTTTCAAATATTATTAGGCGTCATTTATTCCCGAATTCACAATCATTAAAAAAAAAAAACACCTTCGGCTGTCTATTGCCGAGTCCAAACGTTCAAGCGTGGTTGGCTGCATACATGCCATAAGCAATGAGATTGAGCGGGTTAGACGCTGTCTATCTCGCTTTATCGTATGCATTGTATGCTGTCCGCCGCGCTCGGCCGTTTGGACGCGGCTATTAGTCGATCAGAGGCGTTTATTCGTGGTGTCAATATTTTGTATTTGTGTTAAAGCAGTCTATTAAAAAAATATGGCGCCAAATTGCCAACAATCTTTTCGCCGTAGTATTTATTATCGATTGTGGATGGATATTCTTTGTTTTTACTATTTTCTCGCTGTCGATGTCAAAAGTAGAGTGTATAACTCTGGTCTAAAAGCCATATTACCCCTCGAACTATTTCCCCTCACTTCTTCCGAAAATAACCATCTCGTGGTAATATAGCTTATTTTAGACCCTTATCACACAATCTACTATTCTTGGGTTTGAGTTTAAAATTTTGTAAATACGTACTTGGGATGATTTCGGCATTAATTTTTGATTGTTCGTGATGTGACCGCCATTTCAGCTACAACATACTCATAATGTCCACTTCATTTTTCTTTCTCTTTTACTAATAATTATACGGGAAACTGACGGTACGCAGACGTAGCCTATGAACGCTTGCAACTCCAAAAAAATCACTCGCGCGTTACCGACTCTTTATTGGTTTGATTTACTTTGTTGTCATGCAGATATAAGTAATAATTCTCATCATCATATGAGCCGAAAGACGTCCACTGCTGGACAGACCTCCCCCAAAGAGTGCCAGTGATCGGTCCTGCGCCACCCGCATTCAGCGGACTCCCGCGACCTTTACCAGGTCATCAGTCCACCTTGTGAGGGGTACACCCACGCTGTGTCTTACGGTACGTGGACACGTATCAGAAGACAGATACATATAGGTACCTATTTACACAAACATAATATGGCGTTGCTTAAGAATGTTTATGTACTTAGGGCTTCAGAGCCCTCACTACCCGTAGCACACCGCACTGTTAGTAGTTAAACCAATAACGCAAGTAAAGCGGAGGTTGGCAGGACACTTGGTGTGAAGGAATGACGGTAGGCTACTGCATGGTCGTCAAGGTCATCGAAACGATCAGCGGGCAGACCACCAGCTCGATGGTCAGACGATAAAGTCTGGCAAACGAAAGCGTAACCTGGACTTTTTTTAAAGCGGCAACATTATAGGCACGTCAGTCTTTGGTTAGAGTTAGCATTATTTTGTGAACTCAATTATTTTGCATTTATAATTGTCGTAATATGGGTAAAACAATAAAAAGTAATGTGCGAAAGCTGCTACATACTATGATCAGTAAGTTCAAGCAAAAACAAGAGGAGAAAGAAGTTGTTTTCCACGAGAAACAACAATGTTTAGTATGACTTTGCAATCTTAATCCTTGTCGGCTGATTATTTGATATAATGATAATGATGATACCGATAAATATTCAAGGAATCTGTAAAAAAAATCCTCCTAGAATTAGTAATAACATATGTATTTTTTTAAAATTGCCGCGTTTTCTCAGGTCGCGCTTTCGTTTGCCAGACTATCACCTCTATAGCAGGCAGCGGATGAGATTAGCACAGGGCCGAGGAGAGTGGCGTTATAAAGAAGGGCCTATACAGCAGTGGGTACATCTTGGCCGAATAGATAGAAAGATAGTAGTTTAGGTGGGTAGATACGAATTTCATGGGCTGAACTGAATAGATGGACAGTAGTCTAGGGTCTGATAAGTTGTTTGACCTTGCGTTTGAGTTTTGTAATGCTGATAATGCACCAATTGAGAGTGACCAATTGAGTTCAATATCGGTTATTATCTTTTGAATACCGGTTCAGACTACGTAGCCTGAGGTCCAGTGTTTAAATTCGGGGGGAGAATAATATTTGTGAGATTAGCATATGTATTTTGTTTTAGTTTTGTTGCTTTCTATATAGCTGTTTATGTCTTTTATAATTTATCGTCACCCGTTAAGGGTGGGCAATAAATAAATGCGTGGAGATCAATCTTGAGAGAAACCTAAGAAACCAATACATCTACATCAACTCAGACAGCCAAGCTGCTCTGCTGGCACTAGAATCCCTAGAGTCCTACTCTAAACTAATCCAGAACTGTAAAAACAATTTAAACACCCTGGCCAATACCAACAAAGTCATACTTAGATGGGTACCAGGACATTCCGACATAGTTGGGAATGAAAAAGCAGATGAACTTGCAAGGAAGGGCGCGGACACAACCCTGGTCGGCCCAGAACCGTTCTGTGGTATCACAAAACGGAAAGCATATTCTCTGCTACACAACACAGAAAAATCAGAGGCAATAGAGCTGTGGAAGTTCGCCAAAGGACAAAAACATGCTAAAGCCTTGATCAAAGGATACAATAACAAACTGTCTATAAGAGCTACTGCAACTCAGAAGGCACAAAACCTGCGCAGTAACGAGAATTCTGACAGGACATTGCAAATTAAACAAGCACCTGTTTCAAGTAGGTATGAAACAGGACGCAACTTGCAGGTTCTGCCAGGAGACGGAGGAAACAGCAATGCATATTCTCTGCTCCTGCGGACCACTCATGCACGAAAGAAGTATCTACCTAGGGCGGCACATAGTGCACCCAGAAGAGGTACAACATATCACCGCCCAAAGAATCTGGAACTTCTTAGAGGCAACGGGTCTCAACGGTGAAATATAAACAAAGGGCTGCCACAATAGATCACCTGCTGGTCGAAGCGGCATAGAAAGGCCCACAATAACACAATAATAAATAAATAATACGGGTGAATATCATCACCAAAGATGCTAGGCTAGGTTTCCAATATACAGCCTGTAACGGAAATGGGGTATAAACCGATCAAGGCCATGTTCAGTAGCGTATTATGATTCCAAAAATGCATTTTTTTTGTTTTTGTTTGCATTGAAATGTATTGGAAACACGCTGTAGTTTTTCACAATATAAGTTACCTACATTTACACATTTTATTGAATGTATTGAACAAAAGTTTTCGATTATTGATTTAGTGGTTTCATTCAGCTATTAGGATATTCCAAAACAGACTACAGCCGAAATATATCCACTGCTGGACATAGGCCTCCCCCAAAGAGTGCCACTACGCGACAGTAATGCAAATCAAAAAGATTATCATATTATGAAGCACGGTAAACATCCCAATGGTTTGGCATCTTAATGATGGCTAACAGATGACACATATGTATCTTGTTTACTGTTGTTTTGAATTAAGATTGAAAGTGTCGAGTATTGGGTCAGTGTCCAGCACGAGGGCATTTACCTTAACTACTAATAGTACTTTTGCTCTTATCTGTAACTTATCTCAAATGAATTTTAGTTAATATGACATTCAAATTATTCCATCTTTATCTGTCAATTTGACAGTTGTGTTTGTATGAAAGAGAAAACACATTTTTAATAAAGGCCTGTTACATTTTATAAAAGGGTTATTGTTTTTTAATGATGATGACATTTTATAAAAGGGTAATGAAATTGATATAAATACATAATCGTAGGTACCACTGAAATTGACAGATACTGCCCATTGTCATTCCCAAACATTTACCTGTGTAGTGATCGAATCTTCTAATGGCATATCCAAACAAAACCAAAATCTGAGACCTCACAAACACTAACAACACGAAGAAACAAAATCGGAAACCACACAGTCTTCATACACAAGATTCCACAAAATACACTAAAGAAAATACCCCATGTTTGATAATCCAGCTTCTTTAAAACAACACTATAGTTAAAAATGATTTAGGATCTATCTTACCCGCCTCCTCCCAATCTTATACAGGCGTTGCCGCCTCAATCGATCCATCGTCATAAGCACATGTCACTTTTTGAATAACACTATTGCCTTAAGTATAGTCTCGTACGGGGCGACGGCGCGGGCGCTGCCGCTATAAATACTGACGCTCGCGCAGCGAGTACAACGATCCGTTACGTGGATCGTTGGCATCACGGGAACTTACTGCCGAGGCGCGTCGCGCGCGACTACTGTCTCAGTCGCATTGTGGAGATAGAAAAATAGGGAAGATTTAGTGAAGACCATGATAACCATGAGAAGTCGCGTCGTGTCAAAACGGTCAGCACAAGACGGCACAACCAGAAAGAGACGGATAGTGCGAAAGAGGTCGAAAGAGCTCCCGCGCCGTCTTATACTAACCGTGCTCTTGTGCTAGCCCTGTCTCTCTCGTCAGTTTAGAAAAAGGAGGGTAGGATGTTCTACGCGACGTCGTCGCGCGTTTCTCTCTGTCTCTGTCGGATGAGTAGTTTCAGAGATTACCCCCTACATACAAACTTAAAAACAACCTTACATTCCCAGGTTCTTTGTAATTAGTCGATATATGTACATAGATATGTATTAATGCGAACTATAGTCTTTAGGTATTCCATTCCGAAATAATGAATGTACGGAAAATGAAAATAAAATACATAGGTAAGTATATATATAAATACCTGACTCTTATTGCCATAGTAGCGACAAGAGCGAAAATGGTACGTGTTTTTCTTATATAATTTATTTCGTGCCTGTACATCGCCTTCAGCAATAATTTCACAGATCGCTACCGGCTTTCTGCATGCCAGCCAACCACTTTATCACTGCAGCAATACTATCTCTTATCCCAACTAGATAAGGTCTAAACTCGTTTGTTTTTTGTAATACATTCGTCTGGCCAGTAGCGCCGCGTTTGCATACGCGTTAGCTCCTCGCACAATGTATTTAGGATGATATTCGCTTGTTTGTTATGTTTATATATTCGTTTTAGGAAATTAGTGTAGCCAATAGTTCCGGATAGTGTGACATTGATCGGAACGTCTGGGAAGTGTCCTATGAGCTCCCGATTCATGGAGACGTCTTTGGAGATTTAGATGTTTTTAAAGAAATTCAGTGTCAGAGTCAAGTCCACGGACAAAGTGTGGGCATATTAGTGACGTATTGAAAACAGAATTATTTATGAACATATTATGAGTTTTTTTCGATCTTATTACATTATTACAGGTATGTACCTACCTGTAATAGATTTTGTCAATGTGTTTGTCTTTGTGTAAGTGCTAGCATGTCACAGGGTCATTGCGTCAGTTAGTAAACACTAAGATGAGTTAGTAAACTGAGAGGATTGTTTTTTACTTTTTTTGGAAGATTCCTATCATTTAATTGGCATGGTTCGCTTTTTTTAAGGGTATGTCAAATCGTAGATTGTGTAAAAATATCTACCTATCAAATCAATACTCTCATAATAGTTATGTAGGTACCGAAACCTTAATTCGTCAACTAAGCAATTTGAAAAGGAAAACCGTTTCTCATATGTACAGCCGACGTTTAAAATATATTTATAGCAGAATATTAGTAATTAGACCAATTAGGCTCCGACTTACCGACGTTATTGTTAAATAAATATTATTACATTAAAACAAAAAATGCAGAATATTATTAATACTCTGACTACGGCTACGGACGACCCCTTTAAAAGAAACTTGGAAAAAAAAAACATAATTTTGAGCTAGGCCTAACTACTAGGAAGAAAATCAAATGTTCCGCAAGCAGATAAACATTCAGTTTACTTGACACTACTAGCGCCATCTGTTAAACATTGTTTGATTACGTTTAAGCAGTACGAGAACCTAAGAGCGACCGGCTTGAGTTGGAGCGAACTCATTTGCGAGAGATTTCCAGTTTATACTGCTAGAGGGCGCTAAAGTTAAAAGGCTTGTATAGTTTCAAAATGTTTTCATAGATGGCGTGACTGATATAATTATATTGACTAAGTTTCTGCAAGGCTAAAGATTATGATAGGTATTTTGTGGACAGATTATACCTATTTAAAGTTTCAAACGGAATAAAATCAATAAATAAAGACCACATGCAAAATTTGTATATAACTTACATAATAATTACTTATGAGTTATGAGTTTATATTATTATTTTATTTTTGACAAAGTACCTAATCATAATTTGTGTGAATTGTCATTTGTATAAGCTTGAATTAGGGGCTAATCTACCTATCTAGTAGCTATTCAACATACAAGGGTTAATCAGAAATTGTCATTTATGGTTCCCAAACATTTAAAGTGGTTCAATAAACAGAAAAGTATTTGATACTGGCTATAAGTTTACTTATAAAAGGTCCCAAAAAGAACGCAAGATTTTCCATACATAATGTATGGAAAATCTTGCGTTCTTACATTACGATATATATTACGAGTATATTGGCAGTTCTCTATTTCAACCATCTTAACAATTGTCCTGTGACAGTGACAATTCGCTTAATAACCTAGCAATTCACGTGGAATTGACATCAGGTCAGGTGACAATTATTGTCAAATGATAAGTCATAAAATGGCAGAACTGCATGTGTAATGTCTGTATTTATGCGAGAGAATATCACTTCGAAAATATGCATGAACGTTTTCCCAAAAAAGTATGATTGGTTTCATGAAATTCTATATTTATTAAGGTGCATCACGTGAGATTGACTTTTGTTTTAATCGAGTTAAGAAAGGGAGAGTTGGTGTGAGAAGTTTATTGGGCTAAGGCGGTTATCACAATGCCGTTGCGTCCCGCTGCGACGTGCGGAGCGGCGTGCAAATTCCGCCCGAGAAAGGTGCGGTGCAGTGTGAAGTGCCCCGCGGAATTTATATACAAACTGAGGTACTGGCATACAACGTTGCGAATCGTCTCTCCGCACGCCGCAGCGGGACGCAACGGCATTGTGATGACCGCCTTAGCCCAATAAACCTCTCCAACTCTCCCTTTCTTAACTCGATTAAAACTAAACTCAATCTCACTCAAATATCAACAAACAAAACAAAATCCAACATCAATGAATGGACACCCATAAAGATCACTTCTTACTCATCGCCGTTTAATTTGGCACAGTTCCAACTGGTGTTTTCGGGTGTTTGCACCGACTCGCGTTAGGACCGCGTCGCTTGCGCAATACTCCCAACTATTCCGAGCTAATATAAAACTTACATTAAAATAGACGAGACTACAATAAGTGTGTTATTATTGGAGACCGTAACTGTAGCGCGTGGACGGCGCTGGATTCTAGTAAGTACTTTGACAGGTGCATGTGAAATAACGTTACCAGTATAGTTTTTTATACTACCGTGGTGCCAAAAGAGCATACGGCTTGATTGATGATAAGAAGACAGAGGAGACACCGATTTTTTCTTCATTATTGATATAAAAAACGTTTGTTTCAGACCTAGTCGATTCATAGTAGTAGCTGATATAATTAGTTGTCGAGGTAATGTGAATTAAATTTAAATTTAGTCAACCGTTTAAGTTATTACTATAAAGAGGGTAAAGTCTGTGAGAAGACTTTGGAAGCTTTATATATAGGGGGTGATCTTTGGAACATCCTATACCAACATTTCTTGCACCAGTATAATTATAGAATATACATTCAGGATGGATATTGACTATATTTACTCTCAAAGCTCCGCCTTGGTTCTCTGTAATAAGTGACTGGAGCTAGCAATGCCAGCCATTTTAATGTCTTGAATAAATTGGCGCCCAACGTGGGGCCTAAATGAATTGACAAAAACATTCAGAATCTACATACATAACTTAATCAAGTAAGCTAATTCTATTCAATGAGTGCTTATAAAAAAATACTAACTACTACGTAACTAAAAAACACATTCCACTTCTCCGAGTGTTGATATCCACGAACAAATGCACGAGGCGGTACCACATCATTATCAGCCTATATTCGTCCCACAGCTGGGCGCAGGCCGCCTCTTATGGATGAGAGAGAATGGGCAGTAGTCCTTACGCTGGCCCAGTGCGGATTGGGGACTTCACATCATCATTATCATCATATCAGCCGAAAGACTTCGACTGCTGGACATAGTACATGGTGTTTGGGGTCCAGTCCAAAATACCGTCTGTAATACCACCTATACTACTCAACACAACTGCCCTAGAAGGAGTATACCAGTACAAATATCTGGGTCATATAGTTAGCACAGACCTTAAGGACGATGCTGACATTGCACGTGAACGTAGGGCCCTATCTATCAGAGCTAATATGATTGCACGCAGATTTGCTCGGTGCTCAAGGGAGAGTAAAGTTACTTTATTCAGAGCTTTCTGCACAACATTTTATACTTGCAGCTTGTGGAGAAAGTTTACCTTAAAATCGTATAGGGCCCTGCAAGTACAATATAATAACGCGTTTAGGGCGCTGATGGGGCTGCCGCGATACTGCAGCGCATCAGGGATGTTTGCGGAGGCGCATGTGGCGTGTTTTAAGGCTACTATGCGCCTGCGAGCCGCATCCCTGGTGCGACGCGTGCGTGCCAGCTCCAACAGTGTCCTGGCAATGATTGCGGACAGGTTTTGTCCATATATTACATATTGCTGTGGACTACATGCGCCCGGCAGCACTGTGGTTGACACATTGAGAAATTGGTGACTGCTTTCAATGTGTTAACCACCGATGCCATATTGTTTATAATTCTAGTAGGTTAATGTTAGTGTGTTAATGTATTATGTCGATTATTGTATGAGTCATGTGATACTTGAAATAAATGGATTTTAATTTAATTTTTTAATTTAATAGGCCTCCCCTAAAGAGCGCCGCAATGACCGGTCTAGCGCCGGACTTCACATACGCAGTAGAATTTCTTGGCAGATGTATACAGGTTTTTTCACGGTGTTTTCCTTCGCCGGAAGGCTAATGTTAAAAACCAACTAATATTCCGTACATAACTTCCGAGAAATTTATTAGTACCGCGTTTCAAACTTGCGAATTTCGTTTGACAGCAGCATGCTTGAACCACAAGGCTACAATAGCTGGTGAAGAGGTGGCTGATCAGAATAAATATCTAGATCGCTTTCCAAGGGCCTGATTTTGATGACTTGCTTTAAGTTAGAATGTGCGTAGTTGCTAAGCTTAATCGTAATTGACACTTGCAACGCTTGCGAGACACTGCTTTGTAAGTGTCGCCTGGGGGTGAACGAACCTTCTATTTCAGACGTCGTTACGTGCAGTTGGACAAATTCAGTCTAATGCGACTGTCGCTACATTTAATTTACTAGAAAAGGGAAGAAAACACGAGTTAAAGCGAGTAGATATGAAATGTTGGTTTTTGTAAGGAAAAGAGCTGCGAAAAAAACTGAAATAAATATATCGTATTATTATTTTTCAATATTTAACTGAATGGTTGAATTTCAAAATTGACTACATTATTCTTATGAGGAGGATTAATTATTAAGGATAAATTAACAAGTAAAATTGGACTATTTTACTCGTTTTTTTTCTTTTTTAATGCTTTATCGCTTAGCGATTATGACGCTCCATACGATGAACAGGGGTCCACCTTAACGTGTATTATTGAGAGCTATCCTCACTAGCTTAAATAGCGCCCTGGCCTCGTCCGACAGTGGACAAGCCAGTGCGCTAGAGCACCCACGCACATCTAACAATATGCTGGAGGATATCTTTAGTTGGCTTCTAAACGCGTCATTTTACTATAATATTATCGAGTTTCTTTAAAAAATGGTTATTAATTGCATTGGCATTGCATGCTAGCCCGCAGATTTGCTCGGTGTACAGATGAAGTGAAAATAACACTATTCAGGGCTTTCTCAACGGGAGTACAATGCCGTGCGCATTCAATAGAATAATGCTTTTAGGGTGTTGTTGAGACTTCCGCGATTCTGCAGCGCATCGTCGATGTTCGCCGAGGCGCGCACAGACGGCTTTGACGCCGTCTGGCGCAAGAAAACGGCCTCGCTGCTAGACAGGGTGCGCGGGAGTAGCAACAGCATCCTAAGCATGATAGCTAACAAGCTAGATTGTCCTCTGTTGTGGCAAATGGGTCAGAAGACTAAATCTCTTTATTGTATAGATTATTAAGGAACTAACACTAGATTAAGTAAATACTAATAATTGTTTGGACCTTTGTTGTCTTTAAATAAATAAATAATAATAATAAATTTATCTGAGTTCCAAATAATCATTCGTTTTGAATTTTATTCAAACGTCACAAGTTGATCCGTGTGCGGTATATGAGCTGACATAAGCGAGCAAGCAATGCCTAATTTTGGGGGTTACACTAGCTAGTCTTAACGTGAATAATAATTAAAAAATATCCCGACCCGGTCGGTCAATAATATTAATTGTTGCTTAACCATAGACGATACCTGGTTCTGATACAAAAAAAAAATCTGATAATTTAAACAAACGAGCTAGCAGCAATCACGAAACAACAGAACATTGAAAAGCCAAACAGAGTCGGAAGTAGGCAGATAATTTGCGTCAAGACACTCGCTATTAGGGCGCGGGGACGTCGGCGCCTTGCGTGCGTCCTTAATTGCCGCTTGTGCCATGTTTTACGCATTAAAGGTACGGCTTAAGGAGGTGCTGGAAGAAGGCGAGTGTACTCGCCAGCTTACTTGACTAGATGTACTAACAGAAGACGAGTCCACTGGCCTACGAGACTTGTTCATAAGTACTGACTGGTTACTTGACTAGTATTGACGACAGTCAAAATTATTCATTGTAACGTTACCAATAAGGCCATGTTTTACGCATTATACGGCTTAAGGAGGTGCTAGGAGGCTTGTATACTTGCCAGTTTACTTGACTAGTTGTTTTAGGTTTGTTCCAATAGTTGACTGATAGTAAAATTTGCCACCAAGCTTGCAGCGAAATAGAAACATATGACGTCTCAATTTTTTTTGTCAATTATTATTCATTATTATATAGAGCCTGATGTGTCCTAATGCTGGACCAAGACCTCTTCTTCTTTCACTGCTTCCGCTGTTGAGCATGATCTGGGCAGTCCTTTACAGGACGAGGTCTGCCGCGTCTCCTTTTCGAGTTCTGAGGTTTCCATTTCGTGGTGCTCTTTGCCCATAACTCACCAGTAATACGGCAGACGTGACCAGCCTAGTCCCACTTTAACTTAGCCACTTTCCGAGTTACATCTACAATTTGAGTCTACGAGCGGCTTGGCCAAGGAATGTTTTATATCTTTGAAAAAGCAAATATAAGTTGAAGCATAGTGTATACCGAGTTTGTCCTAAGCTTTGTTTAAATGTTTTTTTTTGTTTTCAACTATTGCGAAGGATTGCCGGGAGCATTGGTACCCCAAACTACACACCCTCTAACATAAACACCTTCCAACTTGCCATTCCAGTAGCTCGCCCACCCAAAGCCAGCCCGGCGATGCGTGAGCCGCCAGGCTCGGCACGCAGGATTGTGTGAAGCAGATACTGCGTCTCGCCCCGATTGAATGATAGGGCAATTAACTTCCTGACGTACTAGTTTTAGGGTTCTTTTGAGTGTATTCGTGTTTTGCCCCGTGAAACATTGTACATATATTGACGTATATACGTAAAGGCGCTCGTAGATATCTGAACAGGCTCTAACGTCTGTGAGTTTGATGAGGATTATAAGCAAGAATTGGCACATTGCACGTAGAACCGATGGCCGTTGGGGCGGAAAGGTAATCGAGTGGCGACCACGTACCGGAAGACGCCGCTTGAGCAGGCCCCCACAAGGTGGACTGATGACCTGGTAAAGGCCGCGGGAGTCCGCTTGATTCGGGCGGCGCAGCACCGGTCACTTTGGCACTCTTTGGGGGAGGCCTATGTCCAGCAGTGGACGTCTTTCGGGCTGATATGACGATGATAATAAGTAAGAACGGAGAGATAGGGCACAACCGAATTTCATAGCTCATATTTGGAGTGTCCCTAGTCCCTGCTGGGAAAGTAACTTCACCTGGCGGAAAACTGTAGCCAGTGAGCCCACTACTGCGGGCGTAGCATGGTTGACATTATATCACTTATCGCTGTCGATAACACATCCGTCACGTTCTGACAAGTATGTGAGTGCGAGAGTGATGGATTTCTTATCCACAACGATAAGTGATAATATGACAACCATCTTAGACCCACTGCTTTGTAGATATGTGATGTTCTGTTACGTTACAGGTGGAATAAGGTCACCAGAGCTCTCGAGGATGAGGGAACTGCATTTGTCTCTAGCTGTCATCATCATCATCATCATATCAGCCGAAAGACGTCCACTGCTGGACATAGGCCTCCCCCAAAGAGTGCCAAAGTGACCGGTCCTGCGCCACCCGCATAGAGCGGACTCCAGCAACTTTTACCAGGTCATCAGTCCTCCTTGCGGGGGGCCTATCCACGCCGCGCCTTCCGTTACGTGGTCGCCACTCGAGAACCTTTCTGCCCCAACGGCCATCGGTTCTACGCCCTCGGTTCGTCTCTAGCTGTATACGCAACGAATCTCCAAATTTGACGACCTCTTTAGCCTAGTTGGTAGTGACCCTGCCTCCAAAGCTAGAGGTCCTGGGTTCGAGTCCCGGTAAGGGCATTTATTTGTTTGATGTGCACGAATTTGGTCCTGAGTTACGGATGTGTTCTATGTATTTAAGTATTTATTTATTTCAATAAGTATGTATATCGTCGCTTAGTGCCCATAGTATGTTTGGAACTAGGTGGTAATGTGTGAGATTGTCCCCAAATATAAATAAATGTTGAATAATCAATTAAATCTTTACGTTTCTTTTCTCGTTTACGCAACATGGCATAAGGCAGGTATCGTAGTTCGATGCGTATTGCGTGTTGAATGGAGGCCAGGAAGTTGGTGTAGCTTGAGTCTTGAAACGCGTGTTGTGGTTTTTTCTTTTGACAGTTAGTGGCTGCAGAATGCGAGTCGTTTCATAATCGTGCCAGGTGAAATTATACGTTATCTTTTGAATTTATGAGAACGAGGAAAGTTAGTAGTGGTGTTGTTTACCAGGCGAAAATTGGAAAAATAAAACAGTTTTTGTATTTCAACAAAATATTGCTGGATCTTTTGAAACGACAAACTCGCTTGGTTGAGAGCGACCGGCCGCGCGAGCTAGAAGTTCGCTGGTTCAAATCAAGCTCGGAGCAATAAATAAAAAAACCCTCAAAATCTGAAAATTCTTTTAGTTACATCTGAAAATTTCTGTCACTGTCCCCAATTTTTCTGTGATATTTTTTTACAGTATAAATGCTAAGCTATTCTCTTTTATGTAAAACCACTGCTAAAGTAATTCGTATACGAAGAAAACATACATTAGAGGCAGTAAAAATAGCCATTACATTCCACTATACTGGCACTAATCACGCAAAACTAAAGCCCTTACAAATGTTAGAACGCAAGTGCTTTATCGACTCCACCAACTAACAAGTTGAGAACATTGATGGCCAGCAATTATTCAAAGGGACCTACTATACTCTGAATACGAGACGGCTTAAGTCTCAACATTTCCCCATTAAAATAACTCATTTAACTTTACGCTACGCTTTACGCTTTCCGGTACCACGCGGGAAAATCTTCGCGCGCTTCAACTGTTTTCACGCGGCACGCGATTCTCACTGTCTGTTTTGTACATGTCTAACTTTTAAGCATCGCAAGTTGGCGCTCAATGGATGCG